>OZ012741.1:272030749-272660029 GCA_963859935.3 Lathyrus sativus
AGGGAAAATTCATCCTGCTATGTTCACTACACGCTCGCCTAGCGAGCTGCTAGCGAACGTTCGCCACCTTCTCGCCTAGCTAACTGCTAGCGAGCAAGAACAGAAGCTACAGACTTCGTTCGCTACCTCGTTCGCCACAGCGAGTCATTCGCTACTTCATTCGTTTCCAGCGAAGGAGACCAAAACACCACTGTCCCAAGTCTGGGACCATTCGCTACGCACTCGCCTAGCGAGCTACTAGTAAGTCGTTCGCTGCGTGCTTGCCTAGCGAGCTGCTAGCGAGTCGCCTGCGAACAACAACATTCAGTTCTGCTCTAGCACTTCCAAACCCACCAAAATCGCCCGAATTAAATCCAAAGTTGTTCCAGTAGCCTTAGTCTAACATATCCCGACTAAGCTACGAAAGTTATTCTCGATTCTAACCGTCCGAACATCGGCTTCTATCGATTTCTATCATTTTGACCTAAATGGAAACAAGGTTGGAAAACAACCAAACTCATCCACACACATACACAATCATACACAATGATTAAGATAGTAAGATTCACACCCTTACCTTGGATTAATCGAAGCTTTGAGTTGCTCTTGATGATTCCATTCTTTTCCTCTTCTTCTTCTCTTTTCTCTTCCTTTTTCCTTCTTCTCCCTTTCTTTTTCTCCTTCTCTTTTCTTTCCTCCTTTACTCTTATATCTTTTCTTTCTATTTCTATTCTTTATATTTTCTTTCCATTCTATTTCCTCCAATACACCTATTATTCCAATTAATTTCCATAAACCATCCACTTAACCATTAATTGAGACTGTCCGAAATATTTCCCACTTAAACTTTCCAAAACTCTACAAATGATAAAATAGCATAATATGTAGACTTAACATATTATCACACTTTCCCATAATTAAAATAATTCCAATAACTAAATTAATTAGTTAAACCGAAATTGGGCTGTTACAACTCTCCCCCACTTTAGGAATTTTCGTCCTCAAAAATGTTATCCAATTCAGACAACTCGGGATGTGACTCACGCATCCCAATCTTCCCAATCCGATTCCATCTAGTTGATTCTTCCCAAATATCTTTACCAAGACAATCCCTCTTTCCTCGAAGTTTCCCCAGTATTCAAATTCTCTCTCACTCACACACCATCCATCCGGATTGATGCGCTTCCTCAGCTTAGACACGCGAACACATCGTATAGTTTCCTCTAGTGACAGCGGTGAAACAATCTAACATGTTATTCTCCACGCTTCCGTTGTACTACTCTGATACAGTTACAACGAGTCACGGTGTGCTTCCGAGACTTCAAGCTCGACTACACCAGTTACTATCATAACTCTCAAAACACGTCTTTTCTTGGGTCCTCTAATCTCTTCAGTCGTCTTTTGCACAAACCTCAGGTCCGAGTATAACACTCTCGCCTGAATCATGTTAATACAAATGAGCCTTACACATCCTGCCATACAAGGCTTCGGATTCCCATCCGACACAATATTCGGTGATACTACATACGGTCTTTATCACTTCGGTGATATCCATCACAACTAGTTCCAACATAGAATGATTAATCTTCTTTGACAGGAAAAGGGTCAATCCAGTCATTCCATCCAGAATCTCATCAACAAAAAATCATATTCTCACATCCTTCGGAAAACCCCATGCAAAATTCATGGAATTACCCTCTGATCTCAACTCTGGAATATACAACGATCACATTAGACTTATCAATCTCAGACATTCATTCTTCGACTCTCGACAAGTCACACCAGCACATACAACTGCTGCTTTCTCCATCTGTGGCTACCAAAATAATTCTTTCAAAATACTCTCATCCAATCCCCTTTATTCGGACTCTTAGACTCTATCACAACATCTCATGTCACCATCTCCACCAATCCAAACATCACTCATTCGATTTTTAATTCGTCAAACTCAATCACCCTATTAACTCCAATTAGAATTCCAACCTTCTCGAATCTCGTCGAGAATACCAATAATCAGTCTCATCACCTAAGGTTCCGCAATTCGTTGCCGTAGCATACACGCCAGACACAAGTTTCTAAAACAACTCAATCAATTTTAATCCTTTTACCATCTAAGCAGAAGCACCATACGGAGCTCTCAATATCTGACTAGTTTCCGCAACTAAGTCGATTGCAACTCCACTTCACGTCCTGGTTGTACAATGTTTATCTTGTCAGGATAACTCCCGGGCAACAGCAATCAACCGGTAAACCGCCAACTTCCCACTTTCATTAATGCTCAAAATGTCCCTCAAAGTTAAACATCTTAAGCTCTCAAGGCCATTACTCGCCTCAAATCTCAACTAAACAATTGAAGCTCTCAAACTCTGGCACAACACACAACAAATGGTCCGATCGGGTTCGACATAACCGACACACAAGTTGTTGACGGTTCTTCCAAAACTCCTTGAACTTCTTCATAGTGACATAACACTGCTTTCTCCTCCAACACGGATAATATCAGCTCTTGATGTTCAACAATACACCTAGCTACAGATCCACACTTGTAGCATCTTGGAGAACCACAAGTTCTTCCCCACTTGAATCATTCCTACCTCTGCAGACAATGGCTAAACAACAAACACGTACCGATAGTGTCTTCACACACATGTCGTGTACAAGGGAACAACCAACATTAGACAACTTGGCCGGATGGACCGACCTGCTCTGATACCACTTTGTAACGCCCCCTTTCTATACCCCAAAATAATCACATATCAAATCATATAGTCACGAATACAAGTGATTTTATTTTCATCAGATGTATTTTCATTAAGGTATAAAAGAAGTGCGTCACAATACTCATGAAACAACCACATGAATATTAATGTTTAAAAAGAATTAACTCAAAAGGGGTAAATCTCAACTAAAAATAAACGCATGATTCTTCGAAATTACATATTCATGTTTTCTCTTAAAGCGGAAGACTAAAACATATATATATTCACTTAAGACATGACAAAACGTAATTACATGTCATCTGGTTGTTCACAACTTCATTCACATACAAACAAAACATCATTAAGACATTCTACAAGCCTATCTACCCAAAGTTACATATCAGAGCGACCGACACGAGGGAAAGGAACTATACTCCAAAGGAAACCTCCAGCGAATCCTAATCTGCAATGCCTCGTAGGGCATTATAAAACAACAGAAGGGTGAGAAACATTATCATAATAATCAAGGCATAAGATATATATATATATATATATATATATATATATATATATATATATATATATATATATATATATATATATATATATATATATATATATATATATATATATATATATATATATATATATATATATATATATATATATATATATATATATATATATATATATATATATATATATATATATATATATATATATATATATATATATATATATATATATATATATATATATATATATATATATATATATATATATATATATATATATATATATATATATATATATATATATATATATATATATATATATATATATATATATATATATATATATATATATATATATATATATATATATATATATATATATATATATATATATATATATATATATATATATATATATATATATATATATATATATATATATATATATATATATATATATATATATATATATATATATATATATATATATATATATATATATATATATATATATATATATATATATATATATATATATATATATATATATATATTATATATATATATATATATATATATATATATATATATATATATATATATAAATGTACAAGTACCGAATGCCTATACCTCAT
The DNA here is from genome assembly GCA_963859935.3 of Lathyrus sativus. NCBI lineage: Eukaryota > Viridiplantae > Streptophyta > Magnoliopsida > Fabales > Fabaceae > Lathyrus > Lathyrus sativus. The sequence goes on from OZ012741.1 coordinate 272,034,578, forward strand.
ACTTATTCACTACAATACATAACCATAGATTCTCACCGCATCAAATACACAGAGACATAATCGCTCACACTTAACCGTCTATTCATCGGTTAATATCTTTCACATTTATTTATTTTCTAACGCATCTCATCAATTCCTGCACATAGGCATATTTACATATGACAATCGCGATCATACCATGCGATTCATATAAGACTCCTCACTACCCTCAATCCTTTTCCCGGACTATGGGTACGTCGCTTATGCTCTACCGGGAACAACGTCTCGGCCATTCTACCCCGGTAACTACCTCACTAGGAACGACGCATCACCGTTCTACCCTAGTGAGTAGAATCTCTCTACATATACATCGACCTCATTCTCATATTTACCAGACGCAATATATATATATATATAATATATATATATATATATATATATATATATATATATATATATATATATATATATATATATATATATATATATATATATATATATATATATATATATATATATATATATATATATATATATATATATATATATATATATATATATATATATATATATATATATATATATATATATATATATATATATATATATATATATATATATATATATATATATATATATATATATATATACATACACTAATACCTTCTCAATGCAATATTTTCAATTCATCATATGGAGATGATAATGCACTCATAGAGACCGACACCTCGACCCTATGCAGCTACAACCACGGTACCGACTCATTCGTCCGTCAGATTCTCTTAGAATTCACTCCTCTCGCACTTATACGGTTACACTATAACTCATCAGATTTTCCTAGGAATCATTATATAACCGTCGCATCAAGCGAGGTTCTGCAAACCCTCCAAGGGATCAAATATAACCATCGCTCACACCCCACATGGGCACACGAGGTTCTGCAGATCCTACACGGGATCAAATATAACCATCGCATCAAGCGAGGTTCTGCAGATCCTACACAGGATCAAATATAACCATCGCATCAAGTGAGGTTCTGCAGATCCTACACGGGATCAAATATAACCATCGCATCAAGAGAGGTTCTGCAGATCCTACACGGGATCAAATATAACCATCGCATCAAGCGAGGTTCTGCAGATCCTACACGGGATCAAATATAACCATCGCATCAAGCGAGGTTCTGCAGATCCTACACGGGATCAAATATAACCATCGCATCAAGCGAGGTTCTGCAGATCCTACACGGGATCAAATATAACCATCGCATCAAGCGAGGTTCTGCAGATCCTACACGGGATCAAATATAACCATCGCATCAAGCGAGGTTTTGCAGATCCTACACGGGATCAAATATAACCATCACATCAAGCGAGGTTCTGTAGATCCTACATGGGATCAAATATAACAAATGCATACATATTCGCAAATATATTATCATGCATTCTTCACACATCAACACGTACAATTATCATGCACTCACAATGTGTATTATATTCATCATTCATCACAATTGCCATGCATTTTTATTCAATTCTAAACAATGCGTAATTTGCCCAAAGGCCACGATTCAAAATCACATTCATACACTAGGATTCACGCCTTACGGCTACCCACAGCACATCACAAACCAGCATATAAGCTATTAAATCAAAGAAGGGTCGATCGCAACCGAAACCCCATGCCACGACGACACCACGTGACAGGGAAAATTCATCCTGCTATGTTCGCTACACGCTCGCCTAGCGAGCTGCTAGCGAATGTTCGCCACCTTCTCACCTAGCTAACTGCTAGTGAGCAAGAACAGAAGCTACAGACTTCGTTCGCTACCTCGTTCGCCACAGCGAACCCCCAGCGAATCATTCGCTACTCCATTCGCTGCCAACGAAGGAGACCAAAACACCACTTTCCCAAGTCTGGGACCATTCGCTACGCACTCGCCTAGCGAGCTGCTAGCGAGTCGTTCGCTGCGTGCTCGCCTAGCGAGCTGCTAGCGAGTCGTTCGCTGCGTGCTCGCCTAGCGAGCTGCTAGCGAGTCGCCTGCGAACAGCAACATTCAGTTCTGCTCTAGCACTTCCAAACCCACCAAAATTGCCCGATTAAATCCAAAGTTGTTCCAGTAGCCTTAGTCTAACATATCCCGACTAAGCTACGAAAGTTATTCTCGATTCTAACCGTCCGAACATCGGCTTCTATCGATTTCTATCATTTCGACCTAAACGGAAACAAGGTTGGAAAACAACCAAACTCATCCACACACATACACAATCATACACAATGATTAAGATAGTAAGATTTCACACCCTTACCTTGGATTAATCGAAGCTTTGAGTTTCTCTTGATGATTCCACTCTTTTCCTCTTCTTCTTCTCTTTTCTCTTCCTTTTTCCTTCTTCTCCCTTTCTTTTTCTCCTTCTCTTTTCTTTCCTCCTTTACTCTTATATCTTTTCTTTCTATTTCTATTCTTTATATTTTCTTTCCATTCTATTTCCTCCAATACACCTATTATTCCAATCAATTTCCATAAACCATCCACTTAACCATTAATTGAGACTGTCCAAAATATTTCCCACTTAAACTTTCCAAAACTCTACAAATGATAAAATAGCATAATATGTAGACTTAACATATTATCACACTATCCCATAATTAAAATAATTCCAATAACTAAATTAATTAGTTAAACCGAAATTGGGTTGTTACAGTCCATCCTCTCCCGGAGTTCCTGGACGTCAGTCTGCACTTGTTCCATTGCTCTAGCTTGACTCGCTCTGGTCGGATAGCGGTGGATCGGCCTTCGATCAATCCTGGAACAACCTGAAATACAAAGGGTTAGAAAAAACGACAAAGTGCTCGTTATGCAAATGCTTCATGCAAATGCAAACGTGTGTTTGTGCCTTGGGGAGATTCCCCCCCTGATCCTAGCTACCGAGACAAATAAAATCTGTGATCCAATCATGGAAAAGAAATCCTCATATATTCATCTGAAAAGCCCGCTCGGGTAGCGTACAACTGTAATCACATACAACTGAAGCAATAAGGCATGACCCCAACCAACAGACCTGGCGGTGATCAGCATATCAATGCCTAAAAATGTACAAGGAAAGATACAAAAGATCAGGTGCGGCCACGGGCACGAAAATCTTCTATCAACTTCTTTGCAGTGGAGTGATCTGACTGAGTAAGCAAACCTTGGGTCAGCAGGTCCTTCTAACTGATAGGCTTTGGGAGGCTCTCGGCAACGCTCCTAGGAATACCTTCTTCGGAATGGTTCTCGACTCTTCTTCTCTTAACATCAGCCCGGAGTTGAGAATCTTGCAGAACCGCCTCGGCCTCAGCCAATCTATACTGGACGTCATGTCGCAGGAAGGCTTCAGCCCCTGTACTCTCGTCTTTCACCATAATCTGAGCTTCCGACTTGGCTACTTGCTGCTTCATCTTTTCTTCCTGCTCTTTGTACTTGGCTATGGTGCTGCTCCAGACCCTCTCGTACTGGGTAAGCTTCTGGTACACTCTATCCAGATCCTGTTTCTTGGTTGTCAACATGCCATGTACTGACTTCAGATTCAACCCCAGACGTTCCCTAGCATCAATTTCTTTGGTCAGGTTAGAGCCTAGACGGTTGATCGTCTCAGTCTGCTTCTTGCAGGTATAAACGGCTTCGCTTTTCTCTTTCCGAAGTTGAGTGATCTTCTTCTCCAACTCTTCGTTGGCCTTTCGTAGCTCTTCCTTCTCTTGGAGTACCTGGTTGACTTTCTGGATATCAACTGTAGTAGGCTCTTTGCACGCAGGAGGATACAATGGTTCCACGGCAGGAAACGACATTAGAAACTTGGCGGCTCTCTCTCGAACCCAAGTCACATAAGGATCAAAGGCCTTGTTGTTGCTCTTTCCTAGCAAGACTTTCCCCTTCCGGTGAATTTTTCTCCAAGCATTATGTACCTTGATCAAAGTGTCACCTTCAAGCAACCCTGTGAGATACAGAGATTCCTGTATCTCTTCCTCTTCAGGAGGACCTCGATGTGCATACCCAAATTGTCGCACTAGCAGAGATGGATTGTAGTTGATACATCCATTCCTTCCGACCGGGGGGACGTTCGGAAAGCCAACGCAGCTATGTACAATATCTTTGCCCAGCAGATCTCTATCAAACCAGATGATATCATCAGCAGTCAAACCCATCAAACATGCAGACCAAGGTGAAGACTCAGCAGAATCAATGAACGGCCCTGACTTAGGAAGATGGCTAGCAAACCATTTATACAGTAAAGGAGCACAACATGCCACGTTCTTCCCCTTTCTGTTTTCATTCTTGTTGTGAACTGAATGGTAGACGTCTCCAAGGAGAGTGGGCACTGGATTCCCGAAGGCAAATATGTGGCAAGCATCCATGCTTATGAAATCCGGGTGACTTGGAAATAGCACGATCCCATAGATACAGAGGGCTAAGAAGGCATTGAATACATCCCAGCGATCCTTCTCGGCAAACTTTCGGGCTTTTTCCATCAGGAAAGGCAAAGGGAAACCATGAACTCCGATCTTTCTGGATACCATCTCTTCCAATTCAGACTCATCTACATGCAGAGCGTCAGTCAGCTTACTCAATTTGGGCTCACCCTCAACACGGTAGTAAGGCATTTGATTCATCAAAGGCACCCCCAACAGGTCAGAGTACTCCTCTAAGGTCGGGGCTAGGATATAGTCTGGAAACACAAAGCATCTGAGCTGTGGGTCGTAAAACTGTAGCAGGGCGTAGAGGCCATTCAACTCGTACGTAGGAAGCTTATACACAATACTCAGCAATCTCCCATAACTCTGTCTGAAACTCTCCATCACTGTCTTATCAGCCAAAGAAATCAAAGCTCGCAACTCTCGGATGTTAGGTGTTGGTAGCTTGTAAGCCACAGTCTTCTTCAGAGATGCCATATCTGCCGTAAGGATCAATATCACTAGAACCAGGGGAGAAATATGCACCTACAACACAGACACACGTTAATGACATGCAAATGAGGATGCAAACAATGCAAAATGCAATCATGCAGCAGGAGATCAAGACAACTGTGTTGTTGAGGAGATGAAGGTTCTGTATCAACAAAACCACAATGTCAAGAACAAACATATCTCTGAGGAGAAGAAACCCCTGATACCATACCAACAATTTGCTCTGTCAAGAACACACATATCTGCTGATGAGAACCTCTGATATCAGACCATAACTCTGCTTTGTCAAGAACACACCCATCTGATGATGAGAACCTCTGATATCAGACCATAACTCTGCTCTATCAAGAACACACATATCTGATGATGAGAACCTCTGATATCAACAAAAACTGATTCACTGTCAAGAAAACCAGGTAGTCTGGGGGTTAAGGTTTCCTGTAACAAACCCGACCCTGCTCACAGGTGTGGACCTAATCACGGAAAAGGTTCAGCATCCTATGCGGTCATCAGCGTCACAGACTTTCAAGAAATGATGATACGATACCCAGGAGGTGTGGCATCATCATCTCTTGAAGCGGCCTCACTTAGCTAAAATCCAAATGATCGGTTCCCAGAGTCGACAATCCTCAGATCCGACAACCCCTCGAGTCCAAAGGACCAATAGGAAGCCGTCAAAGAGAACCTCGTCTGAGTGTGGATTACGTGGGATCAGCTGCAAGCAAAGCAAGCGCGTCCTCCACTAACCCACTCTAATACTATGTAGCTCTCAAGCTTGGGTCTGGCTTCTCACTCATCAGAATTCCCCTCCCACAACAGTACAGATAATCATATCATACTGAAAAATAAAGTGCGGGAAATAAAATGCGATAAATAAACACAACCCAACAAGTAATCATACAAGCGCTAGGATTGACTCTCGCAGGGGACGTTGGATCCCCAAACTGACTCGCATAAGGGACGTTGGATCCCAGGAAACTATCTAGTCCCCAATAGAGTTGCTAGCTGTCGCTACCGCGAAAATAAGGTGCCGGCAAAATAGAAGAGTCACCACCTTTCGTTATTTATCCCTCAGAACGAGAAAGGAAACGATCGGAAAAACCTGACTAAAAGGTATAAGACAAGGTCATCGCAACCATTGTCTGGGTTCGGGAGTCGGTTACGCAAGGGGAAGGTATTAGCACCCCTCACGTCCATCGTACTCGATGGGATCCATGCTTGTTGTGTTTATCTGACGGGTTGGTTTTATCTATCTACCTATCAAGGCTGGCTTAAAAAAGAAAAGAATATGACTCGGCAAAGCGTCGCACTTTATGCCTACGTATTCTCATCAGAGAATGAGAAATCAGAGTCAATGTAGTTCGCCTAACTACGGGTTACGGGGAATGTGGCTCGCCAATACGTCAGTATTGTGCCTACGTACTCTCAACAGGTTTGAGAGATCAGAGCTTACGTAGTTCGGGATAATACGGCTTACGGGAATTCAGATTCATCTGTTTTTTCGAGTAGGGTTAACAAACAGTTCCAGCAGTTTGGCGTATGCAGCTCGACCTTTGGAGACTCAGGCATTACCGTTTGCGGTAGAACTGGGAGTTAACGACACTCTTTTCTTCAGAAAAGCTTCCTTTGATTTATGGGCCCACGGGGCAAAAAGGTTTGAGGTGTGTTTTCTGTCTTTTACGAAAGAACTGTTTTTTAGTTGTCTGTAGTTTGTACAGCACTAGAGAGTATGACCTGGGAACGAATGCGTCACATATCGTCCAAAGGACGTATACTAAACATTCTAGACGATTGAGAGGAGGCCGCTCAATTATCATTACCCAAGTAGCTTAAGGCTCGTATCGCGCTTATACTAACTTGCCTTTATTACGTTTTTTACTGTTGTTTCAAGATGAGAAGAGAGAGGGACAACTATGGGGAGACTTTCAAGTCCTAATGCTGTCATGCCAAGGATTCATCCTATGGTTGAGGTTTGAAACAGGGAACTCCTAGAAGTTATCATGCATAGGTTTCAACCTAAAGTTCTAATCGTCACTTCCTTATCAAAGGAAATGAGATTCCTATGGGATCATGTCAATGATAAACAGAAACAGATAAAGCATCAGCTTAAACAGTAAATAGTAAACGACTGTAAAATGCATGCAATGCAAGTGAGGGAGGAAATGTGTGTGGGGCATCAGCCTCCACAAGCTCGTCTCGACCTCAAGCCAGATATGACTAACTGCAATCATACAGAAGAAATAAAATGCCATCAAGCAAAACACAAACAACATAGGCAAGGGAGTAGGGCTCTATCGAATACCAACAAGCAAGGCCATACAATAAAAATACAAGCAGAGGGAGAAACTTAACCTCTAGTGCAATCATGCTCCTAGCTTAAATCAGTCTAAACATGAAATTATTCTAATGCATCAAGAAAATCAAATAAGTCACAGCAATACAGTTGCACAGAAAGCAAACAGACAGGAAAGCAGATCAACAGCTTCCCCAGCTTCACAGCAAAGCAATCCTCTGACAGCAGTTCAGTCATCAGTCTGTAAATGTTCTTCAAGGCTATCCTCTTCAGGGGAATGAAGGGTAATCCATCTTCAAGCTTCAATGCATCAATCACAAGTATCAACTTGTTCTTCTTCTTATCCAAGCTTCAGCTCTCAATTCAATCTCAATTTGATCTTCTTCACAAGTGTTAACTTGTTCTTCTTGATCTTCAAGCTTCAGCTTCAAGGGAAGTCTTCAAACAAAGGGAGGTGCAACCTCTAGCATCTTCAATCTTCTAACAAGGAACTCCATCCTCTAACAAGGGAGAAATATTCATCTAACAAGAGCAAGGTGTGGATAGTGGTGAGCAAAGTGAAGACCAAAGGTCACCTCTGAGCACTCCACCATCAAGGAAAGGAAACCTCAAAGGTTCTACCAATTTGTGAGGAGCCAATCATCCTAACAAAGGAGGGATGAGGCCTTCACAATGGGACCTTACATCATAGGGAGGAATGGAAGTGATCAACACCTTCCATGTTTCATGAAGGAAGAAAATCTATTCTACAGGATCTCCCTAAAAACCCTAATCCTTAACCCTAAACAAACTACACCAAAGGGAGAGCAATCTTCAAGTCCAATCTCCATCATGCACTCCACAGCATCCCACACATGCCTTCATCATCATCCAAGAGCAAGAGAAGCAAAACCCTAGTCTAAGGGAACTAATGAAGTCATTCTAGTTGAGTTAGCAAGTTAGGATCACCTAAAACCTAGTACTAAAGTTAATCCTAACTAAAATACTAGAACCAATTGTAAAATCCTACAAAAATAACTATGGGAACCTAAGTCAATCATGATTCTATCATGTTAATTCCAGATATCAAATCATCCAATAAGTCCTAGAATTAAATCCTAAACTATGGGGTACTAAGGTTAAACCCTAAAACTAGAGCACCTAAAGTTTCACTACAAAAACGGCCTTAAACTTCTTCACAAAAATGTTAGAAAATTACTAGGGGAACATACATGTCTAAACCCTAAACCCTACACACAAAAAATCAGCTCAAAAATCATCACCAAGTGATCACACAAAAATCAGCAAGACAAGGTATCAACCATAATGAAATTAATATCAATTAAAATACAAAAAATGCAATTAAAATAAAAAATGCATGAATTCCTAAACTCTTAATTTCCTAAAATTCTAGACTCATTCATGAGTCAAGGGAAAAAAACCTGGATCAAATTGAGTTATTTTTCTATTTATTATGAATTATTTTCAAACTATATGAAATGATGAAAAATAAAGAAAAACAAAAGAAAATAATAAAACCTGCGTATCAAATAGCAATTATTTTCAATTCAATTTGCCAGACTGGGCCAATTGGGGGGTGTGGTTATCAAACCGTGCACTAAGCCCAAACCAACACTTAAATGAAACGGTGCGTTTCATTCATCAATCTCTCTTCAGAGTTCAAAAACAAATTGTGGCCATCTGTTCCTTGCCTGAGTCAATGGTCAAGCACCCATCCAATGGTCAATGTGCTTCGTCCCCAAATTTAAATCAGATGGAGGGAACTCTCCAGACGGTGGCCTGAGTTGCAGCGCCACCGTCTTCTCCGGTGAAGTGCTCATCACAGGTCATCAAACACAACAAAACAAATCATCATCTCACTCAATTTTTCCTCCTGAACACGAATCCAATCTCCAAATTCTCCAATTCTTGCTCTAACTTAAAACACGATAGGATTTTCAGAAATACACCAAATCTTGATCATCACAATTCTCAAAGATAATGATCCTAATGCAATCTACACTTCTCACTGATCAATTTCCACTATCCAAACATGATTATTCCTTCAAGAATCTTGAGATATCAGCCTCAACAGAAAATGATCCATGACCTAGAGTGTCTCTATTCTTCAATTTCTTGTACCAAAATCCATCTATGTCATGCTAAGAACCTAACCACATGCAAGTTTCTAGCTATATCTCCATAGATTAAGCAAAATTTGAATTTGTACAAACCTGGTTTCAGATGAAGAACAGGTACAATCCTTGCTCGATTCTTCCTCCAATATGATCCAGATTCACTCCAAATCTTCCTCTGAAGCTAATGCACACCTCAATTTTCTCTGATTTCTCTTCAATCTCAGAATCCGATCTTGAGTTGCAGCTCTGTAAAATCCAATGCTCTCTCTGCTACCAGCTTCAAATGCTTCCAAAAAACTGGTTGAACACACTCCAAACCTTATATAGAACTCAATGGAAATGTCTAGAAAGTTCTGTAACCACCCAAATGAGATTTTGCAATTTCAATTTCTCTTCAAAATGTCATCCACACCAGTCACGATTCCCCCTCTGTTTGGGCATGAAAACACTTGGAATCTTCATCTCATGAGATATTGAATTGATTGGCTATGATCATTTCCTTGTTTGCAATCCAATGGTGCATGTTGATTATGTTACTTCATCATGAAGCAATCAAATGAAATGGCATGAATTTGACCTCAAACTAAAATTCTAACATTGCCAAAGTTTCTAAAATGCTTTTTCCATTCAAAATGACCTATAATTTTGCCTTGTTTGGACACAAATCAATTTATTTCCATTTTTGGTCATTAAATGCCTTTAATTCTTCCTTCTTCACAACTTCTTGAACCAAGTCCTTCCTTGAGCCATTTCAATGTCTCCTTGATACATGGTCAAGGTTAAAACCCTATTTTGAGCAACTTTAAAGTTGGACAAAATTTCATTTGAGGTGCCTAAGTTGGTGAAAATGACCCATAATCAAAAATGACTCATAATCATAACTTCCCAAAATACCCTTGACTTGTCAAAGCCATTACTTGAGTTCTACAAATCCTATCAAGGACTTCTAGTACTATATAGAAATCTAAGAGAATAAAGAACAACATTCATGTTGACCAAAAGTTCATAGGAATCATCCTTCTAGGGCAAAAGTTTCATGCAAGTTGGGTAACATTCAAGCTCCAAATTCACATACCTCAGATGACTTGTAACTTGTCAAAGCCATAACTTGAGTTATATAAATCCTATCAAGGACTTATAGTACTCAAATTAAATCTAAGATCATGCTCTACAACAATCATGTTGGGGTCAAGATGAGATGACAATCATATCTTGAGTTAAATTGCCTTGAAGATAGGGGTCAAACTAGGGGATTTTACACTGTCAAGCCTTAGAAACCCTAGCTTGAAACTTCTCAAACTCTTCAATCATGATGAGTTAACCTTGGAATCATCCTTATAACATCTCAATGTATCAATCCATGATCACATGGCTCTTGAATTAGGTCTCAACCATCTTCAAATCCTCAGTTGACTTAGGGTTGACCCAGTCAAACCCTAGCTGCACCAATCATGGCGGAGGCTTCTTATTCTTGCACAATGACCTGTCTAGGCCTCAAAGTGATCTTCAACACTTCTCATGAGCTCTCTCAAGACCTCAAGTCTAACTTCATGGCTTCAGAATCATCTGATGACTTCCCACAACTCTCAAGTTAGGAGACACGCCCTCTTGGCTTCAATCACTCTCTCTGAGGATCTTTTAACTTCTCTGACAAGGATATCAACCCTTGAACACCTGAATAAGCCTCCCAGCTAGCTTCAAAGTCTTGTGTAGCCCTTGATTGGTAATCATACCTCTTGATCTCCTGCACACATGTCAATGAAATGCAAATGATAATGCTAATGTGAATGAAATGAAACACAAGCTAGGTGAAAAAATGTTGGGCAAATTTTGGGGTGCAACAATTGGTGACGAGATCAGGAAGGTTATCCCCAGTAGAGGATTGACAGTGATGTCAGATGATTTCCTCCGATTGATTAGTGAAGCCTGACGGCAAAATCAGGTGTGTATCAGATATATGATTGTCCGACAACGAAGTGAGATGCTCAATTTTGATGGTGAGGTCAGACGTTTCTTTATAGTGTGATTATCCAGCGGTGATGTTGGAATGTTATCGACGAAGATATGACGGTGAGGTCAGACGTTTCTTGATAGTATGATTATCCAGCGGTGGTGTTGTAAGGTTATCGACGAAGATATGACGGTGAGGTCAGGCGTTTCTGAGTGATATGATTATCTAGCGGTGATGTTGGAATGATACCGACAAAGATATGACGGTAAGGTCAGGTGTTTCTTGTTGGTAAGATTGTCCGACGATGATATTGGCATATTAGCAATAGAGTCATGACGGTGACGTCAAATATTTACCTAGATTGTGGTTCTCCACTCGTCTGGCGGTGATGTCAGTAGTTGTTGAACAACTTTATGGATGCCTGACGGTGAGGTCAGAAACGGTGTCCCCAACAGATACTTGACAGTGATGTCAGATGGGTCCCTTCGACTTGAGGTTGATACTCGACAGAGTTACTTAAGGAAGTTCTCCAGAAGCTCCAGCGAAGTCCGAAGTTTCCCTTAGACTTGATGAGGAAGTCAGACAGAGATGTCAGAAATTTCTTCTAGACTTGATGACGAAGTTTAATAGAAGTGTTCCTCCGGCTTGATGATAAAGTCCGACAATGACGACGATTTTCTCTCAGACTTGATGATGAATTCAGACTATGATGTCTACAGAAACTTTCTTCCCGACTTGATGAAGAAGTTCGACAGAAGATTTTTTCCTTCCAGACTTGATGACGAACCCAGACTACGATGTCTACAAATTTTTTTTCTTGATTTGATGACGAATTCCAGCAAAATTTTTCTTCCAGACTTGATGATAAAGTCCGGCAGTAATGTCAAATTTCCTTACCGACTTGATGAGGAAGTCCGAAGGCGATGTTAAGAAATTCTGCCAGTTGATGCAGAGTGCCTGACGACAAAATCAGTTATCTTTATCAGTCACTGTTAAATCAGTGGTTTCATCCTGACTTGGTGACGAAGTTGGATGAAGATTTGAATTAGTAATTCACCAGCCTGTTGCCGTGAAACTGTCATTTCAGTCTCCAGAGAGTTTTACCAATCAGAGTACCGTTTACTAGTGCAGTTGGCAAATTTCCGGGTTTATTGGTATTCAACTGTCTTTTACCTTGATTGTTTGAGAGCCGTTCGCTTCTCACCTAGTCAGGTCCAAGCCGTTTGAATAGGGGAAGCTGTTGCACCCCAAAACTTGCCCAACCTATTTCTTTACCTAGCTTATGTTTCATTGCATTCATTCTAGCATTAGCATATGCATTGCATTGTTATTTATGCAGGGGATCAAGAGGTGTGCTTATCAAGGAAGAGCTACCACCATGTTCTAAGGTTATTCAAGAATCTTCCCCCAATTATTCAAGGGTTGATATCCTCATCAAAGAAGCCAAAGATCCCTAGAGAAGTGGCTAGACAGTTGTGTGCACATCTCCTAACTTGAAGGTCATGGGAGATCATCAAGTGACATTGGATCCATGGATATGGGTGTCAAGTATTGATAGAGCTCATGGGATGTCTTGAGAGTCATTATGAAGCTTGGGTAAGTCATTATGCAAGGTGTAAGAAGTTACAACCAAGATTGGTGCAATTGGGGTTTCATCTGGTCAACCCCAAGTCAACAGGTGAATTGAAAGAGGCTGAGACCTAGTTTCAAGGCCATGTGATCATGGAAGGATATGTTGAGACACCCAAGTTATGATTCCAAGACCAAATCATCAGTAATCAAGAGTGTGAGAAGTTATTGAGCTAGGGTTTCTAAGCTTGACAGTGTAAAATCCCCTAGTTTAGTGTCTAACTTCAAGACCATATAACTCAAGATGCAAGTCTCACCTCATTTTGACACCAACATGAGACTTGTAAAGCGTGTTCTTAGCTTTCTTTTGAGTAGTAGAAGTTATTCATTGGATTTCTATAACTCACGTTATGAAGCAGACAAGTTACAGGTCATCAGATGAATGTGATTTTGGTACTTGAAAGTCAACCAACTTCTGAGACATTTTGAGCTAGAAGGATGTCTTTCCTCATCTTGACCCAAACATGAATGTTGTTCCTCATAATCTTAGATTTCCAAAGAGTACTAGAAGTCCTCATTTGGATTTGTAGAACTCAAGATATGAAGCTTGCAAGGCAAGGGTATTTTGGGAAACTTAGATTATAGGCCATTTTGGTTATAGGTCCATTTCACCACTTTGCATACCTCAAATGCAAATTTGTCCAAATTGAAAGTTGCTCAAAATGGGTTATTTACTCAATCAAGCACCAAGTATTCATTAATATGGATTGGATTGAAGGTTGGTTGAAGAGGAATTCATAAAAGGGAACTTTAAAGGCATTTAAAGTAAAAAATTCAAATAAATGCAAAATGGATGATTCCAAGTCATGTTTGTGCATATTTTGTGCATAAAACACATTCTAAGAACACTGGCATTGGTAGATTTGAGAATTGAGCCATAAAACACCCCATTTTTCATGTTTTTTAAGCTTGAAGAAACAAAATCAACATCCACCATTGATCAAAAATCAAGGGCTCAATCCTATCCCTTCATGTTCCTAATACTACCAGCAAGTGAATTGACTCATTTAGAAAGCTTCTTGGCTCTGTTTTCATGCAAACCAAAGAGCTTCAAAGTGGAGAAGTTGGATTTTCCATTGGGCCAAACCAGCCACTTTTGGGCCCCCAAATCATTCCAAATCAATCCTATATAAACACTAGATCATTTTCAGATGAAGATTGATGAGTTTTAGCGCATAAAACAGTTACAAGCAGTTGGATAAAAGAGGAAGAAAGTGAGAATAGAATTTCAAGATTGAAGCATTTTCCAAGCAAATTGATCATCTAAGAAGCTTCCTGAAGGATCATTGAAGCTTCCTGCATTGATTGGAGCAAGAATCATCCACAAATCACACCTCTGTCAAAGCTTTTACACAGGTTCTTTTCTCTCAAAATTACTCATGATTTATGGCGAATTAGAACTTGTTATGCATGTGGTTAGTTTCCCTAAGACTCCTAGATGAATTTAGGATAGGTTAGGTGATGGATTGTGATAACTTTTAGCATGACACGATTTCTTAATGCGTTCGGTTTAGATTATTCTTAGGTTAAAAATGAATTTCAAACCTAGAATGTTGATGTATGAAGCGTGAGGATTTGATTGATATCAATATTTTAGAGTTTGGTGAGGTTTCATGGCAGAGCACTGTTCACACGCCGGAGAAGACGACCAGAGTCTTCTCCGGCCACCACTGGTTTGATTTCCCCCTTGCCATGTTTTAATTGCCAGGTGCATCGATGACCGTTAGATCCTTGACCCGTTCCTTTCATCTAGTGGCTGTGAGTTAATTTCATGATTGTGTTGACTTCATTAATGGCGTGGCATCATGTAAAGCGTTAGATCTGATGACTTAATGAATAAGTGGCTTAGATTAAGACCCACCGTGGGTGTATGTTGACTGAAGCGCATATGATCACTTAAAATCCTGATGGATTAGGCCCCAATTGATATTGGCACCCCCTACACAAGAGGCCCAGGCGTTTCAACAAGGATTTGTTGCTATTTGTCACGCCAGTTTTTCTTTTTCTTTTCTTTTTTCTTATTTTTTATGTTTTATTACATGATCATTTTAATTCATTAAAAATAGTAAAAAAATGGCAATAAATGCTGAAAAAAATCATGAACATGAATTGAGATGTCTTTTAAATTTGTCATGTTTTTTAATCACATTTTTAATTCTTTTTTCCATTTAATTGCATATTTCTCATATTATGTGTTTTTAATAAATGTGAAATTGGCATGCTTGCTTTGTGATTTTCTTTCTTGCTCAATACATCAAATAAATGTCTAAATTTTGCATGCTGATTCTAGACACATTGCGTGGTATTTTAATATTTTGTTCTGATTTTTAGGAGCTGTTTGATTAGGGTTTAGGGTAGATCTTTAGAACCTTTCCCATTTGCATTCTCCCATAGAACACTTAATGGTTTAGCTTTCTGTTAGTATACCTAGACTTAGAATCCTGACCTGAAACTTTGACCATAGCCTCCTAACATACTTAGGATCTCTTAGGAATTTTATTAGGATTTTAGGACTTGTTTTCCTATTTTTCCTAGATTTTATATTCTGGCTGATGTTAGGGTGTTCCCAATTTAGCATTCCACCTAGTTTTGCCTTTAAGTGATCTTTTAGCAATCCTTAGGCACCCAATCATTACATGAACCCTTATTACCTAGGTTGAGACCTTTTTAGGGTAATTTTCATGTCCTTATCATATCCATAGCTCCATTAGGGTAGACGTCCTTTAGAGCTTTGCTTTTAGGATTCCTTGGAGGCCTTTGAATTATTTTCTTTCTTCTTGACTCTCCTAAAGCATAGTCCTATGATATTTGGAGCCTTCTTGTGAGTGCCTGGTCTTCCTTAGGAAGTACTCTATGCATTCCATGAGAAGTTGAACCATTGAGGACTATCCTTGAATGATGAGTTTGGTTGAGAACATGGTTAATTCCTTAGGTTTTCACTATGTCTCCCATCATTATTCTTTTCATTTCTCAAGTCCTACATTCTCAGGATCCTTCTTGTGAGAGCCCGGTCTTCCTTAGGAAGTACTATGTGCATTCCGTGAGAAGTTTGAGCCTCTAATGGACATTCAATGACATGGTGGGTTCCTTAGGTTCACATTATGCTCCTCTTCTCCTCCAAGTCCTATGATACAAGATCCTTCTTGTGAGAGCCTGGTCTTCCTTAGGAAGTACTCTGTGCATTCCATGAGAAGTTTGAGCCTTGAGGACTCAAGTACCTTGTACATACCTTCTCACTTTCATCTGTCCTATTATCTCAGGATCCCTCTTGTGAGAGCATGGTCTTCCTTAGGAAGTACTCTGTGCATTCCATAAAGAGGTTGAGCCTTAGATAGACTCTTGTGTTGATACACATCTAAACCTGATGTAGCCTTGGGATGATTTCCTTGTTGCTCATCTAGTTTATCTCTCTCCTGATGGATTGATTTCATTTCCTGCTTGTTATGATGCATAAGGATAGACTTGCATGAGTAGATACTCTTGTTTAGGTGCATGATTGCATTAAAGGTTGAGTTTATCTCCCTTTTCTTGGATGTTTATCTGCCTTTCATACCTGTCATGTTTGCATTAAAGGTTGAGGTGATCCTCCCTTTGCTTGATTGTTTCTCTGCTTTTGTACTTGCCCTTGCTTGATTGCATTGAAGGTTGAGGTGATCCTCCCTTGCTTGTGTGTTCTTTTCTCTTTTGTAATTGCCCATGTTTGCATATAAGGTTGAGGTGATCTTCCCTTGCTTGTATTGCTGCATTACATGCATTTTATCTGCGTGATAGCTTTACTCCTTCAGCTTAATGATTTTTGCTGTTGCGGTTGTTTCCCTTTGGCATGTTCCCTTAGGGTTCTGACCTCCTTGTTCAAGGATGGTGATGATAGACATTAGGATGAATCCATGCATGATAACAGTAGGGTAGATTCCCTTTCAAACTCAACATTAGGGCCATATTGTATGACAATAGTAGGATGCTTGATAGTTTCCCATGTAGAGTCCTCTTCCCTCTTCTCATCTCAAAACAACAGTAATACACATAATAAAGGCTAACTTGTACCGTACGTTACGAGCCTTAAGCTACTTAGGAAGTGGTGATTGGGGAGCTTCTCCTTAATTACCTAGAGTGTTTAGCATACGTCCTTAGGACAATATGCGACGCATTCGTTCCTAAGTCATAGTCTCTAGTGCAGTATGAATTACAAACATTCATCCAAGAAAACACTTCTCCGATAAAAGACAAAAACAAACATCAAGCTTCTTTTTGCCATGTGGGGTCTTAATTCAGAAAACCTTTTCAGTTGAAAAGAGTGTTGTTAAGCTTCGGTTCTACCACAAACAGGCATTGTCCCTAACTGCTGGAACAATAGTTTAACTTTACTCGGATAAAAACAGATGAATCAACCTGTGTTCCGTTTTATCCCGAACTACGTTTGCTCTGATCTCTCATACCTGTTGAGAGTACGTAGGCACAACATGCGATGTCATGGCGAGCAACCTTCCCCCATTACCCGTAGTTAGCCGAACTACGTTGACTCTGACTTTCCCATTGCACGAGGGAATACGTAGGCCCAGAGCAGCGGCGCTCCGTCGAGTCATTTTTCTCCTTTTTCTTTTCTTTTGAACCAGCCTTGATAGCATAGATAGATAAACAACCCGTCAAATAAACAAACAAGCATGGATCCCGTTGAGTACAACAGACGTGAGGGGTGCTAATACCTTCCCCTTGCGTAACTGACTCCCGAACCCAGAGATTTGGTTGCGATGACCGATCTTAACCCTTTTCGCTAGGTTTTTCCTAATCGTTTCCTTTCCCTCCTTTGAGATAAATAAAGATAGGTGGCGACTCTTCTATCTTTGCCGGTACCTTTTTTCGTAATAGCGACAAATTATCAATCGATGAAATTTGAATTTCCTGACGAAGACATCATGTTTCTGAAGATGAAGGATTGTGATGAGCCATTACTTGATGAAGGTCTGGAGAAAAGTTCCCAGTGACAAATGATTTTTGACGGTGCTATTAATTCCTATGGTAGAGGAATTGGGGCAATCATCACGACTCCCCATGGTTCTCATATACCATTCACTGCCAGGTTGACATTTCCCTGCACCAATCATCACGACTCCCCATGGTTCTCTATGGTGATTCAACTTTAGTTGTTAATCAAATTAAAGGAGAGTGGGAGACTCGGCAGCCCAATCTGATTCCTTATATGAACTACGTAAGGAGGTTGTTACCTTTCTTTGACCGGGTGGAGTTTCATCACGTACCAAGAGCGGATAATCAGATGGCAGAAGCTCTGGCGATGTTATCCTTAACGTACAAGGTGAACTATTGGAATGACGCTCCAAGAATAGTCATCTCGCGCTTTGATAGGCCGGCATTTGTATATGCAATAGAGGAAGCTTATGATGGCAAGCCATGGTATTACGATATCCAGAATTTTCTCAAGAACCAAGAGTATCCGCCAGGGGCATCAACCCGGGATAAGAAGACTTTGAGGAGGTTGTCTGGAAATTTCTATCTAAACCAAGATGGTGTACTCTACCGGAGGAATTTTAACTTGGTACTGCTAAAATGCATGGACGAAAAAGAAGCAGGTTTGCTTATGGAAGAGGTCCACGAAGGTGCCTTTGGTATGCACGCTGGCGGGCATGCCATGTCTCGAAAGTTGTTACGAGCAGGGTATTATTGGTTGACTATGGAGTCTAATTGCTTCAAGTATGCTAAGAAATGCCATAAATGCCAGATTTATGCCGATAAGATTCATGGGCCACTGAGTCCTCTGAACGTCATGGCGTCGCCTTGGCCCTTTTCCATGTGGGGCATTGACATGATAGGCAAGATTGAGCCGATCGCATCCAATGGACATCGCTTCATCTTAGTGGCAATTGACTATTTCACTAAGTGGGTTGAATTCGCTTCCTATGCGAATGTCACTAAATAAGTTGTAGCACGGTTTATCAAGAAGGACATCATCTGTCGTTATAGAGTGCCTAAAAGAATCATTACTGATAATGATTCGAACTTGAATAACAAGATGATGAAGGAACTGTTCCAGAGCTTCAAGATTGAGCATCACAACTCTTCTCCCTATCGTCCGAAGATGAACGACGCTGTTGAGGCGACCAACAAGAATATAAAGAAGATAGTGCAGAAGATGGTTGTAACCTATAAGGATTGGCGTGAGATGTTGCCCTTTACTTTGCATGGATATCGTACTACGGTGCATACTTCAACTAAGGCAACTCCTTTCTCGCTGGTGTATGGTATGGAAGTTGTCCTACCATTGGAAGTCAAGATTCCTTCTTTGAGAGTTCTGGTCGATGTCAAGCTTGATGAGGCAGAATGGGTGAGAAACAGATTGAATCAGCTCAGCCTGATGGATGAGAAGAGGTTAGCGTCCATTGCGTATGGTCGTTTATATCAAAGTAGGATGAAGAAAGCTTTTGATAAGAAGGTGCGTCCTCAGAGCTTTCAGGTAGGCGAATGGACTCCCAACTATGAAGGCCTATATGTCGTGCAAAAGGTTTTTTCTGGAGGAGCCTTGCTGTTATCAACCATGGATGGTGAAGATTTCACATCCCCTGTGAATGCAGACGCAGCTAAAAAATACTTTGCATAAAGAGACCCGCTGGAAAGAAAAAGAATATCCAGGCAAAAATGGGGCATTCATGGCGAACCACAAAAAGAATGGGTTCGGGCAAAAGTTAGGAATAAAAAGAAAAGATGTAAACCGCAAAGTTGAAAACCTGAAAAGGCGACTTTGGCAAAAATGGATATCCCGATGAATTGAAAACCCGAACGGGAGATTCAAGCAAAAGTTAGGGATTTTGAAAAGCAAATGACTGCGGTCTGTGTATTGATCTTCAAAGTATAGTGGATTAAGGGAGGACCTGAGGGTCGTTCATCTGAATCAATCTCTTCAGAAGTCGAATCATCAGAGAAGCATCAAAGTCATGCGAGTCATAGATGGATCGATACATGGTGTTTGTCTGTGCCACATTGCCGACATTTTGTATATTTCTTTGCATTTCTGTAAATTTTTGCGTAGCTTCCTCTTTTCAGGGGTTGCATCTGTTGTAAAATCTACCTATTTACAGATCATTTGTCAATAAAGCATATATTATTCAGTAAATCATTGTTCTTGCTTTGGCTTTACTGTTTTGTTTGCGAAAAACGCCCGATGTTTTGATAAAACTTTGCATACATAAACTTGCAAGCTTTGCCAATAATCATTAAAACTTTAATTTATTTGAATAATGTCACGGATGACAATCGAGATAGTTTCCATTGTGCAGGATATCTTGTTGTTTGTTCATGTGTAGGGTCGTTACCCTTGGGGTAAGTTTTTCAGAGGTGTATCCCCGGTAGGATCACCATCCCTATAGTAAGAAGGTGTGTAGTTGAGACTCATTCATCCAAGGCAGGCGGAATTTGTGCATCTATTTTCAGCGGTCCAAATGCACCTTGTCCCTAACAAGAGTTTGTTTCCACAGGAGAGGATATGCAAGTTAAGTGTGCGGTTGAGGGTATACACTTATTCCCAGCAGTTTGTCTGTATGCACTTATTCCTCAGTAGTTCAAGTTTGATTTTTTCGGCAGAATAAAGTCATCCTCGTAGGGTCAAGATTGATATCCCCCATGCAGGTCAAGTGTGTGCCCATATCCCCAGCAGATTATAGGT
Source organism: Lathyrus sativus (assembly GCA_963859935.3). Taxonomy (NCBI): domain Eukaryota; kingdom Viridiplantae; phylum Streptophyta; class Magnoliopsida; order Fabales; family Fabaceae; genus Lathyrus; species Lathyrus sativus. The sequence goes on from OZ012741.1 coordinate 272,055,160, forward strand.
ATGCACTTACTCCCCAGAGAGTCAAGACTGGATTTCTTTCCACTAGGCAGGTGTGGAACTTTTTCCCAAGCGGCGGAGCAAAGTCAGAATTTTGTTTCCCCACAGAGTCCAAATATGTTTGACTTTATATCCCCTCAAAGTTTAATTGCTGACTCAATCCCCAAGCAGAGGTTGATGTTGTTTCCCTTATTGCTTATTCCTCAGCGAAGTCGGCAGAGTATAACCTTCTTCAGCAGAATAGGTTCTTCCCCGCAGGTTAGAATTATTTCTGAGAAAGTTTATTGGTGCATCCCTAGCAATTGGGATGTATTTTGATGTTGATTTCCCACAGAGTAATCCCCGTCAGGGTGGATTTGGATCTCCAGTGGAGTGGATTTATCCCCAGATGTTTGCTTTGTACCCTAGAAGGTTTCAGTGTTCTAGGAGGCCATTCAGAGCTGCTTTCCCCGTTAGAGCACAGGCTAATCTTAATGGTTTTTTGTGGTTCCCCTACAGGGTCGTTGATTTCCCCAGTAGGTTGGTTTTGATTCCAACGGTTGGTTGTCTTTCCCCAGCCGGGTCGTTTGTCCCCAAAAGAGTGGTATTCTGAAAGGCCATCCAGGGCGTTTTCCTCAGCAAGAGTTGATTTGATTCCCATCCGAGTGGATTGTGTTCTTGTCATAACAGTGCTACCCAGGAAAGTTCTTTTTTAGGAGATCATCCAGGGCTTGTTTTTCCTAGCTTAAGTCCAATCTTACTTGGCATGTTTCATCTCTCCCCGGCAGAGTTGGCCTTATTTCTTCAGCATTTATGTTGCTGATTTGGTTCCGTTGCATTTTGCATCTGTGCATAGCATCCTCATAAACGCGTAGCATTTCCGTTTCGTATGGATCATTACGCCATAGTCAAACATATGCATTTGAAACATAAGCTAGGTTGTTACCTCTTTGTTTTCATGTATATCTTCAGCAAACGGTTGATTTTACTTTGCTCGCGCGGTATTCAGACCCCAACAAATGATGTTATATCCCTTTAGCGCACGGTATCCAGACCCGACATATTATCAGTTAATTCCTGAGCATGTGTGGTATCCAGACCACGGAAAAATCTTTTGATAGATGTGTTCATCTTATCAGGTGCTTCCTGACAGAGTTGCTTGTTTAAGTTTCTCTTTTCCCATCAGAGGTTTCTTGTGAACTGTTGTTAGATTCACTTATCAACTTCGTGTTGAGCCGGCCTTCGGGTTCGATGCTCGCTTTTATTTAGCGAATTCCTGCTGGTTAGCAGATGTTCTCAACTTCGTGTTGAGCCGGCCTTTGGGTTCGATGCTCGCTTTTATTTAGTGAATGTCTGCTGGTTAGCAGATGTTCTCAACTTCGTGTTGAGTCGGCCTTCGGGTTTGATGCTTGCTTTTATTTAGCAAATTTCTGCTAGTTAGCAGATGTTGTCAACTTCGTGTTGAGTCGGCCTTCGGGTTCGATGCTCACTTTTATTTAGCAAATGCTTGCAGTTAGCAGATGTTATCAACTTCGTGTTGATCCAGCCTTCGGGTTCGATGCCTGTTTTTATTTAACAGATGCCTGCTGGATAGCAGATGTTCTCTTCTCCGTGTTGAGCCGGCCTTCGGGTTTGATGCCTGTTTTGTTCAAATAAATGTCTGATGGTGATATCAGATAATCTTTCTGACTTAGTGTCGTTGTCTGCATGTTAGCAGATGTTTCTTGATTGGTAATCGGTTAGCTTGTTGTCGTTGCAACTATCAGATTCAGTTATTTCCGGAGATTGTTGTTCCCAATAACATGTTTGCAATTCTATTTCTACGGTTGGCAAATTTCTGGGTTCTTTCGAATTCAACCATCATTTACCTTGATTGTTTGAAAGTCGTTCGCTTTTCACTCATTCAGGTCCAAGTCGTTTGAATAGGGGTAACTGTTGTACCCCAAAATTTGACCAACCTTTTTTTCTTTACTTGCCTTATGTTTCTTTTCATTTTAGCATTTGCATTTACATAGAATTTCCCTTTACAGGGGATCAAGAGAGGTATTACATTTAAGAGAAGAGTCTCAAAGGTTGCAAGCTCAAGCAAGAGTGTTTATTCAAGTCATCAAGTGCTTACAATCATCAGGAAGTGGCCATAGCTCTTTGAGAGAGAAGATGGATGTATGCTGCTTATCTCCTATCTTAGAGGTCAACTAGGGATCATCAGGGGTTCATAAGATAATGGTTATGGATAAGAGGTGTTTGAGAAGCTCATTGAGTGCTCTGGAAGCCATGGTGGAGCTCATCTAAACATTTATTTCAATTGCAAGAGGTCACAGTCAAAGGTTGTGCACCTAGGGTTTCATCTGGTCAACTCAAGGTCAACTGTGGACTTGAGGGAGTTTGAGACTTTGTTTTAAGTAATTGGAGCTATGGGGAGTTATGTTGAGACATCTAGGATGTCATTTCAAGTTCAAATAAAGAAGAATCAAGAGTTCAAGAAGTTACTAAATTAGGGTTTCAGAGGGTTTCAGTGTAAAATCCCATTCTTTAGTGCTCAACGTCAAGGACAATTTACTTCATGATGCAAGTTCAATCACACTTTCATGTAAACATGACACTTTTAGGGCATGTTTTAAGCTTTCTTTTGAGTACTAGAACTCACCATTGGGTTTGTGGAACTCAAGTTATGATGCCATCAACTTAGAGGTCCCAGATGAACTTATTTTTGGTCAACCAAACGTCAACTCACTTCCAAGGCACTTTTGACCTAGAATCAAGTTTCTCCTTAACCTGAAGTGAACATGAAATTTTTTCCTCATGATCTTAGCTTTCTAAAAAGTCCTAGAAGTCCTTGATATCATTTGTGGAACTCAAGTTATGGACCTTACAAGGCAAGGGTATTTTGGGAAAGTTTGATTATAGGTCATTTGTTACATAGGTCATTTTCATGCACTTGTGTACTTCAAATGAACTTTCAACCAACATGAAAGTTGCTCCTAAAGACCTCATTTACATTTACAAACCAAAGGATCATGTGAATTATGATTGATTATGGACATGTGGTGAGATTTTCAAGTGAAAATTGAACTTTGAAGTATGATTTGAATTCAATACCTTATAGGTCATGGTTATGTCTTATTTTGGTGCAATTCACTTCAAAATACACTCATGAGCAAATTGCACAATTTAGTTTTGGTTCAAGTAAGCTCAAACACGTGAAATTCCACATTCTGCAGATTGGAGTGGTTTTCATGTGTGTATGCAAGCAATTCACATGTGCATGAAGAGCTTGCCATTTTTAGGCATTTTTCCAAATTCATCAAATTAAGGCTTCATGGGCCTTCCAATTCATCTGATATCCATTGTATATAAGTTTAAAACGCGCCTTGAGAGCTCAGAAGTTGATTTTGAGTAGGAGAGAGCATTTTCATTTTTGAAATTCTCAAAGATAATTGAAAATCAAATTCATTTGTTCTTCACAAATCAAGGCAAATTGAAGCGCAATTCATCTTCCTTGAAGTATTTGGAGTGGATCTGGATCATTTGAAGTAAGCTTACACGTCTGGGAAGCACCAACGGAGTGTCTCCATTTAGTAAGTTTCCAATCAAATTTTCTCTCATTCTAGGCCATGATCTAGGTTCATATTGGTTGCATCTGAAGCCCTACCTCGTGCAGGCCATGTTTGATCCATTATTGTTCATGTTTGATGGAGTTTGTAGTTGTGAATCTCAAACTTGATACGTTCGATTCTCTTAATTTGTGAAGGTTTGGGATGGTTGGATCTTGGATTCATGACCTATGTGAGTTCAGCTTTAATTTGGTATAATTTTTGTGAAGTTTGGTTGAGGTTTGATGACCTGAACTCCGACCACCTCGCCGGAGAAGACGACTGGAGCTAGGGCTCCGGCATCTGGTTCATTTGACCTCAAATCTGACGTGGCGAGGGTTTGAAACTTTGACCATGCGTGTGTGTTGTTTTTATTGGCTTGATTGTGCTTACTTGAAGTGTTGACTCCACGTAGATTAATGAAACGATGTGTTTCATTAATCTGAAGCTTTGGCTTGGATGTGGGCCTAGTTTGTTATTCACACCCCCAGTTTTTGGGGCCCAAGCGCGTTTTAACGCGATCCCTCTGTTTCTAGTATTACTTGATGCACCCCCTAGCCACTTGCATTTTATTTTCTTTTCTTTTATTTTTTGTTTTTCTTTTTAATTATTAAAAATGCTTCCAAATAACAGAAAATTCAACAAAAGATATTTTCAAATACTTTAAAGTCTTAATTAATTTTTCATAATTTTTAATTTTGATTTTCGTTTATATTTCAATTTAATTTGATTTTGTGATTGGAAGTGTTTTTAATATGGTTCTTCTTTGATCATGCTTGCTTTGTGGACCATTTGCAATCACCAATGAGTGAGGTTTCTTCTCCACTTTGTTGATGGATTGAGGTACCTTTGAGGCTGATTTTGGTCCATGGTTGTTTAATTTTTGTTTGACTTTGTGTTGCTTTTGTTTGACCCTCGATAATAATTCCATAAGGTGGAGCACCCTAGTTGATCAAATCATTTAGTGATGCCTTGAATGGAATTTGGTTTAGATGTTTTGGCCTCTGGTTGCCAACATGTATAAGAGCTTTTTGTATTTTATTTGAGGTTTATTGAACACTTCTACTATTTTTGGTGAACCTTGCAAGTCAAGTCACCCTAGTTGAGGTTCATACAAACTAGTTGACCTAGTTCCTTTGGGAGATGACCTTTGTGAATCCCATTTGCATCGTATGCTTCTTGATTCACATTCTTGACATATTTAGGATGTTGGTTTCAATTTTATAGGTCACACACTTGCTTGGTTTGTGTTACAAGTCACTTTAAAGTTGGGCTTTCCATTCATGTTTGAATGTTGAATGTGGTTTGAACTTTGGTTCTTTCCCTTTGCCCTAGCTTGTGATTTGTCTTGGCTTTGTTTCTTCTTTCATTTGTGAGCTTTCTTCTCTTGTTCTTACTTCTGTCCTTTGGACTTTGGAACTCATTCAAAGTGATTTGGTTTGTTTGATCATACTTTGAGTTTACTTTGAATGGTGGGTCACTTTGAGAACTTGTTTGTGCTTTCTTTTTGCATGATCAATGTGATGCTATTGGTTGAGATACTTCTCATGTTGCTTGCTTCCCAATCCTATTCTCCCATCCTCATCTTGATCATGGCTTCTTCTTTTGCTTATTTGCATCCTTTTGAGATTAGTGATTGATGCATGAATGGTTGTAGGAGTTGTAACTTCTCCCATTTTATCTCACTTTCTTCTTGACTTGTTTAAGTCATTTCCTTTGCATCCTTTATTTGTTTTGCATCCCTTGCATCTTACATATCATGTTTGCATATACTCTTGACTTGTTTAAGACATCTTCATCTCTTTATTTCATCTCACTTGTGATTGATTTTATCTTGTGTTTACATGGTTTTCTTTGCCATGATCCCTTAGGATTCCTAGTCCCATTTGTTTAAGGTGGGAGTAGGAGAGACATTAAGTGTTAAATCCAAGCATGATAACATTAGAGTAGACCTTTCCCCTTTTAATCTCAATCATATGAGCACATTGCATGATAACATTAGGGTTGAGCTAGTTTCCCCTTAGTTGTGGCTTCTCTCTTCTCATCTCAAAACTTCTTCAAAACATGTAATAAAGGATAACGAGTGTTGTACGCTATGAGCCTTAAGCATTTGGGAAATGATAATTGGGGGGCCTCCTCTCAATTTTCTAGAGTGTTTTGCGTATGCCCTTTGGGCGATATGCGACGCATTCGCTCTCAAGTCATAGTCTTTAGTGCAACATGAATTACAAACACAACTCAATTCACTTCTTCTTTATAAAAGACTCAAAAACAAATATCAAACCTTTTTTGTCCTTCGGGATTGTTTGGAAAATCATTTTCATAAAAAGAGTGTTGTTAACTCTTGGTTCTACCGCAAACAGGTAACGCCTAAGTCTCCAATGGTCGAGCAGCAATACACCTAACTGCCAGAACTAAGGTTTAACCCTACTCGGTAAAACACTTGAACCAATATGTGGTTGTGTCAGCCCGAACTACGCTTGCTCTGATTTCTCGTACCAGACGAGGATATGTAGGCACAAGACAGCGATGTCTTGGCGAGCAACCTTCCCCACCTTTCACCCGTAGTTTTCCGAACTACGTTGACTCTGACTTTCCCATTGCACGGGGGAGTACGTATGCATAGAGCGACGATGCTCTATCGAGTCTCTTTTCTTTCCTTTTTGTCTTTATGGCCAGCCCTATAGTTTAACACCCTTTAGATAGATAATAAGCATGGATCCCGTCGAGTACGACGGACGTGAGGGGTGATCATACCTTCCCCTTGCGTAACCGACTCCCGAACCCAAGATTTGGTTGCGATGACCCGTCTTCTCCCTTTTTCATAGGTTTTCTATGATCGTTTCCTTTCACTCTCTTTGGAATAAATAACGAATGGTGGCGACTCTTCTGTCCTTGTCGGCCCCTCTTCGCAGCGATGCGACAATTTTCATGCCATCTTCATCCAATTATCAAGCAATCATCAAATATTATTCAAGGGACAATCAAACTTCCTTCTTCTTTTGGTGTTCAAGTGTTCATCATTGGGCCTTTTGATGCAAAGAAATAGAAAGAAATCACAGGTTGGCACATGTTTGGTTGGCCTAAAATCAAGTATGGCATGTCACTTTGTCCAAACACCATAACTTTCTCATTTTAAACATTTTTGGAATCTTTTTTAATCCAAATGTCACATTTGAACTCCTCTACAAATTTGTTTCAAGGGTTAAACATCAATTCAACCTCTAAGTACATCAATATTGTGATTTAGCTCAGCTTCCCATGTGTGCACAAAAGTAGGCCCAAGAACTGGTTGACCTAATGCCGACCTTGAATTTCAAGTCATGACCCCAACTTTGAGATCATGCTATTTGAAATCCAAACATCATTTTGATGTGATTCTTTTTGCATTGAAATCTTTGCAATGCAAGGAACATTTGGCGCAAACAAAAATCTAAAATTCATGAGCCAATTCCATTTGGCCTAGCTTCAGACATGACTTCATGAGCTTTGCTTCTTGCGCAGAAAGCTTCATCGACATCCTCTGAACCTTCTCCTACTAAAACCAAGCCTTGAGATCAAATTAATTTCTCTTACCGTTTTAACCATCTTCAACCTCGAGCTTTGATTTGGGCATGGTAGTTTGAGTAAAGTTATTGCACAAACGAATTACCATTGGATTTGTCTTGCTTCAATGACCAAAAACCCTCCATCCTTGCGCATTTATCTGTTACTTTCAGCATTTTATTTTTTGTTTAAGCTTTAGGGTTCATTTGTTGATTGAGCAAATCTTCCATGCTCAGGGTCAATCAATGGCTCTGAAGCATGGAGTGAGGGACGATGATGTGTTACGGTCATGAAACGATCTTGTTTCTATCCAAAAAAACACAAGTTCTTGATTTTCCATGTATAAAATTGAGGTTGAGGACGACAAATCTTCGCTCAGTTTTGTGTTTTTCGCACCAAAATATTTGAATCCAACCAATCATGGCCTGACGAGTGTTGCGGTGAAAATCGGATATCAAGCTATTGAATTAACTTGAACCTTAATTCTTTTACAACCGGACTTTAATTTATCCAAAGGAAAGGTCTAAGGAAAGAAAGAACCTTTTGCGCGATGTTACAACAACGCTAAGAGATTCGGGGATCGGGGGTTGGTTATGCATAGGGTAGGTATTTCACATCCTAAACATCTGTAGTACTCTACAGGAACCTTTTGTTTGTTTGTATGCTAATTTTGTTAAATATTTGCTAAGGTTTGGGTATGGGTAAAGGGTATAGGTTAAAACCTAAAGATAGTTTCTAAGTTTGCTCGCAAAGACGTCGCGTCCTCTGCCTACGTATCCTGACTAGGATAGAATCAGAGCAATTGTAGTTCGCCTCACTAGGGTTGAAGAACGCTTGATTGCGATCAAGGTTCAAAGGGGAACAAACATAATAATGTTTGTGTAGAGTTTCACAAAACTCTCTATGTCTATGTTGTAACACTCAAAGGGGGAAGTAAGTGATCATATCCATGATCCTTACATAGAGTTAACAACTCTATCCTAGGGTTCTAGTTGTGGGACACTCCTAGTGAAGGTGGGTCTTTTAGACTTGAGCAAAGTCAAATAGCTTATGGGTTTTGATCTTAACTAAGGTTCAAAATTACTTTTCAAAGTCAAGAGGGGTAATGAGCTATCCATGACACAAAGGTCAATGGAGAGACTTTTCCTTTGGAAGGAGAAAGGGGAGGCAACTTGGATGAGAACTAGAGAGTTCCATCCCATGGGGAAAGATAACTTAACAAAGGATAAACATGATGAATATAAGGGACATGATTACAATCAAAGATGGGCAAGCACATTACAATGAGCAAGTAATTCAAGTGAGATGAATGGTTTCAACCAAGATATACAAACAATGTTACAGAGGGCATATCTTAACAAAGATGAAGGCATATTTTAACAAAGATTGAAAGTACGATCTTAACAAAGATTGAGAACATGATAAAGGTGACAACCATGTAAACAAATAACAATTTGAAAACAATCATATTACAAATTTAAAGTGAAACAAAAGCGACAACAAAGTGTATAGATGACAATCACACACAAATAATTTAGTTTAACCTCATAATTTAGGAGGGAATTAATATGAGATCATGGTGACAACCATATAAATAAGTCTCAACTTAAAGTGATCATGTTATAAGTTCAAATGTAACAACAATTAGGCATTGATGACAATCAAAAAAAACGCAAGGACTGATTACAACAGTTAAATTCAAGACTTAGGAATAGAGCAACAGATTTATGGTAACCACCAACAAGGAATGAAGCCACAACATGTTAACGAACACAAATAAATCTCACAAGATAAGTCAGGTATGGCATCAAGAAAATTCATCTAAACACACAAAGTAACGACCTAAAAACTGAACCAAGCTTCCAAGTAGGCAAAAGGCGTTGCAAGTACGAGCAATTTGAGGTTTTATTTCATTAAATGAAATTAGACATTAACATGAACAATTAGAAAAAAGAACGGATTAAAAATGATGAAGGGTGAGAAAGTTATGATTCATTGAAGTTTATGAAAATAAAATAAAATAAAACAAGTGATAAAAAAAGAAATGTCAAGGGAGGGAGTTGAACCCTGGCCCTCTTGGTTCACAAGCCCAATGTTAAACCATCTGGCCACACCGCGCGCATGTGTTAGGAGAATAGAAAGAATGAAGAGAATAGTTTATTAATGAAAATTGGAAAATAAAAAACAAAAGGATTCGACCTCCACCCGGATCGAACCCTGGTCATGCAGGTGAAAGGCGAAGTTAAGAGTGAGTTGCTTGCTACTGGGGTGGCTGTTACATCCATTAATTGAATGGAAACTATAAATATACATAGCTTGCTTGGCAGGTTTTCTGGGTAAAACAAACATCAAGCAAAACAAGGCCAAGAGCGGATTGGATTCAAACTATACTAAAACCAAACCAAAAATTACAAACTCTGCTTCTATCCTGCTTGCAATTCAATGTAAAAAAAGGTGGTAATAATCATGTTCCAAAATAAAACCTGTATCACATAATTGGAGTGAACATGCAAGTGTGAGTTTTTGAAAAGCATTGTGAACTTACAGTTATAACCTGAGGTGTTTAACAAAAAAACAAAGTTTGATTAAGTTTGAGATAAGCTGCTCGTGGATTAGATTCAAACAGATGTGTATCAATTCCTCCAAGAATTTATTTGTGAATATGAAGTGGCAAGTTAATGAAATGGTATTAGAGAAACAAAGTGCCTAAACCAAATGCCAAGGCGAAGATCTATGACAACAACAGTTTTGTATCAAATCCAAGTTGCAGCAGGTTATAAACTTATCTCACACACATAAATAAAAAAACAAATAGGAACCTGAAGGCAACAGAGGTTAACAAACCTCAAGGCATCACTTGGCAGTATCAAATGTTCCCACAAACTCACCAACAGTCTCAAAAGCCAATGCAGAAATGAGACAAATATTTACAAGGATTCTAAACCTTTTGAAACCCTGATGAAGATATAGGTTAATAAACCTCTAAGGCAAAAATTGGACAGCAAGCACAGGGAACTGCCTTTCAAAAGCAATCATGGAGGTTTTCTCAAAAGCAAACAAAGTGCAAACATAAGTTCAGTATGAGCAAACTGTCAAGATCCTCTTCAATCTATAAACTGCTATGGTTACAACCCCCTTAGTCAAGCAGGGTCAAAAACTTGGAACTACACAGATGCAGCAACTAAGTAATGCAAACATTATTCATAACAGTTACTACTTCAACTATGAGAAGCAAAATTGACAACAATGAATTTAACACAACAATGTCAACCATGCATAGAAAGTTAATGGCATTAGCCAATCCACAAGTCTTATGACAAAAACTAATCTTGGTCATTACAAAGCCAGCCTCAAATACTAATCCACATATTGCTCATAAGAGCAGCTATTAATTTGTCAAAACTCAAACTTCCGTGTGAACAAAAAAAATTTAAAACAAGCAAGGAATCATGAGTTGACAGACTCCTCTTCAAAAATGATTTGGGCATCCTAAATATGCACCTAAACCTATATGGACTCTAAACAAGAAACTGACAATCTGATAAGAGCAGAGGTTGACAAACCTCCAAAGGAGTGGGACAGCAAGCATACACATAGAATTCTCAAACTGATCCAGGCAGTAATTGCAGGTTAACATGCCCAAGGCATGGTCCTTTCTCATCAACATGAAGCAAACAGAAACAAAGCTTGGCATGATAATGCAGACATTAGTTCCACATGTTGTTTTCAACAAACTAATGCCACAACATATAAATAGAGGCAGGACAAAATATGCTGATCGTGAACCTGTTGAAACAACAAAGTTGCAGGCCTAAGACACTACTCTAGGAGGCAGTCACTGCACCAAACAACAACATCTAATGACCAAGCCTACACACGAGGGACCAGCTCTGGCAGCAAATAATCATGAACTCCAACAAAGACCACAATAAACTGCCCTCATGGTCCTAAATAGAAATGAGGTTGACATTACAATGTCAAGTCTACAAGAGATGCAAACTAACAAGAAGAGTTAATAATTCTCGGCATCAAAATGCTAGACAGATTTGGTAGTGAATAACAAAAGCAAGCAAACACAAAGTTGACCAAAATGTGTATCAGCATATCCAAGTGATTTCCAATACATAACAAACTGAGCAGTTACTACAAACATGTTACAACCAAGATAAAAGTTCAAACATGTTCTACACATCATGTACAAAGTGCTCACACAATTAAAAGGACCACATATAAGCCAAGATACCAACTGTCTTATGAAAGTGCAACATGCTGCCAACACTGAGATTCATGACAGTACAACCAAAAATAACTCAAATATCATGCAAGGGAGGTTTTTGATTACTTCAAGATTGGCTCAAACAGATTTCAATTTTTGCACATGAAAGTGAAAAGTGTACTCATGCATTGAGTTCAAAGGAAAGGTTCAATTTCATACTGATTCACAAAGTAGTTACCAAGTTGCAAGAATGTGAAAAATGCAGTTTCAATGCTAGGGTTCCAAGACAGACATGTTAAGGTCAAATGAATGCACATACACATTCCAATATTTGATATCAATGAAAATTGTCAAAAGAGGCACTTCAAGTTCATTCCACATCAATAAATGATTATCATGTTGCAAATTAATGAAAATGATGCAAACAACCATGATGCATATCAATGAGGTCCAAGTTGTCAATTTCAAAACTGTTTGAGGTTTAAACATGCTTCAAATATGGTATAGAGTGAATTCCAACAGAGGCTTCTACTTAAAACACATTAAAATGAAAACTGGTTTTTGAGTTGGTCACTTAACAATGCTTTGTGACAGTCAATGATCAAACTAAGGAAAAACATGTTCTTAACAGCAAAGAAATGTTCAAATTTCATCAGATTCCATCTGTTAGAGGCATTGTGCTATAGTAATGAATTAACTACAACTCAAACATGGTGTAGCAGCAAAAGAGTCAACTAATCAAACCTGAACTAAAGGATTAAACCCTTCTTTGTCTTAAACCAACCTTTATCAAAATAATAAGGCATAGGGTAAACTTGTTTTGACAGTATACAAACACAAAGAAGTCTAGCAATGACAAACTTCAATACTCATGAAGACACACATAACAATCTCATAATTTTACATACAAAATATCATGAAAGTTAACAAGTGTTTATGACTTCCAAAATGCATCAAGATGCTCAAAATGCCAAAATCAAAAGAAATGCTACAAATGCCAAAGGAGACAGATCACATACCTCTTGATGGTCTTTTTGAACAACTTAAAGTAGTTGAGAAACCCAGAGATCTTTCACTTCACTTTCTTGCCTTTGAGCTTTCTTCAACTTTAAGTAACAATGCACTTATGGTGCCAAATGAAGAAATGTGAACTTCTAATGATTGGTGAGTGTTTAGACAGTTGAGATATGATAATGTTGGGGTGTATGAGTAATCAAAACCTCAAGAAAATGTTTAAAACAAGATTTGGTGGTTTTTGTAGCTTTGGTCAAAGTATGGTGGAGTGAGGGTTGACTTTTGGATTTTTTGAGGTTCTTGATGTTTTAATGGGTCATACACTTTCTATATGTCATTTAGAAGATGTGTGGATGGTTGTGAGAGTGTTGGTAATGCTAGAAATGAAAATGGCATGAAAGTTGTAAAATGCCCATTTTTGGTGTTTTTGAGCTTTTCTTCACTTACAAGCAAAAAGAGAATGAGAAGGAGAGCTGTAATATTTTGATATTATGATCAGCTCTGGTGTGTCAAACAAGTGAGGGGGAGGCCTCTATTTATAGGAGAAAGAAGGATGAGGGTAGCTTGGTAAATTCCATTTTTGGAGGGAGTTTCATGAAGTTTCTTCCAAATCTTGCCAAGATCTTCTTCCATCAGCTCCATGGCTCAAGAAAGATCAGAAACATCAAGTGGAGATGTCCATGAAATGACTAAGGTGGGCTTAGAGGGTAGGATGGTACAGCTGCAGCAGTTGGAGATGAAAAGTTTCTCTCTCATTCTTACACATCTCAATATTTTAATCCATAAATCACAACTTGCATCTCTCTCTCTCTCTAACCTCTCTTTTTCTGTCATTTCCTCCCTCTACACATCTGAATATCATAATGTATCATGATCAAAGGGTGGAGAGTGATTAGAGATGAAAAATTCTGATTTTGAGAAGTTGGACCAAGTGGATTTCAAGTGTGACAGGCCCAACTTCAAGACACCATAACTTCCAGCTCACAACTCCTCTTGGGGAGTTCTTGTTCTTTTTGGAAAGCCCTCATATAGCCCTACAACATTAATGTTTGCCAAAAGTTCCAAATCTATGTGCATCTTGGTTGAAAAGCCCCTTAAAGTTAGCAAAAAAACAAGTTTTGATGCAGCCAGATTTTGAAAAATTCACTAAGTGTTTTGTACTAAAAAATGACTTTGATGCATTTTCTGAGAGTGGACTAGTATAGGACTTTTGTAGGACTTGTTAAGATATTTCCGACGAGCTTTGAACCACCTCGTTCGGGTGTGTGGTTAGGGAGTTAGGGTTTAGCCCCTTTCGAAACCCTAATTTCCCGATTTTTCGATTACTCTCACGTCTTTGATCTGATGATCATGAAAATTGATATGTAGGTCCCTCATGACATAAGGAACAACTTTTCTTCACCACTTGAAGTCCAATTCCTAAAACTTGAGGGGGTTGACTTTCCGGTCAACCGTACGATCGATCGCCGATTACCGAACTGTCTGTTCATGTTTCGGAGCTTCCAAGACTTTAAAACTCTTTGAGGGGACTTCACTAAGCCATATGAACTTTTTAAACCATACTTTTATCCTTGAATTATTTCCCAAATCTAAAGTCAAACTACAGTTGACTTTTTCAACCCGAAAAACCCTAATTGGGTGCCTTGAACTGCACTGCACCCCATCTGTGGGTGATTACTTCAAATTGAACTCACACATGGCCCAATATGGTATTCTTGATCTTATTTCATAAATGATTCAAACCAAAACATTGGTTGCCCAATCCTCGAACCTTCGATTTTATCAGTGCGGGGCCCCGTTTCATCTGTGTCTTGACAAAACACACTTCGAAACTTGTTAAGGTTAGATAAATAAATGCATATGATATGAAGAGGATATAAGGGGTCAAAATTTGGGGTGCAACAACGAGCATATTTTTTTTTTGAAATCCTTTTACTGATGCAATTTCGTGCACAGATCCTATAGTGAATGCGCTTTGACTTTAAGTCCTGACCATGTGTTCTGATGACTTAAACTTTAGTAATCAGGTCTGATGGCTCAGGCTTTTTCGCTTGTTTTAATTAGTTTTTAAATTCTTTTTTCTTTAAATAAAAATCATTAAAAATAGCTCCTAACTTCTTTTTGATTCCAATTTTTTTCATAAATCCTAAAAAATATTTTCTATCTGATTTTATTTTTTAAACATTTTTAAAATCATTTTTTAGAATTTAATTTATTTTCTCTTATTTTCTTTTTAAAATTTCTTTTTTGCATTTAATTTCCTACCATTTTCAAATCTTTTGGGTTTAAACTTTTGAGATCTCATTACTTATAATATTCTTGACGTTTCAAATTTTTTTGGCCATTTATTTGATGTTTTAGTACCTCTTTGGTATTGTCCATTTAATTTCCCTTTCATATGCTCATGTGCTTATTATCTTGTGGCTCAATCCAAAGGGAAAGGAATGTTTGGTTTGACCAATGTCAAATGCTTGCCTCTTCTTGTGGTTAGTACACTTGCACACACAAAACCTTTCTCTTGGGCTACCTGACAATGAGACCATTTATTTTTATGCTTTAGGGTAGTCTCTTAATCTTTTTCTTACTTCAATTCTCAAAACTTCTTCCTATTTCAAAAACTTCTTGTTTTCAAACTTCACATCTTTTTCTTAATAAACCTTGACTTTTTCAAGTGATCTAGAAAATATTTTCAAAACTCTAAAAAAGACGAACCTCATCAAACTTATTTTTGTGCCTTTGTGAACTTTTCTTTAAGAACCTCTTTTCAAAAGATTAGATATAAGTCTATTTTTTAAGTGATGCAAACTACCATACTTCTACAAGAAGCTAAAAGATGAATGGCATTTTCCACTTGAATGTGGAGATATACTTGTGAGAAAGTCCAAGTAAGAGTTCTCCATATCAAGATGATACAAATGTTCATTTCCTCATACTTGTGGGTAGTAAGTTGAGTTTTCCACTCAAATACGAAAAAAATATCTTTTCACTAAAAATCAATCAACAAACAATCCAGCATTTATAAACACAGATTAACAATTTGTTCTCGTTGAGTACAATGGGCGTGAGGGGTGTTAATACCTTCCCATTTCATAACCAACCTTCGTATCCAAATCTATCTTTTTTAGCTTTTTTCTTTTTGTGGGTTTTGTTCGAGCTTTTTTCCTTTCCTTTGGAAACAATAAAGTTTGTTGGCGACTCTTGCTTTTCGAGTTAAGTTAATCAATAACTTTTCTCAATAATATTTCCCGCCACGACAGCCCCAGAGGATGAAGAAATGGGATATGAACTTGGAAGATGGTGCAAATTACATAGAGTTAAGGGACAATATACCAAGGATTTCTACTACCTCAAAAAGGAAATAGAAAAGTTGATATAAGAGGAGAACCTCAAGAAATATGTGAAGGGAAACTCCTTTAACCCAACGAATTGATCTAGCTCACGCGGGTTAGGAAGTTCCAGAAGACCTGGGTTAGACAAAACCAAAGAGACGTCCCAGGGAGAAGGCACCAAACCGACATGACACACACTTAACACCATACCGGGAGGATTTTTCGGAGGTGGTGAAACCAGCTCTGCCCGCAAAATTTATGCTCGCTGAATCCTGAATATAACACCTAAAGGTGAGAAAAGTACATAAGAAGGGGGGTTGAATTGTGTTTTTCGTTTTTCTTAATTTGCGTCTAATCAGAGTTCAGAATCTAAACTAGTGTTCAAATTCTGATTATACTTAGCAACGAATGTTAACAGAAGTAAATAAATAACAGTAGAAGACAAAAAGATTTATACTAGTTCCTTCCAACTGAGAGTAGTCCAGTCCCCTTGTTTCACAAGAGATTTTCACTATAACCAAATCATGAGTACAATTTCTTTTGCATTATGCATAAGTCTATTACACTGCTCATACCCTAGGTCCAAGACTTCTTGCTCATGTCCTACAGACTCAAGACTTCTGCTCCAAGTTCCATGAAACGAGCCTTCCTGCTCAAACCCATAAGGTTCAATACTTCTGCTCCAAGTTCCACAATTGAGCCATCCGCTCAAGCCAAACTAGCCTAAGACTTATGCTCCAAGTTCCATGAAACGAGCCTTCCTACTCAAATCCCCTCGGGTTCAAGACTTTTGCTCCAAGTTTCACGAACCGAGCCACCCTGCTCAATCAATCTACTTGATTAAGAATTTCATTGCTCAAGTACATAACATGAGAGTTACATGGCTCAAGCATCTTGGAGAGAGACTTCCTTGCTTGTATCCCAATGATACAAGACTTATGCTCAATCAATCCATTTAATTAAGACTTTCATTGCTCAAGCACATGGCAAGATACTTTCATGGCTCAAGCATCTTGGCGAGAGACTTAATCTAAACTCCTAAACAAGTTCAGCAGAATAGAGAAAAAGGTGTACTTGATACTAATATCAGAGATATGGGAAATCACCATAACAAAGACCTAAAGCTCTCAATATTTCTTAGATATTCAATGTATAAGAAATCTTAAGGCTTTTAAAATTATAACCCGCAACAGAAAATCGGCATACATGATAAAGTTCATAATTGATGATCTTGTTACTCCTTCATTTGTTTAATCCTTATTGAAGATTCAGTTTGAACCTTAAGAAACTTATATAGCAGTTGTAGCAGACCAGCTGTTAGAAGAGATGACTTGATGAAGTGTCTTTGCTTTACTCCATAATACAAGAGTTATTGAAGATAGATACACTAAAAGATCTTGATCCATTGTGTAACATGTTTAACCATTGAGTCTTCAAGAAGATCCTGTACTATAGATACTTTGAGAGTAGATATTCGTAAAGCATGTCAACCCTTCTTGAGCCTTGTGAACTCAGACTCCAGCTGAAAAACTGACTTGGCAATGCATCTTGCTTTATGCAGTACGGACAACTTCAACTTTATCACCAACTCTGAATGATACTAGAAGCCAATTTACATTCACCAAGTGTAGAAACAATTATGTTGCTTCTTCTTATGTCGAGGCCTTCAGCTTCAGAATCTACGCCAAACATCATTTAGCAAGTGTTCTTTAGATTCTGCACCACCAAAAGCTAGCAATTCCGCTTCTCTCAAGTTTGCCTTTGTATATTAGATTCTGTGTATAAATATTTACAAGTATTAGAACCTGCATAAAAGAAACACACGTCAAATATAAACATTATTCTTTAAATACTTTGTTATCATCAAAACCCAAGGGATATATGTCATGAACAAATCTTATTCTAACAACACCTTAAACCCCGACTCAACATTTAATCAAGTAAAGGATATTTATTCTGTCGATTAGGATACTCATAAGCCATTGTAAAAGCAACCAATACCTAGTTAATTTTCATCAACATCTACTAAATTCATGGAGTCATCAGCTAAGAGCAATAAAACTTATGTAGGGACAGAAATCACACTTAGCTCTATGAGCTTGATTGTCTAAAACCTTCAGAAACAAGCAGTTTCTGAATCATCTATTACTGAGCCTATGCCCTCTACAAATATTACTTCATACGAAGCTACGTCACCATTTCCTCAACAAGCTACATTAGTAGGTTCTTCAGTAGCTGCAATGAAGACAGAAAGAAGTCTATGAAGAGGTCAAGGAGAACAAGGTTCAACATGATGTTTTATCGTTCTATTATCCCAGAAGCAGATGAAAAAGATATTGATGAGGATGAACCAGATATTAACTATGGTAACTACTTCTCCTACAAGGCAAAGGATTACTTAGATAGAGATCTATTGTAAGAACATAAAATTCCTTTTGTAAAAATATTTTGTAATCCTTTAGCCTGATTTAATGAAGAAGTTTTTGACCAATTTATTTTTATTTACATTGCATGCAAGAAACCACTTAATTTCACCTTTTAGTTTTCTGATAAAGCATTAGTGAATTAATACTGAAACCAAAAGCAACGGTTAACATGTTAACTATAGTACTTACTACTGTTAAAAAAATCTTAATAGGTCATACTGCTAGATAACAGTTCCAATAGTCATTATTAAAACATTTATTTGACTTAATCAATATTAAAATAATAGATACTCAGGACAATGAATGTAACAAGTCTATAAGAACTCATAGCAGACTCACTTTCACAATCACTTAATCTTTAAAACATCGAGATGTATAAACAAAAATAAATATTGGTTCCAAAGAGAGACTTAAGAAAGATAGCCATTTTAAATGTAGCAACTCAAGGAAACAAAATCAACGCAACAACTGAAGGATCTACTAGAAAGCAGATGACTTCGGAAGCGCACACCTCTTCAGCATCCTTTGTGAAGACACACAGAAGATGAAATACTACTCAGTCTAAACGCAAAAACCAACTGGGAAATGAGGTTGTGAAGTTTGCCAAGGAAGAATGGCAAGATTATTTAGATAATCTAGACATGTCATGTTATTCTAGGGAATACCTTAGGGCATATCCAACAGACTAGAAAGTCTAAATAATTTGTAATGTCTTCCAATTTATTAATGAGAATTGTTGCACATTTTGAGTTCTTAATCCCATTTCTTTTATCCTTTTGAACAACAGTAAATATATATATAATAGTTAAACTGCACAACAATATGAACAAACTTGAATTAATAATAATATTTATTAATACAAAGGTTTTAACAATTATAAGGCATAACTATGTAGAAATCTAACATCAAAATCTTTCATAGATAGCTTCAAACTTGTCTCTCTAGATTTTTGACGAATCAGCCTCTGAAGTTATGATAACTCCCTGCTGGACAAGTAGTTCTGAAAGAACTCGTCCATAAGGAATGAAAAAAATATTTCCCTTGTGAAAGGAAGAAAGAGTCCTCTTCAAATAGTCAAACATAACTTGTGGAAGATCAATATGTAAGTCTGAATTGAGAAGTAGTAGCATATCATTTTCGATATGGTCCACAAGGTCTAAATCCTTATCCTTAGATAGAAAGTTTGTGATTAGAATCTAATTCCAAACAACTGCATCGGGACGAATATTTGAAACCAACGATGTATTAGATGGATCTACAAGGATACGCCAAGTAGGAAGATAGTGTTCCCAAACAAGAGTTTATGGGATTTCTCCAATCTCCTCACAATTAATCGCATTAGCAATTGCTTTAGAGGTTACTGTTATAGAAATACCAGTCACCTTTGAAGAATAGCACACGTAGAATTCAGCTCAACAATGGAGGCATTAATCCAAAACTGTTTAACAAGATTTGGATAAGTGAAACCATATAGCATCTCAAAGTATCCATTCCAACTTTGTTCATACATAGTCTTTCAGAAGTTAAAACCTACTTAAGAAACTCATCAAAATCTACAAACTTTTCATTGATGACAACCAGTTGATTCAAAGAATAATTAACTAGAAAACTCATATCAAGTTTGGCTCGATTAACATACGCAACAAAAGCAAAAAAGAACTAAACAAGATTCTAAATCAATAAGAATCTTATCGGAAAAAGGACACAAAATGATGTTTCATAAGACAAAGGATAGAGACAACAAATATATAAAAAGAAAGCATCACTACCCAAAGGTTCTTATCCAGCAGATCTCCTGAATCCACTATATGATTTTCAACCTTATGAAATTTAAGTAATATGAAGGTTTTGGAAAACCTTTTACTTAAACTGCTTTTTCAGAAGTAAAGAATCTTCTTATGAATCTCAGAGTCTGATAATTTTCAGAAGATATGATTCACCAGTGTCTAGTAGGTCTAGACTTAAAGAGAGATATCTTCTATGAGTAATCATTCTCCAAGATTCTATTCAAAACCAACATTTTCTCTTGAAGGAATAGTCATGAGTGATTAAAGAATATTGAATTGTTTCCTTTGACAGCTAACAAGTAGCAGTAACATCACAAAAAGTGAGAAAACTATTTCCATAAATATGATAATCATCTAGCTAATGAAATATTCAGTATAGATAAATAAAACATAGTTTCTTCTTAAATATTTTTGAAGACTCTTCCATCAAAAGAACTTCTCTAGAAATCTAACAGAGCCTTTGTATTTGCATATACATAAGTATCTCATTAAATCCAGAAATAAGCTAGAAAAGAACATAACACTTTTTTTGTTATTTTCTTGGTCAGACTCGTATCAGTATTCAGACTTGACCATAGAGTTTAAACACCGCTTTAAGAGGATTCTAATTCAATGGTTATTAAACCATTGACTCTACTTCTTTCACCAAACTCAATACCTCTAGCACTTGAGTATGGGATGTAGGATCTTCTTTCATCAGATGTGGTAAGCAACCTTTGATAAGTACCACGGAAGATGCATATGCTCCTTTCTTTAATATCTACACCAAATACATTTGAATGATGATATTAGTATTCCTATGAGACAATACATGTAAGTCCAAACATGTTTTCCTTTTCCTTATGCCACATTCTGATAGAAGTACCATGATTCATTCCAGTGTATCACTCTAGGATAAGTCATGGTATGAATACGATCTTGTTCTTAAAATAATCATTGATTTCATTGTCTTGGATTAAGACTTTGAAATCTTTGATAAGCAAAGAACCAAATGATGGATGCTATTAGATAATGGCATAAAAAAATTAAAGCACTATCATGTAATTGCTTTCAGAATAGAAAGAAGAATTGAAGGTTTCTCATAGACTTGTCCTTTAATACAAATTCTATGATGATCCTCAATCAAAGAGCAATGAAGTCTTTTAAGATATAATCTTAAAGAACAGACTTCTTATTACCTAATATTGAAGCATGATAGATTTGGCATAATCTCTTTCTCTTTAATACTTGATTTTTATTTTAGGACTCAGATGCTTCTTTAGAAGCGGTAATGACTGGCAGAGCCATATTACTCTTTAATTTGAGTCCTACGCTAATGTCAGCTTCAAATGAATAAGTAGTGAAGACCTTCTGACATTAAGTGCTAGTAGTGTTTCTCCTTGCTTTCATATATGGGAAATCATTTTAAATACTAATATTTCAGAAGGTTTTAAAGTTACTCTTCTATCATCAGATGTCACATTTCATTCAGCTAGTTAAAGAAGTCTTCTGATTAGGAAGGTTAATTCCTCATTATCAAACATTCCATAGGAAGTATTCTTAAACAAGCTTTGTGAAAGATAATCTGTTAGATAGCTTTTCATTATCTAATTCCATTTATTTTCTTTGAAGATTGTAAGACAAACTGACAGAGCACAATAAATTCAAGTTGAATAACTTCTTGAATAACTATGACCTCAGATCTAAATCTAGAACAGTCTTCTCAGACTTTGCTTGGAAAGATTATATGAAGCATAACTAGACAAGCTTCAAAATTGATTCCCAAAAATCTGAGCACAAGGATTCAAGGATAGTCCGAGCATCAGATATATCAATGATGTTGACATACTCAGAAGTGAGATAGAGTACCGAGCAAAATGCAACTACCTCTGAAGATATTCAATAAGCTTCTTATGAGCTGGTGATAGTGATTTTCAAACCTTGATCATCTCTACATGATCAACTTCTATAGTAACACCTTTATCAAGGATATTCTATAGACCTTCATCAAAACCCTTTATCAAGACCAATGAGTTAAAAATCTATTTTGCTTTTCCATCATTTAAATTCAGTGGAATCACCCTTTGAATATGGTAGGAAAAACAGTATGATATTTTACATGTGGAACTTGATTCCTTATTGAAGGAAAGTCTTTAATAGACATAATTTTCTTATTGGATCATTATTTGTACCACTGTTAAGTGTAAAGCACAGTGTCGCTACGCGAAAAATGACACAGAGTTGCCACCGAATTTTATTTATCCCAAGGAGGGAAATAACGATAAAACCTTTAGGGAAAGAACATGGTCATCGCAACCACGTCTTAGGGTTCGGGAGTCGGTTATGCGAGGGGAAGGTATTAGCACCCCCTCACATCCATCGTACTCGATGGGAACCCCCTAAGTTATTTAGCTTGAATGGGTGTTTTAATCTAAAAGATTGCTCCCTTAAAAGAATAGAGGGGTTGGTTTTTAATTAGAGTGCTCGCCAAGGATTGTGGCCCTTGTGTCTACGTATCCTCACTTAAAAGAGGTGAAGAATCAGAGCTCTGTAGTTCGGAGGCTTGTGAAATGGTTGTTTGTTGGTTGATTTTATACCTTGAAAAAAGGTTTTCGGATTGATGCCCTGAGGCGAAAAGAAGTTTGATGAGTTGATGTTATTTTTAGGTTTTTGAGAAGAGATTGTTTTTGATTAGGATCACACTAAAGACTTTGGATAAAGATGAATGGTTCGAATAACCAAGTCGAGCGCCTTGTATTCAAAACATTCGGAACGAGTGTAGGAGGGGCTCCATTCTCATTCCTTCTCCACCACTTTAAAGCTCATGGCGTATAACCCTAATTGTATATTTATTGTATTTTGGATTTTTTATGATAAAAATACCACTTGATGTTGGGTCAAGGGTTTTATTGATTGTAAAAATATTTGAAGTGATACGAACAAGGTCGAGGGCGACGCACAAGGAAATCGACTTACAAGGGTGAAAATGGCTCGATAAAATCGAGAGTTTATTTTTGAAAATAGTTTTTTGAACCAAATGTCAAAAATGACCGTAATAACTCCCACATACAATAGTCGGCTTGAAAAAAAACCCAAAACATGAAAAAAAAAACAGCATGAAAATTTTTTTTTGGAAAAAACTAACAAAACTAAGGGAAGTTCATTGTGCGAACCTTGTAGCGAAGCTACCTAGAAAACAATAAGAAGTTTGTTGTGCAAACTTCCCAGCGAATGTGCACTATTCACAAATAGAAGCGAAAGTCACTGAAGTTCGCAGTGCGAACCTTGCAGCAAGCTTCCATTCTTCAATCAATCTTCTGATAATAACTCCATATCAAATCAAATCTGATCCATAATAATTGTATCAGAAACGCCTTTAGAAAACCACCAAAAACATGCAGGTTCTACACCATAATAGTGCAGCAAGCTTGGGCAAAAAGATATGGACACACAAACATATTCATGACAAACAGATGTCACGACATCCTGTAGGACATCTTGTGATTACACCTAGTTTTACCAAAATTCCTGCCAATCAAATCTTCTACAGAATCTTCTTCATAAAAATATAAGCAAATATTTTATAGTTCCATAAAAAGTCTCAAAGATCCTTTTTATGAAATCCAATTAAATATGCACTTTGTTTCTAATATACACTAGTCCCTATAGGTGCTCCTAGAAGTTAAACCACAATCTAATAAATATGAATGCGTATATCGGAATGGGAGAGGGATACATGTAAGTTACATGGGATTTCATGAAATAAAAGGGTTCATTGTCAGGTAGCCCAAGAGGAGGCCGTGTGTGTGCAAAGTGTCCTAAACTATGCCTTGAGGAAAAGTTTGATAAAACTCCAAGCTAGGGTTTTTGACAAAGTCCAATAATCCAACAGTCCACCAATTTAGGATTTATTGTTTCGATAATTGTTATGTGTTTTGAAAAGAATGTGAATAAGAGATGAACAAGATGAATATGAATATGAACGATATGAATAGTATGACAATATGAATAATATGACAAGATATATAACAATATAATCAAGATAATATTAAGATAATATTAACAAGTATATGGACAAGATAATAAAATCAAGATAATATCGACTGAAAATAAAACAATTGTATATTGACAGAAAGTAAATTTAGTCGTTAGTTAATTTGTGAATTGAATCGGGACGAAATGTAGCGCTAAACCGTCATAGCTCGATCTATGACGAAGATCGAACTATAGAAGCTCGCCCAAGTTGATATCCGTACTAAAAACAAGATAGAGAAATGATATTGAGGATCATTATCCAATGTAATCGTGTCACACGGGAAAAAAGAATGATCTCGTCTTAATCACAAACTTGTGTCGATTAATTGAAGGAAACCTCTCACGATCCCAAAGTATAGAAAATGATCCCAATGATCATTTTTCTACAGATTTGAAATAATAAAGGTTAAACAACCTCAGAAATCAACTTTTATGAATCAAAGACTTTCATTGATCGAAATTGAAATACAAATACAAAGGTAAGTCAAAAATGAAAATGAGAAATGATAGAAAAGAAAGTGGTCCCGTCCTCATCATGGGATTTAATTGATAAATCGGTCATCCACGACTTTAGATGTTCATTAACCAACAATAATAAACAAAAATAGGAATCAAATTAAAAAGGAACTGATACACCAAGATTAAATAAAATATAGATAGTGAGATATTAAAAACCCAAGCGTTAGAAATTTGCACAATTCTAAAATAAATTAAGATAATAGTAAAAGAGGGGGTGTGTAGAAAAAACTGGATGTGTGGAATCATATAGGCCTAGCCCATCATCCACACACCAAAAACACAAACAAACAAAAATATGGGGGTTGTATGAGAAATGCATGTGTGTGAAATAAATAAATAAAAAACCATGGGCCTAAAGCCCATAAAATGGAAGCATGGTTTCCGAGAGCCTCAGACCAAACCAAACACGGTTAAAAAGAAAAAAAAAAAAAAAAATATATATATATATATATATATATATATATATATATATATATATATATATATATATATATATATATATATATATAATAATAATAATAATAATAATAATAATAATAAAGGGCAAACAATGAAAGGTATAACAAGAAATTGTTCAAAAAATAGGCACCCGATTCTTCGTGAAAAACATATCAAGGCAACAAGCTTTTTCTTTGTAATGCAGAACGACAACCACAACTTCATCATTTTCGCAAATCAATATCAACATAAAACATGGTGAAGGCTAACAAGTGCAGAAGACATTACTCTTCATCATCGCGTCAAAACAATCAAGGAAAAGGGTAAATGAAATCAGCCTTCTTTGACTTCAAACTTGGTTTTATTCAAGCTTCATCACGATGCATGTTCATTTTCATGATTCACTCGGTTCTCATATCCTCTCTCCCTTCATTTTTCATTTTGTTTTGTTTGGATCTGTCGAATCCTATTTTCACTTGATCCCTCTTTCTCAAATTCTCTGTTTGGTTTATGGAATGATTTGATTTGAGTTACTGATTTGGGTTTGGTTTGTTTAGATTTGGAAGGGATTGAAGGTGGAAGAAGGTTATGGGGATAGTTGAAGAGATCTTGAGGGGCCAAGAAGAAATCTAGGGAATTTTTGATTTATATTGATGAAGGTTGAGGAAGGTTTATGGAGGAAAGTTTTGCTGAACTCTTTGGTTAGCCCCTCAGCCTCCCAAATGAGAGAGGAGTATGATTCATTTATTAGCGAGAGGAGGGCAGAAAATGGGAACCAATAAAATTATGGTAACAGTTTGTTGTTGTTGCGTTTCGCCAAGTAGTTATCGTCACTGCGGGTGGTGTGCGCGGCTCATGGTTTTGAAGTTCTTGTCGTGTTGTGATGCGTTATAAAAAGTTTGTTGTATGTGTGATGAATACAGGATACATATGTTATTCAAACTGTGGAAACAAGGTTGCTGGTGCTGGACAAATCGTGAAAGTTGGCGACAGTGCGTGTAATATCATAGTTCATGGCTTTGGGAATTGCTTGGTATGGTTCGTTCATTGTTGCTCAGGGTGCGGTGATTGCTTGTGAAGGCAAGGTTTCTAGTCTTGGTGAAATTGGGTTCCACAAGTGAGGTTTTTTGTGAATCATGCACATGAAAAAATTTGCTGCAAGTTATGGTCATGGCTACTGTCGCTACTGCGAAAAAGGAGGTCGGCAATGACTAACAGAGTCGCCACCTATCGTTATTTATCCCAAAGAGGGGAAAGGAAATGATCGGAAAAAAACCTGACGAAAACGGGAAAAGACGAGGTCATCGCAACCAAGTCCTGGGTTCGAGAGTCGGTTATGCAATGTAGTTCGCCTAACTACGGCTAAAGAAGAGGGAGAGTTGCTCGCTAAGACATCGTGTCTTATGCCTACGTACTTTCATCTGGTATGAAAGATTAGAGAAAACGTAGTTCGGTATTACAAGAACACTGATTGTTCAAAAGTTTTACCCAAGTAGGGTTAACGGACAGTTCTAGCAGTTGGAGTATGCAACTCGACCATTGGAGACTTAGGCGTTACCGTTTGTGATAGGACTGAAAGTTAACAACACTCTTGCTTATGAAAAAGGTTTTCCTGATTAAGACCCCAAGGGGTGAAAAAGGTTTGAAGTGTTTTTGTGTTTTTTAGAGAAGAAGTGTTTTGAACTTGGTTTGTAACTCATGTTGCACTAAAGACTATGATCTAGGAGCGAATGCTTCGTATATCGCCCGAAGGACATACACTAACATTCTAGATAATTGAGAGGCAACCACCCAATCATCATTTCCCAAATGGCTTAAGGCTCGTAGCGTGCAACAATTGTCATCCTTTATTAAATGGATTGAAGTTGGTTGAAGATGAGAAGAGAAAGGGACAAACTAGAGGGGGACTAGACCAAACCCTAAAAGTTGTCATGCAAAATGCATCTAAAGTTGGGATTACAAAAGGGAAACCTCTACCTAATGTTATCATGCATGGTTAAAACCCTAATGTCTATCATAACCTCTCTTGAACAAGAGAGGTTAGAAATCCTAAGGGAAGGAAGACAAAAGGAAGAAGAAGAAAACATAAAGGAAACAATGCAAATGAAGAATGCAAACACAAATGCGACAAGTAAGAACACATAGAATGAAAGTGGGAGGAAATCATGTGTGGGGTAGTAGCCACCACAAGCTCATCTCAACCAAGCATGCATATGAAGATGCAAAGAGAAAAGGGAGAGAGATGCATAAAAAACAAGTAAGAAAAACAATGAGAAAAAGTCCTCATGGATTCATTACTTTATGCAAGCTTCAAGTTCCTCCTCAGGAGGAGCCAAGCAACCTTAAATAACATTCCAAAGTCATAGGACAGAATGGAGGATAAGGAGAGAGTGCACAAATGCAAAAGCAATCATAACACAAGAGTAGACAAGCATATGCACAAAGGAAAGGCAAGAAGACACCACATAGAAACCATACTTAAAAGATTCAAAGGATGAACACAAATGAACAAGTAAAAAGAAGTGTCATGACCTAAAATTGAACCAAAAACATCCTTAACATGTTAATAACATGAATTATAAGGCATTGCAAGATCAAAGGATCCAAAAGTGTCATATCCAAGTCAAACTAGGTCAAGATAAGTGTAGGAACCTTACTTGGGGATGACTTGACTTGCAAGTCAACTCAAAATTAGGAAAAAGGTTCAACAAATCCTAAATAAAATGCACAAGACAGCCACACAAGTTGACAAACAGAAACCAAAGGCAAAAGGTCCATATCCCCTCAAAGCACCATCAAAAGAAAATTGAATTCAAGATGTACCACTTTGAAATGGGAAAATCGAGGGTCAAAAGGCAAGCATCAAAAGTCAACCCTAAAGTCAACCAACCAGGGGCAAAATGGTCCTCAAAAATTGTTCAACCCATCATGAGCATGAGGAACAATTTTCATTCATTGGACCAAAGGAAAAAAGGGGAAACAAATAAAAGAAAACAAAGTGTCACAATTTAATTCAAATAAACATCTCCAACTAAATAATTCATTTTTAAATGAAAAATAAAATAAAATAATAAAATAAAAATATCATAAAATAAAAGACAAGTCAAAATGACTAAAATATATTTTTGGTGAATTTTTATTAGTTGGAGAATATTTTAAATGAATTAAATTGTACAAGAACAAATTATAAAAAAGAAAAGAAAAGAAAATTAAAATAAATAAATGCGTGGTGCAAAAAGTAAACCAATACAGTTCAGAAAATACATGGGCCCAAAAGGGGGGTCTGAATAGAGTTGGGCCCAGGCACGCAAAAATTAGAAGAAAAAAAACAAGGAATCAGGTATGCACTGGTCAACAAAGGCGCATGATAGTCCAACTGTCTGGGGACGTTTGATCAAAGGTATAATGATCACGTGGTTCCAAATGCGCCAGCAAATAAATGAGATTTCAAAATGGATTAGGTGCTACACGGTCAAACAAACCCCAACGTGGGTCTTAATCATACGGTCCGCAATTAAAACAACAGATCAAACGGTCCAGCAAATAAAAGCTTCAATCAAGTACAATACACTCTTGCTTAAAAGCTTTGAGTGAACAATTAACAATTAACAAATAACAACCTAGTCCAATTCACACATTAAACAACGAGTGAATGGCTCACAAAACTAACACGTAAATATGTCTACCACGATGCATCAAAAGATACAAAGGGTGACTTACAAAGTCACACACACACAAGAGACTCTCAAAATCCTAAACCCTTATTTTTGCACTCAAGATCTTCTTGTTGTGAATGCTTGTTTTCTGCTAGGGTTTTCGCCTCCTTAAATAGCAATGAGAATGGGCTTGGGTGTGCTAAAAGTAACAACAGGAAGAGAAGATTTCAATCTTCATAAACTGCAACAGATTTGATTTGATCAATAAAATCTAATCATATCACTCTTCTAATCTTCAACCAATCTTCTGATAATAACTCCATATCAAATCAAATCTGATCCATAATAATTGTATCAGAAACGCCTTTAGAAAACCACCAAAAACACGCAGGTTCTACACCAGAATAGTGCAGCAAGCTTGCACAAAAAGATATGGACACACAAACATAAT
Organism: Lathyrus sativus; assembly: GCA_963859935.3. NCBI lineage: Eukaryota > Viridiplantae > Streptophyta > Magnoliopsida > Fabales > Fabaceae > Lathyrus > Lathyrus sativus. The sequence continues at coordinate 272,084,125 of OZ012741.1, forward strand.
CATGACAGACAGATGTCACGACATCCTGTAGGACATCTTGTGATTACACCTAGTTTTACCAAAATGCCTGCCAATCAAATCTTCTGCAGAATCTTATTCATAAAATAGAAATAAATATTTTATAGTTTCCTAAAAAGTCACAAAGATCCTTTTTATGAAATCCAATTAAATCTGCATTTTGTTCCTAATAAACATCTTTGGCCTGCACATACTGATGAGGTATATCCCCGAGGATCTCATCAAACCAAAACACCTCTGTCAAGAGATATAAAATAGCAGCGTTTGTTGTACCAGAAAAAGATGTCACGACATCTGTCTGGACATCTTGATTGAAACATATGACAGGAATACTGTCATGACAGTAGATGAAGATGTTATAACATCTTGCTTAACATCAGTGTAGAATCATGTTTTACCAAAATTTAGCTAATCATAGAATCATGGAACTAACAATGCTCAAACCCCTCAGGTTCAAGACTTCTGATCCAAGTTCCACAAATCGAGCCATCCTGCTTAAGCCATACTGGCCCAAAACATCTGCTCCAAGTTCCATGAATCAAGCCTTCCTGCTAAAACCTCTCAGGTTCAATACTTCTGCTCCAAGTTTCACGATCCGAGCCATCTTTCTCAATCAATCTACTTGATTAAGATTTTCATTGCTCAATCACATAACATGAGACTTACATGGACCAATCATTTTGGCGAGAGAGTTTCATTTCTCAAGCACATAGGAAGAGACTTACATGGCTCAAGCATCTTGGCGAGAGAATTAATCTAAACTGATAAATAAGTTCAACATAATAGAGAACAAGATGTACTTGATACTAATATTAGAGGTACGAGAAATCACCATAACAGAGACCTGGAACTCTTAAGATATCTAAGATATTAAACGTATAAGAAATCTTAAGGCTTTTAGAATTACAACCCACAACAGAAAATCTACATAACATAGACCTAAAGCTCTTAAGATATCTTGATAATTGTTGGTCTTGTTACTCCTTCATCTGGTTAATCCTTGTTGAAAATTTAGTTTGAACCTTCAAACACTTATATAGTTGTTAGAAGAGATAACTTAATCAAGTGTTTTTGCTTTACTCCGTAGTACAAGAGCCGTTGAAGATAGATACACCAAAAGATCTTGATCTATTGTGTAACATGTTTAAACATTGAGTATTCAAGAAGATCCTGTACTATAGGGCCATTGCAAATAGATATCTGTAAAGCATGTCAACCTTTCTTGAGCCTTGTGAACTCAGACTCCAGCTGACAAACTGATTTGACAATGCAATTTGTTGTATGCAGTACGAATAACTTCAACTTTATCATAAACTCTGAATGATACCAGAAGCCAATTTACATTCACCAAGTGTAGAGACAATTATGTTGCTTTTCTAATGCTGAGGTCTTTAGCTTCAGAGTCTATGCCAGACATCACTAAGCGAGTGTTCTTCAAATTTTGCACCACCAGAAGCTTGCAATTCAGCTTCTCTCAAGTGTGCCGTTGTATATCAGATTCCGTATATAAATATTTACAAGTATTAGAACCCGCATACAAGAAGCACACATCTAATATAACCATTGTTCTTTAAATACTTTATTATAATTAAAACCCAAGGAATATATGTTATGAACAAATCTTGTTCTAGCAACACCTTAAACCCTAACTCAACATTTAATAAAATAATTCAAATAGAATCCACAATTAGAGTGGCACACATGCTTTACCATAGCATAAAAACATCAAATATGAAATAGTCGTGTGAAAGCCAACAGCGGAAATAAACAAGTTTGACATAAAAGTCTTCACGATGAAAACTCCAACATAAATAAAGCATAACACAAATAATAATTAAAATCCCATATTCAGTGCTACATATTATCGCCCCTCAAAAAATCACATCGAGGAACGACCCTCGTGCTAAAGGCGCGGAAATGCGGTTCGACAGAGTCGCCACTGAACTTTATTTATCCCAAAATGGGAAAGCAAAATATCGAGAAAACCTCTAAAAACGAAAGGACATGAACATGATTTTCTCAACTGATATTCCGAGATCAGGAGTCGGTTACATAAAGGGAAGGTATTAGCACCCCTTATGTCCGTTTTACTCAACGGGAACCTCTTAATTTGAATTATGATGAACGTTAGCTAAGCTTATTTGTTTTCTTCTCAATAATAAATATGAAGCGGTACAATAAAAGGATAAAGACGCTAAGGGGAAATGGATGGTTTAAATGATAGGGTGCTCGTCAAGGATTGGCCCCCCTGTGCCTACGTATACTCATTCGGACGAGAATGAGAAATCAGAGCTGTCGTAGTTCGACTACAGGATAGGAAACGGAGAATGGAGGGAAGGTAGACGGAATGACGGAGAAAGATAGAAGTGTGCTTGCCAAGATCATCGCAATCTTGTGCCTACGTATCTTACATTCAAAATGAATGAAGAATCAGAGCGTCCATAGTTCGTGGAGACAACCACGAAAAGACGAGGTTGAATGGTTGAAGTTTGGTTCGAATGACGATTACTCGAAGCTTAAGAAAGGCTCATCGGGCCCAAGTAATCAGGAGAATGAGTCAAAGACTTGACTCTCTCTCTCTTTTTCATCTTGGAAAGAGGTTGGGTTTGAATTGTGTTTTGAATGATGATTTGTTGGGAGATGGTTGATGTTGTCGAGTTGAAAAATGTTTTAGAGGCGTCAATTGCTCACACACAAGTAAGATAACTCGCGTCGAAATAACTGAAGGGAGATCAAAGGCTTAATCCCTCTCTTTTCACCATGAAAAGAATTGAATAGTTGTTAACTGATTTAATAGTTTGATTGTTACTTGACGTTAGATCAAGGGTTTGACTTATACTTGCATGCAAAACCATGGTGGGATGGAAGTTGGTTTGAAAATGACTCGACGACGAGTCGAGGGTTTGATTGAAAATGGAATCGGCTTGACGATGAATCTAAGGTTAGGTTGTCAGAAACGATACTAGTCCCTGAGGGTGCTCCCAATATCGAAATCACGATGAAATGTGAAATTATGTGCAATAGGTTGATGGCGAATGCGGACGAGCACTCGACTTACAGAGGATATTTGAAAATGGCTCGATAACGAATCGAGAATTAGTTTGAAAACAATTTAATATACACTAGTCCCTATAGGTGCTCCTAGAAGTTAAACCACAATCAAATAAATATGAATGCGTATATCGGAATGGGAGAGGGATACATGTAAGTTACATGGGATTTCATGAAATAAAAGGGTTCATTGTCAGGTAGCCCAAGAGGAGGCCGTGTGTGTGCAAAGTGTCCTAAACTATGCCTTGAGCAAAAGTTTGACAAAACTCCAAGCTAGGGTTTTTGACAAAGTCCAATAATCCAACAGTCCACCAATTTAGGATTTATTGTTTCGATAATTGTTATGTGTTTTGAAAAGAATGTGAATAAGAGATGAACAAGATGAATATGAATATGAACGATATGAATAGTATGACAATATGAATAATATGACAAGATATATAACAATATAATCAAGATAATATTAAGATAATATTAACAAGTATATGGACAAGATAATAAAATCAAGATAATATCGACTGAAAATAAAACAATTGTATATTGACAGAAAGTAAATTTAGTCGTTAGTTAATTTGTGAATTGAATCGGGACGAAATGTAGCGCTAAACCGTTATAGCTCGATCTATGACGAAGATCGAACTATAGAAGCTCGCCCAAGTTGATATCCGTACTAAAAACAAGATAGAGAAACGATATTGAGGATCATTATCCAATGTAATCGTGTCACACGGGCAAAAAGAATGATCTCGTCTTAATCACAAACTTGTGTCGATTAATTGAAGGAAACCTCTCACGATCCCAAAGTATAGAAAATGATCCCAATGATCATTTTTCTACAGATTTGAAATAATAAAGGTTAAACAACCTCAGAAATCAACTTTTATGAATCAAAGACTTTCATTGATCAAAATTGAAATACAAATACAAAGGTAAGTCAAAAATGAAAATGAGAAATGATAGAAAAGAAAGTGGTCCCGTCCTCATCATGGGATTTAATTGATAAATCGGTCATCCACGACTTTAGATGTTCATTAACCAACAATAATAAACAAAAATAGGAATCAAATTAAAAAGGAACTGATACACCAAGATTAAATAAAATATAGATAGTGAGATATTAAAAACCCAAACGTTAGAAATTTGCACAATTCTAAAATAAATTAAGATAATAGTAAAAGAGGGGGTGTGTAGAAAAAACTGGATGTGTGGAGTCCATATAGGCCTAGCCCATCATCCACACACCAAAAACACAAACAAACAAAAATAGGGGGGTTGTATGAGAAATGCATGTGTGTGAAATAAATAAATAAAAAACAATGGGCCTAAAGCCCATAAAATGGAAGCATGGTTTCCAAGAGCCTCAGACCAAACCAAACACGGTTAAAAAATAATACTAATAATAATAATAATAATAATAATAATAATAATAATAATAATAATAATAATAATAATAATAATAATAATAATAATAATAATAATAATAATAAAGGGCAAACAATGAAAGGTATAACAAGAAATTGTTCAAAAAATAGGAACCCGATTCTTCGTGAAAAACATATCAAGGCAACAAGCTTTTTCTTTGTAATGCAGAACGACAACCACAACTTCATCATTTTCGCAAATCAATATCAACATAAAACATGGTGAAGGCTAACAAGTGCAGAAGACATTACTCTTCATCATCGCGTCAAAACAATCAAGGAAAAGGGTAAATGAAATCAGCCTTCTTTGACTTCAAACTTGGTTTTATTCAAGCTTCATCACGATGCATGTTCATTTTCGTGATTCACTCGGTTCTCATATCCTCTCTCCCTTCATTTTTCATTTTGCTTTGTTTGGATCTGTCGAATCTTGTTTTCACTTGATCCCTCTTTCTCAAATTCTCTGTTTGGTTTATGGAATGATTTGATTCGAGTTACTGATTTGGGTTTGGTTTGTTTAGATTTGGAAGGGATTGAAGGTAGAAGAAGGTTATGGGGATAGTTGAAGAGATCTTGAGGGGCCAAGAAGAAATCTAGGGAATTTTTGATTTATATTGATGAAGGTTGAGGAAGGTTTATGGAGGAAAGTTTTGCTGAACTCTTTGGTTAGCCCCTCAGCCTCCCAAATGAGAGAGGAGTATGATTCATTTATTAGCGAGAGGAGGGCAGAAAATGGGAACCAATAAAATTATGGTAACAGTTTGTTGTTGTTGCGTTTCGCCAAGTAGTTATCGTCACTGCGGGTGGTGTGCGCGGCTCATGGTTTTGAAGTTCTTGTCGTGTTGTGATGTGTTATAAAAAGTTTGTTGTATGTGTGATGAATACAGGATACATATGTTATTCAAACTGTGGAAACAAGGTTGCTGGTGCTGGACAAATCGTGAAAGTTGGCGACAGTGCGTGTAATATCATAGTTCATGGCTTTGGGAATTGCTTGGTATGGTTCGTTCATTGTTGCTCATGGTGCGGTGATTGCTTGTGAAGGCAAGGTTTCTAGTCTTGGTGAAATTGGGTTCCACAAGTGAGGTTTTTTGTGAATCATGCACATGAAAAAATTTGCTGCAAGTTATGGTCATGGCTACTGTCGCTACTGCGAAAAAGGAGGTCGGCAATGACTAACAGAGTCGCCACCTATCGTTATTTATCCCAAAGAGGGGAAAGGAAATGATCGGAAAAAAAACCTGACGAAAACGGGAAAAGACGAGGTCATCGCAACCAAGTCCTGGGTTCGGGAGTCGGTTATGCAACGTAGTTCGCCTAACTACGGCTAAAGAAGGGGGAGAGTTGCTCGCTAAGACATCGCGTCTTATGCCTACGTACTTTCATATGGTATGAAAGATTATAGAAAACGTAGTTCGGGATTACAAGAACACTGACTGTTCAAAAGTTTTACCAAAGTAGGGTTAACGGACAGTTCTAGTAGTTGGTGTATGCAACTCCACCATTGGAGACTTAGGCGTTACCGTTTGTGATAGGACTGAAAGTTAACAACACTCTTGCTTATGAAAAAGGTTTTCCTGATTAAGACCCCAAGGGGTGAAAAAGGTTTGAAGTGTTTTTGTGTTTTTTAGAGAAGAAGTGTTTTGAACTTGGTTTGTAACTCATGTTGCACTAAAGACTATGATCTAGGAGCGAATGCTTCGTATATCGCCCGAAGGACATACACTAACATTCTAGATAATTGAGAGGCAACCACCCAATCATCATTTCCCAAATGGCTTAAGGCTCGTAGCGTGCAACAATTGTCATCCTTTATTAAATGGATTGAAGTTGTTTGAAGATGAGAAGAGAAAGGGACAAACTAGAGGGGGACTAGACCAAACCCTAAAAGTTGTCATGAAAAATGCATCTAAAGTTGGGATTACAAAAGGGAAACCTCTACCTAATGTTATCATGCATGGTTAAAACCCTAATGTCTATCATAACCTCTCTTGAACAAGAGAGGTTAGAAATCCTAAGGGAAGGAAGACAAAAGGAAGAAGAAGAAAACATAAAGGAAACAATGCAAATGAAGAATGCAAACACAAATGCGACAAGTAAGAACACATAGAATGAAAGTGGGAGGAAATCATGTGTGGGGTAGTAGCCACTACAAGCTCATCTCAACCAAGCATGCATATGAAGATGCAAAGAGAAAAGCGAGAGAGATGCATCAAAAACAAGTAACAAAAACAATGAGAAAAAGACCTCATGGATTCATTACTTATGCAAGCTTCAAGTTCCTCCTCAGGAGGAACCAAGCAACCTTGAATAACATTCCAAAGTCATAGGACAGAATGGAGGATAAGGAGAGAGTGCACAAATGCAAAAGCAATCATAACACAAGAGGAGACAAGCATATGCACAAAGGAAAGGCAAGAAGACACCACATAGAAACCATACTTAAAAGATTCAAAGGATGAACACAAATGAACAAGTAAAAAGAAGTGTCATGACCTAAAATTGAACCAAAAACATCCTTAACATGTTAACAACATGAGTTATAAGGCATTGCAAGCTCAAAGGATCCAAAAGTGTCATATCCAAGTCAAACTAGGTCAAAATAAGTGTAGGAACCTTCCTTGGGGATGACTTGACTTGCAAGTCAACTCAAAATTAGGAAAAAGGTTCAACAAATCCTAAATAAAATGCACAAGACAGCCACAGAAGTTGACAAACAGAAACCAAAGGCACAAGGTCCATATCCCCTCAAAGCACCATCAAAAGAAAATTGAATTCAAGATGTACCACTTTGAAATGGGAAAATCGAGGGTCAAAAGGCAAGCATCAAAAGTCAACCCTAAAGTCAACCAACCAGGGGCAAAATGGTCCTAAAAAATTGTTCAACCCATCATGAGCATGAGGAACAATTTTCATTCATTGGACCAAAGTAGAAAAGGGAAAACAAATAAAAGAAAACAAAGTGTCACAATTTAATTCAAATAAACATCTCCAACTAAATAATTCATTTTTAAATGAAAAATAAAATAAAATGATAAAATAAAAATATCATAAAATAAAAGACAAGTCAAAATGACTAAAATATATTTTTGGTGAATTTTTATTAGTTGGAGAATATTTTAAATGAATTAAATTGTACAAGAACAAATTATAAAAAAGAAAAGAAAATAAAATTAAAATAAACAAATGCGTGGTGCAAAAAGTAAACCAATACAGTTCAGAAAATACATGGGCCCAAAAGGGGGGTCTGAATAGCACTGGGCCCAGGCACGCAAAAATTAGAAAAAAAACGAACAAGGAATCAGGTATGCACTGGTCAACAAAGGCGCATGATAGTCCAACTGTCTGGGGACGTTTGATCAAAGGTATAATGATCACGTGGTTCCAAATGCGCCAGCAAATAAATGAGATTTCAAAATGGATTAGGTGCTACACGGTCAAACAAACCCCACCGTGGGTCTTAATCATACGGTCCGCAATTAAAACAACAGATCAAACGGTCCAGGGGTTATCTTCAACCTATGAAAAGTCAACAAAAACATGAAATAAACCAGTCCGCCGGAGCAAACACTCCGGTCATCTTCTTCCTATCTCCGGCCGCTGCACACAATGAACAGAAACACAACAAACATAAAACTCCACCAAATCCTATGAAGTTTATATGGAAACTCATCTACGGGTCAAGGGGAATCCAAATCTATCATTGGTTTGGCCTAAAACCTCCAAATAAGAGCAAATCGCAGACAACAAGTTCATGACTAAAAAATTCAAAGTTCACAAAACTTAACCAAATCTGCCCAGAAATGTTCTACAACTCACAAGGAGTTCAAATCCACATCTCATTTGCTCTGAAAGCTCAAGAATACCTCAAAATTCAAACAACAAGAAAAATGCATCACACTGAAAACACACGAAATGCCAGTTCATTTAATCCATTATCCATCTACATTGTTTCTATGTCTCAAGAATGCAAAAATGGTGCAGAATCAAGGCTTAAAATGAGAGATATAGTGATTTCGAATTTACCTAGTGGAGCACCTCCACTGGGTCTTGTCTTGAGCTGAAACTCTGAACAAACCAACCTGAATCCTTCCAAATGCCTTGAGGAAGCTTTTAATCAACTCAATTTGGCTTGAAATTAGGTGTAGATCCAAAAATGATTTTCAATTTTCCCTCTGTTTTTCAACTTTCTATTTCTGCAAAAACACCACAAAACGAGCCTCCTAGGTCTAGAAAGTTTCCTTGTGTTATATATGTTGGGTTTGGATGAAAATGGAGCTCCAATTTAAGTCCTACAGCCCAATTCACAAATTCATTTTTTCCCACTTTTTCAAGTAGCTATGCGCATGTTTTTCTACTGCACCAGCTTGGATTTTAATTCAAATCCACTCCAAATCACTTGAGTTGATCAAAGGGCTAAGATTTAAGGCTTGCTTTTGATCCCATGGTTGATTTCCAATTTGTTACTTCAAGCGGAAGAAACCATGAAAATGGCCAATTTAGAGACCCCAAATTTCCAATGTGAAAATGGCAATGCCTTTGAATCATTATTTGCAATTAGAAAATGCACAAATTTGCCTTGAAAAAGTTCAAAATCCTTAAAATCTCAATTTCTCATTTCAAGCCTTCTTTATGAAAAATTCAAACCCCAAATCCTCAATCCAAGCACCTACCATGACAAGAGATGATTTGGAAATGCAAATGGCCCTATTTGGAGCAAGTTTCATGTTGAAAAGATTTCCATTTGAAGTACCTAAGTTGGTGAAATGGACCTATAAGTTGGTGAAACATCCTTCTAGGTCAAAAATGGCTTGGAAGTTGGTTAACTTTTGTTGACCAAAATCATATCCCTCTGATGATCTGTAACTTGTCTGGATCATAACTTGAGTTCTATAAATCTAATCAAGGACTTCTAGTACTCAAATTAAAGCTAAGAACATGCTATACAAGTTCCATGTTGGCCAAAAGTTGAGATGAGACTCGTATCTTGAGGTAGGTGGTCTTGAAGTCAGACACTAAATAGGGGATTTTACCCTGAGAACCATAAGTTAGTAACTTCTCCCACTCTTGATCCTTGATGAATTGATCTTGAAATGATATATTAGATACCTCAACACATCATCCCATGACCATAGAGACTTGGAATTGGGTTTCAACCTCCTTCAATTTCACAGTTAACTGAGTGTTTACCAGATGAATACCCTAGATGCCACACTTTTGACTGGGGCTTGTTCCACTTCACATAACAACTTGAATAAGCTCCACAATGACCCTCAAGGCACTCAATGAGCTCTCTCAATATCTCATACCCATAATCATGCATTCACAATCTCCTGATGCTCTATAGTTGGTCTCCAAGTTAGGAGCTGACCCACACACATCCATCTATCCTTTCACAAGTCATTGACCCCTTCAAGATACCCTAATGACCAATCAAACTTGAGTGACAACCCTTGCCTAGGTTCAATGCTCTGAGAAGACCTCTCTTACTATGCACATCCTCTTGATCCCCTGTTCAATGAAATATGCTATGCAATGCAAATGCTAGAACAAAAAAAATGAAATGAAATGAAACATAAACCAAGTGAAGAAAAGGTTGAGCAAATTTTGGGGTGCAATAGCTACTGAGAGGAGCCTATTTGGCTTGAACATTACAATTACAGCTAGCATAGTGAAGGTTGGTAGTGTGATGTGCTCCAATTGTGTATGCAGGCTATTGAACATCTGACGCTACTCAAAAAATGCATCGCGCAACGACGGGGAGGCGAAAAGGGAAGGAGAGAAGAGTCGCCACCGAATTTTATTTATCCCATGATGGGAAAGGAAAATATCGATAAACCCTAAAGAAAAGGAAGGATAAGATGGTCTCGCAACCAAGAACGGGTTCGGAAGCCGGTTATGCAAAGGGAAGGTATTAGCACCCCTCGCATCCATCGTACTCGATGGGAAGCATTTTCTTGTCAATGTGTGATTATATCTGCTTAAATTTTATGCTATAAAAGTTTTTTCCAAAAGGTAAGGAAGAGGGTTTAGAAACTAAGAAAGGAGGCAGCGGGGAAGAAGAGAGAAAGAATAGACTCGTTAGGACTTCGCAGTCTTATGCCTACGTATTCTCAATAGATGTGAGAAAGTCAGAGTCGACGTAGTTCAGGACTATGGATATGGGGGGAAAGTGATCGACAAGGATTGTGGCCCTTGTGTCCACGTATCTTTACTTAAAAGAAGTAAAGAATCAGAGCAGCCATAGTTCGGCCTACGGTTTGTTGATATTTTTATGGATGATGCTATCATATGCATTCTAGCAGTTTAGGTGTTTTGCTGCTCGCATGTGATGAGACTTATGCGTTACCTGTTTGCGGTAGAACAGACATAACATATCCTTTTTGAAAGATTGATTAATTTTCGCCATGCGAGGCAAGATGTCACGTTTGATTGGTTGAATTGTTTTTAGGGGCGAGAGAAGTCTTCAGATAGTAACCCCTACGGGTAGTACCCAATTCTTTATCTCAAAATTTTTGTTATTAAAGTGGTGTGGCGAACATAGTATCTTCGTATTGAAAGACAAGCGTCAAGACCATACACACTACAGTGAGTATCTCAACACTCGAAGAGGAAGAAGTCTACACGCAATCCTCTCTCTTTAATTCAACACAAAGATAACTTCATTCTCTTATTAAAGTATTTTTGGTTTTGAATGGTAAGTGTTTTGAGACTATAAACCCTACGGTAAATGTCAGCACTCGGGATAGGAGAAGGCCTAACGCCTAACCACTCCACGACCATTCAAGTTTTGTTACGAAAGTGAGTTTGAAAATGCACTCGGTGCGGGACCGAGGTTTTAGGTCATAAAGGTTTTGGAAGGAAGTTGTGACTGGAGAGATGGAAGATGAGGGTGCGTCTTTGTATTGAAATACGAGTATCGGGACCACCCACACTACAGTGAGCATCCCAACACTCAGAGAGGGAGAAGTCTAAGCTTAATCCCCTCATTTTAATTCAATACAAAGGGAAAATGATTTTACGATTGAAGACGTTCGTGAAAATGAATTCGGTACGGGACCGAAGCTTTTTTATGAGGAAAATATGTAAATTCATGGTGACAACAAAAAGGAAGCAAAGCCTTGACATGTTAATAAACACAAAGGAATCAATCTCAAACAACTTTACAAAAATGAAACAAGCATGGTATATAAAAAAATATCAAGACGCAAGGTAACGACCCTAAAAATGAACCAACTTTCAAGTAGGAAAAAGGCAATGTTACTATGAGAAATTTGTAATTTTATTTTATTAAATAAAACTAGACATCACCATGATCAAGTTGCAAAAAGAACGGGTTAAAAATGATGAAGAATGAATAAGTTATGATATTTTGAAGTTTTCATAAAAAAAAGAAATAAAATGGTAAAAAAGTGTCCCCCATGGGACTTGAACTCAAGACACAAGGGCAGAAGGTCATAAGGGGCGCATGGTTCTACCACTGGGGTGGCTATACATCTGTTGATTATGCCACCCCAATAAACGTATGAGGCATGTTTCATGGATTTCTGGGCAAGATAAAACAATGAAATGCCAAAATACGGTTTGATGCGTAACTCACTCAAAACTCAACCTTTTTTGATGAAATTTTAGTCTAACTTGAATGAAATTCCATGAGGATCATGATGGTGCAATCCTTTTTCCCAAATTATGCACACATAATAAGATTCGAATGAACATGCAAATTGAAACTTGGAAATGCGTTTTCAATGCTAGAACTCAACTCAGTCAAGATCATATCAGCTTGAAAGTATGCACACACTTCAAAAATGGTATACAATAAGTTCCAAACTCAAAGGGCTTAAATTCAAGCTAGAACAAAATATAGCATATGAGTTGCAACATTGCTTATGAGTTGTAAGTGACCAAACTGGTTGTAGCATGTCCACAGTCTAAACATAGCCTCAAACAAGTAAAACACATCATGAATTCAACCGTTGGCATTAAACTAAAAAGAACATGAGGCTGCAAGGTTATGTCATTCATGAATTTCCATTAAAATAGACACAATGCAAAGTGGTTTGTGGGATGCATTTGAGAAAACATGGATCAAAACTGGTGTGCTTAAGGGTCTGCACATGCTCTGAACTTTATTGCTTATGATCATGCCCTAAGAGAAAAGCTCAGTTTCTCAAAGTATCAGAATGTGATTTGTTAAGTTGCCATGACATGCTTTTGAAAACAGATTTTGCTCATACATAATGCTAAAACCAGTGTGCCATGATAGCAACTTATTGTCCAAACTGTAATAGACTAATAATTTCAATACATACACATCTGTAAACTTTAAGGTTGAGTTTGATGGCACCAAAGGTTAACCATTCTCAAGGCAGAAACTACCAGCACTAATGCACTCAAGTCTACACCAACAATTTTGACAACCTCAGTTCATACAAGCAAAAGCTAGATGAGCCAAGTTTAGAAGAAAAAGAGTTATGAGTTACAGACTTCACAAACAAAGTGACAGCTTGATCACTATCATGTTAAACAAACTATCATACTCAGTCCATACCCCTCAACTCTAAAGGCTAGCCTGTGAGCCTTTCAACAGTAGGCAATGGAATACAAAATCATTTTCTAGACATCAATCTAAGAAAAGCAGCCCCCTAATGCATGACAGTAGCATGAAATCAAAGCTTTAAGTTCTAATCAGTTCATGATAGCATGGGGCAACAAAATCTGGCAGTGGTTATACTTGTGATACTTCAACAGTGTTAAATGATGAATTCCAAGCAGTGTCTTAACAGCAAAACAAAAATTTGGCAAAACTCAAACAAGGATGGAAACAGCAACACATTTCTAGAGCTAAACACTAATTCAAACCAAAATTCTGGTGGCATTCCTTCCCTTTCTCATATCCAATCAATCCCTAGTAACTACAAAAAGGCAATGGACCTGTATAGAACCTAAAGGAATCCTGACCAGAATTCTTAAATTGACAAAACATCTCGAGCAAATCCAGACAATAGTTACAAGTAACCAGTCAACAACCAATAGCAGCAAATTAACAAGGTGCAAAATCCTGGCAATAAAATGTTCAATAGTTTGATGCAAAGCAGGGGTACGTATATGCCTAAAACAGTTTGACAACACCAAAAATATGGACAGGTTCATAACTAAGAGTAACAACATAACAAAAATGGAATGAGCAGCCTTATGTATCATGCTAACAGAGGTTAGGGTATTGACAGTGAAAATGAAGTATCATGCATCAAAATAGTTTTAACAGCCAGATGAATCATATCAATTTCAACAGGATTACACAACTTAACAGCACACCAAAACAAAAATGGCAATATTGATCATCATAGATCAAGATGTGTTTTAACAGCATCCAAGTGAATCACTTCAATGTTAGCCATGATCATGTTATAACAACAAGCAGTTTTCTTCTCAACAATAATTGAGATACATATGGAAATCAAAGCATGAATCAAATAGGCACTCATTTAGTCAAGAAATGGTATGACACAAGCAAAAAAACATAACAGGCACACACACAAGACTGTGGTTATGATAAGCACAGCAACACAATTTATGAATAGCAAATTCAAATGTATCAAGTCTCAGCAATATTCATAATGAATTCCAACAGCAGTGCCTTTACAAAGACAAAATACACACAAAAATTCAAACTGGTCTAGATAACAACTTGCAAGCCAATATGCCTTAACATGGTTACCAACTCAACAACACTAATCAAAACAGTTTGCTTAAAGCAGAAACAAAAACAAAGTTTGGCATGCAATGCAAACACTAGCTCACAACATTACCCTCATGATAGTGATTACTTCAAACAAACATAAAACTAGCATAGGAACCAAATTCTGACAGCCAGCATAACCAAGACAATTTTAAAACATGATACATATTCTGACACCCAAGCAACTATTGGCCAATGAAATAAGTTTAACAGCCCAAATAGAAATTGACAAACTCATCTCTTTAAAACAGTTTTGTTGATAAACATTTGGCAGACATGTCATAGTGCTAAAAATATTCAACCAAGTATCCTGATACTCATAAATAAACAAATAGATAGAAGATTAAGTTTCAACACAGACCTATCAAATATGGAAACTGATTACAACAGCCAGCTCATAAATTCCAAGACAGTGGTAAATGGTCTTTAAAAATGCCAAACTCAAACACCAACCACATATAGCCACCTATTTGTTAAAACAAATCACAAACCAAACATAGCATGGAATTCTAAAACAAAGCTTTAAGAAGTTGGTTGGGGACTGAAACAATCCTATAAACTGGTGTCGTAATGCAAAACACTAAAAATAACCATAGCTCAACAGTCAAAACTCAACTATTACCAAAGCAAAGACTTATGCAAACTGTCCTACACCAATATTACCAAAGCCAAACAACAACACACTCAAAAGTATGCTTCTCACAAAGTTGTAGCTCAAGGGCAGCCAACATGACAATAGATCCATCATGATAAACCAAACTTTCAAGTTCAAAATTCAAACATGTATTGATGACATTTATGCATATAAAGGAGGGAGTTTATAAGTACCAACCTCTTGTAGATCCCTCTCAGCAAGCTAACAGCAAAAAGCAAGAACTCCCTCCTCTTTTGAGCCAACTTGTAGTTTCCTTTCTTTTTTGAAGCAAAATGCAATCTTGTGGACTGTTTGTGAAAATGAATTTCCAGATGGTGTTTGAGATTATGGACAGCTATAATATCATTAACATGAGGTGCCTAAGGTGCCAAAATGATGAAAATAGATATAGGTAGTGATTTGGCTTGAAATGTGCATAAAAGTCAAAATATGGAGGTATGAAGGTTGACTTTTTGATCCATGGATTTTTTTGAGAAACCAATGGTGGGAAAAGCTTCAGGGGGTCATTTTAAGGGTGTCTATGTGGTCTTTGAAGTGTTGGAATGTTTGGAGCAAGATCTGGTGTGAAAAATGCAAAAAGAGTGAAAATGGTGGTTTTGTGAGTTTTCTTCAACTTCAAGCAAGGGGGGAAAGAGTGAGAGCCATGTGCTGCAGGTTCTTGGATGACTATGGTGTATCTAACATTAATGAGGATGCCTCTATTTATAGTGAAAGCAAGGGTGAGGGCATATTTGTATGTTTCAATCTTTGGAGGGAGATTATGCATTCTTTGAAATGAATCCTCCAAAATCTTTGTGGCAGCTCTAACACATCAGCTTCATGGACAAGTGCTGAGCAAAACTCAAGTAAGATGGGAGAGATGGGATATCTGAAATGAGGCTAGGATTCTAGGGGACTGCAGCTGCCCACTCCCTTTGAAAAGTTTCTCTTTCATCCCACATATTTTGATTATTTTATTACAAGTGCTTGCAACTTGCCTCTCTCTCTCTCTCTCTCTCTCTCTCTCTCTCTCTCTCTCTCTCTCTCTCTCTCTCTCTCTCTCTCTCTCTCTCTCTCTCTCTCCAAACCTTACATTTTCTGAATTTCCTTTCCTCTACACATCTGAATATCATATTGGATTATGATCCAAGGGTTGAGGATGTCTCAAGTTGTGAAAATCTGATTTTTGGGAAGTGTTGGATTGTGGTTTCAAGTGTTGACAACCCTAACTTCCATAATGCATAACTTTCTGCTCACACATGCTATTGAGGAGTTCTACCACAATTTGGAAAGCCCTTAAGTAGCTCTATAACTTTCATGTTTTCGGGGATTTCCAAATTCTTGATGGAACTAGGTTGAAAAACCCTTCCAAGTTGCTGAAAAAAGCCACTTAAAAAGGCTAAATAACTTAGAATTTTTCCAAGTTATTTCCCTTCTTAAAATGAATTTTGTCATAACTCCAATTCTATACATTTTTTTATCATGGACCACTTTGAGGCTTTTGTAGGATTTGTCAAGAGCTTTCCAATGAGCTTTGAACCACCTCAATTGGATGTGTGGTTGAGGAGTTATGGTCTTGCCCCTTTCAAAACCCTAATTCCCGACTTTTGCAATTACTTCCTAACCTTTGATCCAATGGTCATGAAATTTTATGGGAAGTTGTAATATGACATAAGGAACATTTTTTATTCACATCTTGAAGTCAAATTCCTTATGGTTGGAGAGTTGACTTTTCGGTCAACTGTTTGATCAATCGGTGACTACCGAGTCGACTGTTGACGATCCGGGTGTCTTGAGGCCTTGAATCTTCTTGAATGGACTTCATTAAGCCATATAAAACTTATAAATCAAGATGGCATCATTAGAACACCTTTCATATCAAAAGTCAAACTACAGTTGACTTTTCCTAATCGAAAACCCTAATCGGGCCTGAGCTGCATTGTCTTCAATATTTGGGTGCCAACCTCAAATTGAATTCATATTTGAAGCAATGTAGCATCCTTGACCCTATTTCATTGGAAATCAATTCAAGACGTCGACTGATCAAACCATTGAAACCTCGACTTTTAACTGTGCGAAAACCCTAATTTCCCCTTTTTGCTTGGATACTGTGCAGATGAACTGGATGATCATTCCAACCCTAATATGACTTTTGAGATACTCAACAGGCTTATCCTTTCTTTTTCTCATGCTCCTGATGACTTGTACCAATGCTTTTGATCAAAAAAAGGGCGGGCAAATTTAGGGTATGACAACATCGGCACAAAAATGGCTTGCGTGGACCAAGACTTATAACTTGTTTTTTTTTGTAATATTTATGTAGTGTGTAGGATTGTGTTTAAAATTGAATAGGAACTCTCTTTTTTGTAAAGTGACATGGGCTTAGCAATAAATGGATTTGTATATGGTTTTTTTTGTGTTATGGATCATGTAATGGACCTTTATTTGTATTGGGCCTTGAAGAAGACTTTGGACTTTATCATTTGTGATTCATATTTCTCTTTTTTTTGTAGAACTTGTTTTTGTAGAATGTGTGTAGCACCCCAAAATTTTCATTTCGTTTTAATCGTAATTGGCTTTTGTTTCTTTGCAAATTGCATTTTTTGCATATCATAGCATTTGTTCTCGAGGCACGGGATCGAGGTATTCTTGTGGCTCAAGTTCATTTCGGTGCACAGATTGAACAACGAACAACAATCATCAAGAGCTTCGGCATTTATTTTTCCCAGCAATCGAGCGATCGATTTTATTCTGTTTTACAGGTTAATTTCAGATCATGATCAGCACTCAGGCTCATAACAAGCATTTTCACAGTGATAATGTTCAAAAATGAGGTTGAGAAGCTAAGCAGAGCTCAAAACGGCAAAAAACGGGGCAAATGGACAGATTTCCCTCCAAAAGGCGCCAAATTCAAATTTTTGAAGGTGTTAATCGGTTAACACATATGGTTAACCGATTAACCATTGGAGAATCTGCCCAGATTTGAAATTTTAACAGTGTTAACCGATTAACGCATATGGTTAACCGGTTAACCATAGCAGATTTTGCCCTGTACGTGATTTTGCAAGCCAATTGCACTTGGGGTCCAATTTTGATCACCTTGGAATTCAAATTTTCACTTGGGAAGGATCTAGAACATCTTTAAGTTTCAGATTTCCCTCCAAAATCCCATGCCACTTTCCAAGCCAATTTTTCCAATCCAATTTCCAAACCTAGCTTTGGATCCAAACCTAAGTCATACTTAAGTGATTTACTCCAAAGCAAACCATCCAATCTCTCATAATTCAATTCATTTTTCAAAATTCACTTAATTCTCTCTCAATTTTCTCTCAAATTTCTCCATTCCCAAAACCTCACTCAAAGCTCTTCATCATTGGGATTCATTGATTTTGCATTGAAATCAATGGATTCTTGAGCATAAACCTCCATTTACCATCATCATTGGATCAATTTTCATAATCAATTTTCGTGCAAATTGAGATCTGATTTTGGAGCTTGAGTTGGAAGTGCTTATTTGGAGTAATTTGGCTTAAAAGTGTTTGATCTTCATTCCTCTTGCAAGAATTATTGTGGATCTTGAAGTTTTCCGAATAATCTTGCTTGGATCTGCTCAAATTCTTACTGAGGCAAATCTCCGCTTCGAAGGTTGGAATTCTCTATCCGATTTAATTTTTGAGCTTATCATGTTAATCTTCATATTCGATTGAATTTTGGTTGATTTCGATTCGAATTGTGGTATTGCTGTGTAATTGTGTATCCATGATGTTGGATCTCTATTTTATGTTGTTAATTTCATGCTTAATTGATAATTTGATATGTTGGAACCTTAGATAAGCTGTTTTGGTGCTAGAAGTGATTTTCTGCTGCTGTTTTTAGCTTCTGGTGCAGTGTTAATCGGTTAACCTATATGGTTAACCGATTCAAAATTTCAAATTTTTTTCAAACATTAACAGTGTTAATCTGTTAACGCATATGGTTAACCAATTAACCTGTTCAAAATTTCAGATTTTCCAAACTTTTTAAGGTGTTAACCGATTAACATTGTGCCAGAATGTCATATTTGTTGTTTTGCTTGCTTGTTTGTATACCGCTTCGATTCGAATCATCATAGATCAGTGTGATGTATTAGGATTGAAATGTTTTGGATATTTGTCACTGTTTGTGGTTGGTTTATCATGATTTTGTTGACATGTGTGTTCACTTTCCACTTGGTTGCATGCTTGTGTATGTGGTTCAAAGTGAGCATTTGTTTGCATGATTATTTGCTTCCATCTCTTGTTTTTCTCCACATGTTTGCATCATTTTGCATCACTGTTGAGGTTGAGACACGCTTGTGGCGGCTGCTGGCCCACACATTTTTTCCTCCCTCTCACCATTCTAAATGTGCATTTTCATGTTTGCGTTTTCTACTTGGGATTGATCCTTCCTTTGTTCTTCTTGTGATTTTTGCCATGATCCCCATAGGATTCCTAGTCCCTCCGTTTAGGATGGGAGTAGGAGAGACATTAGGTGTTCAATCTAAGCATGCTAACATTAGGGTAGATGTTCCCCCTTTTAATCCAAACCTTAGGACCACTTTCCATGACAACGTTAGGGCCGAGTTTCCCATAGACCTTCTGTGCGTCTCTCTTCTCATCTCAAAATAATTCTAATTCATCTAATAAATGCGATGAACATTGTGCGCTATGAGCCTTAAGATACATGGGGAATGATGAGTGGGGGGTCTCCGCTCGCTCGTCTAGAGTGTTTAGTATACGTCCCGTTTAGGGGCGATATACGACGCATTCGCCTCCATGTCATAGTCTTTAGTGCAACGTGAATCACAAACCGAATTAATTCACTTCACTAAAAAACACAAAACAAACTTCAAACCTTTTTCCTCCGGGATTAATCGGAAACCTTTTTCAGAAAAAGAGTGTTGTTAAGCTTCGGTTCTACCGCAAACAGGCTTTGTCCCTAACTGCTAGAACGGAGGTTTAACTCTACTCGGTTAAAACACTTAATCAACCTGTGGTTTTGTGTCCGCCGGAACTACGTTTGCTCTGATCTTTCATACCAGATGAAAGTACGTAGGCACAAGATGCGATGTCTTGGCGAGTAACCTTCCCCCCCTTCTCTCCCGTAGTTAGCCGAACTACGTTGACTCTGACTTTCCCATTGCATGAGAGAATGCGTAGGCACAGAGCGGCGATGCTTTGCCGAGTCTCTTTTCTTTTCTTTTTCTCCCGCAATCCTTTAGCGTAGATAGTTTAAACACACCCTTAGATAGACAACAAGTGTGGATCCCGTCGAGTACGACGGACGTGAGAGGTGCTAATACCGTCCCCTTGCGTAACCGACTTCCGAATCCAGGACTTGGTTGCGATGACCTCGTCTTTTCCCTTTTTCGTTAGGTTTTTCTGATCGTTTCCTTTCCCTCTCTTTGGGATAAATAATGAAAGGTGGCGACTCTTTTGTTTTCTGCCGGGTGTTTTTCGCAGTTGCGACAGCTGGCGACTCTACTGGGGACACTGGTTCCCTATGCGAGTCACTCCTAGCGCTTGTCTGTTGCGTCTTTGGGTGTTTACTTTTGTGCAGTTATTTTTGCTTTATGTACATTATCTGTTGTATATTATTGCATTTTGCATTCCTGTTGCTGATGTGTTGTGGGTCGGGTTGTTCCAATGAGAGATAAGTTGCACATGGGCTTTAGTATACACATAAGATTAGAGTGGAGATTAGCGGGAGCTTGTGTGGCATTTGGCTGCGCAATAGCTCACGTGAAATTCACATTCAGACGAGGTTTTTCTTTGGAAATATTCTATCCTGCGCGTCTGGTGCAGTTGAGGGAATATTGACTTAGAGAGACTGGCGACTCTAGAGACCGTTCATTTGGGAAGTCAGCTAAGTGAGGCCACTTCGTTAGACTATGATGCCAAACCAGAAATGGTGAACGTATCATTGTTTCTCTAAAGTCTGTGATGCTGAAAACCCGCATAGGATGTCGTACCTTCAAGACTAGAACCCACATGTGAGAGGGATGGGTTTTTTGGAGGAAACCTGGCCTTCAACTAACCCTGGTTTTCTCGTCTGTGCGGAATTTTGATCCTGAGTGTTCCATCCAGTGTGTTATCTCAGTGTTCTGATTAGAGCGAAGCTCTGGTTGAATTCAGTCAATGGCACAACAACGAATTTGAGCATTGGATACCTTGATCCCATGTGTGAATTTGCATAATCATTCTGCATTTAACATTGCATGTTTATGTGTGTTACAGGTTCTCGTCTTTTCCTTGATTCTGGTACTGGTCTTCTGCAGGGATGGAAGTTAGCAGAAAGAGGATTGTTGTGTACAAGTTTCCGGCACCTGAGTTGGGACCTTTATTTGGTCTGATTTCCATGGCTGATCCTGGTGTTCTTGCAGCTTTGAGAGAACAGTATGGTGGAATTCTGAAGTTTGTCCATAAGCTTACAACTTATGAGCATGGAGTTATTCATACCCTGTTGCAATTTTATGATCCTCCGCTGCGATGCTTCACATTTCCGGACTATGTGTTGGTTCTGACTTTGGAGGAATTTGCTTACCTCTTGGGTGTTCCGATCCTGAACAAAGTGCCTTTCTTCAGCTCCGAGGAAGAACCTAATCTCGAGAAGTTGTCTGCCGCTCTTTATTTGAGCGCCTCTGACTTGGCAGATCATGTTATTAGCAGAAACGGAGTTTCCGGATTTACTTTACCCTTCCTGGTCGACAAAGCCCGAGAGTATGCTGACAAAGGTTTTTGGGTGGTTTTCAGTGCTATCTCGGCCCTGTGTGTCCATGGCATTGTGTTGTTTCCTAATGTATCGGACTTTGTGGATTTTGATGCTTTTAATGTCTTTGCTTCCAAGAACCCTGTATCTACTCTTCTAGGAGACTTGTATCATTCCGTGCATTACAAGAATGAGAAAAGAAGAGGAAAGATGGATTCTTGTTGCGCACCGTTGTTGCATAAGTGGTTTGTTGATCACCTTCCTCGCTCTGGAGCTTTTGGTGATTTTGCGAACTCATCTGAATGGTCAAAGAGGCTTATGGGTTTAACGGAGAAGAATAGCGTCTGGTTCAATCGAGACTTGCTGGTTGTGAGCTTATCTTTAGTTGTGGTAGCTTTCCTAATGTGCCCTTGATAGGGACGAAAGGCGGTATCAACTATAATCCTTCTCTTGTTGTGAGACAATTCGGTTATGCTTTGAAAGGACCTCCGAAAGAAGAGGAAGTGCAAGAATCTTTGTACTTCACAGGTGTAGCTGATCCTTGTATCTCGGCTCGACTCGTGGACGCTTGGGAAAAGATTCACAAGAAGGGAAAGCTTTCTTTAGGAAAAGGAGATTGTAGAGCCTATAATCCATACTCATATTGGATTCAAAAGAGGGTTGAAGAGGTACTATTGTCGTTTCCCATTGAAGCACCACTGTATCCCTTAACCATTGAGCCGCCTACAACAGTCGACATCTTGTGATATACCAAGATTTGGGCAGAGAAGGAAGAGTTGCGCAAAGAGAATGAAGAGTTGAAGCAGGAAATCAGTCAGCTGAAACATGATAAGGGTGAAGCTGTGTATTTGGCCAAGACAAATGCAAAATTGTTGACTAAGTTAAAGGAAGAACTTGCTGATCAGGTACAAGCAAGGAAGCAAGTCGGTCTTGACCTGAAGAGCACTTGTGATGTTCTGAGGAGTAAGAAGGAGAATTTAGATAGAGCCTATCTGAAGATATCCAAATTCAATGAGCAATGGAACGCTACCTTGACTGCCAACAAAAGTAGAGAGGACCAGCTTCGTGTTCAGTTCGATAAGTTGAAAGCGCAATTCAAGGCTAAGGAGAGGGAGGTATTTCTAGAAATGTTCCGCAGAAGCACGATCGAGCAGAAATACCAAGAGACTTTGTCAGCACTTGAAGAGTTCAAGATTCGGGCAGAGGTGAAGAAACCCAGGCTTGAGGACGCTTTCAGTGAAGATGCTTGGGAGGACCATTGTCATTATCTCTGGGATGTGATACGCAAGAGGGATGTCCTCATCCGAGAGTTGATGGAGAGGCCAGACCATCCCGACACGAAGAAGATGCTTGAGGAGTCTCAGGAGTGGCGTAGAGATCATGGCTACTAGGAGTTTTATCTTTTGTAGTTTCATTTACTTTTGTATCTTGATCATCACCAGAGATGATGGATGAGATCAATACCTCTTTGTATGCAGATATTTTTCATTTGGTTTTATTGTTTCAGCTTTACTTGATATATGAGAAGTTTTATTGTGGTGTTCTTATCCATCTCTGCTGTTCTTGTTTATTGAAACCAGAATCAAGGGGAAGATCTCCCTGTGCATATATAGACATGTTTGCATTTTGCATCTCGCATTCTCATTTGCATCGCAGGTTGTTCTTGGTGGCCTTGTGTTCTTATCTCTGCTTAGTTTTCTTAGGTTCAGGATTGAGGAGTTTAGTTTCCACAGGTATTCTACTTGAGGGAATCAGCAGAAGGTGATGGATCAGGTTCAGGCAGAATTGCAGGAGGTCAGGGCTCGCATGGCCCAATTCATGGAACTGATGCAGACTGTTGCTAGTGGACAGGAACAGTTGAGAAATCTAGTCCAGCCGTTGATAGCACGGGTTGATGAAGACGGTGTTTTGCACGGAGGGACAGGTGTTGTTCATCCTCCAATTGGTGGGTCTATTCCTCAGGGCATTCCTACTGTTGTTGTACCTCCGGGCGGAGGAGCTGCTGGTGAGAACGATAATATTGCTGGTAATGGCAGTGTGTGCGTTGTGCACGGGGTTGCCGGGCCTCATTGGGAGGATAATCAGGATGATATATTTTCTGTGAAAGATATGGAGGGCGGTTTGCCGACTGAAGCTGATCGAAGGTTCAAACTGATGAGGAGAAGATGAAATCGTTTGAGAATCAGAACTCTTTGGGCCTAGATATGTCTGATCTTGGTTTGGTTCCTGGGGTCAGGATTCCCCTCAAATTTAAGGTGCCCGATTTTGATAAGTACAAAGGGACGACTTATCCCAAAGTACACATTCGGGCTTACTTCAGGAAAATGTCTACTTATTCCAGTGATGAAAAGCTGGTAATGCATTTCTTCCAGGATAGTCTGGCAGGGGCTTCGTTGGAATGGTATATGGGGCTTGAGAGAACCCATATTCGTAGCTGGAAAGAATTGGCCGAGGGTTTTGTGCGTCATTATCAATATAATAGTGATCTGGCACCAAATCGGATACAATTGCAGAGCTTGTCGCGAAAAAATTCTGAGAGTTTCAAGGAATACGCCCAGAGGTGGTGGGATCTGGCTATAAGAGTGCAAACTCCTTTGGTTGAAAGGGAGTTGATAGACTTGTTCATGGCTTCGTTACCTGGCGTGTATTTTGAGAAGTTGATAGGCTGCATGTCTGCATGGTTTTTTGATCTGGTGATCGCTGGTGAAATATTGGAGAGTGGAATCAAGTCTGGTAAGATTTCGAATGGTGGTGGATCCTCATCGAGAGGAACGAAGAAGCCATATTCTGGAAACCCTAAGAGAAGGGAGGGGGATGCAAATGTTGTTTCTCACAAGGGTAAGGGTAGAGCTCAGTCCCGTTATCCTCAATAAGTCTCTACGGTAGATATCCCAGCTGCAGCTCATCAGCAAGGCAATGTTCCACGACCTTATGCTGCCATACAAAGAATAACTAATAGGAAATTTGCGAATCCTCCTATGCTGTATTCTCAGTTGTTACAGCGGTTGCTGCAATTACAGTTGGTTCAGAAGAGGACCTTGGCTCCTCTCACTGGTCCGCCACCTGCTGGGTACGATGCGAACGCTCATTGTGATTTTCATTTGGGTGCTCCAGGGCACGATATTGAACATTACAAAGCTTTCAAGCATAAAGTACTGGACTTGCTTGATTCCAAAGCTATTAATTTCACTAATGAAGGGCCTAATGTGACTCAAAACCCGATGCCCAATCATGGTGTAGCAGGAGCTAATGCCATTATTGATGGGGAGAAGTTGAATTTGATAACTGATGTTGAAGATTAGAAGACTCCACTGGGTTTTGTGAAGGTTTGTCTGTTGAAGAAAGGGGTGTTTCCTGGTTGTTCTGCTGACTGCTCAGAATGTGAAGCACATCCTGAGGGTTGTGATCTTTTGAAGAGGGGTATTCAGAGAATGATTGATGAGGGTTGTTTGTAATTTGATAAAGTCGTGAAAGAAGAGGTCGCGAGAGAAGTAAATAATAATGGAAACGAAGTTGCCACTATTTCCATTCCATACCGGACTATCAATATTTCAGCGCCTGCTAGGCCCGCTCCAGTCACCATTACTGTGCCTGGGCCCATGCAGTACGAGAGCACTAGAGCTATCCCGTGGAATTATGGGGGAGAAGTGTTCTGTAACAAGCAGAAGCAAGAATGGACAGAATTTGCAAGCGGATGTTCGTCGATTGAGAACATAGTTGGGGCCGGAGGTATTACCAGAAGTGGTAGGGTCTTCTTTTCACCAGAAGTTAATGCTGATAAAAATGACAGGGGTAAGCATAAGGTTGTGATTGAAGAGAATGTTCAACCACCGGTTATTGTTGATGATCTTTCAAAGTGCAGAGGAATTTATAAGGTTAATTCAGAAGAGTGACTACAAAATTGTGGATCAGTTGAATCAAACTCCTTCAAAGATTTCTCTCCTGTCATTGTTGATGAGTTCGGAGGCGCATCGCAATGCTCTACTAAAAGTCTTGAATGCAGCGTATGTACCCTAGGAGATTTCTATTAATCAGTTTAAGGGGGTAGTTGCTCATGTGAATGCCGGTAATGGTCTCGGTTTTACTGATTTGGATCAGACTCCTGCTCAGAGGAACCATAATCGTGCTTTGCATATATCGTTGAAGTGTAGAGGATCTCTGATGTCACATGTCTTGGTTGATACCAGATCATCCCTCAATGTGCTTCCGAAGAAGGCATTGATGAAGTTGGACATTCAGGGTTTGTTGTGCACGCCAAGTGATTTGGTCGTGAGGGCTTTTGATGGATCTAAGAGATCAGTGTTTGGAGAAATCACGTTGCCTATTCAGATAGGGCCAGAGATCTTTGATGCAACTTTCTATATTATGGATATCCATCCAGCATATAGTTGTTTGCTTGGCCGACCTTGGATACATGCTGTCGGGGAAGTTACCTCAACGTTGCATCAAAAGTTGAAATACATGGTGGAAGAGAAGATAGTTACCGTGTGCGGTGAAGAGGATATTATGGTTAGCTATTTGTCGTCCTTCAAGTATGTAGAAGTGGATGGTGAGATCCACAAAACACTCTGTCAGGCATTTGAAACAGTTCAGATTTAGGGGAAGTCTCTTGTAGAAGCCAAAGGTCCAGAGGTTTCAATGTCGTCTCTCAAGGAAGCCCGTGCTATCGTAGAATCCGACTCGTCTCAGAAGTGGGGCCAAGTTCTCGATGTTCCTGTCAAGCAGGACAAGTTTGGCCTGGGATACAAACCCTCTAGTTCTTCTCAGGTTCCGAGGTACGGGGGACCGGTGCAGTTCACCAGCAGTGGTGTGATATTTGACAGGATCAACACTGTTGAAGACGATGAAGGTGACAGTGACTGTGACATGGATGCCTGGATTGGTCCATGTACTCCCGGTCAGAAGTTGTGCAACTGGACTACCGAAGAAGTCATTCATGTTACCACTGCAGAGTAATGTTCATTATTTTGATTATGTTCATTCCTGCGTTCTGCCCAAGACGTAGTGACCCATTTGTGGGGCCTTCCTGTTATTTGCAATTTATCATTAAATAAAAGACGTTTCGCATTCAAATTTTGTGATCCCTATGTTTCTTGTTTTGTTTTGCATTTATACTTAACAGAAAAATGGCAATGTGTTTTGTTTGTTGCATCGCATAATAAACATAACATCTTCATGCAGGTATTTTCTATCAGATGCCATCGATTCAGGTTCAGCTATGACTTCGTATGACTTTGATAATCCCATTTATCAACCTGAAGATGAGACTGACGAAGACTGTGAACTACCCGAAGAGTTAGCCAGACTTCTCAAGCAGGAGGAAAGGATCATTGTACCTCATCAGGAGGATATTGAGATTATCAATCTAGGTACCGAGGATGACAAGAAAGAGGTTAAAGTGGGGGCTGCATTAAAAGACAGTGTCAAGAGAAGATTGGTTGAAATGCTCCGTGAGTATAAGGATATATTCGCTTGGTCTTACCAAGACATGTCTGGGCTGGATATAGATATTGTGGTACACCGGTTACCTCTCAGAGAAGAATGATCGCCAGTCAAGCAGAAGTTGAGACGGACAAGGCCTGACATGGCAGTCAAGGTCAAAGAAGAAGTTCAAAAGCAGCTGAATGCTGAGTTTCTTGTTGTCACGAATTACCCTCTATGGGTCACTAATATTGTTCCCGTGTCTAAGAAGGATGGAAAGGTCAGGATGTACGTTGATTGTCGAGATCTGAATAAAGCGATCTCGAAAGGTGATTTCCCGCTCCCTCAAATCGATGTGTTGGTTGATAACACCGCTCAGTATTCAGTGTTTTCATTCATGGATGGCTTCTCTGGGTATAACCAAATCAAGATGGCCCCAGAGGACATGGAGAAAACTACTTTCATCACACCATGGGGGACTTTTTGCTATAAGGTGATGCCCTTTGGATTGAAAAATGCAGGGGCAACTTATCAGCAGGTGTCGCTACTGCGAAAATCGGCGCCGGCTATGACAGAAGAGTCGCCATCGTGCGTTATTTATCCCAGAAGAGGGAAGGGAAACGCTCAGAGAAAACCTAACGCAAAGAGGGAAAGGAATGGTCATCACAACCAAATCCTGGATTCAGGAGTCAGTTACGCATGGGGAAGGTATTAGCACCCCTCACGTCCGTCGTACTCGACGGGATCCACGCTTATTTTCTATCTAAGGGTGTGTTTATCTATCTACTATAAAGGTCTGGGTTAAAAAGAAAAGAAAATGACTCGGCAAAGTATCACACTTTATGCCTACGTATTCCCGTCTAGAACGAGAAATCAGAGTCAACGTAGTTCTCCTAACTACGGGTTATGGGGGAAGGTTGCTCGCCGAGATGTCGCATCTCGTGCCTACGTACTTTCATACGGCATGAAAGATCAGAGCAAACATAGTTCGGGCTACGGAAGACACAAGTTTGTCTGACAATTTTTTATCTCCTTATGAAAGGGTTTTTCCTGATTAAGGGTCCAAGAGGACAAAAAGAGATTTTGAATGCTTGTTTGAGTCTTTTACGAAAGAACTGTTTTTTAGGATGTTTGCAACCTCAGTCGCACTAGAGACTATGACACAGGAGTGAACGCTTTGTATGTCACCCAAAGGGTACCATACTAACATCCAGATCACTGGAGAGAGACCCTCCACCAACCTTTTACCAGATAGCTTAAGGCTCGTAACGTACGACTTCAATTAACCTTATTACTGTATTTTTGAATTGTTTTGAGATGAGAAGAGAAAGACACCCTAAAACTATGGTTGAAAGGGAATCTACCTACAGTTATCATGCATGGGTCAAAACCTAATGTCTGTCATAATTCCCTCTTGCACCGAGGAAATCAGAGATCCTAGGGGAAAACAGCAAAAGAAAGCAAGCAGTAAACAGTAAACAGTAAATAGTAAAATGCATGCTGTAACGCCCCGATTTCGACTATTCCTTTTTCGTTGAGTCCTTTTTGATTTTAATTGGGCGAATATTATTTTGATGTGTAATTTTTGTGGAAATATGTTATGTTTACATATTATTCTATTTTACCCGATTTTGGGAGTTGTCGGAGAAAATAGTTGGAGGGTATTTTGGACATTTCCTATTTAAGTGATAAGTGGGATATTTTATGAGTTATTAAGTTAATAGATTTTTGGGAAAAATAATAGGAAGATATTAAAGAGGAAATAAAAGAGAAAGAAAGATAGTAAGAAAGGAAAGAAAAGAGAAAGAAAGAAGGAGAAGAGAAAGAGGAGAGAAAGAAGAGGAAACTTTGGAAAACATCAAGATCAAACCCTAGCTTGCGATTAATCAGGTAAGGGTGTGAAACTCCATCATCTCTTTAATGTATATGATTGTATGTGTATGTGTTTGGATTTTGTAGAGTTTCTACTCTTTTTCCACTTAGGTTAGAAGTTGGTTTGATGAGTAGAAAGAGGTTTTAATCGGTTAGAACTCGGATTAGACGATGTAGTTTAGTCGGGTGATGGTTGGGTTGTGCCACTGAGACTGGTTTGGATTTAATCGGTTGATTTTGTGGAGTTTGGACTCTTGAGACAGCCATGGAAGTTCTGTCTTCGCAGGCTCGCCAGGCGAATGGCAGCGAAGCTTCGCCAGGCGAGGTCCAGCGAGCTGTAGCGAAGCAAGTCAGAAGCAACACCCTGTATTCGCTGGCAAGTTCGCCAGGCGAGGTTAGTTGGCGAAGGTTCGCCAGGCGAGTGTGTAGCGAGCCTCAGCGAGTAATTCCAGAATTACTCCCAGTGGACTTCGCTGGGAAGTTCGCCAGGCGAAGGCCAGCGAGCATTCGCTGCGTGGCTTCGCCAGGCGAAGGTTAGCGAACACAGCAGCATATTTTTATTTCTTGTGTTTTCCATTCGTGGATTGGTTGTGTGGTTTGGTTGCGATCATTCCTTGTTTGAGATGATTAATTATATGTTGTTATGTGTGCTGTGGGTAGCCGTATGGCGTGAATCCTAGTTTATGAATTGTGAAGTGTGGAATGTGGTCGTTGGGTATTTTGGTGCATTACTTGAATGTAATAGAAATGCATGATGAGATTATATGATGACTGTATGTATGTATTGTGATATGTATATATAGTGGATGCATAATGAATATATGCAACGAATGTGAAGAATGCATGAGCATGTTCGCAAACGTGGTTGCATTTTAAGAAGTGTATGAAGTACATTCTTGTGCTGTTGACTCTTAGGAGAGTCTGATGAGTGGTGTGACTCTTAGGAGAGTCTGATGAATGAAGTGATTCCTAGGAGAATCTGATGAACGAATTGATTCCTTGGAGAAACTGATGAAAGATGCGATTCCTCGGAGAATCTGCTAAATGACTTGATTCCTCGGAGAGTCTGATGAACGGTGTGATTCCTCGGAGAATCTGATGAACAGTGTGATTCCTCGGAGAATCTGATGAACGGTGTGATTCCTCAGAGAATCTGATGAACAGAGTGATGTATCTTATGCTTGATGTTCTATTTGTAAATAGACTTTAGTGGATACATTGTGATGTACGATGTGAGTCGTGGTGAGGAAGCGTAAGATGCATGATTGTGGATATGATATATATATATATATATATATATATATATATATATATATATATATATATATATATATATATATATATATATATATATATATATATATATATATATATATATATATATATATATATATATATATATATATATATATATATATATATATATATATATATATATATATATATATATATATATATATATATATATATATATATATATATATATATATATATATATATATATATATATATATATATATATATATATATATATATATATATATATATATATATATATATGCCTTTATGCTTTATTTGTTATGATATTGTTTCTCACCCTTCTGCTGTTTTATAATGCTCTATGAGGCATTGCAGATTAGATTACTGGAGATCTTTTGTGAGGCGTGGCTTCATCCTTTAGTTGGTCGGCTCTGATATGTAGCACCGGGTAGCTAGGAGTTGTTTTGTTTCTTTTGTGATGCATGTGTATATGTATCTGCTGATGAAAGTTATGTAACCATGTTGGTTGATGATTTGTATATATGAATACATGTGTTAGAGAATTATGAAATATTTGGATGTTCCGCCTTTGTTCTAGATATTTTCTCGTGGGTGTTACCCCGTTGTTGCATATCATTATATATGAGCAGGTGTTTTATATGTGTGATTTTCGGATAATGTGGCATGTCCCTTTTATACCGTTTTATAAACTTACTCTGATGAAATTTTGAATTTGTGCCTAAATAATTAATTGTATTATTTGGGGGTATAGAAAGGGGGTGTTACATTAAGTGGTATCAGAGCCAGTGTTGAGTCAGTTGTGTCTGTCTCGCTGTTTTGATTGGTTAACGGTTGTTTAACCTTGTTGTTATTTTGCGAGTAACTAGAATATGGCAGGTCACAATGACAATGCTATGGCTGCGGCATTGGAGGCGATGGCTAGAGCGGTGCAGGGTGCGCCGAATGTGAACACTAATGATGAGTTTAGAAAGAACCAGCCGCCAGTGTTCAAAGGAAGGTTTGACCCGGATGGTGCCCAGATTTGGTTGAAGGAGATCGAGAGGATCTTTAGAGTTATGAACTGTGCTGAAGGCAATAAGGTGATACTTGGATCTCACATGTTACGGGAAGAAGCCGATGACTGGTGGATCGGTATGAGACAAGTGCTTGAAGTAGATTTTGAGGATATAACTTGGGATTTATTTCGTGCTGAATTTTTGAGGAAGTATTATCCTGAGAGTGTGAAGGGAAGGAAAGAAATGGAATTCCTTGAGTTGAAACAAGGCAATATGTCGGTGGTGGATTACACATCTAAGTTTATGGAGTTAGTAAAATTTCATCCTCACTATGATGGGGTGACGGCGGAATTTTCTAAGTGTGTTAAGTACAAGAACGGCTTGCATCCTGAGATCAAGCAAGCGGTGGGCTACCAGAGGATTAGAAGATTTTCGGACTTGACCGAATGTTGTCGAATTTTTGAAGAAGACCGTAAAGCTCGTTCTACTCACTACAAGAGTTTGAAGGAGGAGAAAGAAAAGCGACAAGTAAGGAGTGAACCTTATGTGACGCCAGCTGATAAGGGCAAGCATAGGGAAAACTTTGTTAAGAGATCTGGAGGAGAGAGTTCTGGATCCATTAAATGCTACAAGTGTGGCGAGATGGGTCATAAGTCTTTCATGTGTGGAAAACCCAAGATCAAGTGCTCTAACTGTGGAGTTCTTGGGCATGATGCTAAGGATTGTAGAATGGATGTAGTGAAATGCTACAATTGTGGAGAAGTAGGTCACATCAGTGCTAAGTGTCCTAAACCGAAGCAAGCTTCAGTAAATGGGAAAGTATTTGCATTGGCGAAGTTAGACACTACCAAAGCGAATCGTTGATTTGAGGTACGTGCTTTATTGACAATACTCTTTGAGTACGTTAAGTGTTTGAGATTTTTTTATATTTACTTGTGATGGTATTATGGTTATTGAGACGCCCGCTTCGGGGTCGGTAACTATGTCTTCGGTATGATTAAGTTGTCTCTTGACTATGTATGGTAAGGACTTCGTTATGGAACTAGAGTAGATTGTTATCCCCAGTTGGAGAGGATGAGAGTTTCTTGCCCATGGAAGAGTTGGAGAAACTTCTAGTGGACGGGACTCGAGTGTTTATTTTGGCTGCATCAGTGTCAGCAGAGGGTAAGGTTGAACTGGACGTGTTTCCAGTGGTGCGTGACTTTCCAAAAGTATTTCTGGAAGGTGTTGAGGATATATATATGCCTTTATGCATTATTTGTTATGATATTGTTTCTCACCCTTCTGCTGTTTTATAATGCTCTATGAGGCATTGCAGATTAGATTACTGGAGATCTTTTGTGAGGCGTGGCTTCATCCTTTAGTTGGTCGGCTCTGATATGTAGCACCGGGTAGCTAGGAGTTGTTTTGTTTCTTTTGTGATGCATGTGTATATGTATTTGCTGATGAAAGTTATGTAACCATGTTGGTTGATGATTTGTATATATGAATACATGTGTTAGAGAATTATGAAATATTTGGATGTTCCGCCTTTGTTCTAGATATTTTCTCGTGGGTGTTACCCCGTTGTTGCATATCATTATATATGAGCAGGTGTTTTATATGTGTGATTTTCGGATAATGTGGCATGTCCCTTTTATACCGTTTTATAAACTTACTCTGATGAAATTTTGAATTTGTACCTAAATAATTAATTGTATTATTTGGGGGTATAGAAAGGGGGTGTTACACATGCTATGCAACAGTACAAGCGAGGCAAGGGAGTCTGGCTCAACCTCGAACCTAAGAAAACAACAGGCAAGGGAAGACAAGATCCACCTCAAACCTAAAGGTAAGCAACACAAGAAAACAGACAATACAACAAAAGAAAAACAAAAGAGGAAGCAGCCCAAGCAGCAGCAACAGTCTTCCACAGACAGCAACTTCAACCTTTAACAGCAGCTCTGATCAGCAAAGTTGAATTAACAGCAAAGAATCTTCATCTTCAAGCTAGCTCCTATCTTCAAGCTTCTTCAATTTTTCATCTTCAAACTCTAGCAAGCTCCACAAGAAGAGAAATCATCATTGAGATCAAGTTACAATGTTAGGAAACCTGATGAAAACCAAAGGAATTCATCAGGAACCAACATGAAAAGAAAGTGCATCCTCAAAAGTTCTACTCATTAAGGCATGCCACTCATCCCTCCAAAGGAGAGATGGAGCTTCCTTAAGAGTACTTTGCATCATAGGATAGGATAGAAGCAAACAATGCATTCTATGTTTGATGAAAGAAGAAAGACTAGTTCTAATGGCTCTTCCTAAAACCCTAATCCTATAAGCTTCAAAAAAGCTCCTAAAAAGAGGAAGAAGAAACCACTCAAAGCTCCACAAGCCAAGCTACAACAGCTACAAGATGTCCAAAAGCTCCTCCAAAAAGGAAACCAAGCACTTCAAGCTCCAAAGCCACCAACAAGACCAAACAAAGCAAGGTACCAAAGATGGAACACCACAAGCAACACAAACTTGCAAATTCTATCTAAAATATAAAATTAATTTGTAAAATTCTATTAAATTTCCTAGGGGAACATGCATGTTTTAACATTCTAGGGTTCAAATATCAAAGCCTAAATCAACTTCTAGGTCCACTAAACAATTCCTAAGTTGAAACATGTCAAGGTAAACCACAAGTTTGGGAAGGTTCTAAACATCTCACCTAAAACAGAACCTATAATTGTTGAAAAAATCTAACACAAATCCTAAGGGAGCATGCATATCTAACCTATAACATACTCAAAAATCACAGCCAAATTCAATACCAAAAGATCACACCAAAATCAACAAGGCAGATGAACAATTATACAAAAATTAAAGAAATAAACAAAATGGGAAAAATCAAATAAAATTGAAAAATGCATGAAAATGCAATTTATTGATCCCAGAAAATCACAAATTTAATCAGGAACATGGAGATATTTTTAAAATATTTTTTGGATCAAAAATGGATTTATTGTGATTTTTGGAACCAATAAGCATTTAAAATAATACAAAAATGAATAAAAGAAATAAAAAAGATGAGAAAATAAGGGGAGCGTTGGATTAATTGACCAGGTACTCAGATCCAAAGGCAGAGAGCGTGTCCACGCAAGCATCCCAGTCACACGCTGACTGGGATTAATGAAATGCAGCGTTTTTGTGTTGGAGGCAAATTCTCAGCTCAAATCTCAACCACACGATCTCAATACCAAGTCCAACTCTCAGACTCATCCAATGGCTAGAACATCATCTTCTTCCTTGGAACTCAGGTGAGGGGAACAGTCTCCGGTGGCTTTCACAGTGGAAACAACCGTCTTCTCCGGTGAGACGTTATTCACAGGTGACCAAATCCAACAAACTCTACACCAATCTTGCTCAATTTTTCACGTGGATTACAAATATGAACTCCAAACATCATGAATCCTTATGGATCTCTCAAATCGAATCCAACTCCAAAATATGTCATAACTTTCATCATCACCAAATCAAAATCTAATTGTATAGAAATCATCCTCACACTTCATACATCAACCTGATCTATCCAATTTCACTTAATTCCTTAAGATCAAACCAAATCGTGTCCAAACAGAAAATTCACTTCAACCTAAATTGTCTCTAATTGTTCCAATTTTGATCCAGAAACGACCTATGCCTTAACTAGATCCTAACCACATATGCAAATTGCATACCTGGTGTAGATCCACTAACAGAGGTAGCTAGAGCTTGTTTCTTGCTTCAAAACTCTCCAGACACGATCAGTGATGCAAGAGAAAGAGTCTTCAACCTTCAATTTGCTCTGAACTAGCTTCGAAATGAAAAACCTATTCTCACTTGCTCCTTTGAAATTTCAAATGCAATCTCAACTTCCACCACGAAATGAGCTCCAACCTGAGTATGAAATCAATGATATGCTTATATAGAGTGAGTTTGTGGGCTTTTGAAGCTTGAATGAGGCCCAATTCAGTAGTTCACAAATTCTGATTTTTCCTTCAAAATCCATGTGACAGTCGTGTATTCTGGCCATGTAGCTTTCTCTAGAATCTTCTAATCACTTGCAAATTCCCTTGTGAATGCATTCAGATCAAAATGAACACTTGAAATGCCTTGGTGAATGTTTTGGATATGTAACTTGCACATGAAGAAACACCATTGTAACTTGTGAAAATTGACCTAAACTCAAAAATCCACCAATGTCATTGTGCTTGAAATGAAATTTACAATCAAAATGAGCACTTATTTGACATATTTTGGTCACTTAACCAATTATTTGAATTTTCCCCCTTTTAATCCTTTTAAAACTTTCTTTTTCAAGCCATTTCAAACCAATTCTTGCTATGAGCCCAATCAATCCATCATGACTTCTTGGTTTAGCCTAAAAACCACATTTTGAACAACTTTCATGTTGAAAACAAATCCATTTGACAAGTGCAAGTTGGAGATTTTGACCTATGATTGAAAATGGCTTATAATCTCACTTTCCCAAAATACCCCTGACTTGTAAACCTCATAACTTGAGTTCTACAAATCAGATGGAAGACTTCTAGTACAATTTAGAAAGCTAAGATCATGAGGAACAACTTTCATGTTGGCAAAAAGTTTAGGTGAAACATCCTTATAGGTTAAAATAAGCTTTGAAGTCATATGATTTTCATAGACAAATTTCAGAGGCATCTGAGGACTTGTAACTTGTCTGGACCATAACTTGAGTTCTATAAATCCCCTTGAGGACTTCTAGTACTCAAATTAAAGGTATTGGGATACTCTACAAGTTTCATGTTGGCCAAGGATCCATTTGAAACTTTCATCTTGACTTATGTGGTCTTGAAGTTAGGCACTAAATAGGGGATTTTACACTGAAACCCTAATTTAGCAACTTCCCACACTCTTGACTTTTCTTGACTTGATCTTGGCACAACACCACAAATGTCTCATCATATCATTTCATGAACTCCATGACCTAAAAATAGGCTTTAATACTCTTCAATTGCACGGTTGACCTGGAAATTGACCCAGATGAAACCCTAATTGCTTGCACTTCAACTGTGGCTCTTGCATTTGACACAATGACTTGATTGAGCTCTCCCATGGCCCTCTAGGCATTCTATGAGCTCCATAAACATCCTCTTCTCATATTCAACATTTCAAATCC
Organism: Lathyrus sativus; assembly: GCA_963859935.3. Lineage (NCBI taxonomy): Eukaryota > Viridiplantae > Streptophyta > Magnoliopsida > Fabales > Fabaceae > Lathyrus > Lathyrus sativus. The sequence continues at coordinate 272,120,447 of OZ012741.1, forward strand.
CTCTGATGGTCTTCGATTGATCCTCAAGTTAGGAGAAAATCTTCATGCAAGAATCTAAACTCTTAGGCACTCAAACCACCTCCTGATGATTTTGATAACTTCTCAATCTTGAATAAAACCTCTTGCTATGCTTCTCTTGATAAGAATCACACTTGATCCCCTTCTAAATGAATAATATCATGATATGCAAATGATATAACTATGCAAATGTTAATGCAATGAAACATAAACCAGGTAAGAAAAGGTTGGGCAAATTTTGGGGTGCAACAGCTGCCCCTATTCAAACGGCTTGGACCCGACTTGTTGAAGAGCGGACAGCTTTCAAACAATAGAGGTAGAAGACGGTTGAATACCAAGAAACTCGGAAATTTGTGAACCACAGAAATAAGCTGCGAAAACTGCTTGGGGGACAACATTCATTACACTGAGCCCGGTTGTTACGGCAACAAATGATCAGTCATCTGATAAAACTTTGGATTTCAAAATCAACCCCCTGTGTGACGCCACAGGTATCGAATTAACCTTGCAAGGAACAACTCCATCCACAACTGGACTAAACTTTGTCAACACGAGGAGAGACTCAATCACCATGGGTACAACTCCATCCATAACTGGAATAACGATCTCTATCAATCACAGGTAATGACTCCATCAACACGGATAATAATCACTGGCGACTTCACTGGGGACAACTCCGTCAATCACGGGTAACGATGTCGTCATCACGGGTAACAATCATTGTCAACATAGGTACAATTCCGTCAACACGGATAACCATCTCTGTCCATCACAGGTAACAATTCCGTCAACACGGATAACAATCTCTGTCGATCACAGGTAACGATTCCGTCAACACGGATAACAATCTTTGTCGATCACAGGTAATAATTCCTTCGACCACGGGTAACGATCTCTATCAATCACAGGTAACAATTCCGTCGACCACGGGTAATGATCTCTGTCAATCACAGGTAACAATTCCGTCAACACGGATAACAATCTCTGTCGATCACAGGTAACAATTCCGTCAACACGGATAACAATCTCTGTCAATCACAGGTAACAATTCCGTCAACACGGATCCGTTTGAAGAATACTTTACTGGGGAATACGAGAAACTTAACCAAACAACTCGGTGGGGAAAAATTTCACCGGGGAAATCACTAGTGATAACTCTAAAAGTTTAAGCCATGAAATCTTTTAATGCTGACGTAACAGCAACCTGAGAAGAATCCCGCTGGGGATGAAGAGAAACTTAACCAAGCAACTCTGTTAGGGGACGAACATTATCATCACCTATCTCACGCTGAGAATTTGAATATCTAGAAATCCTTCTGAACAAGAATCTCACTCCTCTACAGGGAATAACACCTGAAAACAAAGAGGTAACCCACCTGACTTATGTTTTAAAATGCGTATGTTTGACAATGGCGTAATGCTCCATACGACATGGAAATACTACGCGTTTGTGTAGATGCAAATATGATGATATATGCACAATGCAAAGATGCCAAGAGGCGCTTCAGCAAAATAAATGCTAAAGACAAAACCAAATCCGTTGGGGATAACCAGGTACCATAGACATATTCCAGCAAAATAAATGCTGGACAGGTGAAACCAACTCCGCTGGGGATAACCATCCTGTTGGGGAATGGCTCACAAGCTTGAAATTACGAGCTCTGCTGATTATGTTCATCCTGACGGAGGAAAAACAACCTGCTGGGGAGAAGGAAAAACAGTCCCGCGTTGGGGATAATCCTTCTGAACCAAAGACGACTTGGTTATATTCTGCGGGATTTACCCATGCTGGGTATTGAGTGTGTACATACTCACTGCTGGGAATGCACCTTCTGTTGGGGACATCCAGATCCACTGAGGATACTCTTTTGGCAGCTTTCCTGGGGAATACTCTTCTGGGGAGAACAACCCCACATCCAGTAAGGATAATTATCATCTCAAATCTCTCTGGGATAAGATGTGACTTCCATCTGCTGAGGAGTGATACAACCACTTGGTCACGGGACTCTGGCTGGGGAAACACAAAATACTTGATTGTTTGCTTCAAAGGTGAGAACCCTGCAAAACACAAACGAGGTAGAACAAATCTATACAACAAGATCTATCCCGGTTAGTATCCGTGACATTCGTTCAGTCAATTCGAAGTTTTAGCAATTATTGGCAAGGGCCAGCAAGTTTATGTACATGCAAGTTTATCAAAAACATCGGCGTTTTTCACAAACAGAATAGTAAAGAACAAGCATCAAATACTGAATAATACACTTTATTGATAACGGGCCTGTAAATAGGCAAAATTTTGTACACTGGATGTAACTCCTGAAAAGAGGAAGTTACGCACAAGCAAATACAAGTATTACAGAAGTACAAAGAAAATTTATATACATGTCGGCAACGTGGTACAGACGAACACCATGAGCTGATCCTCCTATGACTCGCCTGACTCTGACGCTTTCCCGATACTCGATCTTCGGAAGAGATTGTTTCGGATATACGACCCTCAGGTACTCCCAAGCCACTAAGAATGCAGTATCAAACTCGGACCACGGTCATTTGCTTTTTCAAATCCCTAACTTTTGCGTGAACCGCCCTTTGCGGGTTTTCAATTCACCGGGATACCCTTTTCTGCCGAAGTTGCCCTTTTCAGGTTTTCAACTTCGCAGGTGTATATTTTTTCAATTTTATCCCTAACTTTTGCCCGAACCTTTTATTCTGTTTTTTTTATAGTTCGCTGGGATGCCCCATTTTTGCCTAGACTTTCTTTTTCTGTCCAATGGGTCTCTTTAAGCAAAGTATTTTTTAACTGCGTCCGAGTTCACAGGGGATGTAAAATCCTCACCATCCATGGTGGATAACAACAAGGATCCTCCAGAGAAAAACTTTCTAATGACATATGGACCTTCATAGTTGGGAGTCCATTTGCCCCTGTGATATGATTGTGGTGGGAGAATCTTTTTCAGCACAAGATCGTCCGTCTGAAAGCTTCGAGGGCACACTTTCTTATCATAAGCTTTCTTCATCCGACTTTGATACTGCCGACCATATGCTAGAGAAGCCAATATCTTCTCATCCATTAAACTGAGCTAATTCAGTCTATCTTTCACCCATTCTGCCTCATCAAGTTGGACATCACGCAAAACCCTCAAAGAAGGAATCTCAACTTCTAATGGCAGGACAGCCTCCACACCATATACCAATGAAAAAGGAGTTGCCCCGGTTGATGTGCGTACCTTCGTACGATAACCGTGCAAAGAAAAAGGCAACATCTCATGCCAGTCCTTGTAGGTCACAACCATCTTCTGAACGATCTTCTTTATGTTTTTATTGGCCGCTTCAACAACGCCATTCATCTTGGGCCGATAAGGAGAAGAGTTGTGATGTTCGATCTTAAAATTCTGGCACAATTCCTTCATCATCTTGTTATTCAAATTTGAACCGTTGTCAGTGATGATCCGCTCCGGAATTCCATATCTGAAGATAATATCCTTCTTGATAAATCTGGCTACCACCTGCTTGGTAACATTAGCATACGATGCCGCTTCAACCCATTTGGTGAAGTAATCAATAGCTACCAAGATAAAACGATGTCTGTTGGATGCCGTGGGCTCAATTTTTCCAATCACATCAATTCCCCACATGGAAAAAGGCCAAGGTGATGACATAATGTTCAGAGGGCTCGGAGGCACATGAATCTTGTCCGCATAAATCTGGCATTTATGACATCTCTTTGCAAACTTGAAACAATCTGTTTCCATTGTCAGCCAATAGTACCCTGCTCGTAATAACTTTCTCGTCATTGCATGTCCGCCGAAATGCGTGCCAAATGTACCCTCGTGAATCTCTTCCATGAGCAACTTAGCCTCTTTCTCGTCCACACACCGCAACAACACCAAGTCGTGGTTTCTCTTGTATAAGACACCGTCCGGATTCAAATAGAAATTGCCAGCCAATCTCCTAAGAGTTTTCTGATCACGACTGGATGCCCCAGCCGGATACTCTTGGTTCTTCAGGAAATTCTGGATATCATAATACCACGGTTTACCATCGAAAACTTCCTAAATGGCGAATATGAAAGCGGGCCTATCAAGGCGAGAGATAACTATCCTGGGAGCCTCATTCCAGAAGTTAACTTTATACATTGAAGACAAAGTCACGAGAGCGTCTGCCATCTGATTTTCTGCTCGTGGTACATGGTGCAATTCCACCTTGTCAAAGAAAGGTAACAACCTCCTTGCATAATTCAAATAGGGTATCAGATTGGGCTGTCGAGTCTGCCACTCTCCCTTGATTTGATTCACAACTAGAGCAAAGTCTCTGTACACATCAAGTAATTCTCAGATCAATAGCTTCTTCGAGCCCCATAATGCACGCTTCATATTCGGCCTCGTTGTTGGTAACTGGAAAGGTCAATCTGGCAGTGAATGGGATGTGCGACCCATGGGGAGTAGTAATGATGGCCCCTATTCCACTTCCATATGAATTAACAGCACCGTCAAATATCAATTGCCATTTGGAACCCAGCTCTGGACCTTCATCAGGCAACGGCTCCTCACAGTCCTTCATTTTTAAGTACATGATATCCTCGTCAGGAAAATCAAACCTCATCGGCTGGTAATCATCGATTGGTTGCTCAGCTAGGTACTCTGACAGAACACTACCTTTAATAGCCTATTGAGAAACATACTGAATATCGTATTTTGTCAGTACCATCTGCCATCGGGCAATTCTTCCGGAAAGTGCTTGCTTTTCAAACACGTATTTGATCGGATCCATCTTTGAAATTAGCATGGTTGTATGATTTAGCATGTATTGCCTCAAACGTTTGGCAGCCCAGGCTAGTGCACAACACGTCTTTTCGAGCATTGAGTAACGGGACTCACAATCTGTGAACTTTTTACTCAAGTAGTAAATCGCATGCTCTTTACGTCTAGTCTCGTCATGTTGACCAAGAACACAACCCATACTTTCCTCAAGAACCGTCAAATACATAATCAATGGTCTCCCGGTGTCGCTACTGCCAGAATCGGCGCCGGCTGACAGAAGAGTCGCCACCGTGCGTTATTTATCCCAACGGAGGGAAAGGAAACGCTCGAAGTAAACCTCGCAAAAAACGGGGAAAAGGTATGGTCATCGCAACCAAAACCTGGGTTCGGGAGTCGGTTACGCAAGGGGAAGGTATTAGCACCCCTCACGTCCGTCGTACTCGACGGGATCCACGCTTGCTTGGGTTGTCTAAAGGATGCAAAACAATCTATCTACGGCTGCTAAGTCTAAACGGAAGGGAATTGACTCGATAGAGCGTCGCACTCTATGCCTACGTATTCTCAAGAGAGAAAGTCAGAGTCAACGTAGTTTGGGACTACAGGGAGAATTGGCTCGCCAAGACCTCGCGTCTTGTGCCTACGTACTTCCATATTGCATGGAAGATCAGAGCTTTACGTAGTTCAGGCTAACTACGGCTAAACAGGGTATTCTCACACAGCAGTGAGAAAAACAACTGGTTTCACAGGGTCGGGAACCTATGGGCAAAACTATGGTTTGGTCTCAAATGCACTTGGGCAAGAGAGAAAAAGGGTAACAATTAGTCGTCAGCGGGAAAATCTCGATCACACAGCAGCGAGAGAACAGAAAGTCAGTCATTAGTGTGCTCGCTAGGATATCGCATCCTATGCCTACATATCCTCGTCTGGTACGAGAAATCAGAGCAGTTGTAGTTCGGCTACTATCGGGACCACAACTCAAATCTCGTTTTATTAACATTCTGAAAAATGATTACAATGAGTGAATACTGAAAATAAATCTCCTAGGAAATACTATCCTGTCCTATCCTGAAAAATCGAATGGAAAAGTCCCCTAACAAGTGGACGTCTAATTCTATCCTAAAACAAATAAATCCTAAAAAATATGACATCTAATATTTTTTGCTATTTTCCAACTATTTTCTTCTTTTTTCTTTCAAAATATTTTTCCATATTTTTCTATGTATTTTTTCAATATATTTTTCTCTTTATTTTTCTCTATTTTTTCACATATTTTACTCTATTTTTTCATATTTTTCTATATTTTTTTCTCCTCCTTCTTTTCTAATATTTCTTTTTATTATTTTTCCTCACTTTTCTTTTTCTATTATTTTCCATAATATTTTTTTCTTTTCTTTTTCTCAACAAAGAAAATAAGAAAACAAAATACAAAGAGGGGGGTTTTACAGTTACAAAGGGGAGGTAAAAGAAAATAAACAAAAAACACAACAGACTGGGCCCAGCCCAGTCACACAGGATACACACAGGGAGGGGGAAAACAGTAAGACGTGGGGGGTGCAGACAGAAAGGATTTCGTTGGGCCCAGCCCATTCTCAGCAAAAAAAAAAACATGACGGGAGGTGTCTCCAAAAAACTGTTGGGCCTGAGTCCCACGACCCAACCCAGCTTCCTTCTCCCTTCCTCACTCTCTCAGCTTCCTATCTGAAACCCTAACCTAAACTTCCCCCCTCAACCTCCGCCGCCGTCTTCCCTTCCTCAACCTCGTTCTCTCTCGTTTCACCACCTCCGTTCCAAATAACTTCTTCCTCTCAAACTCACACAACTCGGTTCCCAGCCACTAGAACAACATGAACACACTTAAACTTCGCAAATCTTCTGAATGGCTTGATCAAGAGCTCGCCTGTGAAGACCAACAGATGACGATTAAGGGGAATTCGCTTGAAGGTTTTATGACGTTCGCTGAAGATTTTGAGATTGACCGTTCTTGATGACGCTTTCTGGAAAGTTGAAGGAGGTTCGTCCAACTGATGAACGCGTTGGGGAGCTTTCTGGTGATTCCTGGCATTGGCTTGAAGATGGAGTTCTTGAAGAAGTTCGCTGAAGAGTTTTGGATGAATGGCGAGAGGTCTTAGTGATTCTGAAAACATTCTGATGAAGATTCGCTGATGGAGCTCCCATCGATGGCCTTGCGTGCTTGACTTTCGTTAAGACTCCTGGAAACTAAGATCTTGATGATGTTCGTTCTTGAAATCTGGAGCTGCATGTTGAAAGTTTCTGGGAAACTGGAATTGATGATGAAGATTGAAGGAGAAGGTTGGAGATACGCGGTGGTTGAGTGATGATTCTTGATGATGATGGAAGATGAACGATGAAGGAAGTTTGTTGGATCTGGAGGTGATGTATTTGTTTGGATTTCCGGTGGTCATGAAGGTGGAGGGACGATCGGAGAAGATGAATGGTGATCGGAGGAGAGGAAGCTTGTGGATCGGAGATGGAAGTTTCTTGATAAGGAGGATGAAGATTGTTGAAGATTCTGGGTTTCTGGGCGTTCTCCGGCGAAGTTCGCGGTGGCCGCCGGCCATGCATGCCGGCCGGTGGGTATTCCCGGCGAGGACCGGTGGAGTGGTGTGGTAGTGACACGTGGGTGGAGGTAGTGGAGGCAGACGGTGCATGTGTTACACGTGTGGTGATGCGTGGCAGAGTGAGAGGGAAGCTCTGAATGGTGAGGTGGCGTGGCAGTGTTGAATAACGTGGGGCCTCCCTCTCTTCACACGTGGCGCTGAGGCTTTATAGTGCTGGGACTTCTGGAACGTTCTAGAACTTGCTGGAGAATGCTGGAGAAAACTGGACTTTCTGAAGCTGAATTGGGCTTTGCATTGAACTGGGCCCACACGAAAATGGAAAAAAACTTCAAAAAAACTGAATTAGCAAATTAGCCCAATTACTAAACTAAACCTAATTAACTATTAAAACTCAATTAATTCTAACAATGAAAATTATCTTAAGGATCTATTAACTCTAATTAACTCCTAAACTAATAATGCTCTAAAAATTCCACTAATCTAAAAATTAAACTAATAAATCCCTAATAAAACCTATATTATTTATTATAAAAGGAAATTTCTAATAAAACTATATTCTTCTATTAAAATCTGTCTAAACTAATAAAAGAAAAAAAAATCTATTATCATTCTATATTATCCTAAAATAAAATCTATATTATCCTATTAAAAAAATGAGGAAAAAATTGTATAATATTCTAAAAATGATTTAAACCTATTAAAAAAAATTCATTAATATTCTAAAATGAAAATGCTATTTATTTCTATAAAATTCTAAAAACTATATTACTCTATATTATCTAAAATGATTAAAAATCTATTTAAACCCTAAAAATGGTCAATAAAATCCAGAAAAATCACAATAATTCCGAACGACACATAACACCGCGAGAGCGCACCAAAATAGCCGGTAAAAAATAAACGGGCACCGAAATATCCAAACTGATCAAAACACCTGAGACGCGAGACGAGAGCTGTGATCCCAATAAAATCAAAACAAATGAAAAAATGCACTGTATGCAATATGCAGATGCGAATGCGATTATGCGTCGAAACATAGGACCAAATACGGGACCCGGTTGGTCAAATTTTGGGGTGCAACACCCGGCTACTGGGGGTATCAATATTGGAGGTTCCTGTAAATATTCTTTTATTTTTTCAAACGCCTTTTGACAATCTTCATTCCAGGTCACAGCCTGATCTTTTTTCAATAACTTGAATAATGGCTCGCACGTGGCCGTTAGATGAGATATGAACCGAGCAATGTAATTCAATCTCCCTAAAAAACCACGAACCTCTTTTTATGTTTTTGGCGTTGGCATTTCTTGTATTGCTTTTATCTTAGCAGGATCAACCTCAATTCCTTTTTTGCTCACAATAAACCCCAATAGTTTACCAGACCACACCCCGTAGGTGCACTTGTTAGGATTCAGCCTCAGCCTGAATTTCCTAAGCCTTTTGAACAATTTCAGAAGATTGACCAGATGCTCCTCCTCCGTCTGGGATTTGACAATCATATCGTCAACATAGACTTCGATCTCTTTATGCATCATGTCATGAAAGAGTGTCGTCATAGCTCGCTGATATGTTGCCCCGACGTTCTTCAAACCAAAGGGCATCACTTTGTAGCAAAACGTTCCCCACGGGGTAATAAAAGTTGTTTTCTCCATATCCTCCGACGCCATCTTTATCTGATTATAGCCCGAAAAGTCGTCCATGAAGGAAAACACGGAGAATTGAGCGGTGTTGTCGACCAGCACATCAATATGAGGAAGCGGAAAGTCGTCTTTTGGGCTTGCCCTATTCAAATCTCGATAGTCCATGCACATCCGCACCTTACCATCTTTCTTTGGTACAGGTACTATATTGGCGACCCATGAGGGATAAGTTGTGACAGCCAGAAAACCGGCGTCCCACTGTTTCTGAACTTCCTCTTTAATTTTCACAGCCATATCTGGTCGTGTTCTTCTGAGTTTTTGCTTAATCGGAGGACATTCCTCACGCAATGGCAGACGGTGAACCACCATATCAGTATCCAACCCAGGCATGTCTTCGTAAGACCAAGCAAAGATATCACTGTACTCTCGAAGCATCTCGATCAAACTTTGCTTGATATCACTTTGCAGTGCAGCCCCTATCCGGATATTCCTGACAACCTCTTCGGACCCCACGTTGATAATCTCAATTTCCTCCTGATGAGGCAGAATGATTCTCTCTTCTTGTTTCAAAAGTTGAGTCAGCTCTTCTGATAAGTCATTATCCTCAACAATCTCTTCTTATGCTTGAAATATCAGGTGCTCGAAGTCGAAGCGAGTCATAGGAAGTCCGTGATCGGTGTTATATGAAATACGAATCCTGCAATGAGAATGGTTAAATGTTTCAAATAATGCAAACAAAACACATAACCATGTTGCCATTTTATTGTTAAACAAAAACAGGAAAACAAATATCATAAAATTTGCATGAGAAAAACGCCTTTATTAATGATTAAACAAAGTACACACATAAGCAGGTAGCCCTAAAAACAGAATCACTATGCCCCGGGTAGGACACAGGATTATAAAATAATCGAGAAAACAAATCATTACTGTTTTGTAGTCACTTGGACAAGTTCCTGGATAGACCAGTTGCACAGACTCTGTCCTGGCACGCCGGGCTTGATCCACGAGTCCATATCGCAGTCACTATCTCCGTCTTCGGCATCGGAAACAGCATTAATCATTTCATAATAGACTCCACCTGGAGTTATTACCACCGACCTTTTGAACTTTGGCACGCCTGATGCGGAAGATGACGACGTCGGGCGATACCCCAACCCAAACTTGTCCATCTTGACAGGAACTTCCAAGACTTGGCCCCATCCTTTGGTTACTCCAGCCTGAACCACTGTCTGAGCATCTTTGTATGAAGACATGGCCACCTCTGGCCCTTTGCTGGTAACATGAGACTTGTCCTTGATCTGCAACCCTTCAAAGGCTTGGCATGGCGTTTCATGGATCTCCCCATCCACTTTGACATACTTGAATGACGAAAGATGACTAACCAGAATGTCCTCCTCTCCGCAAATAGTAACAACACTGTCCCCGACCATGTATTTAAGTTTCTGATGCAACATGGACGTCACAACCCCTGCAGAATGTATCCATGGTCGCCCAAGTAAACAGCTGTAAGCTGGATGTATGTCCATGATGTAGAACACATTGTCAAACACTTCTGGCCCGACCTGGAGTGGCAACGTTATGGACCCAAACACCGACCTTCTGGTCCCATCAAAAGCCCTCACGACCAAGTCACTTGGCGTGCATATGATTCCTCGGACATCTAGCTTCATCATAGCCTTCTCAGGCAACACATTCAAAGATGATCCGGTGTCTACAAGAACGTGCGACATAACAGTGCCCCGGCATTCCACTGAAATGTGCAAAGCCATATTATGATCCCGACCTCTAGGCGTCAAATCAAAGTCAGTAAATCCCAGGCTGTGTCTGGCATTTACGTGCGCCAGTACCCCCTCAAGCTGATTGACAGTTACTTCCTGAGGTACAAAAGATGTGTCCAAGATTTTTAACAAGGCATTCCGATGAGCCTCGGAACAAAGCAACAGGGATAGGATTGAAATTTTAGAGGGAGTCTGCTGCAAGTGCTCCACGATCTTATAGTCGCTTTTGCGAATCAACCTCATAAACTCTTCTACATCCTTGACCGATGTTTCTTTCTCTTTTACCTGGGAAAGTCCTCCTTCATTCACTTTGGCTTTGCCTTTAGCAATCCTCTCAGCCTCGATTTCAGGTGAAGTGAAAATTCTACCACTGCGGGTCATGCCTCCCGCTCCAACAAGATTACCCACTGCCCCTGCCGGCTGGCTATCCACCTTAATCTTTTCCCCGTTGCAAAAAGCTTCCAACCCATAATTCCATGAATGGCTTTCGTACTTTCATAAGGAACGGGCCCTGCTTTCGTTATCGTGATAGTTGGCTGCTTGGCGGGCGCTGATATCGTGATAGTCTTTCGTGGAATTGTAATTGTTGCGACCTCACTCTGCTTTTCCAATCTTACCTTGCCAGGTTTCTCAACAACAGTGCGGTCGAACTGTAAAGTTCCCTCATCAATCATGGCCTGAATACCTCTCTTCAAATCAATACAGCCCTCTGGTCGGGTCCAACAATCCAAATAGTACTCATCACATCCGGGGAAGACCCCTCCTTTCAACAATCTCCTTTTAACATAGCTTAAAGGCGTCTTCAGATCATTTACGTCCATAACCAAATCCAAACCTTCTTCTGTCAGAATAGCATTCGTTCCATGATTCGGCATTGGTTTCTGTACAATGTTGGGACCATCCTGACTGAAGTTAATGACTTTACTATCAATCAAATCTAGGACTTTGTGTTTAAAAGCATGACAACTCTCGATATCATATCCGGGTGCCCCGGAATGAAATTCACAATGCTTACTAGTATCATACCCGTAAGGAAGCGCTCCTGTGGGCGGGTCCAACGTTCTCTTCTCAACCAGATTAAAACTTAACAGCGTTTGAAGTAATTCTACATACGTTGATGGAGGTGTATCAAATACCCTCTTTGGCTTCCCATTCTAAATCCTTCTCTGAGCAGGATTATGCCTTTGTTGTTGTTGCGGCTGTTGTTGTGGTTGTTGTCGTTGTTAAGGTATAGGGATCGTCACACTAGCAACCTGTTGTTGAATATACTGATTCCTACCTCTACCTCGTCCTCGACCACCATACATTGCGCTGGCGTCTCCTTGTCTTTTACCACCAAAGACATTTTTTGCACCTCCCGCTGAGGTTGATTCACCGGCTTGAATCTTACCAATTTTAATGCCATTTTCAATCCGTTCTCCCATGAGTATCATGTCAGAGAAACTACCCATCGAGCAATTGAGCAATTTATCATAATACATCCCAGAGAATGTTCCAACAAAATATCAATCAATTCCCTTTCAACCATAGGTGGGTGTACCCTTGTCGCTAGATCACGCCAACGCTGGGCATATTCCTTGAAACTCTCCCCATTCTTTTGTGAAAGACTTTGAAGCTGGACCCTATTTGGCGCAAGGTCACTGTTGTATTGGTAATGTCTGAAGAAAGCATCAACCAACTCTTTCCAACTTCCGATCTGTGCAGACTCTAGTCCCATGTACCATTCCAGCAATGGTCCTGACAAACTATCTTGGAAAAAATGCATAAGCATTTTCTCATCATCAGAGTAAGCAGACATCCTTCGGTAATATGAACGCACATGAACCTGTGGGCATGTATCCCCTTTATATTTATCGAAAGTGGGAGCTTTGAACTTCAATGGCACCTTCAACCCAGGAATCAGCCCCATGGTAGCCATGTCCAAACCTGCAGAATTTTGATTGGCTATACCTCTTATCTGCTCTTCCAGCATTTTAATCCTCCGATCATTATCAGTGGGACCCTCAAAACCCATGCCTTGCCTAGAAAAGGCATCTTCCTGACGATCTCTGTCCTAGTACGGACCCTCATTACCATACCCGTCATAAGCAGCATTACGACCATGACCATGACCACTTTGGAAAAACCTGGGGTCATACCTCAGATTGCCAAGCTCTTGATTAGTAGCCGCTGTCCCAAAGCCAGTATTGAAAGGACCCATCCCAGCACCATTGGTATTCACATTGCCAAACCCAGCATTGCCGTAGCCATTATTACCATAACCTTGATTGTTATCACCAAACCCTCCATTGCCGAGGCCCTGATTATTGAAGCCACCATTGCCATCCTGATTGCCAAAGCCAAAACCCTGATTGATGTCACCGAAACCAGTATTGATACCAACATTCCTGTTGGTTTCCATGTTCCCATTAACATTATCAGCATTTCTGTTACCAGCGTTGCCGTTGCCATTGCCAGTACCAGTCTCATCAACATTTGGTATCACTTCCTCCCTGCGAGGGGTCTCAACACGAGAAGAGTTATATTCAGTATTACCAGCCGCTCGCGCCAGCAGCGGTTGCACCAGAGTTTGAAGATGTTCCTGGCCCTTAGCCACAGCCTCCATAGTCTGCATGAATTGGGCCAATATATCTCGGATCTCCTGCATCTCAGACTGTACCTGGTCCATGATCTTCTTACTGTTGCTTCTTGTAGCGTACCGGTGAGTTCTTTGTTCGTCAATCTTGAAACAACCTGAAAGACGCAGGAGATAATATTCGAGCTCAAAAAAGTACCTGCCATGCAATATGAAGATGCAAATGCACACATGTAAATATGCAACAGGTTAATTTCGCCCCCGATTCTAGTTGCGGAGAAGAAGCCATAACGACAATGGAGTCCCAAGTAAGCAAGCGCAGAATCAGAAACCTCATACATAAATAAATGCCAAGAGGCAGAGTATAAAGATACAACTGAATACAACTGAAAATGCCTCGGCCAACAAGCCTGGCGATGGTCAAAATACAAGCACGAATAACATACTACAAGAGAAAAACAAAGATAAATCAGGACGGATGGCGTGCCCGGACATCTTCCAATAGCCTCAACGTCTCCGGATGACCTGGTCTGGAGAGCAGTTCCTGTATCAATAATGCGTCTCGCCTAACAATGGATCTCAGCTTTTTGGCGTCCTCTACACAGGCTCCCTTGCCAAAACACTCATCCAGCCTGCATCTCTTGAAGCCAGCCTTCAGTTCACAACCCCTCATTTCTTTGACCATGTTGCTCACTCTAAACTCAGCGTCACGTCTAAGAGGTGCCTCTTCAGCAATCTTCGCATCCTTAGCGCTGAGCTGCTCCTCTAACTGGGAAATCTGAAGCTTCAACTCATCTTCACGCTCCTTCCGGCTAGTAAGCGTGGCATTCCACAAAAATTCCCATTTGGAAAGTCGAGAATAAGCCTTGTTCAGAAGCTCTTTCTTAGTAGCAAGCACACTACTAACACCATTCAAGGCTACTCCCACTTTCTCTCTCCTGCTGGTTTCCTCAGTCAAATCTGAACCCAACCTATTGTTGCACCCCAAATTTTGACCCCTTATATCCTCATCATCATTTTAGGATCATATTCATTTGATTAACTAACCTTAACCCATTTCAAGTTTATCTTTGTGAAGATGCAGATGAATCAGGGTTCCATACCGTCAAAACCAAAACTTCGAGGGTTTGATCAATCAATGTTTTGGATTGATCCAACTTCAAACAAGATCAAGGATGATACATTGGACAAAGAATGAGTGCAATTTGAGGTGGTCACCCGGGGTTCGAGAACAGTGCAATTTGAGACACCCGATTATGGTTTTTGACTAGAAAAAGTCAACTCTATTTTGACTTGTGATTTGAAGAGTATTTCAATGATAGGATCAAGGTCCATTAAGCTCATATGGCTTAGTATAGTCCATCCAAAGAGTTTCAAGTCCTCAGGATATCCGGATCACCAACAGTCGACTCGGTAGCCACCGATCGATTGTTCGGTTGACCAAAAAGTCAACTCTCCAACAATAAAGAATTTGACTTCAAGGTGTGAATGAGAAATGTCCCTTATGTCATATTACACCTCCCCATAAAATTTCATGACCATTGGATCAAGGGTTAGGAAGTAATTGTAAAAATCGGGAATTAGGGTTTCGAAAGGGGCAAGACCATAACTCCTCAACCACACATCCAATTGAAGTGGTTCTAGGCTTGTTTGAAAGGTATTGACAAACCCTACAAAAGTCCCACAGTGGTCCATATTCAAAAAATGCATGGAATTGGAGTTATAGCAAAAATCATTTTTCAAAGGTAAGGGACTTAATGAAATTTCACAAATTCTGGCCATATAAACCACTTTTTTCAGAACTTTGAAGGGTTTTTCAACCTAGTTACTTCAAGAATTTGGAAATTCCCAAAACATGAAAGTTGTAGAGCTACATGAGAGCTTTCTAAAAAGTACAAGAACTCCTCAAGAGGATTTGTGAGCTAAGAGTTATGATACATGGAAGTTAGGGTTGTCAACACTTGAAACCACAATCCAACACTTCTCAAAATTCAGATTTTCATCACTTGAGACATCCTCAACCCTTGTATCATGATTCAATACGATATTCATATGTGTAGAGGAAGGAAAATGCAGAAAAGTGAGTTGTTTGAAGAGAGAGATAGGCAAGTTGCAACTTGTGTAATAAAATATTCAAATGTGTAAGAAGGAGAGAGAAACTTTTCATTCAATGGATGTGCAGCTGGCTCACCCTACACTCTAAGCTCACCTCAGTCACTTCATGTCCATCTCCACTTGATTTTTCTGATCTTCCTTGAACCATGGAGCTGATGGGAAGAGATTGTGCAAGATTCATTTGAAAAGCCTCATGAAACTCCCTCCAAAAGTGTTAAAATACAAAGCTACCCTCACTCTTGTTTTGGCTATAAATAGAGGCCTCCTCTATGAGCTCAAAACACACCAGAGCTTCCTCTAAAAACCAAGAGAAACATTGATCTCAATCTTTCCTCATTCTCTCAAAAACTCCAAAACACCAAAACCTCCATTTTTACCAAAAAGCTATCTTGAGCAAGATTCTGCTCAAGACCAGTTCCACCACTTCCAAGTTCCTAAAAAGCATCCATACAAACCTTAAATACCATATAGGAGGTGTCTATACCTTCAAATCTCCCAAAAAGACCATTATGCAAAAAGTCAACTTTCACACTAGGGAAGTTTGACCATAGCCCTCAAAACTTGCCAAATCTTGGTTCAAGCTATTTCTTGTTGATCTAACCATCTACACACTTCCCATACATCATATTGCAACTGTTTGAAACCTTACAAACCAACTGGAAGTCACCTAGCTCTACTGTCTTGAAGTTTGGCTTTGTTGCTTCAAGAGGAAGCAAGCTCCACAACATTGCAAAAGAAGGAGCACCTCTGGTTTCCTTGGCATTTTCTACTGGCTTAGAGCTCATCTACAAGAGGTATGTCTCCTTTAACTTAACTCATATTAATGCCATGCCATAATGTGATTAACATCAAACTTCCACATGACTATTTTGGCTTGGTTCATATGTGGGATTTCTTATATAGCTGGTTTACACTTGTCTTGATACTCTAGACATGCCCTATACCATGTAGCTTATGTGTTCAGATGTTGTTTGCTTGGAAAATGTTACTTGTGATAAAAATGCCCTGCTACTGCATTTTGAACCAAATCTTGGGCAGCAACATGTTCATTTGTAGATATATTGGTTTGTCAGCTAATTCTTGAGGTTGGAATCACTTGTCACCATATACTGAGTGTGTGTGTATGTCTGGTTTGGTTTATTTGTGCATCATAATCATTTTGAGTTTTGTTCATGCTTGATTAATCACTAAATACCAGCTTTGATGCAAATTTCTGCCATAGCCCATATTGAATCATGTTTAGTGTTTGGACATCTTTAATTATGTATATGAATGATGTGTATATGATTGCCTTGTTCAATTTTTGCTCACATTCTGATTCAACTTGCTCACTGCATTTTCACAAGCTCACTTGAGCAGTTTGAATACCAACTCACTCACTACTTTGCTTTACACTAAATTGATCACTTGGCCTCATTTGAATACACATTTGCAACATGTATGAATGACTGATTTGGTTTGATTTGAGTTGTAACTCAAAATTGTTGTTTTCACACTTCAACATATCACTGTTGCAACTCAAAATGCCACATTTTGTAACAAACTGTCTTGAACTGTATTGGTTGATTAATCATGATCTATACCATGTACATGAGGTGTCTGCATACTTGATTTAACTAGTTTGTGCATAGACTGAGATTTGAGTGTCATCATGCATCTACACATGATATTTTGCAACTGGTATGACATTTTTCATGGCAGCCTGATTCCAATTGGTTTTGATGATCGAATCCATCCCTTATCATGAATGTGTGTTGTGTGCATGATTAAAATGACCTGAAACTATTTTGAACTGCATCTGCTCATCATCATGCATTTTGTTCACTATCTTTCAACTTGACATGCCATTTTCCATATCAGATGGTTTTGAACTTCTTCTAAGTGTTAGACTCCATCATCAACATATATGTAACATGTTTGCAGGGTCATTTGAATTTGGAACTAACTGTATCATGAGTCACATTTCAAAATGCATCAAATTCCCAAAAGACACATGCTATCGGGTTTTTAGTTTGAAGCATAATTTCAAAATTATAAAAGAACCATCTTGTTCCTCATTCAACTCTAGTCAGTTTACACTAAAATTTCATCAAAATCCATCAACATTTGAGAAAGTTATGACCAAAATGCATTTGGATGAATTTGCCTTGTTTTTTCCCAGCCTGGTCTTCATTCTCCCATATATATTTATGGGGGTGACTATACAAACGGATGTATAGCCACCCCAGTGTTAAGACCATATGCCATATTTCACCTTTCACCATGCAAGCATGGGTTCGACCCCTGAGGAGGGCAACCCCTTTTATTAATTTTTGCCATTTTGTGTTATTTTTCAATCCAACTTCAAATGTTCATAACTCATTCATTTTTAATGCTTTTTGATCCATTCTTTTTGATAATTGCTTGTATTTGTGTCTAGTTTCATGTGTAATTTTGTAAATCCATGTTTGGTTAAAATTTTCCCCCTTTGGTTACTTATAAATTACCATTGTATTGTGATCGTTATCCCCTAGGAGCAGATGAATTTCTCTTTTAATATAATTGTTTGAACTTGTTTATTCAATTGTTATCATCCCATACATGTTAGGGAGCATGCTAGAACCTTCATCTTTGGTTGTTACCATAAAGAATCTCATATTGTCAAAGTTATATTAGTGTGCGGTTCGTCGTCACGATCCTTGTTTAACTATCTTCATCTTGATTGTTACCCACGCTTTTCCATCATTAAAATGATTGCTTCTTGGTTGTTACCATGATTACCCTTCTCTATTTTGTTAAGTGATTTATTTTCCTCCTAAATCATGAGGTTAAACTGGTTTATCTATGTTTGATTGTTATCAATGCATATATGTCGTTGTCACGCTTGTCATATCTTGAGCCGTCATATTTCAAATTGTAATTTGCTTGCATGGTTGTTACCTTCATTTTGTTTTAGCCTTTGTTAAGATGTGTATTTTAATTTCATAGATGCTTTGTTAAGTCTTCTTCCCCCGAGTGATGAAACTTGTTAGTTTCCATCCAAGTTGCTTCCCTTCTTTCCTTCCAAAGGAAAAGTCTCTCCATTGACTCTTGTGTCATGGAAAGCTCATTACCTCCTTGACTTTGTTAAGTCATCCTTCAACCCTAGTTTACAAAACCCTAGACTTTGCTTAAGTCTAAAGGACCCACCTCTACTAAGAGTGATCTTCAACTAGAACTCTAGGATAGAGTTTGTAAACTCTATATGAGAATCATAGTGATGATTACTCATTTCCCCTTGAGTGCTATAACATAGATTTAGAGAGTTGTCTTAAACTCTATACAAGCATTGTTATGTTTGTTCCTCGCTGAACCTTGATCATGATCAAGTGTTCTTCAACCCTTGTGAGGGGAACTACGATTGCTCTGATTCTATCCTAGTTAGGATACGTAGGCAGAGGACGCGATGTCTTTGCGAGCAAACCTAGAAACTATATTTAGGTTTTAACCTATATCTTTTACCCAATCCCAAACCTTAGCAAACATTTACCAACTTAGCATGCAAACAAACAAAAGGTTCCTGTAGAGTACTACAGATGTTTAGGATGTGAAATACCTACCCTATGCATAAGCAACCCCCGATCCCCGAATCTCTTAGCGTTGTTGTTACATCGCGAAAATGGTTCTTTCTTTCTTTAGACCTTTCCTTTGGATAAATTAAAGTCCGGTTGTAATCTAAGAATTAAACATTCAAGTTAATTCAATAGCTTGGTATCAAGATTCTCACCGCAACAGAAATGGCGACTTCACTGGGGATAGACTTACTTAACTTGAGGGTTTAGCCTATTTTGTTTAATTACATGCTATATTTGTAAATATTTGCTTAACATGTATATTTGTCAATATATTTGTTTGATATGTTGGATATTGGGTGCTTTGAGTGGTGAGACGGTCCTATACCCGGACTTGAGTGCACTTATGATAGGATGGTGGTATATTCAAGAAGGCTTATAGGGAGTTGATTCCCGACCAAGCTAACTTGAGAAACCACCGCTCAGTGTAGGCTCTCTTGAAAGTTTTGGTATTGTTGATCGAGTATTCGTGAAAACAATGTTACTTTCAACGAAGGAGCCCATGACACTGTGGACTTTTAGATTACATTCTACCCCACTTTAGCCTTATTAGGACGTAGTGCAATGACTATAAGGAAGTATTTCCGAAGTAGTTGATACGCGATACCACACTCATACGAGATTCTCTTGAGAATATTATCAATTACCAAGTAATTTGGGAATTTGATAATATCCGAAGGATGGGTTGATGACTTTGGGAACTTTGTAGAACTCGTTCGGCAGGTACAATCAATCCATAGTACAAATCTTTGGGGGATGGGTAGACCCTTGGACTCATGCTTGTCCTTAACCTTAAACTTGTGTTGTGTGCATATGCATCTACTTGTGTTTGTGCATTCATATCATCATGTCATCATATCATCATATGGTTTCATGGAACTCAAACTTTGTTGTTTGTAAGCATCAGAAGTCGTCATGAACAGTGAAAGAAAGAAGACTTTGAAGTACACTTACAAGGGTTTTAACCTAGATGATTTGAAAAGGTTGAGCACCTTAGTGACAGATCCAGAAGGATTTCAAAACCGATATGGGAAGTTGTTGCTACTCTTGAAGATAAAGATGGATAGTCGACTTCTTTCTACTCTCCTCCAGTTTTATGACCCGCTTTACCACTGTTTTACATTCCCTGACTATCAGCTAGTGCCCACACTAGAAGAGTATTCCCAGTTAATTGGATTGCCTATTCTTGAAGATTCTCCTTTTCCGATTACGGAGAAGGATCCTAAAGAGCAAGACATTGCCAAAGCTACATGTTTGGGAGTGGTTGATATAAAAAAGAATCTAATTACAAAAGGAGGAGTCTTTGGGTTAAAATCAGAATTCTTGGTTGAGAAAGCTCAGTATTACGCAGATCATTTAAGCATGGATGCGTTTGAGGCTATCCTTGCCTTAATTATCTACGATATATTCTTGTTTCCAAGCTTTGAGAATTTTGTGGACCTCAATGCCATCAAAATTTTCTTGAAAAAGAATCTTGTGCCTACCTTGTTAGCAGACACGTACCATTCTGTTCATCTAAGGAGCTTCCACAATGGGGGAATGATCACTTGTTGCGCTCCTTTATTGTATAAGTGGTTCACTTCTCACTTACCCAAAGCCAACGCTTTTTGGGATTCAAAGAAAGGATGGTGGTCGTAAAAAATCATGGCTCTTACCCATTCCGATATTGATTGGTATAGTCGTGATTATGATGCGACAATGATTATTGACAGTTGTGGGGAATTTGGCAATATACCTCTCCTCAGCATAAATGGAGGGGTCAGCTACAATCCAATACTCGCTCGACGACAATTGGGATACCCTCTAAAGGACAAACCCAAAAGTGTTCAAGTGGAAAGCATCTTCTTCAAAGAAGGGGAAGATAGTCGAGGATTAAAAGAGAAAGTTCTAGAAGCTTGGAAGCATCTACACAAAAAAGGAAAGAAAGATCTTGGAAGACTCAACTGTGTTTCTTTGGAACCTTACCTCCAATGGGTTCGGAAAAGAGTCGTCACCCTAAGGATGCCATACCCTAAGCAAGAGCCTATGGCCTTGAAAGAAGAACGCCCGTTGGTCTTCATGTCTGAAGAAGAAAAGTTGAAAATTGCTTTGGTCAAAGCACAACAAACTGAAGAAGCTTGGAAGCACAAGTATCAAATAGTCGTCGAAGAAAACGCGGAGCTCCAAAGACAACTCCAGTTGAAAGATGAAGAAATCCTCTCTTGTAAGAAGAGGAAAGCACTAGAAGAACCTTACGAACCTCAGTCTAATCCATGGAAGATAATTGTGGACAGACTCATCTTTGAGAAGACTCAGATGGAAAGAAAGATCGAGAAGCTCAATCTCAGGCTGCTACGAGAACCTTGATAAGGTTTATTCAGTTGTTATTTAAGACTCTTGTAAGAGGAAACAATGTTTTGTAATCCGTTTTGTTAATCAATGAAATGACGACTTCTGATGTTCGAAAATATCTGAGCTCCATGACAATCATTTGCATTTGCATTTGCACTTCTTCTAACCATTCAAGGAAATTCATTATTTTTCTTTGCAGACAACAACATGGTAAGAAGAGACATACTTCAAGTTCCAGATCTGAGATTGGGCCGTCTAAGGATGTTAACGAGACTTATCCGAAACCCTGCTGCTTTCATAGTCAAATATGGGGACCTATTGCCATTGATAAGCGCTCTGATCAACAAGCCCATGTTGCAAGCCTTGGTGGAATTCTATCATACAACTTACCACTACTTTGTGTTTCCAGACTTTCAGTTACTCCCGACCCTTGAGGAGTATAATGCTTACCTAAAAATTCCATGGACTTTTACGCTCCCTTATGGAAAACCAAAGAAAAGGGACTTAGCTAAAGCCCTGCACATCAAGCTGGAAGATTTGACACCGATGAGGGCGAAAGGAGGGTGGTATGGAATGGATGCCAGACCTCTAATGGAGATGGCTGAATATCATTATGAAAGCAGAAACCTGGGCATTTTTTAGGCGATTCTGGCACTACTAATATATGGACTGTATCTGTTCCCAAGCAGTTACGACTTCATCAACGAAGAAGCGATCTGCCTCTTCATCCTCAAAAATCCGGTCAACACAATACTGGATGACACTTATGTAGTCATTCACCGTTTCGCCTTGTATGATTATGGACGATTCTCATGCTGTCTTGCACTACTCGACCGATGGTTTACTTCTCATCTGCCAAGGACCCATATCCTTTGGAGGCTTCCTACCAAAAGTGCATGGGTTTCTAAACTTGTCACTCTCAGACACCATGTTATCACATGGTATGACACCAGCATCGGTGACCAAGTCATGATTTCTAGCTACGGAGATTTCCCCAATGTGCCTCTCATTGGGATAGAAGGGGTGATCACTTATAATCCTATTCTTGCTCGGCGTCAACATGGGTATCCTACCGGGCCAGAGCCTGAACCAGAACTGTTGAGGCCTCGCTTCTGTGAGACAGGTCGCAACCAAGAACTAGAAGAAAATGCTCAATAGGCTCAAAGAGATCCACACCTCATGGGCCCAACTCCAATGGAGAATGCAAGCTGTTTAACCACCAGGGGGTACCTGCTATGTGTCGCTACTGCGAAAATCGGCGCCGGCTGAACAGAAGAGTCGCCACCGTGCGTTATTTATCCCACGGGAGGGAAAGGAAACGCTCAGAGTAAACCTCGCACAACACGGGAAAGGTATGGTCGTCGCAACCAAAACCTGGGTTCGGGAGTCGGTTACGCAAGGGGAAGGTATTAGCACCCCTCACGTCCGTCGTACTCGACGGGATCCATGCTTGTTTTCGGGTACGGATTATTATTTCTATCTACTCTACAGGTTAGGGGTTAAAAGAAAATAAAATGAAAATAAAACGACTCGGCAAAGTATCGCACTTTATGCCTACGTATTCCCGTCTGGAACGAGAAATCAGAGTCAACGTAGTTCGCCTACCTACGGGAAAGGAGGGGAAGGTTGCTCGCTAGGATATCGCATCCTATGCCTACGTACTTTCATACAGCATGAAAGATCAGAGCAAACGTAGTTCAGGCCACGGACGACACAAGTCTGTCTTGGTTGATTTTATTCCTTCTGAAAAAGGTTTTTCTGATTAGCAGTCCAAGCGGACAAAAATGACGTCTTGATGAATTCACATTCTTTTACGGAAGAAGTGTCTTTTATTATGTTTGAAATTTTTATTTGTGTTTTCCTGTTTGTTTTGAGAAAGAAAAGACAGAACCCTAACCTACGGTTGCGAAGGGAATCAAACTAACCTAATGTTATCATGCATGGGTTAAGACCTAATGTCTATCATGCTCCTCTCTTGCGCAGAGAGAAACAGAGATCCTAAGGGAATAGACGGAAACAGAAACAATATCAGATATATACAGTAAAACGGTAAAATGCATGAATGCAACAATACAAGCGAGGCAAGGGAGTCCCACTCAACCTCGAACCTAGAAAACAATAGGCAAAAGTGAACCAATTTCACTTTCCACCCAACAGGGTAAACAGCAAACAATACAGTCCAGAAAACCAATCAATACATCAAGAATGAAATACAGCAAAAATAAACAGCTACAGCAGCTCTGCATCAACACCTATCTTTAAGTCATCTCCAATCAGCTACAAGCTCCAGCAAGCATCAATCTCCATCTCCACAGTCTTCAAGCAAGGGCTTTGGTCATCAATCTTCAGTCTACAATGGCTTTTCTTCAAGTCTCATCCTCCAAGTTGAGGGATCAATCACAAGAGTGAATTGGGTGTTAAGCACTTAGTTGACCACCAAGGGTGGCAAACCAACTGCTACTAACACATAAGATATTTTCTCTCAAGAGTTCTATCCCTTAGATAGTAGCACCAAGCCTTCCAAAGGAAGGGGGTGAGTGTCTTAGGGAGACTCTGTATCACAGAGAGGAATGGAGGCAGTCAAAACCTTCCATGTTTGAGAATCAAGCTTTCTAATCTAGAGCTCTGCCTAGCTCCTAAATCCTAATCTCCTCAACAGCTGCTAGCAAGAATCTCCTCTCCAACTCTGGAAGTTGGTCTTCAAGCTCTGGATCTCCAATGGCTTCATCATCTCAAGTCTTCAGCTCTCCCAATCCCCAGGTAATCCCAATACCCATACAGACAAACAATAATCCCCAGAGGGCACACCATACCAGTCAATCAAATAAAGACAGTAATATACTAATAGCAGTAGGGGAATCCTAGTGATTTCTAAAGGGATCTAGTAACTACCCATAGTCCCTATAGTCCCATAGCTAAAATATTCAATCTCTAAGTCCTAAGGGAAATGAACTAATTCACCTAAATCATCACTTAAACCCTAATTTTATTCATGTTGTTCACACCTAAACTAATCACCTAAAATTAAGTCTTAAAAATGAGAACTAAATTGTATGTACAAGCTAACAATGTCTATTAATCAACCTAAAAAGAATGGACAAAAAATATTAAAGCAACTATTAGAACAAAATTTATCAAAATCATGTATGAAATGAAACACCTAAAATAGGCATTTATTTGGAAAATATGGAAGAAATATCAAATAAAAAATAAAATGCAATTTTTATTTTTTATAATTTTCTAGACATCTTGGAGAAATTAATGCAAAAAGAACCATTAAAAAATATGAAATTTATGATTTATTATGATTTTTATAAAATGCATGAAAATGAAAAGAAATTAAAAATGAAATAAAAGGCAGGGGGTATGAAAAGTAAGAAAAACACTTGATACACGTTGGGCCCAACAAGAGTGGGGGGCGCGAAAAGCATTTGAGCCCAGACTGGCTACTAAATCAAACGCTGCGTTTGAGGATTTAAATTTTCCCTCCGTTTTCAGAATTAAATCGTGGCCGCACGATGAGATGATTAAGTCAAATGCTCAGAACGATCCAACGGTGCTCGCGTTGTCTTCTCCAAATACCATTAGGGTTTCAGCAGAACATAATCCATGCACGAAAATTCAACCAGATCGTTCTCCATGATTACTTGATGAAAATGAAAAATTCAAAACCCTAAAATGATCTACTAATCACAGGGAATCCATTCTTGATCTTAGTTTTTGCTAACTCTCCTTGTAAATCCCAAACAGAGGGCACGAAAGCTAGGGTTTCACCATGCTCTTCTGACATCAACCTTTCTAGAACTCAATCCTAATGATCTAAAATTGTTCTACATGCTACCCTCATCATTCCATGCTATCCCATATCAATTACAACCTAATGCACAGCTTGTTCTTGGAACTTAAAGAAATGGTGACCTGCCATGGAACTTCATAGAAGTCTCCATAATTCTCAGAATTCAATCCCCTATGGTCTCTAAGCATCTTTATCCTAACCATATGATCTATAACTGGATAAATAAGGAGATTCGAAGGGAAATGCCTACCTTGCAAGTGATGATGGCAGGTGTAGTTGTGCTGCAATTCAAGACTTGTAATGGCTTCTAGATGCTCCTCCAATGGTGTGCTTTCTACTGTTTGCAATGGTTGTGGCTCAATCTTCTTGAATCACCTTATCCCCCTCTTCATGCAAGTTGGAGTGTAAACTTGGATTACCCTAACCAGCCACGAATTCCCCTCAATTTCCTTTGCCAATTACTCTATGATAATGGTGGATGATGATGATAACAGAAATTGAGATGATTGATGAAGTTTCAATGGAGTTTGAAGAGAAAATGCAAATGGGAGTGAAGGAATCAAAGTAGTGTTTGCAAGCTCAAAGAATCACCAACCAATGCACAAATGGCTTCATTTCCTTATATAGGTGAGGATTAACAGAATGAGAAGCTTCTAGATTGGTCCTAGAGGGATCTAGAAACTTGTGGAAATTTCATGAACTTATCATTTGATGGTATTTTGAATCATCTCATGTCATGCTCGCACCTTGGGTAAACTTGTGTGAAAATCTCCTTTCATGAGATATTAGGAGTGCATGTATGAAAAACCAAGCTTTTCCTTGCCTTGTGTTAAGTTTTACCATGTTGCCTTATGATGCAAGAAACAAGTTTACAAAGGAAGTCCAATTTTTAAGCCTAAACTCAAAAATGTGGCTGAACCAATGTCTTTAAAATGATGTTGGGAATCAATTTGGTATATTGGATGACCCATATTGTATTTGTAGATCTCTCAAACCAATTTTTTATTTCAACTTTTTCAACTTATATGCCTTTTTAGGTCATTTTTCACCAACTTTGGTCAAGTCTCATTCTATGCATTTCCAAACTTTCATAACTTCTTTTCTAGACTTAAAATGGAATTTTGAGCAACTTTGATGTTGGGAAGTTTTTCATTTGAAGCTCCCTTGTATGAGTTTTAGGCATAAGCTAAGAATGACCTGTAATCCTTAGATGACCAAAATACCCTTTGCTTGCCAAGACCATAAGTAGAGTTCCATAAATCATATGAATGCATACTATACCATTCTAGAAAGCTAAGACAATGAGGAACAACGCTTATGTTGACCAGAAATTCATTTGAAATATCCTTGAGGGGTAACAATTGCTTGGAAGTCAAGTCACTTTCACAGACAAAATTTCAGATACCTCAGATGACCTGTAACTTGAAAGGACCATAACTTGAGTTCTATAAATCTCCTTGATGTCTTCCACCACTAAAATTAAAGGTCTTGAGATCCTATACAAGTTCCATGTTGGCCAAGGATCCATTTGAAGCTTGCATTTTGACTTATCTTGCTTGGAAATTTGACCAAAACTAGGGGATTTTACATAGAAACCCTAATTTAGAAACTCCTCTTCTCCTTGATTTCTCCTGATTTCTTCTTAGCATATCATCATATCCTTATTCTTCATGTCAAATGATGAACCCCACATCTCTCCAATAGCCTTTAATGCCCTTCAATCGATCAATTGACCTAGAGTTGACCCAGGGTTGACCTAGATGAAACCCTAGTTGACTGTCTTCAACTGCAATGCTGGTGATCATATCAGTGACTTGTTCCCTTCTCCAAATGACTTTCTAAGTCCTCCAAGATGTCTATATACTCCCCATGCCTTCAATTCACAGCTCATACTTTCTTGTTGATCCTCAGATATCCTCAGATAGGAGATAGATGAACTGCTTGATCCATTGACTTGCTAGCTTCCCAATTCTTTCTGATGGCTTGAATGAGATTGAATTTGAATAATAACCTCTTGATAGGCCTCTAGAGATGAGAATAATGACTGGTCCCCTGTTGGATGACTTGATATGCTTATGCTATGCAGATGATTAGCCTATGTACATGACTCTATATGCAAATGCTAATGATATTGAAACATAAACCAAATGAATAAGGTTGAGCAAATTTTAGGGTGCAACAGCTGCCCCTATTCAAGCGACTTGGACCCGATTGGGTGAAGAGCCCGGAGCCTTCAGACATTCGTGGTACGAGACGGCTGAATACTAGGAACCCAGAAATTTGCCAACCGCAGAAATAAACTGTGCCACTGCTTGGGGAATGACACTCATCCGCTGAATCTGACTGTTACGGCAACCAATTGCTCCACTAGCGACCGTGCTGGGGATTATTCGTCTTTCCATGTAAGGGATACCCGTTCCACGTTAGGAATAACACCGTCCCTATTAAGACTCACCTTTCTGCGTAAGGAGTAACCGTTCCACGTTAGGAATAACACCGTCCACGTTAGGACTCACCTTTCCACATAAGGAATCTCATTCTTTCCATCTAAAGAACCCTCTCCTCTTTCCACGTAAGGAATGCCATCTACTCGACTTGTCTACGTAAGGAACACATCTTCTTTCCACGTAAGGAATCAATTTTTTTTCTTTCCACGTAAGGAAACACCATCTTTCCACGTTAGGAATGACTTGATCTGTCCACGTCAGGACTAAATTTTTCCGCGTAATGAAACACAACCTCGATCTGTCCACGTCAGGACTCCAACTTGATATGTCCACGTAAGGACTCACTCGTTCCATGTAAGGAATACAATCTCGTTCCACGTCAGGAATGCTATCTTTCCACGTAAGGAATCAATCTGATATGTCCACGTAAGGACTCAATCTTTCCACGTAAGGAATCACCTCTTTCCCCATAAGGAATACAAACTTTTCCACCTAAGGAAAACAATTTGATATGTCCACGTAAGGACTACATCGTCCACGTTAGGACCCACTTTTCCACGTTAGGAATAACAATCTTCTTGATTTGTCCACGTAAGGACTCCATCGCTCCACGTAAGGAACACTCCTTTATCTGTCCACGTAAGGACTCCATCCTTTCCACGTAAGGAAACGCTTTTCGTCTTGATTTGTCCACGTTAGGACTCACCACTCGACTCGCTGAGGATAAAAACTTGTCCACGTCAGGACTCATACACCTTTGACCCACTGGGGGAGTGAGACTTTGTCCACGTCAGGACTCACATCTCAACTTGCCGAAGTAATAGGACCTGTCCACGTCAGGACTTGCGCGTCTTCGACTTGCTGGGGAAATAAGACTTTGTCCACGTCAGGACTCACACTTTGCCACCAACACGAAGAATGATAAATGTGTCCACGTCAGGACTCTCGTATCTTGCCATCGCGAGGAACTACAACCTTGTCCACGTCAGGACGCGCATTTCACCATTACGAATAGAGACATCTGCTGGAAATAAAATGGTCCACGTCATAACTCCAACACGAAGAGTAATCAACCTTGTCAACGCTATGACCTCACATTCAATCAATACCGAGAGCTCGACTCTGTCCACGTTAGGAATAACACACATCGTCATCTTGAGGAAATGTTCGCGTCAGGACTCCACATTCCAACAATCCTAAAAAATCGAACCTGTCCACGTTAGGACTAGCACCTCCTATCAATCCGGGGAAATAAATTTGTCCACGTTGGGACACTCACTTCTCTAGCACGAAGAAATCCCGTCAATAAAATTGTCCACGTCAGGACTCATTTCTCCATTGATCCCAAACCACAAACTTCTTAGCACTGACGTGACAGCAACTTCGGAGCTGACTCTACTGGGGATATCTGAAAACCAAACTACTGGATGCCTGCTCTGATAACCGGCGGTAGCCTCTGAAATTCTGGTTCATGAAACCTTTTAATGCTGACGTAACAACAACTTTGAAGGAAACAATCCGCTGGTCGGACTAGAGAAACTCTCAACAAGAAACCATGGCGGGGAAATAAGTAACTCTGCTTGGGGACAAAGAGAAACTTATCCTGCTGACTCTGTGGGGAGTAGTGCCAAAGCTGACACTTCGTTGAATGTCTCATGCCGAGACTTCGAATGTTCGTTGATTTATTGGAGCAAGAACCCCTCCCACCTGCAAGAGAAACAAATACTTGAAACCAAACGATTAGCCGACCTAGTTTATGTTTCAAAAATGCGTATGTTTGACAACGATGCAATGCTCCATTTGACATGGAAACGCTGCGTTTTTTTTTTATATTTGATGGATGTAAGTATGACACTATATGCCAATGCAAATGGGGACTCGAACTGCTGGGTACAGAAACTGCTTCAGCAAAATAAATGCTGAAGATAATGATGACTCCGCTGGGGATAGCCAGATGCTATAGAATTATTCCAGCAAAATAAATGCTGGAAAAGGGAAGTTGACTCAGCGGGTAAAATTGGGAACTCGAACCAAACACCTCACTGAAGTAACACCCTGCTGGGGGGATATAACTCTACCGGAGAATAGCAGATGTGTCAAGTATGATTGGACTTCTGCTGGATAGTGAACTGATATCACACGGTATTTTGACAAAATAGATGCCTGGGCGCACCACCAACTCTGCCGGGGAGAGTCTTAATCTTCGAGTTCCACTGGAAGGAATGAAAACACTTGCAAAGAGAACTCCGTTGGGGATGGGATGATTCTCTTGGGGAACATCCACTGGCTCCACTGGGGGAGAATAAATGGCCCTGCGGGGAAAGCTAAATTGTCTGAATACAGTTCCCAAATATTAAACTTCTGAGGCTAGCCCACTCTGCGCGAGATAAGGAATCCTTTTGGGGGACACCACACTGTCCGCATACAGCCTACAATTTTGGGATCGTCAATTCTGCTGAGAATGAATGGCCTTGTTGGAGCGTGCCTTCTGGAATAAGCTACGACTAGCTGGAGAATTCGATCCTTATTCAGTGAGGAACATCGTTATCTCGGAAGCGCGACCTGCGTGGGGATCGAGTCTTTTGTTACTGCCATCTTTTGATCGTCCTCTTTCACGGCTGTGAACCCTGCAACCAGACAAACAAGACAAGACAAGCCTATGCAACCAAATCAACTCAGGTTAGTGACGTTATCTTCAGTTAATTCAAAGCTTTAGCAATCATTGGCAAGGGCCAGTGATGTCATACACATGCTAGTTTCAATAAACTTAGGCGTTTTATCATGCACAAAACAGTAAAGAACCAGCATCAAGTACTGAATAACATATTTTATTGATTGGGCCCCTGAATGGGCGGAGTTTTGTACACGGGATGTAACTCCTGAAAAGAGGAAGCTACGCAAAGCAAATACACAAGTATGCACAAGAAGCATAAATATTTGACAAATTAAATTTGTACACATGTCGGCAACGGGGTGCAGACGAACACCACGAACTGATCCTCCCATGACTCGCCCGACTCTAATGCTTTCCCAGTATTCACACTTCCGAAGAGATTGTATCCGATGACCGACCCCTCAGGTATTCTCCCGCACTGATGCTCACTGCAATATCAAATTCGGACCGCAGTCATTTGCTTTTCAAATCCCTAACTTTTGCGTGAACCGCCCTTTACGGGTTTTCAGTTCACCGGGATACCCTTTTTTGCCGAAGCCGCCCAGTGTAGGTTTTCAACTTCGCGGGTGTACATTTTTTCAATTTTATCCCTAACTTTTGCCCGAACCTTTCATTCTGTTTTTTTGGTTCGCCAGGATGCCCCATTTTTGCCTGGACTCTCTTTTTTCTGTCCAGCGGGTCTATTTTAAGCAAAGTATTTTTTAACTGCGTCTGAATTCACAGGCGACGTGAAGTCTTCACCGTCCATAGTGGACAACAACAACGCTCCTCCTGAAAAGACTTTCCTGACAACGTATGGCCCTTCGTAGTTGGGGGTCCACTTGCCCCTGTGATCTGCTTGCGGCGGGAGAATCCTTTTCAGTACAAGGTCGCCCGTCTGGAAGCTTCGCGGATGTATCCTTTTGTCATATGCTTTCTTCATTCGGCTCTGGTACAAACGACCATATGCTAGAGAAGCTAGCCTCTTTTCGTCCATCAAACTCAATTGGTTCAACCTGTCTTTCACCCATTCTGCCTCGTCTAGCTGAACATCTCGCAATACCCTCAGAGAAGGGATCTCAACTTCCAATGGCAATACCGCTTCCATTCCGTATACTAACGAGAACGAGGTTGCCCCGGTTGATGTGCGTATCGTCGTACGATAACCGTGCAAAGCAAAAGGTAGCATCTCGTGCCAATCCTTATAGGTCACCACCATTTTCTGAACGATCTTCTTGATATTCTTATTGGCTGCCTCGACAGCGCCATTCATCTTGGGTCGGTAAGGGGAGGAGTTGTGATGTTCGATCTTGAAATTCTGACAGAGCTCCTTCATCATTTTGTTGTTCAGGTTTGAACTGTTGTCCGTGATTATCCGCTCGGGAATCCCATATCGGCAAATGATATCTCTCTTGATGAATCTAGCCACCACTTGCTTCGTTACATTTACATAAGACGCCGCTTCTACCCACTTGGTGAAATAATCGATTGCTACTAGAATGAACCGGTGCCCATTAGAAGCTGTCGGCTCGATCTTTCCAATCATATCGATTCCCCACATCGAGAATGGCCATGGCGATGACATCACATTCAGAGGACTCGGAGGCATATGGATCTTATCAGCATAGATTTGGCACTTGTGGCACTTCCTTGCGAACTTGAAACAGTCAGTTTCCATAGTCAGCCAAAAATAACCTGCCCGCAGCAGCTTTCTTGTCATAGCATGCCCACCAGCGTGCGTACCAAAGGTACCTTCGTGTATTTCCTCCATGAGCAGCTTCGCCTCTTTCTCGTCTACACAACGCAACAGCACCAAATCGTGGTTTCTTCTGTACAAGACACCATCCGGATTCAAATAGAAATTACCCGCTAATCTCCTGAGAGTCTTCTGATCTTGATTGGATGCCCCAGCCGGATACTCTTTATTCTTCAGAAAATTACGGATATCAAAATACCACGGTTTGTCGTCGGATGCTTCATCAATAGCAAATACGTAAGCCGGTCTGTCAAGCCGAGAGATAATGATTCTGGGAGCCTCGTTCCAGAAGTTGACTTTGTACATGGAAGACAAAGTGGCAAGGGCGTCAGCCATTTGATTCTCTGCCCGCGGTACGTGATGCAATTCAACCTTGTCGAAGAAAGGCAACAACCTCCTTGCATAATTCATGTAATGTATCAAATTGGGCTGACGTGTCTCCCATTCTCCTTTGATTTGATTCACCACCAGAGCTGAGTCTCCGTATACGTCCAGATTCTTGATTCGCAAATCAATGGCTTCTTCGAGCCCCATTATACAGGCTTCGTATTCGACTTCATTATTGGTAACTGGAAAGGTCAATCGGGCAGTAAACGGGATGTGCGACCCGTGTGGAGTAGTGATGATTGCCCCTATTCCGCTACCGTAAGCATTCACAGCTCCGTCAAATATCATCTTCCACTTGGAACCCAATTCTGGCCCCTCGTCTGGCAACGGCTCTTCGCAATCTTTCATCTTTAGGTACATGATATCCTCGTCAGGAAAATCAAACCTCATCGATTGGTAATCTTCAATAGGCTGCTCCGCCAGATACTCAGACAGCACACTCCCCTTTATAGCCTTTTGCGAGACATATTGAATGTCATACTCAGTCAAGACCATCTGCCAACGAGCAATTCTCCCTGACAACGCCTGCTTTTCGAATACATATTTGATAGGATCCATCTTCGAGATGAGCATGGTCGTATGATTCAGCATGTATTGCCTCAAACGCTTGGTGGCCCAGGCTAGCGCGCAACAAGTTTTCTCAAGCATTGAGTATCGAGATTCACAATCTGTAAATTTCTTACTCAAGTAGTAGATCGCATGCTCTTTTCTTCCTGTCTCGTCGTGTTGACCGAGAACACAACCCATGCTTCCCTCAAGAACCGTTAAATACATGATCAAGGGTCTGCCCGCCACTGGGGGTATCAAAATAGGAGGCTCCTGCAAATACTGCTTTATTTTATCGAACGCCTTTTGACAATTTTCGTTCCATGTTACAGCTTGATGTTTCTTCAACAGCTTGAATAATGGTTCACACGTAGCGGTTAGGTGAGATATGAACCGGGCGATGTAGTTCAACCTCCCTAAAAACCCGCGCACCTCTTTTTCTGTTTTAGGCGTCGGCATTTCTTGAATCGCTTTTATTTTAGCAGGATCAACCTCTATTCCTCTTTCGCTTACGATAAACCCCAGCAATTTACCCGATCTCACCCCGAAGGTGCATTTGTTAGGGTTCAGTCTCAGCCTGAACTTCCTAAGCCTTTTAAATAACTTCAGCAGATTCACCAGATGCTCTTCCTCCGTCTGGGATTTGGCAATCATATCGTCAACATAAACTTCGATCTCTTTATGCACTATCATGAAAAAGAGTCGTCATCGCACGCTGATATGTTGCCCCAGCATTTTTCAAGCCAAAGGGCATCACTTTGTAGCAAAATGTTCCCCAAGGCGTTATGAAAGTAGTCTTCTCCATATCCTCTGGCGCCATTTTAATCTGATTATAGCCTGAAAAGCCATCCATGAAGGAGAATACGGAGTATTGAGCAGTATTATCAACTAGCACGTCAATATGAGGAAGCAGAAAATCGTCTTTTGGGCTTGCTTTATTCAAATCCCTATAATCCACACACATTCGAACCTTGCCGTCTTTCTTTGGCACTGGTACGATGTTAGCAACCCATGAGGGATATTTTGTCACAACCAGGAAACCAGCGTCCCACTGTTTTTGAACTTCCTCTTTGATCTTCACTGCCATATCTGGTCGAGTTCTGCGAAGCTTTTGTTTGACTGGTGGGCATTCTTCTTTCAGCGGCAGACGGTGCACAACCATATCTGTATCGAGCCCTGGCATATCTTCATACGACCAAGCGAACACATCACTATACTCTCGGAGCATTTCAACCAGTCTTCGCTTGATATCGCTCTGCAGTGCGGCTCCGATACGAATATTCTTCTCAACCCCTTCCGACCCCAAGTTGATAACTTCGATGACCTCTTCGTGAGGCAGAATGGCTCTTTCCTCTTGCTTCACCAACCAAGACAGTTCTTCAGGAACGTCGCTATCTTCGACAACCTCTTCTTCGGCCTGAAATACCGGGTGCTCAAAGTCGGGACGAGTCATAGGTGGTTCAAGGATGTCATCTGAAAATGTTATCCTGCAAAAGGAATGGTTAAGTGCTTCAAAATGCGTATAAAGCGAACAGCCACGTTGCCATTTTATTGAAAAATACAAAACAAGAAAGACAGAGATTATAGTATTTGCACATGAAAAAACGCCATTTATTTAATGATTAACACGTAATGTTCATAACAACACAGCCCTAAGCAAATCCTGATGCCCTGGGCAAGACATCAGATTGTTCAACAATTAATAAAGCAAAGCATTATTGTTTAAGAGTCACAGGAACAAGCTCCTGAATAGACCAGTTGCACAGTCCTTGTCCTGGCGTGCTTGGCTGAATCCAGGCATCCATATCACAGTCGTTGTCTCCTTCGTCAGACTCCGAAGCAGCTTTGATGGTTTCATGACATACTCCACTGGCAGAGATGGTTATTGGCCCTCTGAAACGGGGTGCCCCCACAGCAGGTGTTGACAACGACGGTTGGTATCCCAGCCCGAATCGGTCCATCTTCACAGGAATATCCAGCACTTTGCCCCAGCCCTTTGCTTCTCCTGCCTCCACTAGAGCTTGAGCTTCTTTATACGACGAGACGGCTATCTCTGACACTTTGCTCGGTCCGGGACCTTTGTCCTTGATATGCAAACCTTCAAATGCCTGGCAAGGTGTTTCGTGAATCTCTCCGTCGACCTCCACATATTTAAATGACGACAGATGGCTGACCAGGATGTCTTCTTCTCCGCATACGGTGACTACGCTGTCTCCAACCATATATTTCAACTTCTGATGCAGGGTAGACGTAACTGCCCCAGCCCCATGGATCCAGGGTCTTCCGAGCAGGCAGCTATATGCAGGCTGTATATCCATGATATAAAATTCTGTGGCGAACACCTCCGGCCCCACCTGCAGAGGCAATGTTATCAATCCAAAGACTGTTCTTCGCGTGCCGTCAAAGGCTCTAACTACCAAGTCACTGGGCGTACACAGGATTCCTCTGACATCTAGCTTCATCATCGCCTTCTTGGGCATCACATTCAGAGACGATCCGGTGTCGACCAATACATGCGACATTACTGATCCTCTACACTCGACAGATATGTGCAGCGCCATATTATGATCTCTCCCTTTCGGGGTCAAATCGAAGTCGGTAAAGCCCAAACTGTGGCCGGCATTCACATGTGCCAACACTCCTTCCAGCTGATTCACGGAGACGTCTTGGGGGTACGAAGGAAGTATCCAGGACTTTCAACAAAGCATTTCTGTGAGCTTCCGAACACAAGAGCAATGACAAGATGGATATTTTGGACGGCGTCTGCTGCAGATGCTCCACAATCTTATAATCACTTTTTCGAATCAAGCGCATGAACTCTTCTACGTCTTTCGATGCTGCTTCTTTTTCGCTAGCCTGCACTGGGACATTCTCAACCATCTTCCCTTTTCCTTTTGCTAGTCTTTCGGCCTCCACTTCAGGCGATATAAAGATCCTACCACTCCTTGTCATACCTCCTGAACCAACAACGTTATCTACAGTCTCGGCTGGCTGCTTATTAACATCAATCTTTATCCCGTCACAATACACCTCCAACCCATATGACCATGGGACTGCCTTCGTGTTCTCGTACGGGATTGGTCCGGCCTTAGTTATGGTGATCGGTGGTCGCTGGACCGGTGCTGCAATAGTGATTGTCTTTCGAGGAATCGTTACAGCGGCCACATCCCTCTAATCATCTGCTGCTGCCCCTGCAGGCTCTTCAGTTGCTGCTCGGTCAAACTGCAATGTGCCTCCATCAATTAAAGCCTGAATGCCTTTCTTCAAATCATCACACCCCCCAGCTAGGGTCCAGCATTCTAAGCAATACTCGTCACACCCTGGATAAACACCCCCTTGCAACAATCTGCTTTTTATCTCGCTCAGCGGCGTCTTTAAATCGTCGACACTCATAATCAGATTCAACCCTTCCTCAGTCAGAATGGCGTTCACCCCATGATTAGGCATGGGTTTCTGCACTATATTCGGGCCTGCCGTTCCGAAATTGATAGTCTTATTGTCCAAAAGATCCTGCACAACGTGCTTAAAAGCATGGCAACCTTCTATATCGTGGCCCGGAGCCCCAGAATGAAACTCACAGTGCCTGCTTGCATCATAACCATACGGAGGAGTTCCCGTTATAGGTGCCAGAGTTCTCTTCTCTACCAAATTTAGACCCAATAGCGTCTGCAATAAATCTGCATAGGTTGAGGGAGGCTTCTCAAACACTCTTCTTGGTTTACCACCCTGGAATCTTCGCTGAGCCTGCTGTGCCCCCTGCTGGGGCGGCGGCTGCTGCTGCTGCTGCATTGGCTGCTGCTGAAACGGTTGTTGTTGCTGAAGTGATTGTTGCTGATATGGGATAGTAACACTCGCCACCTGCTGCGGCTGATGATATTGGTTCCGACCCCTGCCTCGGCCTCGGCCTCGGCCTCCAAACACTGCGCTTGCCTCGCCCTGACGGCGTCCACCAAAAGCCTTCCTATTACTTCCAGATGCAGTTGATTCCTCAGCCTGGAACTTTCCTTGCTTAATGTTACATTCAATCTTTTCTCCCATCAGGATTAAGTCTGAAAAACTGGCCAGGGATGTATGAAACAACATGTCATGAAACAAGCCTGTGAATGTGCCGACGAACATGTCATTCATTTCCTTATCTTCTAAAGGAGGACGGACCCTGGCAGCCATATCGCGCCACCTTTGCGCGTACTCTTTAAAGCTCTCACCCTTCTTCTGCGACAGCCCTGTCAATTGGACCCGGTTGGGTGCCAAGTCGCTATTATACTTGTAATGAGCTACAAATGCCTCTGCTAATTGCTTCCATGTCTTAATATTGGTTGGCTCCAACCCCATGTACCACTCTAGGGAAGGGCCTGACAAACTATCTTGAAAGAAATGCATTAGCATTCTCTCATCAGTTGAGTATGCAGACATCTTTCTGTAATAAGCCCGTACGTGCACTTTCGGACATGTGTCCCCTTTATACTTATCAAACGCAGGAGCTTTGAATTTGATTGGCACCCTCAAACCAGGTACCAGGCCCATTGTTGTCATGTCTAAGCCCACAGCACTTTGGTTCAGGACCCCCCTCATCTGCTCTTCCAGCATTCTGATCTTCTGGGAGTTATCCATCGGCCCTTCAAAGCCTCCGCCGGAGAAAGCGTCCTCCTGCTGATCTTCTTGCCACATACCATCCCCAGCTCCATACCCATCATATCCATTATTGCGGCCAGCTCTAATCTGATTCATCACCGGACCTCGGCCTCTGTTGCCGTATCCCTGAACACCTCCAGCAGGCCCAAAAGCCATTAATCCAGCGCCGTTTCCATTTCCGAAACCTCCGTAACCCTGATTGGCCACACCATAACCATCTTGCCCAAAGCCTTGAGCATTGAAACCATACTTCCCAGCGTTATCGAATCCCTGATCGTTGAACCCGAATCCAGCATTGCCAAAGCCGTTGCCTCCCATATTATCACCCAAGTTGACATCGCCAAGCCCAACGTTATGGACAGCAGTCTCGTTCCCAATTCCGACGTTACCGTTCCCAGCAGCGGTAGCGTTGTTGATATTAGCAGCAGGTATATTGACTACAGGTGGAGCCACTGGCGTGGGAGTGCCATCTCCATGAACAGTGTCGACTCGCACAGACTGATGCTCCTCATTACCGTGACCAGCATTTCGGGCCAACAGAGGTTGGACCATGGCTTGCAAATTTTCCTGACCTTTTGCAATAGCTTCCATGGTTTGCATAAAGAGAGCTAGCTTCTCGTGCACATCTTGCATCTCGTTCTGCATTTGATCCATGATTTTTCGACAGTTGGTGCGGGTGGAATAGCGGTGCGGGTGCTGATCTGCAATCCTGGAAATACCTGGTACAGAGCAGAAAATAAGACACCATCCAAAGATTACCTGTAATGCAATATGAATATGAATGCAATGCAATGTGTGTCTGTGCATTAGGGAAATTCATTCCCCGATTCTAGTGTGAAGGTGCTGGTGCAGTGACAGTGCTAACAATATAAAGATCGGAGCTGAATCACAGAAAGCCTCATATATTGCAGAGAAATCAATAAGCCCGGAATACAATATCACTGAAAGTACAACAAGAAGGCATGACCTCAACCAACAATCTTGGTGATGGTTAGCACTTATGCAAATAAAGCATACAAATTACTACATGAAATGATCAAATCCTCCCATAAGTCTGGTACTCTTCTAGCAGCTTCTTGGTCTCCGGATGACTTGGTCGAGCAAGCAACCCTTCAACAAGTTGGTTTCTTTTCTTAAGAACACGTCGCACGTCTTCAGCAGTTTCTTCCCATGCCCCTTCTCCAAAGCGATCCTCTAGTTTACGCTTCTGAGACACAGCTTCATCTCTGCCTTTGATGGCCTTGTTCAGTGCATTCTGGAGACTATACCGGGTCATCACTTCTTCTTCCCCCTTCTTGATGCTGGACTTCAACTGCTCTTCGAGGTCGGAGATTTGCTGCTTCAACTTATCTTCCCTCTTCTTATTGTTGGTGAGCGTAGCATTCCAGGTCTTATTGCAAGAAGAGATCTCTTGGTGAGCGATGTCAAGTGCTTTCTTTTTGGATTCCAGCATGTCATGGGAGCTTCTGAACTCTTGCCCCATACGTTCGCGCTTCTTCCTCTCCTCAGTCAACTCAGCCCCTAGTCTGTTCATTAGCTCAATCTTCTGTTGGAAAGCATGCACGACCTTGTTTTTCTCACTGCGGGTCTGGGCTAGCTCCTGCTCTAACCCTTCGTTGATCTTCATCAAGGCTTCTTTTTCTTTCACAACTTGCTCGTAGGCCTCCCTAGAAACAGTAGTGGGCTCAGCTACCGGAATAGGAACAAGGGCTGGTGCATCTGGAAATGGCATCCGCAACTGTCTTGCTCTCTCCTGGATCCAGACTCTGTAAGGTGCATAGGCCTGACAGTCATTTTTCCCTAACAACGGCTTCCCTCTTCGGTTAATACGCGTCCAGGCATGCTGTAACTTGGCTAACAACTCCCCCTTCAAATCTCCGGTGAAGTACAGAGATTCCTGTACTTCTTCCTCCTTTGGCGGGTTCTTCAGCGCATATCTGAACTGACGGACCAACAGCGATGGGTTGTAGTTGATACACCCTTTTCTTCCAATCAGCGGCACATTAGGGTACCCAGAACAACTGAATATAAGCTCAGATCCCAACAGATCCCTATCAAACCACTCGACGTCTTCGGATGATAGTCTCATCAGGCGCTCTGACCAGCTGGCTGTGGTTGCACTCTTCACAAAAGATCCCTTCATGGGAAGGTGGTTTTTAAACCACATATCCAGCAATGGTACACAGAAATGAACATTCTTTCCTCTTCCCTTCTCATTCTTGTAATGCAGTGAGTGGTAGAAATCTCCGAGCAAGGTCGGTACAGGATTACCAGCGGCAAACAAGTAGAAGGCATTGAAGTCCACAAAATCCGGTACATTGGGAAACAATATTATGCCGTAAATGCACAGAGCCAGCACAGCATTGAAGGCAATCCAGCACCCGCTCTTAGCGTACTCCTGGGCTTTACCAATCAAGAACTGGAGCGAGAAGCCTGGCACTCCACGGGAAACAGTAGTCAACAGTTCAGAAGCATCCACATGCAAAGCTTTTGCCAAGTCCTCCGGCTTGGGCTTAACGCCAGAATGAATGAATGGAACCTGGTTCTGCACGGGTAATTCAGTAAACTCCACATACTCCTCCATGGTAGGCCCCATAATGAAATCGGCAAATGTAAAACATCTCAATGCGGGATCATAGAATTGCATCAAAGCGTACAACCCATCTAGCTCTATCTCCGTGGGTTTGCGCACCAATCTCAATAGTCTTCCATAGCTCATTCTGAAGCTCCTACGAACATCCTCATCGGCCAGAGAGATCAACCCAAGCAGGGGAACAACATCAGGAGTAGGCAATTTGTAAGCAACTGTCCTTCTTAAGCTGGCCATGACCAATCACTCAGAAATCCGGACACTAGAACTAGGGAAATGCAAATGCACCTGCAGCACAGACACACGTTAGTGGGATGCAATGATGATGAGTATGCAAACAAATGCAATGCAAGTAACATGCAACGGGGACCAACTGCCGTAGCTGAATAGCCTGAACCACATCAAGAAGTCTCAGATAGATTCTCTGGAAGTCATCAAACCCTGGTCTCAGATAGACCTAACACAAAGCTCCAACAACGATCTCTGACAGACCTTAGGACAAGAACTCCCACTGGTCTCTGGTAGACCTCAAATCATATCTCCAACTGGTCTCTGACAGACCCCAGAACTCTCCAACTGGTCTCTGACAGACCTCATAACACGTCTCCAAATAGTCTCTGACAGACCTCATAACTTTCCATAAATACCCAGGATCTCTGATCAAGAAATAACCGGTATCTGAAAGTCTAGTTACCTGCATAACCCCAAACCCTCTCACAGGTGGATGTCCTAGTGACTGACAAAGGTATGACATCCTATGCGGTCGTCGGCGTCACAGACTTTCAGGGTTGATGATACGATTCCCAGAAGGAGTGGCATCATCAAATCCTGAAGAGGCCTCACTTAGCCAACTTCCAAATGACCGGTCCCCAGAGTCGACAATTCAACTAACCAGCAACCCCCGCCAACCAAAGGAAGGGGCAGGAGGCCAACCAGAGGAACCTCGTCTGAGTGTAGATTTCGCGGGACACCAAGGCAAGCAAAGCAAGCGGGCGCCAACTAATCTCTACTCTAATTCTAGGTGCACTCAAGCCCAGGTCCGGCGTCTCACTCAGTATCAGAATACCCGTCACACCCCAATACAACAATAATAATCAATATATAATGCTGAAAATAAAGGTCAGAAATACAAATCCATACAAAATACTCGACGGGAAAACAAGCGTTAGGATTGACTCTCTCTTAGGGGACGTTGGATCCCAAATGCATAAGAACTATCGCAGTCCTTAGCAGCCAGGGGACGTTGGATCCCCAACAGAGTCGCCAGCTGTCGCTACTGCGAAAATCGGCGCCGGCTGAACAGAAGAGTCGCCACCGTGCGTTATTTATCCCACGGGAGGGAAAGGAAACGCTCAGAGTAAACCTCGCACAACACGGGAAAGGTATGGTCGTCGCAACCAAAACCTGGGTTCGGGAGTCGGTTACGCAAGGGGAAGGTATTAGCACCCCTCACGTCCGTCGTACTCGACGGGATCCACGCTTGTTTTCGGGTACGGATTATTATTTCTATCTACTCTACAGGTTAGGGGTTAAAAGAAAATAAAATGAAAATAAAACGACTCGGCAAAGTATCGCACTTTATGCCTACGTATTCCCGTCTGGAACGAGAAATCAGAGTCAACGTAGTTCGCCTACCTACGGGAAAGGAGGGGAAGGTTGCTCGCTAGGATATCACATCCTATGCCTACGTACTTTCATACAGCATGAAAGATCAGAGCAAACGTAGTTCAGGCCACGGACGACACAAGTCTGTCTTGGTTGATTTTATTCCTTCTGAAAAAGGTTTTTCTGATTAGCAGTCCAAGCGGACAAAAATGACGTCTTGATGAATTCACATTCTTTTACGGAAGAAGTGTCTTTTATTGTGTTTGAAATTTTTATTTGTGTTTTCCTGTTTGTTTTGAGAAAGAAAAGACAGAACCCTAACCTACGGTTGCGAAGGGAATCAAACTAACCTAATGTTATCATGCATGGGTTAAGACCTAATGTCTATCATGCTCCTCTCTTGCGCAGAGAGAAACAGAGATCCTAAGGGAATAGACGGAAACAGAAACAATATCAGATATATACAGTAAAACGGTAAAATGCATGAATGCAGCAATACAAGCGAGGCAAGGGAGTCCCACTCAACCTCGAACCTAGAAAACAATAGGCAAAAGTGAACCGACTTCACT
The DNA here is from genome assembly GCA_963859935.3 of Lathyrus sativus. Taxonomy (NCBI): domain Eukaryota; kingdom Viridiplantae; phylum Streptophyta; class Magnoliopsida; order Fabales; family Fabaceae; genus Lathyrus; species Lathyrus sativus. The sequence continues at coordinate 272,162,814 of OZ012741.1, forward strand.
TTCCACCCAACAGGGTAAACAGCAAACAATACAGTCCAGAAAACCAATCAATACATCAAGAATGAAATACAGCAAAAATAAACAGCTACAGCAGCTCTGCATCAACACCTATCTTTAAGTCATCTCCAATCAGCTACAAGCTCCAGCAAGCATCAATCTCCATCTCCACAGTCTTCAAGCAAGGGCTTTGGTCATCAATCTTCAGTCTACAATGGCTTTTCTTCAAGTCTCATCCTCCAAGTTGAGGGATCAATCACAAGAGTGAATTGGGTGTTAAGCACTTAGTTGACCACCAAGGGTGGCAAACCAACTGCTACTAACACATAAGATATTTTCTCTCAAGAGTTCTATCCCTTAGATAGTAGCACCAAGCCTTCCAAAGGAAGGGGGTGAGTATCTTAGGGAGACTCTGTATCACAGAGAGGAATGGAGGCAGTCAAAACCTTCCATGTTTGAGAATCAAGCTTTCTAATCTAGAGCTCTGCCTAGCTCCTAAATCCTAATCTCCTCAACAGCTGCTAGCAAGAATCTCCTCTCCAACTCTGGAAGTTGGTCTTCAAGCTCTGGATCTCCAATGGCTTCATCATCTCAAGTCTTCAGCTCTCCCAATCCCCAGGTAATCCCAATACCCATACAGACAAACAATAATCCCCAGAGGGCACACCATACCAGTCAATCAAATAAAGACAGTAATATACTAATAGCAGTAGGGGAATCCTAGTGATTTCTAAAGGGATCTAGTAACTACCCATAGTCCCTATAGTCCCATAGCTAAAATATTCAATCTCTAAGTCCTAAGGGAAATGAACTAATTCACCTAAATCATCACTTAAACCCTAATTTTATTCATGTTGTTCACACCTAAACTAATCACCTAAAATTAAGTCTTAAAAATGAGAACTAAATTGTATGTACAAGCTAACAATGTCTATTAATCAACCTAAAAAGAATGGACAAAAAATATTAAAGCAACTATTAGAACAAAATTTATCAAAATCATGTATGAAATGAAACACCTAAAATAGGCATTTATTTGGAAAATATGGAAGAAATATCAAATAAAAAATAAAATGCAATTTTTATTTTTTATAATTTTCTAGACATCTTGGAGAAATTAATGCAAAAAGAACCATTAAAAAATATGAAATTTATGATTTATTATGATTTTTATAAAATGCATGAAAATGAAAAGAAATTAAAAATGAAATAAAAGGCAGGGGGTATGAAAAGTAAGAAAAACACTTGATACACGTTGGGCCCAGCAAGAGTGGGGGGCGCGAAAAGCATTTGAGCCCAGACTGGCTACTAAATCAAACGTTGCGTTTGAGGATTTAAATTTTCCCTCCGTTTTCAGAATTAAATCGTGGCCGCACGATGAGATGATTAAGTCAAATGCTCAGAACGATCCAACGGTGCTCGCGTTGTCTTCTCCAAATACCATTAGGGTTTCAGCAGAACATAATCCATGCACGAAAATTCAACCAGATCGTTCTCCATGATTACTTGATGAAAATGAAAAATTCAAAACCCTAAAATGATCTACTAATCACAGGGAATCCATTCTTGATCTTAGTTTTTGCTAACTCTCCTTGTAGATCCCAAACAGAGGGCACGAAAGCTAGGGTTTCACCATGCTCTTCTGACATCAACCTTGCTAGAACTCAATCCTAATGATCTAAAATTGTTCTACATGCTACCCTCATCATTCCATGCTATCCCATATCAATTACAACCTAATGCACAGCTTGTTCTTGGAACTTAAAGAAATGGTGACCTGCCATGGAACTTCATAGAAGTCTCCATAATTCTCAGAATTCAATCCCCTATGGTATCTAAGCATCTTTATCCTAACCATATGATCTATAACTGGATAAATAAGGAGATTCGAAGGGAAATGCCTACCTTGCAAGTGATGATGGCAGGTGTAGTTGTGCTGCAATTCAAGACTTGTAATGGCTTCTAGATGCTCCTCTAATGGTGTGCTTTCTACTGTTTGCAATGGTTGTGGCTCAATCTTCTTGAATCACCTTATCCCCCTCTTCATGCAAGTTGGAGTGTAAACTTGGATTACCCTAACCAGCCACGAACTCTACTCAATTTCCTTTGCCAATTACTCTATGATAATGGTGGATGATGATGATAACAGAAATTGAGATGATTGATGAAGTTTCAATGGAGTTTGAAGAGAAAATGCAAATGGGAGTGAAGGAATCAAAGTAGTGTTTGCAAGCTCAAAGAATCACCAACCAATGCACAAATGGCTTCATTTCCTTATATAGGTGAGGATTAACAGAATGAGAAGCTTCTAGATTGGTCCTAGAGGGATCTAGAAACTTGTGGAAATTTCATGAACTTATCATTTGATGGTATTTTGAATCATCTCATGTCATGCTCGCACCTTGGGTAAACTTGTGTGAAAATCTCCTTTCATGAGATATTAGGAGTGCATGTATGAAAAACCAAGCTTTTCCTTGCCTTGTGTTAAGTTTTACCATGTTGCCTTATGATGCAAGAAACAAGTTTACAAAGGAAGTCCAATTTTTAAGCCTAAACTCAAAAATGTGGCTGAACCAATGTATTTAAAATGATGTTGGGAATCAATTTGGTATATTGGATGACCCATATTGTATTTGTAGATCTCTCAAACCAATTTTTTATTTCAACTTTTTCAACTTATATGCCTTTTTAGGTCATTTTTCACCAACTTTGGTCAAGTCTCATTCTATGCATTTCCAAACTTTCATAACTTCTTTTCTAGACTTAAAATGGCATTTTGAGCAACTTTGATGTTGGGAAGTTTTTCATTTGAAGCTCCCTTGTATGAGTTTTAGGCATAAGCTAAGAATGACCTGTAATCCTCAGATGACCAAAATACCCTTTGCTTTCCAAGACCATAAGTAGAGTTCCATAAATCATATGAAGGCATACTATACCATTATAGAAAGCTAAGATAATGAGGAACAACTCTTATGTTGACCAGAAATTCATTTGAAATCTCCTTGAGGGGTAACAATTGCTTGGAAGTCAAGTCACTTTCACAGACAAAATTTCAGATACCTCAGATGACCTGTAACTTGCAAGGACCATAACTTGAGTTCTATAAATCTCCTTGATGTATTCCACCACTCAAATTAAAGGTCTTGAGATCCTATACAAGTTACATGTTGGCCAAGGATCCATTTGAAGCTTGCATTTTGACTTATCTTGCTTGGAAATTTGACCAAAACTAGGGGATTTTACATAGAAACCCTAATTTAGAAACTCCTCTTCTCCTTGATTTCTCCTGATTTCTTCTTAGCATATCATCATATACTTATTCTTCATGTCAAATGATGAACCCCACATCTCTCCAATATCCTTTAATGCCCTTCAATCAATCAATTGACCTAGAGTTGACCCAGGGTTGACCCAGATGAAACCCTAGTTGACTGTCTTCAACTGCAATGCTGGTGATCATATCAGTGACTTGTTCCCTTCTCCAAATGACTTTCTAAGTCCTCCAAGATGTCTAGATACTCCCCATGCCTTCAATTCACAGCTCATACTTTCTTGTTGATCCTCAGATATCCTCAGATAGGAGATAGATGAACTGCTTGATCCATTGACTTGCTAGCTTCCCAATTCTTTCTGATGGCTTGAATGAGATTGAATTTGAATAATAACCTCTTGATAGGCCTCTAGAGATGAGAATAATGACTGGTCCCCTGTTGGATGACTTGCTATGCTTATGCTATGCAGATGATTAGCCTATGTACATGACTCTATATGCAAATGCTAATGATATTGAAACATAAACCAAATGAATAAGGTTGAGCAAATTTTAGGGTGCAACACTATGGTCAAAGGAAATGGCCTTAATCATTTTCTACACTCATGACTATGAGATAACCATGGAGCCTGAGGTCCCCGCAACTAGGGAAGAGCTAAGATACGCTTTGGTCAAAGCACAAAGAGAAAACGAAGACCTATGGGAGATTATCCGCCAGGATCAAGTTCATATCAGAGTCCAAGAAGGAGAAGGGTCGTCTTGTTAGATTGATCTTTGTTTCACCATTTCCCTGCTTTCCCTAAAAAAGGATTGAAATCCTGTTTGTTGCATTTACTTTCATTTTCCTTGTAAGAAAAGTCTTGCTTTTTAGCAAAGGCCACTCTATTGTAATAGATTTCCAGCTATCAAATGAAAAAAACGCTTTTTAAACATGTCGTTACATGTTGGTCTAACTTTTTGTTTGTAAACGAAAATTTTGAGTTTCCTTGAATGGTTTATGCATCCGCATTTGCATTTGCATGTCATCCTACATCAGTCCTACATTTGGGGTTCCGTAGCTCATCCTTTGTTCTTGTCCAGAGAGAGAGAAAGGAGATAAGGAGTCACGCTGAGTACCCACAGATACAACACACGGTCCCAAGCTCAAAAGAAGATGGCAGATAACGACCAAAGGTTCGATCAAATGGATAATGACATTGAATGGATCAAAGGGGACGTCAACCAGATCATGGAAGTCCTCAACGTAATCAAAGAAAAAATGGATACGCAACCTACAGTGATCTCCGAAATTGCCACAGCAGTAGCTAATGTCACAGTAGCTCCTGTTACTTCAGCAGAGTTTCCGTATGGCATGTCCCGGGATTTTGTGCCACCTTTCAACAACATGCAGTCTTCAGGTCTCAATCCTTTGTTCGACACAACAATCAGAAACCCTATTTTCACTCAAGCAGGTGGACCTACCACAGTACGACCAGTCTTCGCCAATCAACAGCCAATCTTTGATATACCCGATGGGTCTGAAGCTGAAGACGAAAAACACGAAAAATTAAGAGTGGAGATGGACATCATGGCCAAAAGGATGAGGGCCATTGAAGGAAATCATGACTTTGGATCTGATGCCAAGGATCTATGTCTGGTATCTGGATTGGTGTTTCCTCTGAAATTTAAAATGCCAATCTTCGACAAATACGAGGGGACCACTTTTCCTAAGGAGCACCTAATCATGTACTGTAGGCGGATGGCTCCGCATATTGAAAATGATAAACTGTTAGTTCACTGTTTCCAAGATAGTCTTAGAGGGGCTTCGGCTAAGTGGTATCTCAGTTTAGATCAAGCTAAAATTCACAGTTTCAAAGACCTTTCAGATGCTTTTATTCAACAGTACAAGCACAACATGGACCTAGCTCCCGACCGCCGTCAGCTTCTCAGCATGACGCAGAAAAATACTGAAACCTTCAAGGAGTATGCGCAAAGATGGCGCGGAACTGTAGCACAAGTAGAGCCTCCCCTTACTGAGAAGGTGTTGGCAGACTGGTTTGTGGATACAGTTCGACTAGAATTCTATGAACGTTTGATCAGTAGTGTTACAACAAATTTCTATGATATTGTGGCAGTGGGAGTCAAGGTGGAAGTAGGTTTAAAGAGTGGAAAAGTGACCACTCCAAATGTTACCTCAAGCGCCAGCATGGCAAAGAAGCCAGTCAGCACGTTCCACAAAAAGAAAGAGGGAGAGGTGAGTGCAATCACATATGGAAAGAAAGTACAAAGTTAACGAAGCCACCTCCCATAGTACCAACCATCATATATAGCGCCAGGGACCCTGGTTTTTCAACCTTCTTCACAACATGGTCCTCAACCTGGGGCGTTCAGCAATCAACACCAGTATCAGCCTGGCAGTCAGCAATATTATAGCACCAATAATCAACAACAATACCAGCAGCCGCAAGGTCAACAACCTCAGAACAGGGCCCCGAAGGCAAATTATCAAGCAAATAGGCCAAAGATACAGCCTATTCCAATGAGTTACACCGACCTGTTTCCCATGCTAATAGAAAGAGGGTTGGTTAAAACAAGAAAAATTAGGTGCTCCACCTAATCCACTCCCGTTCTATTACGATGCAAATGCTCGCTGCCCATTTCATGAGAATGCTCCAGGCCACGATCTTGAGGGTTGCTTCGCCTTTCAGCACCTAGTTCGTGAACTTATTGAAAAGAGAATTCTATCCTTCGAAGATAATCCGCCCAACATTAAGAACAAACCTCTTCCAAATCACGGTGGAGTCAACGCCATTACCGAAGAAGGGGAGGGATCAGAAGACAAGAAAGTTACTACTGTTGGTGAGATCAAAGTGTCATTAGCAGACCTACACAAACGCCTCACTCAGGCGTGGTCACTCAAGACATCTCACGAAGATTGCAAAGAATGTATGCTGAATCCTGAGGGTTGTGACGCTGTGAAAAAGGACATTCGGGCTGTGAAAAAGGGAGAAGATGTGGCAGTCATCAAACCTGTGTTTAACATACCAGGAGAGCCCAACAAAGGAGCCGTATTCAGAGATGATAACAGTAACAAAAACTGCAAGAATGTTCGGCCAGTATTTCGCGATGATGCGCCCCCAAAATTCGGGAGGGGACATACTAGGTTTGAGCCAAGGGGAGGATCCAAGCCTCACCCTAGAACCGTGACACCAAAACAAGATTATTCATGGTGTGAGGGGATTTTCAAAGAAAAGAAACCAGTAAGTGTGGCCAACATTGCCAGTAGAAGCAAAATGACCCGGAGTGGTCGTGTCTATCAACCTCGAACATACAACGAGGCTCCTCCACCAGCAGTTTCTGTTCAAAAAATGCCTGTTCCTCAGAAGCCTGTTCTAGAGACAACCACCGCCAAAGAACCTTTAGTTGGAGGAAAAGAAAGTCTCAAGAACGATGAAGAAGAATTCTTGAGAATCATTCGACGAAGCGGTTATAGGGTGGTGGACCAATTAAACCAAACACCCTCCATGATCTTGGTCATGGATTTGCTTTTAAGCTCTCCAGCACACCACCAGACATTGCTCAAAATCCTGACACAAGCCCACGTCACTAAGGATATTACAGTGGTGCAGTTTGACTCTGTTGTAGCAAATATCACTACCTGCAACACTTTGAGCTTTGATGATAATGACCTGACAGCTGAGAAGTGCAAGCACAATCGTGCCTTACATGTGTCAATCAAATGTGAAGAAGATACAATGTCCTGAGTTCTTGTTGACATGGGATCAACACTCAACGTAATTCCTAAAAGGACTTTGGCCAAGCTAGGATATCAAGGTGCTACCATGAGACCAACCTCTCTTATAGTCAAGGCATTTGACGAATCCAGGAGAACCGTGATAGGAGAAGTTGATCTTCCTATCCTAATTGGACCACAACTCTTCGAAGTCACCTTTCAGGTGATGGACATAAACCCGGTCTACAGTTGCCTATTGGGAAGACCATGGATTCATACAACTGGCGCTGTCACTTCCACTCTCCACCAAAAAATGAAGTTTGTTATGAATGACCAGTTGGTCATTGTCCATGGAGAAGAAGACTTAATGGTGAGCAACTTTTCATCATTCCGGTATATTGAGGCTGAGGAAGATTCCCTCGAGACGGCCTTCCAAGCACTAGAGATAGCTCACGCTGTTCTAGTTGATGAATCAGACATAACCAAAGGGCCATCATTTACCTCTGCTCAAAGTATTAAGGCAGCACTGAAAGTTGGAGTCCCACTGGGATGGGGAGAGGTCATCGAAGTCAATGCTCGAGCCAAGAATGATCGACAAGGGTTGGGTTACAAACCAACTCCGGAAGGCGAGCCAGAAGAAGGCACCGTGAAGAAGAAGTCCTTAAAAGAGATATTCACTAGTGGCAGTGTGCAAGTCAATGCCATTATTACTGAAGATGAAGACGATAATCTGGATCATCTAATAACTAGGGGAGGGGCAGCATTGCGCAATTGGGAGGTTGTGGAAGTTCCCATCTTTTTACCTTTAGAGTAATTCACTCTGCTTGTTAGCTTTGTGTTTTTCTTGAAAAATTTTTCCTGGTCTTGCCCAAGGCCTGCGAATTATTTTGTGTTGGGCCACTTTGCAAAATTGAAAATCATTAATGAAAAAGTGTTTTTGTTAAAAAACTCTTGTTATTTTTTTTTGCATCATTTTCACTCTTTTTGTTAAAAGAAAAATGGCAATCTTCTTGAAAAAAAATATAAAAACAACCCTTCATCTGCATGTCTGTGTGTGTGTGCCTAATTGTTCCAAAATAAAACATGCAGAATACCTCCATCAACCATAGAATCCTATGATCCTTGGGTTCTTTCTACTAGCGGTTCGTTTGTCTTTCAAGCTGAAGAAGAGAATGACGAAGAGTTAGAAGTCCCAGAAGAGTTAAAGAGAATGGCTGAATACGAAGATGTTAGTCTCCAACCCCACAAAGAGTAGACGGAAGTCATCAACTTGGGGTCAGAAGAAGACCAAAGAGAAGTCAAGATTGGGGCATCATTAAGGCCAGAAATCAAAGACAAGTTGATAACAATCCTCAGAGATTTTGTTGACGTATTTGCTTGGTCCTACCAAGATATGTCAGGGTTGGATACCGACATTGTCATGCACAAGCTCCCCCTGAAGCCAGAATGTACTCCGATTAAACAAAAGCTTCGCAGGTCGAGACCAGACATGGCGCTTAAAATCCGAGATGAAGTCAAAAAGCAAATTGATGCCGGTTTTTTAGCAGTATCCAAGTATCCAAAATGGGTGGCAAACATTGTACCGGTCCCGAAGAAGGATGGCAAGGTCAGGATGTGCGTCGACTACAGGGATCTAAACAAAGCAAGTTTGAAGGATGATTTCCCGCTATCGCACATTGATACTTTGGTGGATAACACAGCAAGCTTTGCAGTTTTCTCGTTCATGGACGGATTTTCTGGTTATAACCAGATAAAAATGGATCCAGATCACATGGAGAAAACAACTTTCATCACACCATGGGGCACTTATTGTTATAAGGTAATGCCTTTTGGTTTAAAGAACGCAGGGGCAACGTATCAGAGAGCTATGGTCACACTCTTTCATGATATGATGCACAAAGAAATCGAGGTGTACGTGGACGATATGATTGCAAAATCCCAAAGTGAAGAAGACCACTTGGATCATCTACTGAAGCTATTCAAGAGACTCCGAAAGTATCGATTGAGACTAAATCCAGCAAAATGTACCTTCGGAGTTCGCTCAGGCAAGTTACTTGGTTTCATCGTTAGTCAGCGAGGAATTGAAGTAGACCCCGACAAGGTTAAAGTAATCCAGGAGATGCCTGCTCCCAAAACTGAGAAACAAGTCAGAGGCTTCCTCGGACGTTTGAATTACATCTCTAGGTTCATCTCTAATTTGACCCCTACCTGCACACCAATCTTCAAGTTGTTACGAAAGGACCAAACAGTGGTATGGAATGAAAACTGTCAGGCCGCATTCGAGAAAATCAAGCAGTATTTGCAAGAACCTCCAGTGTTGATTCCGCCGGTACCTGGAAGGCTTTTGTTCATGTATATGACAGTGTTAGAAGATTCAATGGGTTGTGTCTTTGGCCAGACTGATGAGTCAGGGAAGAAAGAACACGCAATCTATTATCTAAGCAAGAAGTTCACTGATTGTGAGAGTCGTTACTCTCCCCTGGAAAAAGCTTGTTGTGCGTTAGCATGGGCCGCCAAGCGTCTGAGGCAATACATGATTTGTCACACTACGATGTTAATTTCTAAAATGGACCCCATCAAGTACATCTTTGAAAAGCCAGCTCAGACAGGAAGATTAGCCCGATGGCATATGCTCTTATTAGAGTACGATATCCAATATGTTGTTCAAAAATCTATCAAAGGAAGTATCTTGTCAGAACACCTTGCAGAGCATCCTATGGAGGATTATCAACCACTCAAGTTCGATTTTCCTGATGAAGATGTGATGTATATTCAGTGCACGAAACCAGAGCCTGGTCCAGAAGAAGGTCCCAAGCCGGGATCCCGCTGGGAGATGATGTTCGATGGAGCATCAAACAAAAATGGACATGGCATCGGAGCTGTTCTGAAAAATCCAACTGGAGGGTACACTGCGGTCACAGCCCGACTTTGTTTCTCATGTACAAACAACATAGCAGAGTATGAAGCCTGCATCCTAGGATTGGAAGCTGCCATTGATCTCCGTATCAAAATCTTGGAAGTAATTGGTGATTCTGCTTTGGTGATATACCAACTCAAAGGAGAATGGGAAACCAGGGATGAAAAATTGATCCCTTATAAGACCCACATCTTAGAGATGGCTGAATATTTCGATGAAATTACCTTCAAGCATATACCAAGGGAAGAAAATCACATTGCCGATGCGTTAGCCATGATGGCATCAATGTGGAAAGTCCAGTTTGTCAACGAGGCACCTCTGATCCGCATCGAAAGAAGGACAGTACCCGCATACGTCATGGCAATAGACGAAGAATATAAGGAGAAGCCATGGTTTCATGATATCAAGAGTTTCCTTCAAAACCAAGAGTATCCTGCTAACGCGTCCACAATTGACAAAAGAGCAATACGAAGGTTGTCATCTAAATTCTTCATCAGCAACGGCGTCTTGTACAAGAGAAATCATGACATGGTCTTACTCCGATGCATCGATGAAAACGAGGCGAATCTCATAATGACTGAAGTACACGAAGGAACCTTCGACACCCATGCAAATGGCCACGCCATGGCTAAGAAAATCTTAAGAGCGGGTTACTTCTGGTTAACTTTGGAGACGAACTGCATACTCTTCGCTCGAAAGTGTCATAAATGTCAAGTTTATGCTGATAAAGTGCATGTCCCTCCGCATCCTCTCAATGTGATGACATCACCTTGGCCTTTTGCAATGTGGGGCATAGATATGATCGGAGCGATAGAGCCAAAAGCTTCTAACGGCCATCGCTTCATCCTTGTCGCAATCGATTATTTCACCAAATGGGTGGAAGCAGCGCCATATGCAAATGTGACGAAGCAAGTGGTAGCACGCTTCATTAAAAAGGAGATTGTCTGCCGATATGGTATCCCTAACCAGATTATCACTGACAACGGGTCGAATCTAAACAACAAAACAATGAAGGAACTTCGTGACGATTTTAAGATCAAACATCACAACTCATCCCCTTACAGACCTAAGATGAATGGTGCAGTTGAAGCTGCAAACAAAAACATCAAAAAGATAATACAAAAAATGGTCGTAACTTACAAAGATTGGCATGAGATGTTACCATTTGCTTTTCACGGATACCGAACATCAGTGCGCACTTCGACAGGGGCAACTCCCTTTTCCTTAGTGTACGGGATGGACGCTGTGCTACCCATTGAAGTCAAAATACCTTCTTTGAAGATCTTGACGGAAGCAAGCATGGATGAAGACGAATGGATAAAAGAAAGATTCGATTCGTTGAATCTCATTGACGAGAAAAGAATGACGGACATGTGCCACAGTCAAATCTATCAACAGAGGATGGCCCGAGCGTTCAACAAGAAGGTTCGTCCCAAAGAGTATAGGGAAGGAGAGCTTGTGCTTAGAAAAATCCTACCAACGCAAAAAGATATGCGTGGCAAGTGGATGCCCAACTATGACGACCCTTTCGTTGTGAAGACTGTTTTCTCCGGAGGATCTCTGATTCTCGAAACTATGGATGGCGAACCACTCAAGTATCCCATCAACTCAGACGCAGTAAGAAAATACTACGCCTGAAACGGAATACATAGAGGGAGGATTTCAGTGCCTCGACAAGATGAAAGCCCAGTGTTTGAAAGCTGGTAGACGCTGGGGCAGAGTCCTGTGCAGAATATTAGAAGAAAGGTCAACGCCTGTTATTCTCGTCAGAAGCAGCGGAGCAAGTGAACTGGCAGTCGGAAGGACCGGATTATTATGGGATTATGTAACCTTTCTGTTGCCATTTTTCAAAACTTATAAAATTCCCAAGGCTTTGCCTTTTGTAAAGTTCTTGTCTATCAATAAAATCAGATTTTTGGCCAAATCATCGTTATGATCTGCTATTTTTTGTTATGCAATTTCATTTATTTGGTAATAAGAATTTTCATGAAAGCGAAGTGTTTTGGAAAACTTAAAGTCTTTTTTTAAAAAGGAAGCACGATTTGACAAAATGATTGAAAAAATTCTAGAGGTAATCTGATAACATTACACAGTCCTCAGAGTTGTGGAAGGTTGCTGTTACCTCTGACCAAGCTAGATGTGTCCGACAGCAATTCTGGCTCTTAAGCCAAGACTTCTTTTCCGCAGAATTACGAGGATATTACTGAGAAAAGATCGTTATCTACACCAAAGAAGGAAGTGTCACCTGACTTGAGGCATTTTGAAACTCAGCGTGATGAGTTCTCTCTTTATTTGGTCTTCCTTTGTTCCTACGGGTCGTTCTGCGTCTTGCATACAGCATCATGCCAACATACGCATTTGTTTGCATTCCTGCCATTGAGATCCTTCGGTCATTACATTTATCTTTGACCTGTTATTACAAAGTTCGCTTCAAAGTCGACATCCTGGAGTTCCTTATTTTCGTGGGGAAGCTAGTGGTGACTAACAATATCCAATTTACACCAACAGGGGGTTATTACCAATTTTCACTTTCTATTTGGTCGTCACCAACAAACTTTGAAAGACTAGTGGTCACTAGCACACATTCGGAACTAATCACGTTCGGTACCGTGATTCGGTCGTCACCAACCATTTTCCAAACCCAGTTGTTACTAATTTTGTTATAAAGCAAACCAATTGTTATTGGAGTCCCTTTGATTCGGTTTTCACCAATTTGGCTAAAAATCTAGTGGTTACTAGTATTGCCCTCTAAAAAACCAATAATCGTTGACATTGGAGTTGGTCGTCACCAAAATTCCCTAAAAGTCCAATGATTATTGGCATCACCTTCAAATCCAATTGTTTTTGGTACCCTTTGATTCGTTTAGTACCAATCTCTATAAGTCTAGTAGTCACTAGCCTTGTTTGGAAAATCTAGTGGTTACTAGCACTATCCAGAACCAATTGTTATTGGTATACCTAGTTCGGTCGTCACCAATTGACCTAAGTCCAATAGTTGTTGGCATCGCTTGAAGCAGATTGTTATCCTCTGGTCATTACCAAACTTTTTGAAAAAGGAACCAATGGTCATTGGTCTCCCTGGACTCGGTTGTCACCAATATTCCCAGTTAAGTCTAGTGGATATTAGCATTGTCCAAGACCAATTGTTATTGGTATATCCCGATTTGGTCATCACCAGTCTCCTCTAAGACCAGTGGTTACTGGCATTTCTTGAAAACTAATCGTTATTAGTACCGAAAGTTGATTGTTACCAACTTCCCCAGCCAGAGTCCTGTTGTTTTAACAACATTGCTTGGAATTCCCCAATTGTAATTGGAACTTCGATTTGGTCGTCACCATATCCCCAGGAAGTCTAGTGATATTTAACACTTCTTGGAAACCGTTATTGTCTCGGTTGTCACCAAAATTCCCAGTTAAGTCTAGTGGAAACTAGCACTCTTTGAAGCTATTTGTTATTCTGGTCGTCACCAGTCTCCCCATTTGAAGCTTTTTTTGCTTTCTCAGTCGAGCCTTGGAGAACCAGTGGATACTAGCTTCCCCGGCGCGTCCAGTCTTGTTTCTAACCTTTTCCTGAAGATCCCGTTTGAACTCTTCATTATAGGAAATTTCTCATCTGGTCATCCCCGTTGAGATTCGTCTCTCCGTTCCGTCTTTTCCCCGGTGAAGATGTGCTTCCCTAGTGGAATTATTCCCCAGCAAAGTTTTCCCCAGTGGGTTTCTTCCCCAGTGTGGTTCGCATTTCTTTTCTTTCGTTTTCCCAGTGAAGAATTGTCATCTTCCCCAGTGGGCTTCCTCATTTGGTTGTCCCCAGTGAGGTTTGTGTCTTCTTTCCCCAGTGAAAATGTGTCGTCCCTGGTGGAATCCATGTCCCCTGTGTGAAAGATTCCTTTGAACAACATCGTTAGTCATGTTTGAACTATCTTGCACACTTTGCCTTAAATCTTTCCCCAGTGTGTTGGGTCCCCGTGAGTGGTTACTCGTCATTTTACCGTTCTTTTATCTTTGCTCGTATGTCTGCGTCTGTCTCGCATTCAAGCATCATAAAACATCATTTAGGTTCATGGCATATTTGCATTCTTCCTTTTGCATACCATCGGATCTAAGGGACAAAATTTCTGGTTTGCTATATTTAAATACCTTTCGCTGAGATGTTATGAGGATTGTCATCTCTCATTGCCATCTAGTGAAGATATTTAAATAGGGGCAACTATTGCACCCCAAATTTTGACCCCTTAGATCCTCATCATCATTTTAGGATCATATTCATTTGATTAACTAACCTTAACCCATTTCAAGTTTATCTTTGTCAAGATGCAGATGAATCAGGGTTCCATACCGTCAAAACCGAAACTTCGAGGGTTTGATCAATTAATGTTTTGGATTGATCCAACTTCAAACAAGATCAAGGATGATACATTGGACCAAGAATGAGTGCAATTTGAGGTGGTCACCCGGGGTTCGAGAACAGTGCAATTTGAGACACCCGATTAGGGTTTTTGACTAGAAAAAGTCAACTGTATTTTGACTTGTGATTTAAAGAGTATTTCAATGATGGGATCAAGGTCCATTAAGCTCCTATGGATTAGTAAAGTCCATCCAAAGATTTTCAAGTCCTCAGGATATCCGGATCACCAACAGTCGACTCGGTAGCCACCGATCGATTGTTCGGTTGACCAAAAAGTCAAGTCTCTAACAATAAAGAATTTGACTTCAAGGTGTGAATGAGAAATGTCCCTTATGTCATATTACACCTCCCCATAAAATTTCATGACCATTGGATCAAGGGTTAGGAAGTAATTGTAAAAATCGGGAATTAGGGTTTCGAAAGGGGCAAGACCATAACTCCTCAACCACGCATCCAATTGAAGTGGTTCTAGGCTTGTTTGAAAGGTCTTGACAAACCCTACAAAAGTCCCACAGTGGTCCATATTCAAAAAATGCATGGAATTGGAGTTATAGCAAAAATCATTTTTCAAAGGTAAAAGACTTAATGAAATTTCACAAATTCTGGCCATATAAACCACTTTTTTCAGAACTTTGAAGGGGTTTTTCAACCTAACTCCATCAAGAATTTGGAAATTCCCAAAACATGAAAGTTGTATAGCTACATGATAGATTTCTAAAAAGTACAAGAACTCCTCAAGAGGATTTGTGAGCTAAGAGTTATGATACATGGAAGTTAGGGTTGTCAACACTTAAAACCACAATCCGACACTTCTCAAAATTCATATTTTCATCACATGAGACATCCTCAACCCTTGGATCATGATTCAATATGATATTCAGATGTGTAGAGGAAGGAAAATGCAGAAAAGTGAGTTGTTTGAAGAGAGAGATAGGCAAGTTGCAACTTGTGTAATAAAATATTTAAATGTGTAAGAAGGAGAGAGAAACTTTTCATTCAATGGATGTGCAGCTGGCTCACCCTACACTCTAAGCTCACCTCAGTCACTTCATGTCCATCTCCACTTGATTTTTCTGATCTTCCTTGAACCATGGAGCTGATGGGAAGAGATTGTGCAAGATTCATTTGAAAAACCTCATGAAACTCCCTCCAAAAGTGTTAAAATACAAAGCTACCCTCACTCTTGTTTTGGCTATAAATAGAGGCCTCCTCTATTAGCTCAAAACACACTAGAGCTTCCTCTAAAAACCAAGAGAAACATTTCTCTCAATCTTTCCTCATTCTCTCAAAAACTCCAAAACACCAAAACCTCCATTTTTACCAAAAAGCTGTCTTGAGCAAGATTCTGCTCAAGACCAGTTCCACCACTTCCAAGTTCCTAAAAAGCATCCATACAAACCTTAAATACCATATAGGAGGTGTCTATACCTTCAAATCTCCCAAAAAGACCATTATGCAAAAAGTCAACTTTCACACTAGGGAAGTTTGACCATAGCCCTCAAAACTTGCCAAATCTTGGTTCAAGCTATTTCTTGTTGATCCAACCATCTACACACTTCCCATACATCATATTGCAACTGTTTGAAACCTTACAAACCAACTGGAAGTCACCTAGCTCTATTGTCTTGAAGTTTGGCTTTGTTTCTTCAAGAGGAAGCAAGCTCCACAACATTGCAAAAGAAGGAGCACCTCTGGTTTCCTTGGCATTTTCTGCTGGCTTAGAGCTCATCTACAAGAGGTAAGTCTCCTTTAACTTAACTCATATTAATGCCATGCCATAATGTGATTAACATCAAACTGCCACATGACTGTTTTGGCTTGGTTCATATGTGGGATTTCTTATATAGCTGGTTTACACTTGTCTTGATACTCTAGACATGCCCTGTACCATGTAGCTTATGTGTTCAGATGTTGTTTGCTTGGAAAATGTTACTTGTGATAAAAATGCCCTGCTACTGCATTTTGAACCAAATCTTAGGCAGCAACATGTTCATTTGTAGATATATTGGTTTGTCAGGTAATTCTTGAGGTTGGAATCACTTGTCACCATATACTAAGTGTGTGTGTATGTCTGGTTTGGTTTATTTGTGCATCATAATCATTTTGAGTTTTGTTCATGCTTGATTAATCACTAAATACCAGCTTTGATGCAAATTTCTGCCATAGCCCATATTGAATCCTGTTTAGTGTTTGGACATCTTCAATTATGTATATGAATGATGTGTATATGATTTCCTTGTTCAATTTTTGCTCACATTCTGATTCAACTTGCTCACTGCATTTTCACAAGCTCACTTGAGCAGTTTGAGTACCAACTCACTCACTACTTTGCTTTACACTAAATTGATCACTTGGCCTCATTTGAATACACATTTGCAACATGTATGAATGACTGATTTGGTTTGATTTGAGTTGTAACTCAAAATTGCTGTTTTCACACTTCAACATATCACTGTTGCAACTCAAAATGCCACATTTTGTAACAAACTGTCTTGAACTGTATTGGTTGATTAATCATGATCTATACCATGTACATGAGGTGTCTGCATACTTGATTTAACTAGTTTGTGCATAGACTGAGATTTGAGTGTCATCATGCATCTACACATGATATTTTGCAACTGGTATGACATTTTTCATGGCAGCCTGATTCCAATTGGTTTTGATGATTGAATCCATCCCTTATCATGAATGTGTGTTGTTTGCATGATTAAAATGACCTGAAACTATTTTGAACTGCATCTGCTCATCATCATGCATTTTGTTCACTATCTTGCAACTTGACATGCCATTTTCCATATCAGATGGTTTTGAACTTCTTCTAAGTGTTAGACTCCTTCATCAACACATATGTAACATGTTTGCATGGTCATTTGAATTTGGAACTAACTGTATCATGAGTCACATTTCAAAATGCATCAAATTCCCAAAAGACACATGCTATCGGGTTTTTAGTTTGAAGCATAATTTCAAAATTCTAAAAGAACCATCTTGTTCCTCATTCAATTCTAGTCAGTTTACACTAAAATTTCATCAAAATCCATCAACATTTTAGAAAGTTATGACCAAAATGCATTTGGATGAATTTGCCTTGTTTTTTCCCAGCCTGGTCTTCATTCTCCCATATATATTTATGGGGGTGACTATACAAACGGATGTATAGCCACCCCAGTGTTAAGACCATATGCCATATTTCTCCTTTCACCATGCAAGCGTGGGTTCGACCCCTTAGGAGGGCAACCCCTTTTATTAATTTTTGCCATTTTGTGTTATTTTTCAATCCAACTTCAAATATTCATAACTCATTCATTTTTAATGATTTTTGATCCATTATTTTTGAGAATTGCTTGTCTTTATGTCTAGTTTCATGTGTAATTTTGTAAATCCATGTTTGGTTAAAATCTTCCCAATTTGGTTACTTATAAATTAGCATTGTATTGTGATCGTTATCCCCTAGGAGCAGATGAATTTCTCTTTTAATATAATTGTTTGAACTTGTTTATTCAATTGTTATCATCCCATACATGTTAGGGAGCATGCTAGAACCTTCATCTTTGGTTGTTACCATAAATAATCTCATATTGTCAAAGTTACATTAGTGTGCGGTTCGTCGTCACGATCCTTGTTTAACTATCTTCATCTTGATTGTTACCCACGCTTTTCCATCATTAAAATGATTGCTTCTTGGTTGTTACCATGATTACCATTCTCTATTTTGTTAAGTCATTTATTTTCCTCCTAAACCATGAGGTTAAACTGGTTTATCTATGTTTGATTGTTATCAATGCATATATGTCGTTGTCACGCTTGTCATATCTTGAGCCGTCATATTTCAAATTGTAATTTGCTTGCATGGTTGTTACCATCATTTTGTTTTAGCCTTTGTTAAGATGTGTATTTTAATTTCATAGATGCTTTGTTAAGTCTTCTTCCCCCGAGTGATGAAACTTGTTAGTTTCCATCCAAGTTGCTTCCCTTCTTTCCTTCCAAAGGAAATGTCTCTCCATTGACTCTTGTGTCATGGAAAGATCATTACCTCCTTGACTTTGTTAAGTCATCCTTCAACCCTAGTTTACAAAACCCTAGACTTTGCTTAAGTCTAAAGGACCCATCTCTACTAGGAGTGATCTTCAACTAGAACTCTAGGATAGAGTTTGTAAACTCTATATGAGAATCATAGTGATGATTACTCATTTCCCCTTGAGTGCTATAACACAGATTTAGAGAGTTGTCTTAAACTCTATACAAGCATTGTTATGTTTGTTCCCCGCTGAACCTTGATCATGATCAAGTGTTCATCAACCCTTGTGAGGTGAACTACGATTGCTCTAATTCTATCCTAGTTAGGATACGTAGGCAGAGGACGCGATGTCTTTGGGAGCAAACCTAGAAACTATATTTAGGTCTTAACCTATATCTTTTACCCAATCCCAAACCTTAGAAAACATTTACCAACTTAGCATGCAAACAAACAAAAGGTTCCTGTAGAGTACTACAAATGTTTAGGATGTGAAATACCTACCCTATGCATAACCAACCCCCGATCCTCGAATCTCTTAGCGTTGTTGTTACATCGCGAAAATGGTTCTTTCTTTCTTTAGACCTTTCCTTCGGATAAATTAAAGTCCGGTTATAATCTAAGAATTAAAGATTCAAGTTAATTCAATAGCTTGGTATCATGATTCTCACCGCAACACCTATTAATCATCTCAGTCTGCTTCTTCAAAGTGAAGGTTGCCTCATTCTTCTCATGCCGAAGCTGGAAGGTCTCTTTCTCTAACTCTTCATTTGCTCTTTGCAATTCTTCCCTTTCAGCCAACAACTTGTTATACTTCTCAATCTCTACTGAAGTAGGTTCCTCAATCACCGGAGGAAATAAAGGCTCTACAGCAGGATATGGCATCAAAGAAGTCCTAACTCTCTCATGGATCCATAGCCGATAAGGATTATAAGCTCGACTGTCACTCTTGCCAAGCAACGTCTTTCCTCTTCTGTGAATATTACCTCAAGCATGCCTCATTCTGGCCAAGATATCTCCATCTAATAAACCTGTGAGATACAGAGATTCCTGTATCTCGTCTTCAACCGAAGAATCCCTCAAAGCATAGCCAAACTGTCTCACAAGCAGAGAAGGGTTATAGTTAATACAACCTTTCCGTCCAATCAAAGGAACGTTAGGAAAGCCACTGCAACTATATATGATATTCACTCCAAGCAGGTTCTGATCAAACCAAACAATGTTCTCAGCATACAATCCCATCAATCTGGAAGACCAATCTAAAGTACCAGCAATATCAACAAAAGGTCCCTTCTTAGGAAGATGTACCTGAAACCACCTGTATAGAAGAGGTACACAGCAAGAAACATTCTTTCCCCGATGCTTCTCATTCTTATAGTGAATAGAATGATAAACGTCACCCAAAAGAGTAGGCACCGGATTCTTCGAGGCAAGAATAAAGAAAGCATTTGAGTCAACAAAATCAGGCAAGTTAGGGAACAAGATAATCCCATAAATGCAAGCAGCCAGAATAGCATTGAAGATAATCCAACATCCATCCTTCGCACACTGTGTAGCCTTCTCAACCAAGCAAGAAAGATGAAAACCATAAAATCCATTCAGCTTGACCAAACCTCCGGGGAACTCAGAAGCATCTAAACTGACAATCTCAGCAAGCTTAGCCAACTCAGGCTCTGTATCCTCGTGAATAAAAGGAATCTGATCTAACACAGGAACTCCTAGCATATTAGAATACTCCTCCAAAGTAGGGGCCATAATAAAATCAGGGAACAAGAAGCATCTCAACTGAGGCTCGTAAAACTGCATCAAGGTATATAATCCAGTCATCTCAAACACAGAAGGTCTGCACACCAAGTTGAGCAGTTTCCCATAAGACTCTCTAAACTCAACCCTCACTCTCTAATCTGCTAGAGCAACCAACCACAACAAGGAACTGATATCTAGAGAAGGCAACCTGTAAGCAACTGTCCTCTTCATGGACTCCATGTCTGGCAAGAAGAACACTAGAATCTGAGGGGAAAAAGCACACCTGCAACATAAATACACGTTAATGAAATGCAAACATGAAAATGCAAATGCATATGCAAACAGGGGATCAAGTGCAATGATGAAGAACTGTGTTGTGTTGTACTGCAGCTTGAGAACCATCAGATCTTCTCCTCAAACCAAACCAACCACAAAAGAATCCTCATAACCAATTCTCACTGGCAGAGACAAACCAGGTGTTCTGAGGCTAGAGTTTTCCTGCAAAAAGACCCACCTACCCCTCACAGGTATGTACTTAACTCGCAGACGAGGTACGACATCCTATGCGGTCATCAGCATCACAGACTTTCAAGAGCAATGATACGATACCCAGAAGGTGTGGCATCATCATCCCTTGAAGAGGCCTCACTTAGCCGAATCCCAAATGATAGGTCCCCAGAGTCGACAACCCTCAAATCCAACAACCTGTCGAGCTCAAAGGGCCAGGCAAGATGCCATCAAAGAGAATCTCGTCTGAGTGTAGATTTCGTAGCTAGCTGGTGCGAGCAAAGCAAGCAGGCTAACCACTACTCTCTACTTCTAAGTCTATGTGCACTCAAGCCCATGTTCGGCTTATCTGTCAAACTAACCCTCTACCCACAGCACAACAGCAATAATATACAGTACTGAAAGTAAAGACAGAAAGATAAATACATACAAAATCCTAGACGGGAAAACAAGCGCTAGGATTGACTCACATAGGGAACCGTTGGAGTCCCCAGCTGTCGCTACTGCGAAAATCGGCGCCGGCTATGACAGAAGAGTCGCCACCATGCATTATTTATCCTAGAAGAGGGAAAGGAAACGCTAAGAGAAAACCTAACGCAAAGAGGGAAAGGAATGGTCATCGCAACCAAATCCTGGATTCGGGAGTCGGTTACGCAAGGGGAAGGTATTAACACCCCTCACGTCCGTCGTACTCGACGGGATCCACGCTTGTTTTCTATATAAGGGTGTGTTTATCTATCTACTCTAAAGGTCTGGGTTAAAAAGAAAAGAAAATGACTCGGCAAAGTATCGCACTTTATGCCTACGTATTCCCGTCTGGAACGAGAAATCAGAGTCAACGTAGTTCGCCTAACTACGGGTTATGGGGGAAGGTTGCTCGCCGAGATGTCGCATCTCGTGCCTACGTACTTTCATACGGCATGAAAGACCAGAGCAAACATAGTTCGGGCTACGGAAGACACAAGTTTGTCTGACAGTTTTTTATCTCCTTATGAAAGGGTTTTTCCTGATTAAGGGTCCAAGAGGACAAAAATAGAGTTTGAATGTTTGTTTGAGTCTTTTACGAAAGAACTGTTTTTTAGGATGTTTGCAACCTCAGTCACACTAGAGACTATGACCCAGGAGTGAACGCTTTGTATGTCACCCAAAGGGTACCATACTAACATCCAGATCATTGGAGAGAGACCCTCCACCAACCTTTTCCCAGATAGCTTAAGGCTCGTAACGTACGACTTCAATTAACCTTATTACTGTATTTTTGAATTATTTTGAGATGAGAAGAGAAAGACACCCTAAAACTATGGTTGAAAGGGAATCTACCTACAATTATTATGCATGAGTCAAAACCTAATGTCTGTCATAATTCCCTCTTGCACAGAGGAAATCAGAGATCCTAGGGGAAAACAGTAAAACGCATGCTATGCAACAGGACAAGCGAGGCAAGGGAGTCCGGCTCAACCTCGAACCTAAGAAAACAACAGGCAAGGGAAGACAAGCTCCACCTCAAACCTAAAGGTAAGCAACACAAGCAAACAGATAATACAACAAAAATAAAACAAAAGAGGAAGCAGCCCAAGCAGCAGCAACAGTCTTCCACAGACAGCAACTTCAACCTTCAACAGCAGCTCTGATCAGCAAAGTTGAATTAACAACAAAGAATCTTCATCTTCAAGCTAGCTTCTATCTTCAAGCTTCTTCAATTCTTCATCTTCAAGCTCTAGCAAGCTCCACAAGAAGAAAAATCATCATTGAGATCAAGTTACAATGTTAGGAAACCTGATGAAAACCAAAGGAATTCATCAGGAACCAACATGAAATGAAAGTGCATCCTCAAAATTTCTACTCATTAAGGCATGCCACTCATCCCTCCAAAGGAGAGATGGAGCTTCCTTAAGAGGACTTTTCATCATAGGATAGGATAGAAGCAAACAATGCATTCTATGTTTGATGAAAGAAGAAAGACTAGTTCTAATGGCTCTTCCTAAAATCCTAATCCTATAAGCTTCAAAAAAGCTCCTAAAAAGAGGAAGAAGAAACCACTCCAAGCTCCACAAGCCAAGCTACAACAGCTACAAGATGTCCAGAAGCTCCTCCAAAAAGGAAACCAAGCACTTCAAGCTCCAAAGCCACCAACAAGACCAAACAAAGCAAGGTACCAAAGATGGAACACCATAAGCAACACAAACTTGCAAATTCTATCTAAAATATAAAATTAAGTTGTAAAATTATAATAAATTTCCTAGGGGAACATGCATGTTTTAACATTCTAGGGTTCAAATATCAAAGCCTAAATCAACTTCTAGGTCTACTAAACAATTCCTAAGTTGAAACATGTCAAGGTAAACCACAAGTTTGGGAAGGCTCTAAACATCTCACCTAAAACATAACCTATAATTGTTGAAAAAATCTAATAAAAATCCTAAGGGAGAATGCATATCTAACCTACAACATACTCAAAAATCACAGCCAAATTCAATACCAAAAGATCACACCAAAATCAACAAGGCAGATGAACAATTATGCACAAATTAAAGAAATAAACAAAATGGGAAAAATCAAATAAAATTGAAAAATGCATGAAAATGAAATTTATTGATCCCAGAAAATCACAAATTTAATCAGGAGCATGGAGATATTTTTAAAATATTTTTTGGATCAAAAATGGATTTATTGTGATTTTTGGAACCAATAAGCATTTAAAATAATACAAAAATGAATAAAAGAAATAAAAAAGATGAGAAAATAAGGGGAGCGTTGGATTAATTGACCAGGTACTCAGATCCAAAGGCAGAGAGCGCGTCCACGCAAGCATCCCAGTCACACGCTGACTGGGATTAATGAAACGCAACATTTTTGTGTTGGAGGCAAATTCTCAGCTCAAATCTCAACCACAAGATCTCAATACCAAGTCCAACTCTCAGACTCATCCAATGGCTAGAACATCATCTTCTTCCTTGGAACTCAGGTGAGGGGAACAGTCTCCGGTGGCTTTCACAGTGGAAACAACCGTCTTCTCCAGTGAGACGTTATTCACAGGTGACTAAATCCAACAAACTCTACACCAATCTTGCTCAATTTTTCACGTGGATTACAAATATGAACTCCAAACATCATGAATCCTTATGGATCTCTCAAATCGAATCCAACTCCAAAATATGTCATAACTTTCATCATCACCAAATCAAAATCTAATTGCATAGAAATCATCCTCACACTTCATACATCAACCTGATCTATCCAATTTCACTTAATTCCTTAAGATCAAACCAAATCGTGTCCAAACAGAAAATTCACTTCAACCTAAATTGTCTCTAACTGTTCCAATTTTAATCCAGAAACGACCTATGCCTTAACTAGATCCTAACCACATATGCAAATTGATCTACATCTCCCTAGAATTATGAGAAATTTGAAGGTCACATACCTGGTGTAGATCCACTAACAGAGGTAGCTAGAGCTTGTTTCTTGCTTCAAAACTCTCCAGACACGATCAATGATGCAAGAGAAAGAGTCTTCAACCTTCAATTTGCTCTGAACTAGCTTGGAAATGAAAAACCGATTCTCACTTGCTCCTTTGAAATTTCAAATGCAATCTCAGCTTCCACCATGAAATGAGCTCCAACCTGAGTATGGAATCAATGATATGCTTATATAGAGTGAATTTGTGGGCTTTTGAAGCTTGAATGAGGCCCAATTCAGTAGTTCACAAATTCTGATTTTTCCTTCAAAATCCATGTGACAGTCGTGCATTCTGGCCATGTAGCTTGCTCTAAAATCTTCTAATCACTTGCAAATTCCCTTGTGAATGCATTCAGATCAAAATGAACACTTGAAATGCCTTGGTGAATGTTTTGGATATGTAACTTGCACATGAAGAAACACCATTGTAACTTGTGAAAATTGACCTAAACTCAAAAATCCACCAATTTACAATCAAAATGAGCACTTATTTGACATATTTTGGTCACTTAACCAATTATTTGAATTTTCCCCCTTTTAATCCTTTTAAAACTTTCTTTTTCAAGCCATTTCAAACCAAGTCTTGCTATGAGCCCAATCAATCCATCATGACTTCTTTTTTAGCCTAAAAACCACATTTTGAACAACTTTCATGTTGAACAAAAATCCATTTGACAAGTGCAAGTTGGAGATTTTGACCTATGATTGAAAATGGCTTATAATCTCACTTTCCCAAAATACCCCTGACTTGTAAACCTCATAACTTGATTTCTACAAATCATATGGAAGACTTATAGTACAATTTAGAAAGCTAAGATCATGAGGAACAACTTTCATGTTTGTCAAAAGTTCAGGTGAAACCTCCTTCTAGGTTAAAAATAGCTTTGAAGTCATATGATTTTCACAGACAAATTTCAGAGGCATCTGAGGACTTGTAACTTGTCTGGACCATAACTTGATTTCTATAAATCCCCTTCAAGACTTCTAGTACTCAAATTAAAGGTATTGATATACTTTACAAGTTTCATGTTGGCCAAGGATCCATTTGAAACTTTCATCTTGACTTATGTGGTCTTGAAGTTAGGCACTAAATAGGGGATTTTACACTGAAACCCTAATTTAGCAACTTCCCACACTCTTGACTTTTCTTGACTTGATCTTGGAACAACACCAAAAATGTCTCATCATATCATTTCATGAACTCCATGACCTAAAAATAGGCTTTGATACTCTTCAATTGCACAATTGACCTGGGGATTGACCCAGATGAAACCCTAATTGCTTGCGCTTCAACTGTGGCTCTTGCATTTGACACAATGACTTGATTGAGCTCTCCCATGGCCCTCTAGGCATTCTATGAGCTCCATACACATCCTCTTCTCATATTCAACATTTCACATCCCTCTGATGGTCTTCAATTGATCCTCAAGTTAGGAGAAAATCTTCATGCAAGAATCTAAACTCTTAGGCACTCAAACCACCTCCTGATGATTTTGATAACTTCTCAATCTTGAATAAAACCTCTTGCTAGGCTTCTCTTGATAAGAATCACACTTGATCCCCTTCTAAATGAATAATATCATGATATGCAAATGATATAACTATGCAAATGTTAATGCAATGAAACATAAACCAGGTAAGAAAAGGTTGGGCAAATTTTGGGGTGCAACAGCGGGCGATGGTCACTTTGTTTCATGATATGATTCATCATGAGGTGGAAGTCTATGTTGATGACATGATTGCAAAGTCGCAGATGGAGGAGGGACATCTGATCGATCTTCTGAAATTGTTCGAAAGGCTAAGGAAGTTCAAGCTGAGGCTGAATCCTAACAAGAGCACCTTCAGGGTGAGATCTGGAAAGTTATTGGGTTTCATTGTCAGTGAAAAGGGTATTGAGGTAGATCCTGCCAAAATAAAAGCTATACAAGAAATGCCTGAGCCGAGAACGGAAAAAGAGGTTCGTGGTTTTCTGGGGAGGTTAAACTACATTGCAAGGTTTATATATCATCTTATAGCCACTTATGAACCGATATTCAAATTGCTAAAAAAGGATCAAACGGTCAGGTGGAATGAAAATTTCCAGAAAGCATTTGAAAGAATAAAAGAATATCTGCAGGAACCTCCAATACTCATGCCTCCAGTTGCAGGGAGACCACTGATCATGTATCTCATGGTTCTTGAGAATTCAATGGGATGTGTGCTCGGTCAACAGGACGAGTCAGGTAGAAAAGAGCATGTCATCTACTACTTGAGCAAGAAATTCACCGATTGTGAATCGAGGTACTCGATGCTGGAAAAAACATGTTGTGCACTCGCTTGGGCCGCAAAGTGTTTGAGACAATACATGTTAAACCACACAACCCTATTGATTTCAAAGATGGATCCAATCAAGTATGTCTTTGAAAAACAAGCACTCTCCGGAAGGATTGCCCGATGGCAAGTGGTGTTAACAGAGTATGATATTCAGTATGTTTTCCAGAAAGCCATTAAGGGAAGCGTTCTGTCGGAATATCTAGCAGAACAACCGATTGAGGATTATCAGCCGATGAAGTTTGACTTCCCAGATGAAGACGTCATACTTCTGAGAATGAAAGACTGTGATGAGCCTTTACCTGACGAGGGTCCTGAGAGAGAATCTCAGTGGAAACTGGTTTTCGACAGAGCGGTTAATTCATATGGTAGCGGGATCGGGGCTATTATTTTTACTCCTCACGGTTCTCATATACCGTTCACTGCACGATTGACTTTCGCCTGCACCAATAATGAAGCCGAGTATGAAGATTGCATTATGGGTTTAGAAGATGTCGTTGATATGAGGATTAAGAATCTGGATGTATACGGTGACTCAGCGTTAGTCGTTAACCAAATCAAAGGAGAGTGGGAAACTCGCCAGGCCAACCTGGTGCCTTATAGAGATTATGCAAGGAGACTGCTGCCTTTCTTTGATAGAGTTGATTTCCATCATATGCCGAGGGCTGAGAATCAGATGGCGGATGCCTTGGCCACGCTATTTCGATGTACAAAGTGAATTTCTGGAATGAAACTCCTGCTATCACCATCATGCGTTTTGATAGACCTGGTTTTGTGTTTTTCGTTGAGAAGGCATTCGATGGAAAGCCTTGGTATTTTGATATCAAGCATTTTCTCAAGACTCAGGAGTACCCATCAGGGGCATCCAGTAAAGATAAGAAGACTCTGATAAGGTTAGTCGGTAATTTGTATCTGAACAAGGACGATGTGCTCTACAGGAGACATTTCGACATGGTCTTGCTGCGTTGTGTTGATGAACTTGAAGCAAACCTGTTGATGGAGGAAGTCAACGAAGGTTCTTTTGGCACTCATGCCAATGGACATGCAATGGCTAGAATATTATTGAGAGCTGGGTATTATTGGATAACTATGGAATCCGATTGTTTCAAATACGCCAGAAAATGATATAAATGCCAGATTTATGCCGATAAGGTGCATGTGCCACCAACTCCTCTGAATGTGTTAACATCTCCTTGGCCGTTTGCCATGTGGGGAATTGATATGATCAGAAAGATTGAGCCGACTGCTTCTAATGGACATCGCTTTATTCTGGTTGCGATTGATTACTCTACGAAGTGGGTAGAAGCAGCATCCTTTGCCAATGTCACGAAGCAGGTGGTAGCCCAATTCATAAAGAAGGACATCATTTGTCGTTATGGAATTCCTGAGAGAATCATTACTGATAATGGTTCAAACTTGAATAACAAAATGATGAAGGAACTGTGTCAGATTTTCAAGATTGAACATAACAATTCTTCTCCATATCGTCCAAAGATGTATGGTGCTATTGAGGCAGCTGACAAGAATATCAAGAAGATTGTGCAGAAGATGGTAGTAACCTACAAAGACTGGCACGAGATGTTGCCTTTTTCTCTTCACGGTTATCGTACTTCGGTGCGTACATCAACCGGGGCAACTCCTTTCTCACTGGTGTATGGTACAGAAGCAGTCCTGCCATTAGAAGTTGAGATTCCTTCTTTAAGGGTTTTGTCGGATGTAAAGTTGGACGAAGCTGAGTGGGTGAAAACCAGGTTGAGTCAGCTGAGCTTGATTGACGAGAAGAGACCGACGTCTATTGTTCATGGTCGGGTGTACCAGAGTAGGATGAAGAAAGCCTTTGATCAGAAAGTGCGTCCTCGGTGCTTCCAGACGGGTGATTTGGTGTTGAAAAGGATCCTTCCTCCTCAGACCGATCACAGGGGAAAATGGACTCCTAACTATGAAGGTCTATATGTGGTAAGAAAGGTTTTCTCTGGCGGAGCCTTATTACTATCTACCATGGATGGTGAAGATTTTTCGTCCCTTCTGAACGCGGACGTGGTTAAAAAATACTTTGCTTAAAAGAGACCCGCTGGACACAAAAAGAAACGTCCAGGCGAAAATGGGGCATCCCGGCGAACCATAAAAAGAAAAGGTTCAGGCAAAAATTAGGGGTAAAAGAAAAAGATGAACCCACAAAGTTGAAAACTGAAAAGGCGACTTTGGCAAAAATGGGTATCCCGGTGGATTGAAAACCCGAAAGGGCGGTCCAGGCAAAAGTTAGGGATTTAAAAAGCAAAGGATTATGGTCTGCATTCAATCTGTAAGCTTGTGAACAGTTATCCCGAAGGAACGAAATCAGTCCAGTCAGTCTTGTCAGAAGACGAAACATGGGGAAGATCGAAGACATACAGGTCATAGCCGAATCGACACATGGTGGTTGTCTGTTTCCACATTGCCGACACTTATATATTGTATTTTTTTCTTCTTGTTTTTGAGAAATTGCCTCTTTTCAGGAATTGCATCTAAATTGTAATTCGCCTATTTATAGGCCTTACATCAATAAAGTATTCACTTCAGTCAAAGAGCTTTCTTTTTCTTGTCCACTTTTCTGTTTTATTTGCGAAATGTCTGTTATTTTGATAAACACTACAGGTAAAAGCAAGAGGTTGTACAGAGCATAACGAAAGCGCTGACTTTGCTTGAGAGGCAAGTATCATGGATGGTAACTAAGGTAACCATTTCACATATAAAACATTTCTGGTGTTTTTCTTTGTTGCATGTCAACAGGGTTATCTCAGCCGAGTGAGATTTCCTTATCCTCAGCAGTTTAAGATCGCAGCAAGTGGTCGGGTATTCTCAGCAGGTTAAGTGTGATACTTCCGGCAGAATGGACTTGTTCCCCGCAGGTTAAGTGCAGTCAGGCATGAACAACGAAGATGTTTGGGTCCCATAGTAGAGATTTCGCTTCCCCAATGAAGTGGTCATCTTCTCTCCGGCAGAGCTGTGTCCTCTCCCCGGCAGAGTCCGTTTATCAAGTCCGAAACGTTGTATCTCCAGCAGAACAAAGCTTTGTCTTTGTGAAAAAGTGAGTCCCCATTAGGGTGGAGTTTGTTCCCAGTAAAGCAAAATAAAAGTGGATCCCTCAGCGGCAGGGTGGTTGGTAAACCAGTTTTCTTCTCCAGTGGAGGTAGCGGAGGTGATGCCCTTTCCCAATGGAGTCGGTCAGGATTTTCTCCAGCAGAGTGCAATGCTGATTCCCTCGACAGAGTAAGTGGTGGAACAGGAGTCTAGGATTTCCCCAGTAGATTCAAGTCCCCATAGAGTAGGAGTATCTGATATTCCTCAATCGGACAGGTTAATACTTGATATAATCCCAAGCAGAGTGGGTTTTCTCCCCAAGTAGGATGGAGTTGTCGGAATGCTAGTCAGGGTTGATTCCCCGAGCAGAGTAAATTTCATCTCGATAGTTGGTCGTATCTCTCCCAACAGGAGGAGTTTGATTTAACAGAAGTTCGCTTGTGTTCCAGCCGAGCTATTCCATTCCCCAGAAGAGTTGTATGTTAGAAGGCCATCCAGAGCGTTTTCTCAACAGGATATGATCCCCAGCAGAGTGAATGTTGTTCCAGAAGGCCGTCCAGGGCTTGTTTTCCCAGTAAGTCCAGTTTGCTGGCGTGTGCCAACTCTTCCCGTCAGGGTTGTTCTCTCTCCCCGACTGAGTGGGTATCTTTTCTCCCTAGCATTTATTTTGCTAGGGTGGTTATTTTTCATTTGCATTAGCATCCTCCCAAATGCGTAGCATTTCCATTTCGTATGAAGCATTACGCCATTTTCAAACATACGCATGTGAAACATAAGCCATTGTTGTTATCTCTTTGTTTCAGGTTTTTTCCCCCGGAGAATTGATCTTTGGTATCCAGACCATGATAGCTTCTGTTAGCCCGAGTGGTATCCAGACCCCGGCTTACGTTATTCCCCAGCAGTATCATCGGATTTCAGCTGATTGTGTTGTTTTGGGCTCGTCAGGTAGTCAGATCATGATGAGTGTTTGCGATGTATGTTTTTGTCCGTCGAGTACCCAGACTCCGGTTAGTCCCCAGTTGTTGATATTTTTCTCCCTCCGTTGAGTACTCAGGCTCCGGTAAAGACAATTGTGGTGTTCAGACCATGGTAATGTCAGACATGTGTTCTTTTTCCGTTGAGTATGCAGACTCCGGTCGATGTCATCGAGCATTTAGGCTCTGGCAAACTTCATTGATTCATTGTGTCTGTGCAGTACTCAGACCCCAGCGGTTTGAGATGGTACTGAACATCCATGGTATCCATACCATGGCAGCTCCCATTAACTCGTGTGGTATCCAGACCCCGACTTGTGCTATTTCCCCCAACGGTGTCTTCAGATGTTAATGGGCGGTATCTTGGAAAACTCAGGTGGTATTCAGGCCATAATGAATCTTTCTTCATTCGTTGAGCGTTCAGGCTCTGGTTTCTTCGTTGAGCGTTCAGGCTCCGGTTTCTTCGTTGAGCGTTCAGGCTTCGGTTTCTTCGTTAAGCATTCAGGCTCCGGTTATTTCGTTGAGCGTTCAGGCTCCAGTTATTTTCGTTGAGCGTTCTGGCTCCGGCTTCCCTGTCGAGTATTCAGACTCCGGTAAATTTCCAATTTGGGTTGTATTGCTTTCTCTGTCGAGTAATAAGGCTCCGGTCAACTTCCGTCGAGTATCCAGGCTCCGGTAAATCCCCAATGAAGTCGCCAATTTCGTCGAGTGTTCAGACTCCGATTATTGTGTTGAGCAGCCAGGCTCCGGTTGTTGTTCGTTGAGTATCCAGACTCCGGTCAGTTTCGTTGAGCGTTCAGGCTCCGGTAAATCTTGTTGGTTATTTTGTCCGTTGAGTACCCAGACTCCGGTTATTACGTCAAGCATCCAGGCTCTGATTCCTTTATTCGTCGAGTATCCAGACTCCGGTCACTGCGTTGAGTGCTCAGACTCCGACAAATTTTGTTAATTCATTTTGTTTGTTGAATATCCAGATTCCGACAATGTGAGATGTTATATTGCAGCCGGCATGATATCCAGACCATGGCACGATTTGTGATGGACGTGTTCATTTTGTTATGAATTTCCCCACATAGTTACTTGGTTAAGTTTCTCTTCTTCCCTCTGCAGAGTTATTTGTTTAAATTTCTCTTGTTTCCCTGCCTGAGTTGCTTGGTTAAGTTTCTCTTCCTCAGCGGAGTATACAGATGCTTCATCAGTTCAGCTATTTCCGAAGATTTACATCCCCAATCAGGGTTTGCAGTTTATTTCTGTAGGTGCAAAATTTTCAGGTTCTTTGGTATTCAATCGTCTTTTTCCTTGATTGTTTGAAAGCCGATGCTCTCATCCCTCCAGGTTCAAGCCGATTGAATAGGGGCAACTGTAGCACCCTAAAATTTGCCTTTCATTTTAATCGTAACTGGCTTTTGTTTCTTTACATTTTGCATTTTTTGCATATCATAACATTTGTTCTCGAGGCATGGGATCGAGGTATTCCTGTGGCTCAAGTTCATTTCGGTGCACAGATTGAACAATGAACAGCAATCATCAAGAGCTTCAGCATTTATTTTGCCCAGCAATCGAGTGATCGATTTTATTCTGTTTTGTAGGTTAATTTCAGATCATGATCAACACTCAGGCTCATAACAAGCATTTTCATAGTGATAACGTTCAAAAATGAGGTTCAGAAGCTAAGCAGAGCTCAAAACGGCAAGAAACAGGGCAAATGGACAGATTTCCCTCCAAAAGGCGCCAAATTCAAATTTTTGAAGGTGTTAATCAGTTAACACATATGGTTAACCGATTAACCATTGGAGAATCAGCCCATATTTGAAATTTTAACAGTGTTAACCGGTTAACGCATATGGTTAACCGGTTATCCATAGCAGATTTTGCCCTGTACGTGATTTTGCAAGCCAATTGCACTTGGGGTCCAATTTTGATCACCTTGGAATTCAAATTTTCACTTGGGAAGGATCTAGAACATCTTTAAATTTCAGATTTCCCTCCAAAATCCCATGCCACTTTCCAAGCCAAGTTTTTCAATCCAATTTCAAAACCTAGCTTTGGATCCAAACCTAAGTCATACTTAAGTGATTTACTTCAAACCAAATCATCCAATCTCTCATAATTCAATTCATTTTTCAAAAGTCACTCAATTCTCTCTCAATTCTCTCTCAATTTTCTCTCAAATTTCTCCATTCCCAAAACCTCACTCAAAGCTCTTCATCATTGGGTTTCATTGATTTTGCATTGAAATCAATGGATTCTTGAGCATAAACCTCCATTTACCATCATCATTGGATCAATTTTCATAATCAATTTTTGTGAAAATTGAGATCTGATTTTGGAGCTTGAGTTGGAAGTGCTTATTTGGAGTAATTTGGCTTAAAATTGTTTGATCTTCATTCCTCTTGCAAGAATTATTGTGGATCTTGAAGTTTTCTGGATAATCTTGCTCGGATCTGCTCAAATTCAGTTAATCAACATTTACTGAGGCAAATCTCTGCTTCGAAGGTTAGAATTCTCGATCCGATTTAATTTTTGAGCTTATCATGTTAATCTTCATATTCGATTGAATTTTGGTTGATTTCGATTCGAATTGTGATATTGATGTGTAATTGTGTATCCATGATGTTGGATCTCTATTTTATGTTGTTAATTTCGTGCTTAATTGATAAGTTGATGTGTTGGAACCTTGGATAAGTTGTTTTGGTGCTAGGAGTGATTTTTTGCTGCTGTTTTTAGCTTCTGGTGCAGTGTTAATCGGTTAACCTATATGGTTAACCGGTTAACCATTTCAAACTTTCAAATTTTTTTCAAACGTTAACAGTGTTAATCAGTTAACGCATATGGTTAACCGATTAACCTATTCAAAATTCCAGATTTTCCAAACTTTTTAAGGTGTTAACCGATTAACCCTAGGGGTTTATCGATTAACACTGTGCCAGAATGTCATATGTGATGTTTTGCTTGCTTGTTTGCATACCGCTTCGATTCGAATCATTATAGATCAATGTGATATATTAGGATTGAAATGTTTTGGATATTTGTCATTGTTTGTGGTTGGTTAATCATGATTTTGTTGACATGTGTGTTCACTTTCCACTTGGTTGCATGCTTGTGTATGTGGTTCAAAGTGAGCATTTGTTTGCATGATTATTTACTTCCATCTCTTGTTTTTCTCCACATGTTTGCATCATTTTGCATCGCTGTTGAGGTCGAGACGCGCTTGTGGCGGCTGCTGCCCCACACATTTTTCCTCCCTCCCACCATTCTAAATGTGCATTTTCATGTTTGCATTTTCTACTTGTGATTGATCCTTTCTTTGTTCTTCTTGTGCTTTTTGCCATGATCCCCATAGGATTCCTAGTCCCTCCGTTTTGGATGGGAGTAGGAGAGACATTAGGTGTTCAATCCAAGCATGCTAACATTAGGGTAGATGTTCCCCCTTTTAATCCAAACCTTAGGACCACTTTGTATGACAACGTTAGGGCCGAGTTTCCCTTAGACCTTCCGTGCGTCTCTCTTCTCATCTCAAAACAATTCTAATTCATCTAATAAATGCGATGAACATTGTGCACTACGAGCCTTAAGCTACATGGGTAATGATGAGTGGGGGGTCTCTGCTCGCTCGTCTAGAGTGTTTAGTATACGTCCCGTTTGGGGGCGATATACGACGCATTCGCCTCCATGTCATAGTCTTTAGTGTAACGTGAATCACAAACCAAATTAGTTCACTTCACTAAAAAAAACAAAAAACAAACTTCAAACCTTTTTCCTTCGAGATTAATCAGAAACCTTTTTTAGAAAAAGAGTGTTGTTAAGCTTTGGTTCTACCACAAACAGGCTTTGTCCCTAACTGCTAGAACGGTGGTTTAACCTCTACTCGGTTAAAACACTTAATTAACATGTGGTTTCATGTACGCCCGAACTACGTTTTCTCTGATCTTTCATACCAGATGAAACTACGTAGGCACAAGACGCGATGTCTTGGCGAGCAACCTTCCCCCCCCCCCCTTCTCTCCCGTAGTTAGCCAAACTACATTGACTTTGACTTTCCCATTGCACGAGGGAATACGTAGGCACAGAGCGGCAATGCTCTGCCGAGTCTATTTTCTTTTCTTTTTGTCCCGTAAGCCTTTAGTGTAGATATTTTAAACACACCCTTATATAGACAACAAGCGTGGATCCCGTCGAGTACGACGGACGTGAGGGGTGTTAATACCTTTCTCTTGCGTAACCGACTCCCGAATCCAAAACTTGGTTGCGATGACCTCGTCTTTTCCCTTTTTTGTTAGGTTTTTCCGATCATTTCCTTTCCCTCTCTTTGGGGTAAATAACGAAAGGTGGAGACTCTTCTGTTTTCCGCCGGGTGTTTTTCGCAGTTGCGACAATGTGGACTTTGAATTAGGGCTTTTCTCTTGTGAACGACTTGAATAATTTATGTACATTCCATTTCCATTTTTGAACCACACACGCATATTCCATTTTTGAACTTACACTTGAATAAAATTTGAATCGATCCTTGAAAGTAAAATTAATCATGAATCCCTCTTGGACTTAAAATGAATCAAAATGAATCCACCATTGAATCCATTCTTGAACTTTAAATGAATTGGGATTTTGAATCGATATGAATTCATTTGAACTTTTCCACTTGAACAAATTATAAATCGAATCCTTCACCATGAGCCAAAGGAACAAGAACAATGCCTTGAAAGTTTAGAGGATTATGACTTGAAGTATGCACTTCAATACACTGCGCATAACCCTAATTGAAATGAAACAGTCATTAATGAAGCACTTGTCCTATCAAAACCCGCAAACCTGATCCACATAAAATGACTTGAAATGGCACAAAAACCTGGTTGCAGCTTCATCCTCACATCACCTGAATCATGAAACACACTCTTGCCTAATGGCCTTGAAATAAACTTTCTTGCCTGATGGACAAATCCAGACCATTGAATATACTCCTGACCTGACAGCCACGTTTGCAATAAATTTTTTTTGATTTTTCTGAATGATAGTTAGTGGACAGATGTACATAATGAAAGTTATACCTGGTAGGACAAATTTGGGTTGTGACAGATGCCCCTATCTAATTGGCTTAGACCGAGTCAGATAAGTTGCTACGACGTTCATTCTTTGAAGGTAGAAGAGAATTAGATATGAAAAGGACTTCAAATTTGTCCAAAAACAAAGGAAATGCTAGGGAAGTGAAATAAAGAATCAATGTCAACCCTCGAGTAGCCACTGAATAAGTTGTAACTATCGTTATCACCAAAAGGATGATAACATAAACAATCTGACACCAAAAGGATGACAAACCTATCACCGAAAGGATGATTGTTATTCACAAACACAATCTCAACACCAAAAGGATGCAGAGGTCCATTACCAAAAGGATAATGGAGAAAACTCGCACAATCTGGCACCAAAAGGATGACATACCTATCACCAAAAGGATGATAGAGCGACACACACACACACATACATCCCTGACACCAAAAGGATGTAGGGGTCTATTACCAAAAGGATAATGGATAACACTTGCACAATCTGGCACTAAAAGGATGACAGACCCATCACCAAAAGGATGATAGAGCGACACACACACAACCCTGACACTAAAAGGATGTAGGGATCCATTACCAAAAGGATAATGGAGAACACTCGCATAATTTGGCACTAAAAGGATGACAAAACCATCATCAAGAGGATGATAGAGCGACACACGTACAACCCTGACACCAGAAGGATGTAGGGGTCCATTACCAAAAGGATAATGGAGAACACTCGCACAATCTGGCACCAAAAGGATGATAGACCCATCACCAAAAGAATGATAGAGCAAACTCACACACACAACCTGCCCTAACACCAAAAGGATACAGGGCTCCATTATAAAAAGGATAATGGAGAACACTCTCACAATATGGCACCAAAAGGATGGCAGACTCATCACCAAAAGGATGATAGAGCGAACTCACACATATAACCCTGACACTAAAAGGATGTAGGGATCCATTACCAAAAGGATAATGGAGAACACTCGCACAATCTGGCACCAAAAGGATGACAGACCCATCACCAAAAGGATGATAGTGTGACACACACACATAAGTTGCTACCACCAAAAGGATGATAGGAACTTCCCAAATTTGAAGGCCGCCAACACCAAAAGGATCCAGGTTAGGCTGAACCAATGAGGTTTGGCTATCACAAAAAGGATGATAGTGAGGTAATTAGCAGAGGTCAAGTTTGGTGGAGATATGACGAGTGAGGCTTATTTGAGGACATCAACAAAAGGTTGAAGCAAAGAAGTCACTGAGCAACACCATCCTTGTCAACAAAGGGTTGAAAGGAGACGACTCACTAGGGAATGCCCAAGAGGAAGGTTGAATTGAAAAAATCAATGGGGAACGCCCACTGACTCAGAGAAATTCCACTGGTTGAGCTGGGGACGCCAACTTCAACAACAAAAGGTTGAGAACGCAACTCAATAGGGAATTCCCACTGACTTGCTCGGGGATCACAACTTTGACACACAAGAGGTTGAAATAACTTCATTTCATCCTTGTCAACAAAGGGTTGAAAGGATACGACTCACTAGGGAACGCCCAAGAGGAAGGTTGAATTAAAAAAATCAATGGGGAACACCCACTGACTTAGAGAAATTCCACTGGTTGAGCTGAGGACGCCAACTTCAACAACAAAAGGTTGAGAACACAACTCAATAGGGAACGCCCACTGACTTGCTCGGGGATCACAACTTTGACACACAAGAGGTTGAAATAACTTCATGAGGAACACACATGAAGTTGAAAAAATGCCCCTGACTGGGCTGAGTTTTGCTTGATGTCTTGTCTTGCTCAACAAAAGGTTGAACAACTTCGTGAGGAACGTCCACAGTCTTGAATAAGATGCCCCTAGCTGGGCTAAATCTTGTCTCAGAAAACAGATCAATCAAAAGGTTGAAACAATCTTTGTAGGGAACACCCACGATCTTGAATAAACTGCCCCTGACTGGGCTGAATGTAGCTTTGAAGCTCTTGACTTGGCCAACAAAAAGTTGATACAACTTTGTGAGGGATGCCCACTGTCTTCGCAGAAAGTTCCCCTGCCTGGGCTGAATGTTGCTTGGAAGAACTAATCAACCATAAGGTTGAAACAACCTCGTGGGGAACACCTACGGTCTTGAATAAAATGCCCCTGGCTGGGCTAAATCTCGTCTTGGAAATCATGAAATTGATCTTGGACCTTG
Source organism: Lathyrus sativus (assembly GCA_963859935.3). Classification (NCBI taxonomy): domain Eukaryota; kingdom Viridiplantae; phylum Streptophyta; class Magnoliopsida; order Fabales; family Fabaceae; genus Lathyrus; species Lathyrus sativus. The sequence goes on from OZ012741.1 coordinate 272,200,439, forward strand.
ACTTGCATATGTGAACGCTTAATGTTGGTAATGTTATGTTCCAAAACGAATGAAAATGTAAATGCAAATGCAGACTCGCTGAGATGCAAGTGTCGGGGAAGTATGATACGTTTCGAGTATGCATCTGATACAAGATGCTCATGATATCAAATGTGATGTGTATAATGCATATGATTGCAGACAGGTGATTGGATATGCAGGTGAAGGTGCCAGCGTGGTGGACTTTCGATAGTTGCCAATGCGGATTGGACTTTAGGTGGTGAGAGGGTTTGATTTCCTCGACACGCAGTTTGCTGAAGACACTAATGATGCAGATGAAGATGCTCTTAATTCCCCAAGTTTGATCCCTTGGTGATTTGTTGTGAACTTTGCTTTAGAGAAGATCACAATTTTGTGCTTGATGGTCAGGATGACTTGGTCTTGCCCCAATCTGAACATGGTAATGGTATGACCCCCATCTAAACATGGTAACGACCTGCCCCTGATTAACCAGCTCTGAAGTTGAAGCTGAATTATGATGCTTTGAGATGCCTTACCCCTGATCGAGCTGTTGAATAATTTGCCCCAGCCTATAGGTTTTGAGGTAACCTTGCTTCGTGTCAGCCACTGAAAATTAAGTTCCTCTTTGATTGACCCTTGTTGAAGTTTCTTGGATGTCGAGCACTGATTTGCAGTTAAAATTGTACATTCACAAATGGTAATCTTAATGCAAAGTTTATGCAAGTTTTGAAAAAGTGTCGTTTATTGATTAGAGTGTCGTGATAGTGTGAGAAGAATGGACCATTAGCCCAGGCGTCGTGCAAATTTTGCTTATGGTGTGAAAGATATAGCAAGGATAATGACACCAATGCTGATGATTGGCATATATGTGACGAGTCAAGTAATGCAGCCTTGCAATAGTATGCTTTTAGAATAAAACTTACCTCAATTAGTTCTTTCATGGGTTGTAACGTGGTCTGGTTCACGATTATGAAACAAAGGATATACGACTCAAATTTGATTTGTACCCACCCCTTCTTCGTAATTGTTGCACCCCAAAATTTGCCCAACCTTTTCTTAACTTGGTTTATGTTTCATTTCATTTCTTTCTAGCATTTGCATTGCATAGCATGTTGCATTGAACAAGGGATCAAGAGCTTGTGCATGGCAAGAAGAGTCTACTCAAAGGGTTGAGCCCAAGCAAGGGGTGTTACTCAAGTTGGAATGGTCATCAGTCATCAAGGAGTGGGCATTAGTCTTGTGAAAGAAAGGATGGACGTATGTGGATCAACTCCTAACTTGGAGGCCAATTGAAGATCATAAGAGGATTGGGATTCATGGTTATGTATATAAGATGTTTAGAGAGCTCATTGAGTGCCTTGAAGGTCATTGGGGAGCTCATCCAAGGGTGTATACCAAGTGTGAAGAGTTGCAGTTGAAAGTGTTGCAATTAGGGTTTCATCTGGCTAGTCTTCAGTTAACTGTGCAATTGAAGGAGATTAAAACTCAATTCAAAGTCTCTATGGTCATGGTATGTTTTGTTTGGATATATTAGACATCATTTCAAGTTCAATTCATCAAGGATCAAGAGTGTGAGAAGTTACTAAATTAAGGTTCTCAGGGTAAAATCCCTTATTTAGTGCCTGAATTCAATACCACCTATCTCAAGATACAAGTTTCATATCACCTTTTTACCAACATGGAACTTGTAGAGCATGTTCTCAGCTTTAATTTGAGTACTAGAAGTCCTTGATTGGATTTATAGAATTCAAGTTATGATCCAGACAAGTTACAGGTCATCAGAGGGATGTGATTTTTGTCAACAAAAGTCAACCAACTTCCAAACCATTGTTGGCCTAGAAGGATGTTTCTCCTCAACTTTTGGCCAATATGAAAGTTGTAGATCTTGATCTTAGCTTTCCAAAATGTACTAGAAGTATTTCATCTGATTTGTAGAACTCATGTTATGAGTTTTACAAGTTAGGGGTATTTTGGGAAAGTAAGATTACAGGTCATAAAATTATAGGTCCATTTCACCAACTTGCACACTTCAAATGAAGATTTTTCTAACATAAAACTTGCTTGAAATGGTGTTATTTGCCTAGTAAAGCATTTAGAATTCAAGAAATTGTCTTGGTTTGAGGATTGGATATTTGAATTTTCATTGAAAAAGGGTTAAAAGGGCAAAATTGGAATTATGTCACTTTGTATCAATTTGGTGCAAATGAGTGCATTTTCTGAGTGCAAATAACATTTTGAATGCATTGGCAATTTTACATTTTGAATTTGAGGTGTTTAAGTGAGCCATTTTCAAGGTTTCTTCACTATGAAGTTACACAACCAACATGAGCCATTGAGATCAATTAAGGCTCTAATCCTGACCATTCATGCTCCATGTGATACCAGCAAGTGTTTCCAACCATTTTGGAGCCAATTTTGAGTGAAATTCGTGTACACAAGTGAGCTCCATTTTCAATTCTTTGGATTTTTTATTGGACTGTTAGAGGCTGAGATTGGGCCTAATTATCATCAAGATCCATCATATATAATGTTTTGAACCTTCACAAACCATCAGAAGTGCAAATTGGAGCCAAATTGATCAAGTTCATTTTTCAAAAAGTGTTGAAAATTCAAATTTCAAATTTGGAGATTGAGGCTGTTTCAAGCAAAATTGTGAATTGAGAAAGTTCAATTGGAGTTCAGTGAATGATTATGGGCAGTTATCTTCAAGCTTGAGCTCTATTTCAAGGCTCAGTGGAAGTTCTCCGCTAGGTAATTGAAATTCAACATTACACTCTTAATAAGCATCAATTCACTGCCATTTTTGCATACTTGAGACGTAGGATCAATGTAGATCATTAAAATGTAAAACGAACTGGCATTGGTTGTGATTGTTGGATGATGCTCAATTATGTTTGGATCTGTTTTGGCTTGTTTATGCATGATCTTGCTTGTTTAATGATGAATCTGTAACCTAGGTGAGCTCTAGATGAGTTTTAAATCAAATTGAAGTTGTTTTCATGAACTTTTGGTTTGGTGCATATTTTTGTTTTGCTTCGGTTTGGATGTATTACGCAAGATATGTGGATTTTGATGCTAGATATGAGATCCTCATGATCTTTATACGAATTTTGATATAAAATTCGTCAAAAATGGTGGAGTTTTGAAGAGGTTGTGCTGTTGTTACAGTCCGCGGCGGCCGGAGCTGTTGGTAGGGGTGACTGGAAGTTCAGTCCGGCCGGTGGTTGGTATTAAGGAAGAAGACGCCTACGTGTCGTCTTGGTAGGCGTCTGTTGCACATACTTTTCGTGTGGACGTGTAGGATTAAGAAACACCGTGGTCCTTCATTGACTTTTCGCATGCAATTTCTTTTAAAATTCATTAATGTGTTGTCAGCATTTTAACCACATGATGAGATTACCAAACAATCATGCGCTTCACGTTGCATGTCCATGGTGTTCCATTGTTGACTAGTTGCATCAGATTGTCAGAACTTATTTCATTTTTGAATTTTACTGATGGGCCTAGCGCGCCCTTTGCTAAGCGCACCCCCAGCTGGGCCCATTTCCATTTCTGAACTGTTATTTGTTGCTATTTGCCACGCTGATTTTCCATTTTCATTTTATTTTCTTTTGTTTTTTATTTTATTTTCTGTTTACAATTTTAATTAATTAAAATAGCTCCAATATGTTAAAAATTCACCAAAAATATTTTTTATCAACTTTGGAATGTCTACTTTTTTTTTGATATTTTTATTTTATTTTTCCATTTTATTTTCAATTAAAAAATGAATTAAATATTGGAGTTATTTTAGTTGGTTTACATTGTAACATGTTTTATGTTGGCATTTGTTTCTCTCATTCCTTTTTGATCTAATGATTGAAAATTGATCCTCATCTTAATGATGAGTTGATCAATATTTGAGGACCATTTTGCCCCTGGTTGTTGACTTTTGGATTGACTTTTGTGGCTTTTCTTTTTGCACTTGTTTCTTCCATTTCAAAGTGGTACATCCAAATGACTTGATTCTTTTGATGGTGCTTTGAGAGGACATTTGTCTTGATTTCTTGGCCTCTGGTTACCGACTTGTGTAGCTTCTTTTTGAATTTTATTTGATATTTTTTGAGCCTTTTTCCTATTTTTGAAGTGACTTACAAGTTAGGTCATTTCATAGGACAGCTCACGCAAGTGCTTGACCTAGTTTAGATTGGAAATGACCTTTGTGGATCCAATAAGCTCTCAACCCTTCTTGTTTCATATTTTAGACATGTTGAGCTTGTTGTATGTTCATTTTTAGGTCAAAATTATGTCCATATCTTGGTGATTGATGCTTTTCTTTTTGTGCTTGTAACTTGAACTCCTATGTGATATATGTTTGTTTCCCTTGTGCTTTTGCTTGCCTTTCTTCATGTTGTGTTTTGATATTGCTTTTGAGATATCTTCTCTTCATCTCCCTTCTGTCCAATGACCTTGGAGTGTCATTTAAGGTAGCTCGGTGCCTCCTTAGGAGGAATTTGAAGCTTACCTAAAGTGATGAATCCATGAGGACCCTTTCTTTGTGTTTGTCACTTGTTTGTTTGCTTTTGATGCATTCTTTTCCTTCTTCTTCTCTTTTCTTGCATTTCCATATGCATGCTTGGTAGAGATGAGCTTGTGGTGGCTACTGCCCCCACACTATTTTCCTCCCACTATCATTCTACTTGTGCATCTTATGTGTGCATTCTTTCATTTGCATATGCATTTCTTCTTCTTCTTCTTCTTTTGCTTTCCTTTGCCATGCTCCCCATAAGTTCTCTAACCTCTTGAGGTTATGATAGACATTAGGTGCCTAACTATGCATGATAACATTAGGTAGTTCCCTTTTCAAACTCAACTCTAAGTCCACTTTGCATGATAACATTAGGTAGTTCCCTTTTCAAACTCAACTCTAAGTCCACTTTGCATGATAACTTTTAGAATTGATTAGTCTCCCATTAATGTTCTTTCTTCTCTTCTCATCTTCAAACAAGTTTAACATACTTAATAAGGATAATGAATGTTGTGCCATGAGCCTTATATTTGGGAAATGATGGTTGAGGGGCCACCTCTCAATTGTCTAGAGTGTTTAGTATACGTCCTTAGGACGATATGCGACGCATTTGATCCTAGGTTTTAGACCTTGTTACAACATACATTATGAACACTATAATTCAAAACACTTCTTCTCTAAAAAACACAAAAATGCTTCAAACCTTTTTCACCCTTTGGGGTTCTTAATCAGGAAAATCTTTTCACAAAAAGAGTGTCGTTAACTCTTAGTTCTACCGCAAACGGTAACGCCTAAGTCTCCAATGGTCGAGCTGCATACACCAACTGCTAGAACTATCTGTTAACCCTACTCGGGCCTAAAAACTTATGAACCAACCCGTGGTCCTTTTAGCCCAAACTATGTTTGCTCTGATCTTTCGTACCAGACGAAAGTACGTAGGCACGAGACGTGATGTCTCAGCGAGCAATCTCCCCCTTTCTTTAGCCGTAGTTAGGCGAACTATGTTGACTCTGACTTTCCCATTGCACGAGGGAGTACGTAGGCACAGAGCGGCGATGCTTTGCCGAGTCAGTTTCTCTTTTATTTTTCTTTTGTCCTTAAGCCTTTAGCTAGATAGTTTCAACACACCCTTTTAGATAGACAACAATGCGTGGATCCCGTCGAGTACGACGGACATGAGGGGTGCTAATACCTTTCCCTTGCGTAACCGACTCCCGAATCCAGACATGGTTGCGATGACCTTGTCTTTCCCTTTTTCTTTAGGTTTTTGCGATCGTTTCCTTTCCCTCTCTTTGGGATAAATAACGAAAGTGGCAACTCTCCTGATTTTTTCTGCCGGTTGTTTTTCACAGTTGCGACAGCTGGCGAATCTGCTGGGGAAGCTGGTTCCCTATGCGAGTCAATCCTAGCGCTTGTGTGTTGATCTTTGGGTGTTGTATATATGTGCTTTATTTACTTTTTCATTTTACTTTCCCGCATTTATTTTCTGCATCATATATCATTAATGTTGTGTTGTGGGGTGGGAAGTTTCATTGAGTGATAAGCCGGACCTAGGCTTGAGTATAAACCTAGTATTAGAGTGGAGACTAGTAGGGGGCCTATTTGCTTAGCAGATACAGCTCCCTACGAAATTCACACTCAGACGAGATTTTCTTTGATGATTTTCCTTCAGATCCTTAGGATCCGTTGGGATTTTGGATTTGAGAATTGTCGACTCTGGGAACCGATCATTTGTGAGTCGGCTAAGTGAGGCCTCTTCAAGAGATAATGATGCCAAACCAGAAATGGTGAATGTATCATCATTTCCTGAAAGTCTGTGACACTGATGAACGCATAAGATGTAGAACCTTGTCAGTGGATAGGTCCACACCTATGAGGGGGATTGGGTTATGCAGGAAACCTTAGCCTTCAGATTACCCGGTTCTTTGCAAGTGTGAATTTGTGTTCATGATATTAGTGGATCCTACTATCGGTACTTTGTTCTTGTTAAGGTGAAGCTCTGGTTTTTCTCAACCGACAACACAACAGTCTTGATCCCTTGTTTTGCATTTGCATTTTCATCTGCATCTCATTAACATGTATTTGTGTTGCAGGTGCATATTTCTCCTTTGATTCTAGTGATCTTTTCCCGCATTGCTGTTTTGGAGTCCCTGAAGAGTACAGTGGCCTACAAGTTTCCAACTCCGGATGTTAGTACCTTGCTGAATCTAATTGCCTTGGGTGAGAAAGCAGTAATGGAGGATTTCAGGAAGTCTTATGGGAGATTACTGAGATATGTTTGCAAGCCTTCTGAATATGAGATTAGTGGTGTCTATGCCCTCTTACAGTTTATGATGCCCAGTTGAGGTGCTTCGTTTTTCCTGACTATGTCCTGGCTCCTACATTATAGTAGTATTCTGAGTTGTTAGGAGTACCTATTCTGAATTGGATGTCGGTTATCCATATTGTTACTAAGCCTGATCTAGCCAAGCTTGCCGCTATCTTGCACCTCGAGGCTTCAGAATTGGATGGGAAGATGATCCGGAGACTTGGGATGTATGGTTTTCCGCTGCCTTGCTTGATTGAGAAAGCTCAGCAGTGTGCTAAAGATGGATGTTGGATTGTGTTTAGCGTCATCTTGGCTCTGTGTATATATGGCATTGTTTTGTTTCCTCATCTTCCAGACTTTGTGGATGTTGATGCGTTAAATATCTTAGCCTCAGGCAACCTAGTGCCCACCTTACTTGGAGACGTTTATCATTCTGTGCACTATAAGAATGATAAACGAAGGGGCAAGAACGTATCTTGTTGTGTTTCGTTGTTATATGCTTGGTTTGCTAGTCATCTACCTCAGACGGGTTCGTTTGTTGCTACTGCTAGTACTTCAGATTGGTCAGAGAGATTGATGGGATTATATGCAGAGAATATTGTGTGGTTTGATCGGGACATGCTAGGTAAGGATATTGTTTATAGTTGTGGTGGCTTTCCTAATGTTCCTTTGATCGGAAGGAAAGGTTGCATCAACTATAATCCTTCTTTATTGGTGAGACAGTTCGGGTATGCATTGAGAGAGCCTCCTAGAGAAGAGGAGATACAGGAGTCTCTGTATCTTACTGGCTTATTGGAGGGCGAGGCACTGGGTCAACTTGAGCATGCATGAAATAACATTTGTCGGAAAGGGAAGTTAGCTTTGGGGAAGAGTAACAACCGAGCATATTACCCTTACTTGACTTGGATTCATGATAGGGCTTTGAAGTTTCTTATGCCATATCCTTCAGTTGCACCACTGTATCCTCTCATGATCGAGGAACCCACTACTGTAGATATCCAGAAATACAACCAGGTGTTGGCGGAGAAAGAAGAGCTGAGGAAAGCGAATGAAGAATTGGAGAAAGAGATTATCCTGCTTCGCAATGAGAAGATAGATGCAGTTCATGCTTTCAGGAGACAAACCGAGCTTGTGAACAAGTTGGGTACTGATCTGACTAAGGAGACCAAGGACAGAGAGCGCACATGCCGAGACTTGAATTCCACTTTAGTACTCTTGCTACAAAGAAGGAAGAGTTGGATAAGGCTTACACGAGGATCTCCAAGTTTGAGTCGATATGGAATGCCACGCTTAATAACAATAAGGAGCGTGAAGACAAGTTAAAACTTTAGATCAGCAAGCTGAAGGCTCAGCTTCATGCCAAAGATGAAGAGATTGCAGAAGAATCATCATGTAGACGAGACAGCGAGTGCAGGCTGAATGAAGCAATCACGAATTTGAAGGACCTCAAGTTGAGAGCTGGTTCCAAGAGACGTAGACTTAAGGTGTGTTTCGGAGAGAAAGCTTTGGAGGATCACGTTGATAGCCTACAACATACTGTGAGTCAGCAGGATTTGCTTATTCAGGGGCTGCTTGCCAGGCCGGATCATCCTGAGACATTGAGGCTGTTAGAGGATTTCCGATCATGTCATCCTGCTTGACCTGTTTTGTCTATTTCGGTTGTAGCTTTTGATGCTTATTTTGTTGTATTTGGCCATCTCCAGGCTTGTTGTTGCACCCTAAAATTTGCTCAACCTATTTCACCTGGTTTATGTTTTAATTGCCTTATCATTTGCATAGTCACATCATGTACATGGTTCAATCATTTGCATATCATGACATAGCAAGTCATCTAACAGGGGGTCAAGTGCCATCCTTATCTAAAGAAGCACATCAAGGGGCCTTATTCAAGCTGAATAACATCCAAGTCATCAAGGAATGGGTTGAAGCTTTGAGGAGATTTGAGTGTCAACAGGTGGAGTTCTCTCCTAACTTGAGGTGTATTGAAGATCATCAACATGGAATTATAAATTTGAGGTGTGTATGGATCCCATGGGAGGCCTAATGATCCCTTTTGAAGCTTAGACAAGTCATGGTATCAAGTTCAAGAGAATCAAGAGTGGTTGGAGGGGTTTGAGACAAGGATCCTAGGGTAAAATCCCTTGTATTGCACTGAACTTCCAAACCACATAAGCCAAAATAAAAGTTTCAAATGGGTTCTTTACCAACATGAAACTTGTAGAGATTCTCAATAGCTTTAATTTTAGTACTAGAAGTCTTCAAGAAGATTTTTAGAACTCAAGTTATGGGTCACCAGAGGACACTGAAATTTATCTATGAAAATCACTTGACTTCCAAGCAACTTTTTCCCCTCAAGTAGTTTTCAAATGGATTATTGGACAAGATAAGAGTTGTAGATCTTGATCTTAGCTTTCCATAGAGTACTAGAAGTCCTCAAGAAGATTTGTGGAACTCAATTTATGATCTTGGTAATCCAGGGGTATTTTGGGAAAGTTGAATTATAGGTCATTTTTCAACATAGGTCAAAATCTCTATCTTCCACTCCTCAAATGAAGAAATGTCCAACATGAGATGTGTTTAAAATGATGTTTTTAGGTCATATAAGAAGTCATGGGTGATTGAAATGGCTTTCTTCACAAAATGATCCAAAATGGCCTAAAAAGGGAGATTTTTCAAATGATTCAAAGGAGGAAAATTAGGATTTTTGAGATATGAGGCATACACATGGCATATGGGTAGTCATTTTGAATGGAAATTGGATTTCAAACACATTGGCAATGTCACAATTTTGAGATGAGCCATGGTTTTATGAGTTGCTTTGGAAAATGCGTTCTTACATCATAAGTAACATATGCAAAACCATTTTTTTCATCATAACCAAGGCCTTAACCCTTACCAATCCATTCAATATGTCATTAGAGGAGAATTTGGATCAAAATCAGGTGTTGAAGCAAGCTGAATCATGACTGTCATGGATGAACTTATCATGGTAATTTCAAGTGCATGAGAATTTCAATATCTCACATAGATCATTCCAGGGCATTCTAGATGATTCCTACATGTTCTATATAAAGATTATAACTAATTCAGTTAGTTTTTTGGTGAAGATTGAGAGGGATTTGAGAGATAGAACTTTGAGTTTTCACTTTGCAAATCCAAATCGGTTATACCAATTGGAGCATTATCAAAGCAAATTCATGCGTTCAGTAGCTTTATCTTGAGTTGTTGAGTGAATTCAGAGGGATTTCTGGCCAAGATTGTTGAAGAATCAAGAAAGAGCACTTTGAGTTTCAAGCTTGCAACTCAAAATCGAATTTGAGAATTCAGAGAGATTCAACACAAATTGATGCATACAGAAGCTTGATAATCACTCATTGAAGGAATCTGGAAGATCTTGAAGCATAATTCGAAGCTTTTCACCTTCTGTTCATCCAAATTTCACAGGTTGGTAAACTTCATTTTATGGCATGATATAGGTATAATTGCTAGGTTTTAGATGGTTAGATTCATTATAGATGATGGCTAGGTCATTTCTGGATTGATTTGGAACCATTTAGAGACAATTAAGTGTGATGCACAATTTCTGTTAAGAGACGGTTATGGATGATCTTGAGGTTTCAAGTTGAGTTGGATAGTTCATCATGATCAGTGAAGAATGAGGAACAATTCTGTGGTTTCAATTTTATAAATGGAGCTGTTTGAAATCTTGACACATTTTAGAGAATGAATCGGTTTTGAGAATCCATGATGATCTAGAGGATTTAGAGATTATATTTGGAATCTATGTGAAATTCTAGTCAGAATTGGTATAAGACTTGTCTTGTTTGGTGGCATGTGATTCTTGCTTGTCGGAGAAGACGGTGGTTGCACCACCGGACCACCGTCTGGATATTTGACCTTCACCTGAGCTCATTTGGGGAAAATGAGGTCCCAACCCTCAGATCACATTGACTTGTTGACTCTCTCACGCATCCAAGGGCCACGATTCAAATTCAGAAGTTACCTCCAATTGCCAAAACGCTCCGTTTCAATAATTGAGGTGGCAGCCCATGTCATTCCCAGTCAGCAACCTATGTGGACGCGCCTCAATGCTTGGATTTGATTACCAGTCAATAGATCTAATGGCTCTCATTTAATTCAGTTTTTTATTTTCTTTTTTCATTTTAAATTCATTTTAGTTTTATTTTAATTGCATTTTGATTCTAAAATCCATAATAAATCCAATATTGATCCAAAAAATATTTTAAAAATACCTCTATGATCTTGGATTTATTTGTGATTTTATGAAATTAATAAATCCCATTTTTATCCATTTTTCAATTTAATTTGATTTTTTCCATTTTATTCTTTTCTTTAATTTTGCATATTTGCTACATGTTCTTGCTGATTTTCTTGTGATCAATTGGTGAATGATTTTGGATTGAGTCTTGTGAGGTTGATTATATTAGGGAAGCATGTACCCTTAGAAATTTTATCACATTTTTGTGAATAAAATTTAGGTTAGTTTGAGAGGTGAATAGGAGAGGTGTTAGAATTAGGGTTTCAAGACAAATAGTTGTAGTTTTGTGCATAGTTTGAGGATTAAATGGTTGATCTAGGGTTTTGGATTCCTATGGGGTATTGGGTATAGGGCTAGGTTCCCTTAGAAATTTACCTAGGATTTTCTGATAAGCTTTGGCATTTTATCTGATTTTTGCAACTTGTGTGATGATTGTGGGTTTCTCCTTTGGATATTGGGTTTGGTTATGCTTGTGTGGGGCTATTTTGGAGTGCTTTTGGCTTGGGCTTTGCTTGGATGACTTGAAGATCAAATGAAGTTGCCTTGGATGGTTTGTAGAAGCTTGGAGTTGAAGATTTTTCATTGGTTGGAGTGCTTGTCAGAGGCTTAGGAGTTAGGATATATAGGAAGAGCATTAGAGTAGTCTTGTTTCTTCTTTCAAACATAGAGAGCTTCTTGTGCCTCTATTCCATCCCATGACACAAGTTCCCTCTAAGAAGTTCCATCTTTCCTTAGGAGGGATGTAGAGCATGCTTTGGTTGGGTAGAACCTTGAGGATACCTTTCATTTGCCATGTTAGGATCTTAAGTGATTTCCTTGGGTTGTCACTGAGCCTCTTAACATTTCAACTTCATCTATTAATTGAATCTCTTCTGGAGTGATTGCATTGGAGATGAAGTTCATTGGAGATTGGTGAAGATGAAGCTTGTGCCTGTCAAAACTGGTTGTCTGTTGAAGCTAGGGTTTTGCTGCTTTTGGTTGAAGTTGTTTACTGGATGAGGTTCATATTTGCTAAAGATGGGGCTTATTGAAGACAGGAGCTTATCTAAGGCCTGAAGATTGTTGAAGATGGATGAGGGGGTCTTGCTTGGAGAAGTTTTTACTGTCAACCCTTTGCTGTTAATCAACTATAAGCTGTCAGAGCTGTTGCTGCTTGTGTTGCTTACTGCAGAAGTGGGATTGTTGCTGTCAGTGTTGGTGCTGGTGTTGTTTTCTTTGGTTGTATTGTTTGTTGGCTTGTTCAGCTTGCCCCATAGGTTTGAAGTGAAGCTGTTTCACTTTGCCTATTGTTTTCCCAGGTTCGAGGTTGAGCGGGACTCCCTTGCGATGCTTGTACTGCTGCATTGCATACATGTTTACTGCTTACTGTATATATCTGTTTCTTTTTGCTAGTTATCCCCTAGGATCTCTGTTTCCCTCTGTGCAAGAGAGAAATATGACAGACAATAGGTTTTTATCCCTGCATGACAACTTTAGGGTAGTTTTGATTCCCTTTTCAACCTTAGGCTTTTTAGAGCTGCTTTCTCTTCTATCTCAAAACAATTCAAAACACCGTAATAAGAATAATTGATGTCGTACGATACGAGCCTTAAGCTATTTGAGAAAGGGTTGCTGGAGGGTCACTCTTCAGTAATCTGACTGCTTAGTGTGTTACCCTTAGGGTGACATACGACGTAGTCACTCTCAAATCATAGTCTCTAGTGCGTCAGAGATTGCAAACACACTAAAAAATACTTCTTTCGTAAAAGATTCAAAACAAACATCAAAGTGTCATTTTTGTCCGCTTGGACTCCTAATCAGAAGAAAACCTTTTCAGAAGGATCTAAAAAACAGTCAGACAAATCTGTGTCGTCCGTGGCCCGAACTACGTTTGCTCTGATCTTTCATGTTGTATGAAAGTACGTAGGCATAGGATGCCGTATCCTAGCGAGCAACCTTCCCCTCATTTCCCGTAGGTAGGCGAACTACGTTGACTCTGATTTCTCGTTCCAGACGGGAATACGTAGGCATAAAGTGCGATACTTTGCCGAGTCATTTTATTTTCTTTTAACCCCAGACCTGTAGAGTAGATAGAATAACAATCCGTACTAGAAAACAAGCGTGGATCCCGTCGAGTACGACGGACGTGAGGGGTGCTAATACCTTCCCCTTGCGTAACCGACTCCCGAACCCGAGATTTGGTTGCGATGACCAATCTTATCCCTCTTTTCGTTAGGTTTTCTCTGAGCGTTTCCTTTCCCTCTCTTGGGATAAATAACGCACGGTAGCGACTCTTCTGTCATAGCCGGCGCCTATTTTCGCAGTAGCGACACTTGTTGGCCAAGGTATTTTCCTTATTTGTACTCATCTGGAGTTTGTACTTTGCCTGATGGCTCTTTTGATCTATATATGAGGAGTTGATATTATATGCTTGCCCGCAGGTTTTCCATTGTTATTTGTTATTGGAAGCTAGAATCAAGGGGGAAAGATCCCTGTTGCATAAATACATGTATGCATTTTAGCATTTTTCACGCATTTGCAGGTGCACTGGAACGGTTAACCTTATTTTCTCTTGTGGTCCACTAGTATTTCAGGATTGCTGACGTGACAACTCACCGGTACGGTACCAGAGGAAACCAGAAAAGGCTGATGGATCAGATACAGGTAGAAATGCAAGAGATGAGAGATCGTATGGCACAGCTGATGGAGGTCATGCAAGGGGTTGCTACTGGTCAGGCTCAACTTCAGACTTTGGTGCAACCTCTGGTTGTGCGGGTTGACAGTGATGGTGTGATACATGGTGGGATTGCTTCTAACCCTCCCCATTAGGAAACTCCTCGGGTCGACAACTCTATGCCAACTTTAGTCATCCCTACTGCTAAAGGGGGTGGTCACGCTGCTGGTGCTGGAAATGTGACAGGTTTTAATCATGCTGGTTTTGCCAACGGTGGTAATGGTAATGGAAATGGCTATGGCTTTGGTCTCGATACTACAGGTGTCATACATGGTAGTCTGGACCACACTTGGAATGAGGATAGGCAGGAAGATGTGTTTTCTCCAAGGATTATGAATGCTGAAATACCTTCTGAGGCTGACAGAAGGATTAAGATGATCGAAGAAAAGATGAGGTCGCTTGAATGCCAAAACTCTATGGGGCTGGATATGTCTAATTTGGGGTTGATCCCAGGCTTGAGGGTGCCACCAAAGTTTAAGGTCCCAGATTTCGATAAATACAAGGGTACCACTTGCCATAGGGTTCATCTGAGGTCTTATTATCGCAAGATGTCTGCACATTCTGAGGATGAGAAGCTCTTGATGCACTTTTTCTAGGATAGCTTATCCGGACCATCGCTGGAATGGTATATGAGATTAGAGACTGCTAATGTCCGTAGCTGGAAAGAATTAGCCGAAGCTTTTGTAAGGCACTATCAGTACGACAGTGACCTTGCTCCCAATAGAGTCCAGTTGTAGAATCTCTCTCAGAAGAGCAATGAATGCTTTAAAGAATATGCCCAGAGGTGGCGAGAGCTTGCTGCTAGGGTACAACCACCAATGGTAGAAAGAGAAATTGTGGATATGTTTGTTGCTACCTTACTAGGAGTGTACTATGAGAAACTCATCGACAATATGTCTGAAAGCTTTTCTGATTTGATTATCACCGGTGATAGGGTGGAGAATGGAATTAAGATAGGAAAGATCAATGTTGGCGAAGGATCCTCATCTGAAGGAGGGAACAAGAAAGTGTTTGGAAACAAAAGGAGAGAGGGAGACACTAATGTTGTATCCAGTACATGGGGAAGAAATAGAGGTCGGAATCGACAGAATCAGCAGATTGCTAGCATCAATATTCGAGCAGTTCAACAACCACAGCAACAACAGCGTCAGCAACAACAGCAACCTCAGCAGAATCAGCAGGGGAATAGAAGATACCAAGATAGAGGTCGGGCAGCAGGGAACAGACATTTTGATGCCCTTCCTATGCCATACTCCCAGTTATTGCAAGCATTGCTACAACTTCAGTTGATTCAGAAAAGAACTATGGCTCCTTTGACCGGACAACCTCCACCTGGGTACGATGCAAATGCCCACTGTGAATTCCATTCGGGTGCTCCAGGACATAATATTGACAACTGTAAAGCCTTCAAACATAAAGTGCAAGATATGATCGACAATAAGGCTATTAATTTTTCCAATGACGCTCCCAATGTAGTGCAGAATCCCATGTCGAATCACGGGCATGCTGGGGTTAATGCAATTAGAGAGGAAGAGGTGTTGAACTTGGTGACTGATGTTGATGAACTGAAAACGCCCTTAAGCTTTGTGAAGGCCAGGATGCTAAAGGGAGGTGTTTTCCCAGGATGTGTTGAAGGTTGTGTTGAATGCTCTGTTGATCCTGAGAGAGGATGTGGTTTGTTGAGAAGCTGCATTCAGAAGATGATGAATGACATGGTTTTACAATTTGACCGTTCTGTTTGAAGAGAATCTGAGGATTTAGTGGCTGAAGAAAAGGATGAGATTGCGACAATCTCCATCCCGTATAAGACTGTTACTATCTACGCTCCAAAGCCTCCAACGATAATTATCACCAAAGTAGGTCCTATGCCGTTTGAGAGCACTAAAGTTGTTCCGTGGAATTATGGAGCCGAAGTGTATTGTAATGGGCAGAAGATAAACTTGAATGATACCCCTACAAGTTCAGTTGACAATCTAGTGGGTGCAGGAGGCATTACTCGCAGTGGCCGAGTCTTTTCATCGCTTGAGGTGATTGCTGATAAAGTGGACAAGGGGAAAAGATCGGTAGTGGAGGAGACTTCTCAATCTGGGGAGAAGGAATCTTTGTTGAAAGACACGGAGGAATTCATGAGGTTGATTCGGAAAAGCGACTACAAGATAGTCGATCACTTGCAGCAAACTCCGTCCAAAATATCTATACTGTCGTTGCTCCTTTGCTCTGATGCGCATAGGAATGCATTACCGAAGATACTAAACACTGCTTACGTGCCACAGGAAATCTCAGTCAATCAACTTGAAGAAGTGGTGGCGCACGTAAACGCAGACAATGGCTTAGGCTTCACGGACCTGGATTTGACACCCAGAGGCAGAAATCACAATTGTGCGCTGCACATATCTTTGGAATGTCGAGGGACTATCATGTCTCACGTGCTTGTGGATACGGGATCTTGTTTAAACGTGCTTCCCAAGAAGGCTTTGATGAAGTTGGATATGAAGGGGTTGATTTGCACGCCAAGTGATTTGGTGGTGCGTGCGTTTGACGGAACCCGAAGATCCGTGTTTGGGGAGGTAACTTTGCCAATTTAGGTTGGACCTGAAGTCTTCGATGTTGTGTTTTACATCATGGAAATCCAACCGGCCTACAGTTGTTTACCAGGTCACCCTTGGATTCATTCAGCTGGGGCTGTTACATCAACTCTGCATCAGAAGCTAAAATACATGGTTGGCGGAAGCGTTGTGACGGTATGCGGGGAGGAAGATATCATGGTCAGCCATTTATCATCCTTTAAGTATGTTGAAGTGGATGGAGAGATCCATGAAACCCTCTGCCAAGCCTTCGAAGCGGTCAAGATCAAAGACAAGACTCCTGTTGTGAGTAAAGAGCCCGAGGTGGCTATGTCTTCCTTTAAAGAAGCACAGGTTGTGGTACAAGCTGGTTCAACCCAAGGCTGGGGGCAGGTGATTGATATACCGCAGAAGCAAGAAAATTCGGTCTGGGGTACCACCCATCGTCTTCATAGAGCAAGCTGAAGTTCAAGGGGCCGATCAGGTTTACTAGCGGAGGTGTCTTCTTTGATCAGATCAGTGCCATTTCTGATGATGAAGCTGGAGACAGTGACTGTGACATGGATGCCTGGATCAAGCCATGTGTTCCGGGACAGAGCCTACACAACAGGTCAATTGAAAAAGTCGTTCAAGTGACGACTGAACAATAATGCATTGTTTTTCCAATTATTGTACTACCCTATGTCCTACCCGGGGCATAGTGGTATTTTATTTCAGGGCCTTACTTGTTTATGTCTGAACACTGTGATTAATTAATCAAAGGGCGTTTTCTCATTCAAATTTTGTGATCTCTATTTTTCTTATTTTCGCTTTTCCCAATAAAATGGCAACGTGGTTGATATTTGTTTACAAATTGTTTGAAACATTTAACAATTTTCATTGCAGGATTCCTATTGCAGATGACACCGATCCAGAACCTTCTATGACTCGCTTCGACTTCGATCAACCGATATATCAAGCTGAAGAAGAGATTGATGAGGATGAAGACATGCCTGAGGAACTAGCCAGACTTTTGAAACAAGAAGAGAAAATTATTCTGCCTCATCAGGAAGAAATTGAGGTCATTAATTTGGGTTCTGAGGAAGTGGTCAGAAATGTACGGATAGTGGCTGCGCTGCAGAGCGACGTCAAGCAAAGGTTGATCGAGATGCTTCGAGATTATAGTGACATCTTTGCTTGGTCGTATGAGGGTATGCCTGGACTTGATACCGACATAGTGGTTCATCGCTTACCGTTGCGCGAGGAATGTCCGCTGGTCAAGCAGAAACTGAGAAGAACGAGACCAGATATGGCAGTCAAAATCAAAGAAGAGGTCCAAAAGCAGTGGGATGCTAGATTTTTAGCTGTGACTACCTACCCTCTGTGGGTCACTAACATAGTACTTGTATCGAAGAAAGATGATAAGGTGCGTATGTGTGTTGATTTTCGGGATTTGAACAAGGCGAGCCCTAAAGATGATTTCCCGCTCCCTCACATTGACGTATTGGTCGACAATACTGCTCAATTTTCGGTGTTTTCCTTCATGGATGGTTTCTCGGGTTATAATCAGATAAAGATGGCACCGAAGGACATGGAGAAAACAACATTCATTACACCGTGGAGAACGTTTTGCTACAAGGTGATGCCTTTTGGTTTGAAGAATGTCGGAGCAACATATCAGCGTGCTATGACAACGCTCTTTCATGACATGATGCATAAAGAGATTGAGGTTTATGTTGACGATATCATTGCTAAATCCCAAACGGAGGAGGAGCATCTGATTAATTTGTTGAAGCTGTTTGAAAGGCTTAGAAAGTTCAGACTAAGGTTGAATCCGAATAAGTGTACTTTCGGAGTTCGGTCCGGAACGTTATTGGGGTTTATTGTCAGCGAAAAAGGAATTGAGGTAGATCCTGCAAAGATAAAAGCCATACAAGACATGTCAGCGCCAAAAAAAGAAAAAGAAGTTTGTGGTTTCTTGGGGAGATTGAACTACATTGCTCGATTCATATCTCATTACACAGCCACGTGTGAGCCAATGTTTAAGCTGTTAAAGAAAGATCTGGCGATTGTCTGGAATGAAAATTGTCAAAGAGCCTTTGACAAAATAAAAGAGTATTTGCAGGAGCCTCCAATATTGATACCTCCAGTAGCTGGAAGGCCTTTAATCATGTACTTAACGGTTCTTGAGAATTCCATGGGTTGTGTTCTTGATCAACACGACGAGACTGGAAGAAAGGAGCATGCAATTTATTACTTGAGTAAAAAGTTCACAGATTATGAGTCCCGTTACTCAATGCTCGAAAAGACGTGTTGTGCACTCGCCTGGGCTGCCAAACGTTTGAGGCAGTATATGCTCAATCACACAACCATGCTGATTTCGAAGATGGATCCGATCAACTATATCTTCGAGAAGCAAGCACTTTCAGGAAGAATTGCTAGATGGCAAATGGTATTGACAAAGTACGATATACAGTATATTTCCCAGAAAGTCATCAAAGGAAGTGTTATGTCAGAATACCTTGCTGAGCAGCCTATCGAAGATTATCAACCGATGAAGTTTGAATTTCCTGACGAGGATATCATGTTTCTCAAAGAAAAAGATTGTGAAGAACCACTGCATGGTGAGGGTCTAGAGAAGGGTTCTCAATGGCAAATGATATTCGATGGTGCTGTCAACTCTTATGGTAGCGGAATTGGGGCAATTATTACCACTCCTCATGGTACTCATATCCCGTTCACTGCTAGATTGACGTTCCCAATCACCAAGAATGAAGCTAAATACAAAGCATGTATCATGGGTCTGGAAGAAGCTATTGATATGAGGATCAAAAATCTTGATGTATATGGTGATTCAGCGCTGGTTGTTAATCAAATTGAAGGAGAATGGGAAACTCGTCAATCGAATCTGATTCCTTACTGAGATTATGCAAGGAGGTTGTTACCATTCTTCGATCGTATAGACTTCCACCATGTACCAAGAGCGGAGAATCAGATGACCGATGCTTTGGCAACGCTATCTTCGATGTACAAGGTCAATTTTTGGAATGAGGCTCCCAGAATTGTCATTTCTCGCTTGGACAGACCCGCTTTTGTATTTGCCATTGAACAGGCCGCTGATGGCAAGCCATGGTTCTACGATATACAGAACTTCCTCAAGAAGCAAGAGTATCCACCAGGGGCTTCGACCCAGGATAAGAAGACGCTGAGGAGGTTGTCTGGCAACTTTTACCTAAACCCAGATGGGGTGCTATATAGAAGGAACCATGATTTGGTGTTGTTAAGATGTGTGGATAAAAAAGAAGCAATGTTGCTTATGGAAGAAGTCCACGAGGGTACTTTCGGTACGCATGCCGGCGGATATGCCATGTCTCGGAAACTGTTACGAGGTGGGTATTATTGGCTAACTATGGAGTCAGATTGTTTCAAATTTGCGAAGAAATGCCATAAATGCCAGATTTATGCTGATAAGATACATGTGCCGCCGAGCCCGCTGAATGTTATGGCCTCCTCGTGGCCTTTCTCCATGTGGGGCATTGATATGATTGGTAAGATCGAGCCCACTGCATCCAACGGTCACCGTTTCATCTTGGTAGCCATCGACTACTTCACCAAGTGGGTTGAAGCAGCTTCGTACGCCAATGTGACCAAACAAGTGGTAGCAAGATTCATAAAGAAGGACATCATTTGCAGATATGGAGTTCCCGAGCGAATCATTACTGATAATGGTTTGAATCTGAACAACAAAATGATGAAGGAGCTATGCCAGAACTTCAAGATTGAACATCACAACTCATCGCCCTATCGGCCGAAGATGAATGGCGCTGTTGAAGCGGCCAATAAAAATATCAAAAAGATAGTGCAAAAGATGGTTGTCACTTACAAAGATTGGCATGAAATGTTGCCTTTCGACTTGCACGGTTATCATACGACGGTACGCACATCAACCGGGGCAACTCCTTTCTCACTAGTGTACGGTATGGAAGCTGTCCTGCCGCTAGAAATTGAGATTCCTTCTTTAAGGGTTTTAGTTGACATGAAACTTGATGAGGCAGAATGGATTAAGAATCGTTTGAATCAGCTTAGTATGATGGATGAAAAGAGGCTAGCGTCAATTGCATATGGTCGTTTATACCAGACCCGGATGAAGAAAGCTTACGATAGGAAGGTGCACCCTCGAAGCTTTCAGACGGGCGATCTTGTGTTGAAAAAGATTCTCCCACCACAGTCAGATCACAGGGTCAAATGGACTCCCAATTACGAGGGTCCATATATTGTTCGAAAGGTCTTCTCCGGAGGAGCCTTGTTGTTAGCCACCATGGATGGTGAAGATTTCTCATCCCCTGTGACACAAAAAGAAAGTCCAGGCAAAAATGGGGCATCCCGGCGAACCATAAAAAAGGAAAAAGGTTCGGGCAAAAATTAGGGATAAAAACGAAAAGATGTAAACCCGCAAAGTCGAAAACCTATAAAGGCGACTTTGGCAAAAAAGGGTATCCCGGTGAATCGAAAACCCGAAAAGGGCGATTCAGGCAAAAGTTAGGGATTGAAAAGCAAATGACTGCGGTCTGCGTATGAACTTCATTGCCTAGTGGATTGGGAGAACCTGAGGGTTGTTTTCATCCGAATCAATCTCTTCCACAGACGAAGCGTCAGGAAAGCGTCAGAGTCAGGTGAGTCATAGAGGGATCAACTCATGGTGATTGTCTGTACCATGTTGCCGACATTTTTGTACACTCTTGTATATTTCTGTACATATCTGTATTTTGTTTTGCGCAACTTCCTCTTTTCAGGAGTTGCATCTGTTGTAAAACTTCGCCTATTTACAGGCCATTCATCAATAAACATATACTATTCAGTACTTGATCTGTGTGCTTTGTTTTAACTTTTACTGTTTTGTTTGTGAAAACGCCCAATGTGTTGATAAACTTGTGCTAACATAAACTTGCAGGCCTTGGCCAATAATTGTTAAAACTTTGAATTAATTGAACAACGTCACGAGTGATGACTAAGATGATTCCATTTGCGTAGGATATCTCGTCTGTTTGTTCAGTTTTGCAGGGTCGTTACCCTTGGGGCAAAGATATGGATGAAGTTTGTCCTATCCCCAGCCAGAGATTTACTTCCCCGATCAGTGAAGTTCACACCTCTATCCCCAGTAGGGTCAGTGCATTTAATCCCTGCAAGGTACATGCTTGTAGGTACTCCCCAGCGAGTCATGTTTGGATTTTTCTCGCCACAGAGTATGAGCAGCCTGGTTAGGTTCATTCCCTGGCAGAATAATCTCCAGCAGATTGAAGGGAGGATCTCCCCAACAGTGTTGTTCTCTCTTCCTCAGCGGGATGGAAGAATGTTGTCACGTCGGTATTTTCTTTGCATGAAGCCAGTAAAAGCCCGATTCTTGGCATAAGCCCAATCGTTATTGGCATGAGCAAGTCTGTGCTCTATTCCCCAACAGATTCATTGATTCTTTCAACAGGGTTATTTCTCTTTCCCTGGAAGGATAGCTTCTGTATCTCTAGCATTTATTTTGCTAAGTCGGTTCCGGTGCATCTGCATGCGTGCATAGCATCTACCCAAACGCGTAGCATTTCCATTTCGTATGGAGCATTACGCCATTTTCAAACATATACATGTGAAACATAAGCCAGGTTGTTATCTCTTTGTTTCAGGTGTATCTCTCAGGTGATGGGTCTTTGCTCGCGTGGTGGCTAAACCCCAATTCATGCTATTTCCTTAGTGGAGTTTCTCTGTGATCATTATTCGTGGGTGATCTTAACTTCATGTGGATTTTGTTGCTCGCTTTTATTTAGCGAAGATCTGGCGGCAATGTCAGAAGATTCCCAGAATAGGGATATCCGACGACAATGTTGGATGCTTATCAGTTTTATGTTTGTCTGGCGGCGATGTCAGATGTTTATTATCACCGTGGGTGTCTGGCGGTGATTTCAGAATTCTTTATCCTCACAGGTACTTGACGGTGATGTCAAGTGTTTCTCAAAATTATGTTTAGCTGGCGACGAGGTCAGATTATTTTATCAGGTTGTAGTTAGCTAGCAGCGATGTCAAATGTTTATTGGATTTACGGTTGCTGATAGCGATGTCAGGATTCTCTTACTAGATTTGTGTTGTTACTAACAGCGATGTCAGTTGATTTTGGTTCTCCAGTAGCGATGTTGGATGTTCGTTTCTGACGGCGATGTCAAGTAATGTTTGTTTCCCAGCGGCGATGTTGGATGTCTGTTTCCCAGTGGCGATGTTGGATGTTTGTTTCTGACGGCGATGTCAGGTAATGTTTGTTTCTGACGGTGATGTCAGGTATTACCGGTTTTCCAGCGGCGATGTTGGAGGGTTGTGTCTTACTGGCGGTGATGTCAATTGATGTTTGTTTCTAGCGGCGATGCCAGGGGATCTTTGTTTTCCCAGTGGCTATGTTTGATGTTTGGCGGCGATGTCAGATGTTATAGTTTACCAGCAGCGATGTTGGATGTTTTTCTAGCAGCAATGTCAGATGTGTTGGTTATTGACGGTGATGCCAATGGCTTAATCAACTTCGTGATGTCCGATGATGATGTCAGATGCTTTATTTTAACTGGCGGCGAGGTCAGGTGTGATTTACTGGTTGGATTACTTTGAATGACTGGCGGCGATGTCAGAGAATTGTATCATGTGATTCTATACCTGTTTTATCTAACAGAGGTCTAACGGCGATGTTAGTTATTCTACCAACTTGAAGTAGAAGTTTGACGATGATGTCAACTGTTATTATAGACGTAATGTCCATGACTGACAGCGAGGTCAGGTGCTTGACGGCGATGTCAGAAGAATTTAATGCAAATAATTGACGGCGAGGTCATATGCTCTTCAAACTATGTGTCACTATTGTTTTCTTAGATCGGTTTTCCCCAAGCAGAGTTACTCCTTTCCCCAGAGGAATGTGTTTATGATCAGAACAGTTACCCCAGGAGGGTTTGCAGATTTATTTTCTGTGGTTGGCAAATTTCTGGGTTCTTTGGTATTTGTTGCACCCCAAAATTTGCCCAACCTTTTCTTAACTTGGTTTATGTTTCATTTCATTTCTTTCTAGCATTTGCATTGCATAGCATGTTGCATTGCATAGCATGTTGCATTGAATAGGGGATCAAGATATTATGCATAGCAAGAGGAGTCTACTCAGAGGGTTGAGCCTAAGCAAGGGGTGTTACTCAAGTTGGAATGGTCATCAATTCATCAGGAAGTGGGCATTGGCCCTATGAAAGAAAGGATGGATGTATGTGGGTCAGTTCCTAACTAAAAGGCCAATTGAAGATCATCAGAGGATTGTGGATTCATGGTTATGGATATAAGATGTTGAGAGAGCTCATTGAGTGCCTTGAGGGTCACTATGGAGCTCATCCAAGTGTTTGTGCCAAGTATGGTAGGTTACAGTTGAAATTGTTGCAATTAGGGTTTCATTTGGCTAGTCCTCAGTCAACTGTGCAATTGAAGGAGATTAAAACTCAATTCAAAGTCTCTGTGGGCATGGGATGTTGTGTTCGTATATATGAGACATCATTTCAAGTTCAATTCATCAAGGATCAAGTGTGTGAGAAGTTACTAAATTAGGGTTCTCGTGGTAAAATCCCCTATTTAGTGCCTAACTTCAAAACCACCTATCTAAAGATACAAGTTTCATCTCAACTTTTGACCAACATGGAACTTGTATAGCATGTTCTTAGCTTTAATTTGAGTACTAGAAGTCCTTTATTGGATTTATAGAACTCAAGTTATGGTCCAGACAAGTTACAGGTCATCAGAGGGATGTGATTTTGGTCAACAAAAGTCAACCAACTTCCAAGCCATTTTTTACCTAGAAGGATGTTTCTCCTCATCTTTTGGCCAACATGAAAGTTGTAGGTCTTGGTCTTAGCTTTCCAAAATGTACTAGAAGTCTTTCATCTGATTTGTAGAACTCAAGTTATGAGGTTTACAAGTTAGGGTTATTTTGGGAAAGTAAGATTACAGGTCATAAAATTATAGGTCCATTTCACCAACTTGCACACTTCAAATGAAGATTTTTCCAACATCAAACTTGCTCCGAATGGTGTTATTTGCTTATTCAAGTATTGAGAAGTTAAGGAATTGGCTTGGTTTGAGGTCTTGATGTTTGAATTTTCATGGAAGAATGATTAAAGGGGCAAAATTGGAATTATTTCATATTTGACTCATTTTGTGCAAATGAGTGCATTTTCTGAGTGCAAACAATATTTAAAATGCATTGGCAATATTAAATTTTGGAATTGAGGTGTGTAAGTGAGCCATTTTCAAGGTTTCTTCACTATGAAGTTACACAATCAGCATTGAGATCATTTAAGGCTCTAATCCTGACCATTCATGCTCCATGTGATACCAGCAAGTGTTTCAAGCCATTTTGGAGCCAAATTTAGTGCAATTTTCGTGTACATGAAGCTTGAAAAATTCACTTCCTTGGATTTTTGATTGGGCTGCTAGAGGATCAATTTGGGCTCAAATATCATCAAGATCCATTGCATAAAAGGTTTTGAACCTTCACAACTCATCAGAAGTGCAAATTGGAGCGAAATTGAGCAAGTTGAGTTTTCAAAAAGACGTGGAAATTCAAATTTCGAATTTGGAGATTGAGGCTGTTTCAGGAGAAATTGTGAATTGAGAAAGCTTCAGTGAAGTTTCAGTGAACGATTATGGGAAATTACCTTCAAGCTTGAGCTCCATTTGAAGGCTCAGTGGAAGTTCTCCACTAGATAATTGAAATTCAACATTACACTCTTAATAAGCATCAATTCATTGCCATTTTTGCATACTTGTGACATAGGATCAATGTAGATCATTAAAATGTAAAACGAACTGGCATTGGTTGTGGTTGTTGGGTGATGCTTGAAAATGTTTGGATCTGGTTTGGTTTGTTTATGCATGATTTTTCTTGTTTGATGCTTGATCTATGATCTACGTGAGCTCTAGATGAGTTCTGGATCAAATTGGAGTGGTTTTGGTGAACTTTGAATTTTGATGTTCATTCTTGTTGTCTTCGGGTTTGGAGATTTACGCATGTTTAGTTAGTTTTGAGGCCAGAAATGAGATCCTCGTGATCTCTAATGCAATTTTAATATAAATTTCATGAGGAATGGTTAAGTTTGGAGGTATGTGTGGTTGCTGGGAGCTGCGTCCGGTGGTGCTTGGCCGGAGAAGATGATCTACAGTAACTTCGGCCAGCTGGTTGCATTTTAGGGTTTCTGGAGGTTATAGGTGATGTCATGGCAGCGTGTGTGTCGTTTGATGTGCATACTTTTGCATTCAATAGACATGATTAAAACACACGGTGGGGATGAGTTGACTGATTACACACAATTCCATTTGAGTTTTCATTAATGTGCTGGCAATTTATTAACCTCATGATGTGTTTACTTGCAATTTGATCAAGCGCTCCATATTGATTTCCTTGGTGGTCTTTGGTTGACCTATTCACACGTAATTGCCAGATTATTTGGTTTTTGTTTGGTTTGGATTGGGCCCAGCGCGCCTTGCTATTGGCACCCCAAGATTGGGCCCAATTTTGTTTCTGAACTATTTTCAATTGCTATTTGTCACGCACCTTTTTCATTTCTTTTTATTTCTTTTGTTCTTTTATTTTATTTTTTCTGTTTACAATTTTAATTAATTAAAATAGTTCCAATACTCCAAAAATTCACCAAAAATATTTTTTGTCAACTTTGAGATGTCTACTTTTTTTTGGATATTTTTATTTTATTTTTTCATTTTATTTTCAATTTAAAAATGAATTAAGTATTGGAATAGTTTTAATTGGTTTGAATTGTAACATGTTTTGTGTTTGCATTTATTTCTCTCATTCCCTTCTGATCCAATGATTGAAAATTGACCTCATCTCAATGATGAGTTGATCAATTTTAGAGGACCATTTTGCCCCTGGTTGTTGACTTTTGGGTTGACTTTTTGGGCTTTTCTTGTTGCACTTGTTTCTTCCATTTCAAAGTAGTACATCCAAATGATTTGATTCTTTTGATGGTGCTTTGAAAGGATATTTGTCTTGGTTTCTTAGCCTCTGGTTGCTAACTTGTGTATCTTCTTTGTGCATTTTATTTGATATTTTTTGAGCCTTTTTCCTATTTTTGAAGTGACTTACAAGTTAGGTCATCTCATAGGACAACTCACACAAGTGCTTGACCTAGTTTGGATTGGAAATGACCTTTGTGGATCCAATAAGCTCTCAACTCTTCTTGTTTCACATTCTATACATGTTGAGCTTGTTGTGTATTCATTTTTTAGGTTAAAATATTGTTCATTACTTGTTGTTTGATGCTTTTCTTTTTGTGCTAGCAACTTGAACTCCTAAGTGGTACATGTTTGTTTCCCTTATGCTCTTACTTGCTTTTCTTCTTGTTTTGTTTTGGTATTGCTTTTGAGCTTTCTTCTTTTCATCTCCCTTCTGTCCAATGACCTTGGAGTGTCATTTAAGGTAGCTTGGTGCCTCCTTAGGAGGAAT
This sequence comes from Lathyrus sativus, assembly GCA_963859935.3. Lineage (NCBI taxonomy): Eukaryota > Viridiplantae > Streptophyta > Magnoliopsida > Fabales > Fabaceae > Lathyrus > Lathyrus sativus. Next base: position 272,227,305 of record OZ012741.1, read on the forward strand.
TTGAAGCTTACCTAAAGTGATGAATCCATGAGGACCCTTTCTTTGTGTTTGTCACTTGTTTGTTTGCTTTTGATGCATCTCACTCCTTCTTCTTCTCTTTTATTGCATTTCCATATGCATGCTTGGTTGAGATGAGCTTGTGGTGGCTACTGCCCCACACTATTTTCCTCCCACTATCATTCTATTTGTGCATCTTATGTGTGTATCTTCATTTGCATATGCATTCTTCTTCTTCTTCTTCTTCTTTTGCTCTTCTTTGTCATGCTCCCCATAAGTCCTCTAACCTCTTGAGGTTATGATAGACATTAGGTGCCTAACTATGCATGATAACATTAGGTAGTTCCCTTTTCAAACTCAACTTTAAGTCCACTTTGCATGATAACTTTTAGGATTGATTAATCTCCCGTTAGTGTTCCTTCTTCTCTTCTCATCTTCAAACAAGTTTAACATACTTAATAAGGATAATGAATGTTGTTCCATGACCCTTATACTTGGGAAATGGTAGTTCAGGGGCCACCTCTCAATTACCTAGAGTGTTTAGTATACGTCCTTAGGATGATATGCAACGCATTCGATCCTAGGTTTTAGACTTTGTTACAACATACATTATGAACACTCTAATTCAAAACACTTCTTCTCTAAAAAACACAAAAACATTTCAAATATTTTTCACCCTTTGGGGTTCTTAATCAAGGAAAATATTTTCACCAAGAGAGTGTCGTTAACTCTTAGTTCTACCCCAAACGGTAATGCCTAAGTCTCCAATGGTCGAGCTGCATACACCAACTGCTAGAACTATCTGTTAACCCTACTCGGGCTTAAAAAACTTTTGAACCAACCTGTGGTCCTTTTAACCTGAACTATGTTTACTCTGATCTTTCGTACCAGACGAAAGTATGTAGGCACGTGACGCGATGTCTCGGCGAGAAACCTTCCCCCCTTCTTTACCTGTAGTTAGGCGAACTATGTTGACTCTGACTTTCCCATTGCACGAGGGAGTACGTAGGCACAGAGCGGCGATGCTCTGCCGAGTCAGTTCTTTTTTATTTTTCTTTTGTCCTTAAGCCTTTAGCTAGATAGTTTCAATACACCCTCTTAGATAGACAACAATGCATGGATCCCATCGAGTACGACGGACGTGAGGGGTGCTAATACCTTCCTCTTGCGTAACCGACTCCCGAATCCAGACATGGTTGCGATGACCTTGTCTTTCCATTTTTCTTTAGGTTTTTGCGATCGTTTCCTTTCCCTCTCTTTGGGATAAATAACGAAAGTGGCGACTCTTCTATTTTTCCGCCGGTTGTTTTTCACAGTTGCGACAGCTGGCGACTCTGCTGGGGACCCTGGTTCCCTATGCGAGTCAATCCTAGCTCTTGTATGTTTATCTTTGGGTGTTTTATATATGTGCTTTAGTTACTTTCCCGCATTTATTTTCCGCATCATATATCATTACTGTTGTGCTGTGGGGTGGGAAGTTTCATTGAGTGATAAGCCAGACCCGGGCTTGAGTATAAACCTAGTATTAGAGTGGAGACTAGTGGGGGCCTATTTGCTTAGCAGATATAGTTCCCTACGAAATTCACACTCAGACGAGATTTTCTTTGATGATTTTCCTTCAGATCCTTAGGATCGGTTGGGATTTTGGATTTTGGAATTGTCGACTCTGGGAACCGATCATTTGTGAGTCAGCTAAGTGAGGCCTCTTCAGGAGATAATGATGCCAAACCAAAAATGGTGAACGTATCATCATTTCTTGAAAGTTTGTGATGCTGATGAACGCATAGGATGCCAAACCTTGTTAGTGGATAGGTCCACACCTGTGAGGGGGATTGGGTTATGCAAGAAACCATAGCCTTCAGATTACCCGTTTCTTTGCAAGTGTGAATCTGTGTACATGATATCAGTGGATCCTACTGTCGGTACTTTGTTCTTGCTAAGGCGAAGCTCTGGTTTTTCTCAACCGACAGCACAACAGTCTTGATCCCTTGTTTTGCATTTTGCTTTTGCATTTTTATCTGCATCTCATTAACATGTATTTGTGTTGCAGGTGCATATTTCTCCTTTGATTCTAGTGATCTTTTCCCGCATTGCTGTTATGGAGTCCCTGAAGAGTACAGTGGCATACAAGTTTCCGGTTCCAGATGTTAGTACTTTGTTGAGTCTGATTGCCTTGGGTGAGAAAGCAGTGATGGAGGATTTCAAGAAGACTTATGGGAGATTATTGAGATATGTCTGCAAGCCTTCTGAATATGAGATTAGTGGTGTCTATGCCCTCTTACAATTTTTTGATGCCCAGTTGAGGTGCTTTGTATTTCCTGACTATGTCCTGGGTCCTACATTAGAGGAGTATTTTGAGTTGTTAGGAGTACCTATTCTGAATCGAATGTCGGTTGTCCATGTTGATACTAAGCCTGATCTGCCCAAACTTGCAGCCTTTGTGCACCTTGAAGCTTCAGAGTTGGATGGGAAGATGATCCGGAGACTTGGGATGTATGGTTTTCCTTTGCCTTGCTTGATTGAGAAAGCTCAGAAGTGTGCTAAAGATGGATGTTGGATTGTGTTTAGCGCCATCTTGGCTCTGTGTATATATGGCATTGTTTTGTTTCCTCATCTTCCAGACTTTGTGGATGTCGATGTGTTCTATATCTTAGCTTCAGGCAACCCAGTGCCCACCTTACTTGGAGACGTTTATAATTTTGTGCACTATACGAATGAGAAACGAAGGGGTAAGAACGTAGCTTGTTGTGTTCCTCTGCTGTATGCTTGGTTTACTAGTCATTTACCTCAGACGGGTCCGTTTGTTTCCACTGCCAGTACTTCAGATTGGTCAGAGAGATTGATGGGGTTATCTGCGAAGAATATTGTGTGGTTTGATCGGGACATGCTGGGTAAGGATATTGTTTATAGTTGTGGTGGCTTTCCTAATGTTCCTTTGATATGAAGGAAAGGTTGCATCAATTATAATCCTTCTTTATTTGTGAGATATTTCGGGTATGCATTGAGAGAGCCTCCTAGAGAAGAGGAGATACAAGAATCTTTGTATCTTACTGGCTTATTGGAGAGAGAGGCTCTGGGCAGACTTGAGCATGCATGGAATAATATTTGTCGGAAAGGGAAGTTAGCTTTGGGGAAGAGTAATAGTCGAGCGTATGACCCTTATTTGACTTGGATTCATGACATAGCTGCGAGGTTCTTGATGCCGTTCCCTGTAGTTGCACCTCTATATCCTCTTATGATCGAGGAACCCACTACTGTAGATATCCAGAAATACAACCAGGTATTGGCAGAGAAAGAAGAGCTGAGAAAAGTGAATGAAGAATTGGAGAAAGAAATTATCCAGATTCGCAGTGAGAAGATAGATGCAGTTCATGCTTTCAGGAGACAAACCGAGCTTGTGAACAAGCTGGGTACTGATCTGACTAAGGAGACCAATGGCAGAGAGCGCACAGGCCGAGACTTGAATGGCACTTATAGTACTCTTGCTACGAAGAAGGAAGAGTTGGATAAGGATTACACGAGGATCTCCAAGTTCGAGTCAATATGGAATGTCGCGCTTACTAACAACAAGGAGCATGAAGACAAGTTAAAACTTCAGATCAGCAAGCTGAAGGCTCAGCTTAATTCCAAAGATGAAGAGATTGCAGCAGAATCATTACGTAGACGAGACAGTGAGTGCAGGCTGAATGAAGCGATCGCGAATTTGAAGGATCTCAAGTTGAGAGCTGGCTCCAAAAGACGCATACTTGAGGCATGTTTCGGAGAGAAAGCTTTGGAAGATCACGTTGATAGCCTATAACATACTATGAGTCAACAGGATTTGCTTATCCAGGGGTTACTTGTCAGGCCGGATCATCCAGAGACGTTGAGACTGTTAGAGGATTTCCGATCATGTCATCCCGCTTGACCTGTTTTGTCTATTTCTGCTGTAGCTTTTGATGCTTATTTTGTTGTATTTAACCATCGCCAGACTTGTTGGCCGAGGTTTGTTCCTCATTTGTACTCAGTTGGAGTTTGTACGTTGCCTGATGGCTTTTTGATCTATATATGAGGAGTTGGTATTCTATGCTTGTCCGCAGGTTCTCCATTGTTATATTTTCTCCTGGAAACCAGGATCGAGGGGGAAATATCCCTATTGCATAAATACATGTCTACATTTTAGCATTTTTCACGCATTTGCAGGTGTACCGGAACCGTTAACCTTATTTTCTCTTGTGGTTTACTAGTATTTCAGGATTTTTGACGTGACAACTCACCGCTACGACACCAGAGGAAACCAGAAAAGGATGATGGATCAGATGCAGGTAGAAATGCGAGATGAGAGATTGTATGGCACAGCTGATGAAGGTTATGCAAGGGGTTGCTAGTGGTCAGGCTCAACTTCAAACTTTGGTGCAACCTTTGATTGCGCGGGTTGATAGTGATGGTGTGTTGCACGGTGGGAATGCTTCTAACCCTCCTCATCCGGAAACTCCTCGGGTAGACAACTATATGCCAACTTTAGTCATCCCTACTGCTGGAGGGGGTGGTCACGCTGCTGGCGCTGGAAATGTGACAGGTTTTAATGTTGGTTTTGCCAATGGTGGTAATGGTAACGGAAATGGCTATGGCTATGGTCTCGATACTACAGGTGCCATACATGGTAGTCTGGACCACACTTGGAATGAGGATAGGCAGGAAGATGTGTTTTCTCCAAGGATTGTGAATGCTGAAATACCTTGTGAGGCTGACAGAAGAATTAAGATGATCGAAGAGAAGATGAGGTCGCTTGAATGCCAAAATTCGATGGGGCTGGATATGTCTAATCTGGGGTTGATTCCAGGCTTGAGGGTACCTCCAAAGTTTAAGGTCCTAGATATCAATAAGTATAAGGGTACTACTTGCCCTAGGATTCATTTGAGGTCTTATTATCGCAGATGTCTATGCATTCTGAGGACGAGAAGCTCTTGATGCACTTTTTCCAAGATAGCTTATCCGGATCATCGCTGGAATAGTATATGAGCTTAGAGCCCGCTAAAGTCCGTAGCTGGAAAGAACTAGCCGAAGCTTTTGTAAGGCACTATCAGTATAACAATGACCTTGCTCCGAATAGAGTCCAGTTGCAGAATCTCTCTCAGAAGAGCAATGAATGCTTTAAAGAATACGCCCAGAGGTGGCGAGAGCTTGCTGCTAGGGTACAACCACCAATGGTAGAAAGGGAACTTGTGGATATGTTTGTTGCTACCTTACCAGGAGTGTACTATGAGAAACTCATTGGCAATATGTCTGGAAGCTTTTCTGATCTAATAATCACCGGTGAAAGGGTGGAGAATGGAATTAAGATAGGAAAGATCAATGCTGGCGAATGATCCTCATCTGGAGGAGGAAACAAGAAAGTGTTTGGAAACAAAAGGCGAGAAGGAGACACTAATGTTGTATCCAATTCATGGGGAATAAATAGAGGTCGGAATCGACACAATCAACAAGTTGCCAGTATCACTATTCCAGCAGTTCAACAGCCACAACAACAACAGCGTCAGCAACAACAGCAACAACGACCTCAGCAGAATCAGCAGGGGTATGGCAGATACCAAGATAGAGGCCGGGCAGCAGGGAACAGACATTTTGATGCCCTTCCTATGCCATGCTCACGGCTATTGCAAGCGTTGCTATAACTTCAGTTGATTCAGAAAAGAACTATGGCTCCTTTGAGCGGACAACCTCCACCTGGGTACGATGCAAATGCCCGCTGTAAATTCCATTCGGGTGCTCCAGGACATAATATAGACAATTGTAAAGCCTTCAACATAAAGTGCAAGATATGATTGACAGTAAGGCTATCAATTTTTCTAATGATGCTCCCAATGTAGTGCAGAATCCCATGTCGAATAATGGGCAGGTTGGGGTAAATGCAATTGTAGAGGAAGAGGTGTTGAATTTGGTGACCAGTGTTGATGAACTGAAAACACCCTTAAGCTTTGTGAAGGCCAGAATGCTACAGGGAGGTGTCTTTCCGAGATGTGTTGAAGGTTGTGATGATTGTGCTGTTGACCCTGAAAGAGGATGTGGTTTATTGAGAAACTGTATTCAGGGGATGATTGACGATGGAGTTTTACAATTTGATCATTCTGTTGGAAGAGAATCTGAGAATGTAGTGACTGAAGAGAAGGATGAGATTGCGACAATCTCCATCCCTTATAAGATTGTTACTATCTACGCTCCAAAGCCGCCAACGGTAACTATCACCAAAGCAGGTCCTATGCCATTTGAAAGCACTAAGGCCATTACGTGGAACTACAGAGTCGAAGTATATTGTAATGGGCAGAAGATAAACTTGAATGATACTCCTGCAAGTTCAGTTGACAATCTAGTGGGTGCCGGAGGTATTACTCGTAGTGGCTGAGTCTTTTCCTCGCCTGAGGTGATTGTTGATAAAGTGGATAAGGGGAAAAGACCGGTAGTGGAGGAGACTTCTCAATCTGGGGAGAAGGAATCTTTGTTGAAAGATGCGGAGGAGTTCATGAGGCTGATTTGGAAAAGGGACTACAAGATAGTCGATCACTTACAGCAAACTCCGTCCAAAATATATATCTTGTTGTTGCTTCTTTGCTCTGAGGCGCATAGGAATGCGCTGCTGAAGATACTAAACACTGCTTACGTGCCACCGGAAATTTTAGTCAATCAACTTGAAGGAGTGGTTGCTCACGTAAACTGATCACACTAAAATTCACCGTATTTCTGACTCCGATTTCGCATGCATTCTTAGCTTTTATTGTTGTTTTGCTTTGTTATTGCTTTGTTTTCTTATGTTTTCAGGTTTTTATAATAATCGGAGCTGGAATCGGGAAAAGGAGCGAAAAAGGAGTGAAAACGGACGAAAACCTAGAAATTCAGCATTTTGCACTTACGGCACCCACTGTGGCGGGCGCCATGGGGTTAGCCATGACGTGGCCACGTCTCAAGACCACTCCTCAACCTCCAAGACCCACGATCCCCACTACATCATCCCCTGTAGGGACCGTGGCGGGCGCCATAGGCCTGTGGCGGGCGCCACAAGGCAAAAATCCTCAACCTCCACTTTTTAGTGGAGGGGCGTCCCGGTCATTTCGCGCTTCCAGTTTCTCCTATAAATAGGACCTTAGATTTTCGTTTTTCTTCATCCAGAATTAGAATCCTCTAGGCATATATCAGTTATAAAGCAGTTGCCATTCCACATCGGGGTGCCTCTGCAATCGAGTGATCGAGTCTGTAATCTGTCTGTGGTTCGAGTTTTGGAGCACTCTGGAGGAAGTTAATCCTGCCGCCATTTTAATTCCAGTTAGTATTTTATTTTCCCGCATTGCTTTACTTTTATTTATTTTCTCGCACTTTACTTTGTTTATTTCCCGCACTCGCACATTTACGTTGTTTATTTCCCGCACTCGCACATTTACGTTGTTTATTTCCCGCACTCGCACATTTACGTTGTTTACTTCCCGCACTCGCACATTTACTTTGTTTACTTCCCGCACTCGCTTTAAATTACTCATATGAAAAACTATAAAAATAATATTTACTTTATCATGTCTAACTAATCCCATAAAGGTTAGAATGTAAGGATCGTAATTAAACCAGTAATCAGTATAATTGTTCGTGGAAACACCTAAGGGCTATTTTATCTTCCAATTCAAGTAATTGTTTTTAACTATTTCAAAAACAGCCAAAAGCGCTTTGTATAGTTCATTAGGAGTTTTTAGATTAAAAAGAAAAGAGATTTTAAAACGACTTTCGGACGCGTTATGAGATTTAGAGTCTGGTTCATAAGAACCTCTTTTTGCTAAGAAGTCCAGGTTAAAATACTTTTCAACTTTGTTAAGAAACTATATTTCTTAAAAATAGGTTTACTACTCTAACGCAGTACGCACCTTTTTATCCGTGACAATAGGAGGGGTTGATTAGAGAGTACAACTTGGTTCTGAATACGCGAAAGCGACAGTTCCTGTTAAATTAGTTCTTTTCAAAGGAGAAAACATTGCCCATAAGTAGTTCCATTAACAAGTACTGGATTATCATTGATTACGTGAATTACATTCGAGCCTGTCTTTTATTTATTATTTAAAATTATAATTTTATTTACCATTGCACCCTTACTAAAACCCTTAAAAATAGTTGCCTTAGATAAACACCATAACAACAGGTACGATAGATTGACACTTGGTCTCTGTGGATTCGATAATCTTTTATATTACTTTGACGTGATTCGTACACTTGCGAAAAACACGCATCAAGTTTTTGGCGCCGTTGCCGGGGACCAATATCGTCAAATTTCATTACCCTGTAGTTATACCGTTTAGACTAAGGTTGTTACCCACCGGTCAATGCGAAAGACTCGCAGTGCCGGAAGTTTAGTAGACCCTCTAGCTGAACCTGAACGTTACGCTCGCGCACGTTTATTTTTCCATAGGAATAGGAGAGCTATGGCCGAAGATCAAAATCGAAGACCTCTTAAGGACTTCTCCCAACCATCAAACGAGGAACCTAGTTCCAGTATAGTAAACCCCGCTATCCCAGCCAATAATTTTGAACTTAAGCCATCCCTGCTGCAATTAGTGCAACAGAGACAATTCGCAGGTCTCGCTACTGATAACCCAAACCAACATTTAAAAAACTTTCTTCAATTAGCAGACACCTTTAAAACCAATGGAGCTTCTCCTGAGGCAATACGCTTAAGATTATTTCCCTTTTCCCTCAGAGATAAAGCTCTATCATGGTTAGATTCCCTTCCACCCAATTCAATAACAACTTGGGATGACCTTAGAAAAGTTTTCCTTGCTAGATATTTTCCCCCAAGTAAGACCGCTCTTCTTCGAAACCTAATAACTAGATTTACCCAACACCAAGGAGAGTCGTTGTTCGAAGCCTGGGAGAGATATAAAGAACTATTAAGAGCATGCCCACACCATGGCCTACAGAATTGGCTAATCATCCAAACCTTCTATAATGGACTTCTTTATAACACTAAAATGACCATCGACGCTGCCGCTGGTGGCGCACTGATGAACAAACCTTACCCTGAAGCTAGTGCCCTTATCGAGGATATGGCCCAAAACCATCAATCATGGGGAGTAGAACGAGCGACAGTGGAAAACAAGGAAGCCCAAGGAGGAATACATGAGCTAAGCTCTATAGACATGATGCAGGCTAAAATGGACGCGTTGGCCCTTAGAGTCGAACATATGTGTACAACTCCGAATACTGTTGCCGCAGTTTCGCCGAATTGTGAGATATGTGGAACGCAAGGACACCAATCCGCCGAATGCAATCTGTTAAATGAAACCAACACTGAGCAAGTGAACTATACCCAAGGGAACCCATTTTCAAACACATATAACCCTGGATGGAGGAATCACCCAAACTTCTCCTACAAAAATAATAACCCTATCCAAAATACCGCACCTCCGAGACAACAAGGTTACCAAGCCCCTAGAACAAATCAACCTATGCAACCTGTACCACCTAGCCCGAGCTTTGAGGAAGTTGTAAAAGATTTTATCGTTGCTCAAAAACAACAAAACAAAGAGTTCATGAACCATAACGTCCATGTTAACGAACTAATTACCAAGTTAGGAACCAAGGTTGATCAAATTATTACTCATAATAAGATGCTTGAAACCCAGATCTCTCAGGTAGCGTTAAACCAAGCCCCACAGACTACACCTGGAGGACAGTTCCCTGGACAACCTCAACAAAACCCGAAAGGGCAAGCTAATGCCATTACTCTACGAAGTGGAACCGCTTATAAGGAACCTTTAAACCCTAGATTAAGTGAGCCCGAAACTTCTGAGAGGAATGAGGAAAAGGAACCAGAGAAGCCTGAAACCCCGGAAAGTCAAGAAAAAGGAGAAGAACCTAAAAATAAAACCTATGTACCGCCACCGCCATACAAACCACCAATACCTTACCCTCAAAGATTAAAGAAAACCCAAATCGATAATCAATATCAAAAATTCGTTAAGGTTATAGAAAAACTTCACGTAGAAATCCCCTTTACAGAAGCCATCACCCAAATACCTTCTTATGCTAAGTTTCTCAAAGACATACTTACAAATAAACGTAGACTCGAAGATCCGAAACCCGTGGAATGTAATTCTATTTCCGAAAATAGGTTAGCAAAGAAAGATAAAGATCCCGGAAATTTTTCCATTCCTTGTGTTTTGGGGAATCATGTCATCGAAAAAGCTTTTCTAGACTTAGGAGCTAGTGTGAGCTTAATGCCTTTAGCAGTTTGTGAGAGATTAAACTTAGGAGAACTACAACCTACTAAGATGTCACTTCAATTAGCCGATAGATCCATTAAATACCCTATAGGCATACTTGAAGACGTCCCTGTTAGGATAGGTCAGCTGTTTATACCTACTGATTTTGTTGTCATGGACATTAAAGAAGATGACGACATACCAATCCTCCTAGGTAGACCGTTCTTATCAACTGCTGGAGCCGTAATAGATGTTAAAAAGGGAAAACTAACTTTTGAGGTAGGTGGCCAGAAGATAGAATTTATATTGTCAAAATTTCTTATGGCACCTGTGATAGGAGATTCTTGTTATGCCTTAGATATCATCGAAGAATGTATTAGGGAATTAGAACAAGAAGAAGAAACTGAATCTATAAAATTGCCATCAACCCTTATTTTGGAAGATGACAATTATAAAACACCCTACATTGATGATAACCTTCACGAATGTTTATCTCTTACCCCAGATCCTATGCCTTGCCCTATAAAACCGACCGTAAAACTTAAGGAACTGCCTAAAAACCTGAGATATGAATTTCTTGATGAAGATATGAACCGTCCAGTTATAGTCAGTGCTACCTTAAACCAAGAAGAAACCGATCAATTATTAGAAGTTTTACGTAGGTACCCCTCAGCCTTAGGATATAAGATCTCTGATCTAAAAGGAATAAGCCCATCCGTATGCATGCATCGGATTTTGCTTGAAGAAGATTCAAAACCTTCTAGAGAACACCAACGTAGAATAAATCCTATAATGAGTATTGTAGTTAAGACTGAAGTTCTTAAGTTACTAGAGGCAGGTATAATATATCAGATCTCGGACAGTAAATGGGTGAGTCCTGTGCATGTAGTACCTAAAAAGGGAGGCATCACAGTCGTGCAAAACGAGAAGGGCGAACCTGTAGCAAAAAGAACTGATGGAGGTTGGCGTATGTGCATAGATTATAGAAAATTAAATAAAGCAACTAGGAAGGACCATTTCCCATTACCATTCATAGACCAAATGTTGGAGCGCCTAGCCAGACACTCTTACTTTTGTTATTTAGATGGATATTCAGGATTCTTCCAAATACCTATTCACCTCGAAGATCAAGAAAAAACTACCTTTACATGCCCAGTTGGAACCTTTGCCTATAGAAGAATGCCTTTTGGACTTTGTAATGCTCCTGCAACTTTCCAACGCTGCATGATGTCTATCTTTGCTGATTATTTGGATGGAATCATGGAAGTATTTATGGACGATTTCTCAGTTTGTGGGTCAGATTTCAAAAATTGTCTTGTCAACCTTGAGAAAATCCTGGAGAGATGTGTGGAGGTAAACCTTGTGCTAAATTGGGAAAAATGTCATTTCATGGTCACCGAAGGGATTGTTTTAGGACATATAGTTTCCGAAAAAGGTATAGAGGTAGATAAAGCAAAAATAGAAGTCATAGAGAATCTAAAACCGCCGAAGACTATCAGGGAGATAAGAAGTTTTCTTGGACATGCCGGATTTTACCGACGTTTTATCAAGGATTTCTCCAAAATAACAAAGCCCTTAACTGGTCTTTTAATGAAAGATGCTGAGTTCATCTTCGATGAAAAATGTACTGAAGCATTTAATCTTCTGAAGCAAGCTCTGATTTCAGCACCTATAATGAAACCCCCTGATTGGTCGGAACCGTTTGAGATAATGTGTGACGCCAGTGATTATGCTGTTGGAGCCGTTCTAGGTCAGAGAAAAGATAAGAAGTTACATGTGATTTATTATGCCAGTAGAACCCTAGACGCTGCACAGCTCAACTACGCAACAACCGAAAAAGAGCTCCTAGCTGTAGTTTTTGCAATAGACAAATTTAGATCTTATCTAGTAGGAGCCAAGATTATAGTTTACACCGACCATGCTGCCATTCGTTACTTACTAAGCAAAAAGGATGCCAAGCCTAGGTTACTTCGATGGATTCTATTATTACAAGAGTTTGATTTGGATATCCGTGACAAGAAAGGCACTGATAATGTGGTAGCTGATCACCTATCTAGGCTAGAATACCTGAAACCTGATCCAGTACCCATAAATGACGATTTTGCCTACGATAGACTGATAGCCCCACTAGAAACCATTGAAGATGATAACCCAGACCCTCATGAGCAATTTCATAAATCCTTAGCTATAAGCAATGTACCTTGGTATGCAGATTTTGTTAATTACCTAGCCGCTGACATCATACCCCCTGATCTAAACTACCACCAGAAGAAGAAGTTCTATAGTGATGTGAGAAACTTCTATTGGGACGATCCATTTCTTTTCAAGAGAGGTAAAGATGGCATTTTCCGCCGTTGTGTTCCAGAAGAAGAGGTAAATAATATAATTGAGCATTGTCACTCTGCACCCTATGGTGGACATGCAAGCACATCTAAGACCTACGCCAAGATTCTTCAAGCTGGCCTATTCTGGCCTACTATGTGGCGTGATGTCCATGCTTTCATTGTCAAGTGTGACAGATGCCAACGCACAGGAAATATTTCAAGACGTAATGAAATGCCGTTAAGAAATATCCAAGAAATAGAACTCTTCGGCGTATGGGGTATAGACTTTATGGGACCGTTCCCACCATCTTTTGGAAATCAGTACATATTAGTAGCTGTTGACTACGTGTCTAAATGGATTGAAGCTATCGCCGCACCCACAAACGACACCAGAGTAGTCATCAAATTATTCAAGAATTATATATTTCCCAGGTTTGGAACACCCCGTTTAGTCATAAGTGATGGAGGATCACACTTCATATCGAGAATATTTGATAAACTTTTAAGCAAGTATGGAGTTAAGCATAGAGTAGCAACACCATACCACCCACAGACCAATGGACAAGTGGAAGTATCTAATAGGGAGATAAAACAAATCCTCGAGAAGACTGTCTCTATATCTAGAAAAGATTGGTCGCAGAAACTTCAAGAAGCATTATGGGCCTATAGAACCGCTTTCAAAACTCCTATAGGAACAACCCCTTATCAACTGGTCTATGGAAAATCATGTCACTTACCATTTGAGTTGGAGCATAAGGCCTATTGGGCCATCAAAACTTTGAATTTGGATTACTTGACAGCTGGTGAAAAACGTATCCTTGATATCCACAAATTAGAAGAGCTCAGACAATCTGCCTACGAAAATGCCATCATATACAAACAAAGAACAAAAGCTTGGCATGACAAAAGAATCATAAGAAGAGACTTCAAAATAGGCGATCCTGTTCTCCTGTTCGATTCTAGGCTACGACTATTTCCAGGTAAACTCCGTTCGAGATGGACTGGCCCTTTTGAAGTATCTAAGATCCTGAGATCCGGTGCTATTGAAATCAAGAACCAAACATGTAAACCGTTCATAGTCAATGGACAGAGGTTGAAGCCCTACGAAGGAGGTGACATTCCAACAACATACACCTGTCATACTCTGAGTGATCCACCATATCCTTCCAATGATGTTTAAATATCGGTCGTCGAGCTAATGACGTTAAACAAGCGCTGCATGGGAGGCAACCCATGGTTTTTCTTACTTTTGTACTTTTTATTTCTTTATTTTTACTTTATTTTAATTTGTTTATTTTATTATGTCAGGACTCACGATTGAATGTTTTATGTGCTTTCAGGACTTGTTTTCTAACCTTGTACAGAATGCAGAACCCTGATGACATGCACGTGGCCTTTAGAGATGATGCACAGAGAGAGCGTTACTATGTTCACATGAGACGCCCTATGGCTCCTACCAGGTACCCTGACCATGACTGCATGGATGCCTTGGGGATAGAGCCAAGCGTCAGATTTTTATGCCATCAACTCCAGTGGGACCAGTTTGACGACAGGAATAACACTTATAGGAACTTGACTCTTGAGTTCCTCAGCTCGTTTCATCATGACCCTTGGGCTGGACCCGATGGACTCGCTGTTTTCAGGTTGTTCGGGATTGACTACTCATTCTCTCACAAAGGGTTTGGTGATTTGCTAGGTTTCCAGACTACTCCTGATGCTATTCCAGAGACTCCGATGGGGTATTTTATGAGCAGAGAAGTGGAAAAGTTTTGGACTAAAATATCAGGCGGAGGGAGCCAAGATCCTTCTACCCAGTTTTCTCAGGTAATCCACAACCCTGCATTGAGGTACTTCCAGATGATTCTAGCACATTCTTTCCTAGGTTTTCCAGATACAGAGACACTGCTAAGTGAAGAGGAGATTTTCCTACTGTTTTGTGCGACTCAGTCTCGCCCTGTTGCTTGTGGCAACTTTCTACTGAAGGGCCTTGCTAGTGTTGCCAGATCATCAGTAGGAATCATCCATGTCGGTGGGATTGTTACACAGATTGCTACTGCATTGGGTTTGTCTCGCAAGCTATTGCACCTCAGGACCTTCTGCTGCTACACCACCCTGGATATTGATTTTTGTCTTGATAGAGGACTGATGAGGAGGGCTTCTTTTGAGCCCAACATGTTTAGATTGTTGATCGACGGTGAAGCGATACACTACTTTACATTACCAGATCCGCTGATGACCAGTGTCCATGATCCTGCCAATTGGAGTTATGCTCTAGAGGGTTATGGAGAGACTGTCGAAGAGCCGAAATCGCCTCCCGCCGCTGAGTACACTCCTACACCTCTTACTCCCCGAATCACTGTTATGTCTAACAATATGTCTCTGCAGCCACCCGACCTACAAACACAGATTTATGAGCTCCGCAAGGAGACTGCCCTGCTCAAGCAGGAAGTGGCAGACTTAGAGTTACAGATGCAGGTTTCTGATCTCACTCATGCCTCAGAGACCGATGCTCTACATCAGGCGATCGACGAGCTTCGGAGGGAGATAGCTGAGATTCGTGGATCAAGCCAGGATAAGAAACCTACCACATGACTCATTCCACCCTGACAGCACTACCCTAGTATTTAACTTCGTTTTATTTATCGCATTTCCACTTTTATATTTTCATGCACTTTGAATTCCTTATATATATACATATTATGCACTAATTTTTCTTTTTCTTTTTTGATTTTTAAGTATTTTATTTTTTGTCGTGCAAAAGAAAAAAATATAAGACAAAAATATTTTCATTTTTTTGTCTTTACAAAAAAATATGCAAGCCTCAAGCCTTGAAAAGAAGAA
This sequence comes from Lathyrus sativus, assembly GCA_963859935.3. NCBI lineage: Eukaryota > Viridiplantae > Streptophyta > Magnoliopsida > Fabales > Fabaceae > Lathyrus > Lathyrus sativus. The sequence continues at coordinate 272,242,681 of OZ012741.1, forward strand.
GAAAACGCTATTCAGACCCCCCGGAAGACAAGGTGCAAGGAAGGCCCAAAAGGAGGATCCAAAACCACAAGGCCCAGGAATTGGCCTTGTGGCGGGCGCCATAGGCCCTGTGGCGGGCGCCACACCGTTGTCATCACCAAATATGGGATTCAATCCCCATTTCCACCATTTTCATCCCTTTCTTCACCAAAAACCCATTCTTCCAACCTTCCAAATCCTCCTTGAACCCCATTAAAGCTCCCCCATTTCCAAAATACCCTCCATCCATAAAACATATCCAACATCCATTTCCATTTTCATCCATCAAAAACCAAAAAAATCAAAACTTTATCATTCCCCTCATAAACCACTTTTCTACCATTTTCTCTACCTAAGGAGCTTTTCAACAATGGAGTTCAACGGATTTATTCTTCGTGATGGAAGACCGGGCGAAAGGCAACGGAAAATTATTCAGAGGCTTCAAAGTCGAGAAATCCTCTCGACTAGGTACGTCGACGATAACTGTCTGTATGCTTTGGGTATTTATCATAGTGTTTTTAATTTATTAGAATTTCTAGGCTTGCATAATATTTTCATTAATCAGGAACCTACCTATGAGAGGCTGACAACTGAGTTTTTGAGTTCTTTGATATACACTGTCAGTCCTGACACTGCTAGCACTGTCGGTACTGCTATTTTTAGACTATTTGGAATTGAATATGAATTCAGTACCAATGAGCTAGCAGATTTGTTAGGAATCCCTCATAGGGAAGGTTCGATTTGTGAGGCACCTTTGGATGCTGAATGGTCGGCCGAGGTATTTACCTTCTGGCTAAGGCTTTCAAGTACTTCAATTAATTCTTTTGAAGGGATACTTGCGTCGACCATTCACAACCCGGCCATAAGAGTTTTTAGACTTCTTTTGGCATGTACTATTTTTGGCCGGGAAAGTCCAAACAAGGTTAATGCTCGTGAACTCCTATTTTTGCAAGGATGCCTCACTAGAACCCACATCAATCCGGTCCCGTTTATGCTTGCCCACATGACTTTATTTACTAATAAAACAGGACCGATTGTTTTTGGAGGGCTTGTTACGTCTATTGCTCGGGCTCTTGGCCTGAATGATGAGATAGCTACACTTGAACCACTACCTCCTCGCACAATTAATTTAAAATTTCTGAAAGACATGAAATTGTGCCGAACAAGGAGAGAAGGTGGTTATGAGTTGATGATTCATGGGGTAGCTATCCCATCTGTTGCTTTACCATGCAGTAGACGTACTGATGTACGTGATGAAAGGAACTGGACCTATGATCTTAATGCTCCACGTGTTTTGGGTCCACTTCCTCCTAATATTCCCGATGGGGAGGCACATGACACTGATGATGAGTATGATCGGAGAGAGCAGTCTCCCATCCCTCACGTGTCCCCCCATCGTCCTTCACAGTCACACACTGCACCATCTTCCTCTAACCCTGTTGCAGGTACTGCTCCTGGATTCTTTGTCACCGAGGAGATGTGGCGTGATATGACAGCTAGAGAGGAAAGGCGTGATGGCCTTCTCTCTACTATTTCACAGCAGCTGACGAACAATATGAGCTTCATGCAACAATCGCGATTGGTTTCGGATCGTTCCTATAGCAACGTTTGCCGTACCTTGAACGCTATTTCATTAGAGCAGAACCGTCAGAGAGAGTTCAACAGCCGACACTACCAGCTTGTAGAGGCTACTCAGGGTTCCATCTTGGGTAACCTTCGAGAGGTCCGGAGTGCTCAGGCTGCTTTATCAGCAAGACTCGACCGGAGGGACCAGCATCGTAGTAGATCCCGTCGTTCCAGACCATCACATCAGGACGGCGAAGGCACCAGTGCCCCTCCTCAGTAGTCTTTTTCCAGGTTACCCCCCTTATCTTATTTCGAAACATTGGGGACAATGTTCGATTTAAGTGTGGGAGGGGATTTTTTATTGCTTTCTGTTATTTCCCTTTTTAGTTAATTTCCTTTCAGTTATTTCCCTTTTCAGTAATTTATTTTTCTTAGATAATGCATGAGTCTGACGAGTCACCAGTATAGTGTCTTTTTAGTTCATTTTCATTTTTTCCCATTTCCTTAGCCTTACCAGAAAATTTTTAAAAAAAGAAAACAATGTTGTTTCACATGTTTTTTGGGGTTTGAGACAGGTTTAGATTAGGATGTGGTGACTTAGGTCAACTTTTTGAAACATCAGAACCATTTTAGCACCATAGACCTCTTGAATATAGGAATCACTCCTAAACCCCACCACCATGGCCTTTACTATCATTCAAAAAATTGTCCTAAGTAGTTTATTTTAGCAGTCAGCTCCGGCTTAAGCATACTCTACGTAGGGGGCCGATGAATATAAGTGAATGATCCAGTGCTAATAAAAAAGAAAAAAAGGCAAACTCTGGTATAGGTGACCCTCACAAAGTCATTTAAACCGAAAAAAAAGAGAAGAAAAAAAATTTTTTGCCACAAAAAGAAAAAAATTGCAAGTCACCTATTGTTAGTTGGTTCAGAGGTATCTGGCACTGAACTTGGTAGGGCGGATTACGATCCGATCCCCCGCAGCTACATTTAGGCGAAATAAAAACAGGTTTACACATGCTTATGTGCCAGAAACCTTATGTTATGGATCAGAATCACTAACCGGTCACTCTACTATGAGGCATGTACGGATAACGGGCTTAATGTGATTGCGCCTGAATGAAAAGGACACAAAAAGATGAGAAGATAGGCCTAGGTATCGTGGGATGACATGGAGTGGTTAATATAGGATTGAAGTCTGTGTTTGTGTTACTATGGTACCCTTGGTTCACTTAGTTAGTATCTGTCACTGCATCCTGACTTGAACTTAGAATCCCTTTAGCCCAAAGACAAGTGTTGACACCATATTTTCTTAAGCTTTAATGTTTGCTTGAGGACAAGCAAAGGTTTAAGTGTGGGAGAATTTGATCACACTAAAATTCACCGTATTTCTGACTCCGATTTCGCATGCATTCTTAGCTTTTATTGTTGTTTTGCTTTGTTATTGCTTTGTTTTCTTATGTTTTCAGGTTTTTATAATAATCGGAGCTGGAATCGGGAAAAGGAGCGAAAAAGGAGTGAAAACGGACGAAAACCTAGAAATTCAGCATTTTGCACTTACGGCACCCACTGTGGCGGGCGCCATGGGGTTAGCCATGACGTGGCCACGTCTCAAGACCACTCCTCAACCTCCAAGACCCACGATCCCCACTACATCATCCCCTGTAGGGACCGTGGCGGGCGCCATAGGCCTGTGGCGGGCGCCACAAGGCAAAAATCCTCAACCTCCACTTTTTAGTGGAGGGGCGTCCCGGTCATTTCGCGCTTCCAGTTTCTCCTATAAATAGGACCTTAGATTTTTGTTTTTCTTCATCCAGAATTAGAATCCTCTAGGCATATATCAGTTATAAAGCAGTTTCCATTCCACATCGGGGTGCCTCTGCAATCGAGTGATCGAGTCTGTAATCTGTCTGTGGTTCGAGTTTTGGAGCACTCTGGAGGAAGTTAATCCTGCCGCCATTTTAATTCCAGTTAGTATTTTATTTTCCCGCATTGCTTTACTTTTATTTATTTTCTCGCACTTTACTTTGTTTATTTCCCGCACTCGCACATTTACGTTGTTTATTTCCCGCACTCGCACATTTACGTTGTTTATTTCCCGCACTCGCACATTTACGTTGTTTACTTCCCGCACTCGCACATTTACTTTGTTTACTTCCCGCACTCGCTTTAAATTACTCATATGAAAAACTATAAAAATAATATTTACTTTATCATGTCTAACTAATCCCATAAAGGTTAGAATGTAAGGATCGTAATTAAACCAGTAATCAGTATAATTGTTCGTGGAAACACCTAAGGGCTATTTTATCTTCCAATTCAAGTAATTGTTTTTAACTATTTCAAAAACAGCCAAAAGCGCTTTGTATAGTTCATTAGGAGTTTTTAGATTAAAAAGAAAAGAGATTTTAAAACGACTTTCGGACGCGTTATGAGATTTAGAGTCTGGTTCATAAGAACCTCTTTTTGCTAAGAAGTCCAGGTTAAAATACTTTTCAACTTTGTTAAGAAACTATATTTCTTAAAAATAGGTTTACTACTCTAACGCAGTACGCACCTTTTTATCCGTGACAATAGGAGGGGTTGATTAGAGAGTACAACTCGGTTCTGAATACGCGAAAGCGACAGTTCCTGTTAAATTAGTTCTTTTCAAAGGAGAAAACATTGCCCATAAGTAGTTCCATTAACAAGTACTGGATTATCATTGATTACGTGAATTACATTCGAGCCTGTCTTTTATTTATTATTTAAAATTATAATTTTATTTACCATTGCACCCTTACTAAAATCCTTAAAAATAGTTGCCTTAGATAAACACCATAACAACAGGTACGATAGATTGACACTTGGTCTCTGTGGATTCGATAATCTTTTATATTACTTTGACGTGATTCGTACACTTGCGAAAAACACGCATCATAAACTCAGGCAATGGCTTAGGTTTTACAGACCTGGATTTGACGCCCAGAGGCAGAAATCCCAATTGTGCACTGCACATATCTTTGGAATGCCAAGGTACTGTCATGTCTCACGTGCTTGTGGATACGGGATCTTCTTTAAATATGCTTCCCAAGAAGGCTTTGATGAAGTTAGATATGAAGGGATTGATTTGCACGCCAAGTGATTTGGTGGTGCGTGCGTTTGATGGAACCTGGAGATCCGTGTTTGGGGAGGTAACTTTGTCGATTCAGGTTGGACCTGAAGTCTTTGATGTTGTGTTTTACATCATGGATATCCAGCCGGCCTACAATTGTTTACTAGGTCGCCCTTGGATTCATTCAGCTGGGTCTGTTACATGAACTCTGCATCAGAAGCTGAAATACATGGTCGGCGGAAGCATCGTGGCGGTATGCGGGGAGGAAGATATCATGGTCAGCCATTTATCATCCTTTAAGTATGTTGAAGTGGATGGAGAGATCCACGAGACCCTCTGCAAAGCCTTCGAAGCGGTCAAGATCAAAGACAAATCTCCGGTCATGAGTAAAGAGCCTGAGGTGGCTATGTCTTCCTTTAAAGAAGCACAAGCTGTGGTGGAAGCTGGTGCGGCCCAAGGCTGGGGGCAGGTGATTGATATACCGTAAAAGCAAGACAAATTCAGTCTGGGGTACCGCTCATCGTCTTCACAGAGCAAGTCGAAGTTCAAGGGGCCGATCAGGTTTACTAGCGAAGGTGTCTTCTTTGAGCAGATATGTGCCATTTCTAATGATGAAGCTGGAGACTGTGACTGCGACATGGATGCCTGGATCAAGCCATGTATTTCGGGATAGAGCCTATGCAACTGGTCAATTGAAGAAGTCATTCAAGTGAAGACTAAACAGTAATGCTTTGTTTTTCCAATTATTGTACTACCCTATGTCCTACCCGGGGCATAGCGGTATTTTATTTCAGGGCCTTACTTGTTTATGTATGAACATTGTTTATCAATTAATCAAAGGGTGTTTTCTCATTCAAATGTTGTGATCTCTGTTTTTCTTATTTTTGCTTTTCCCAATAAAATGGCAACGTGGTTGATATTTGTTTGCAAATTGTTTGAAACATTTAACCATTTTCATTGCAGGTTTCCTATTGCAGATGACACCGATCCGAAACCTTCTATGACTCGCTTCGACTTCGACCAACCGATCTATCAAGCTGAAGAAGAGATTGATGAGGATGAAGACTTGCCTGAGGAATTAGCCAGAATTTTGAAACAAGAGGAGAAAATCAGTCTACCTCATCAGGAGGAAATTGAGGTCATTAATCTGGGTTCTGAGGAAGTTGTCAAAAATGTACGAATAGGGGCTACGCTACAGAGCGACGTCAAGCAAAGACTGATCGAGATGCTTCGAGAGTATAGTGACATCCTTGCTTGGTCGTATGAGGATATGCCTGGACTTGATACCGACATAGTGGTTCATCGCTTACCGTTGCATGAGGAATGTCCATCGGTCAAGCAGAAACTTAGAAGAACGAGACCAGATATGGCAGTCAAAATAAAAGAAGAGGTCCAAAAGCAGTGGGATGCTGGATTCTTAGCTGTGACTACCTACCCTCCGTGGGTCGCTAACATAGTACCTGTACCGAAGAAGGACGGTAAGGTGCGTATGTGCATTGATTATCAGGATTTGAACAAGGCGAGTCCTAAAGATGATTTCCCGCTCCCTCACATTGACGTATTGGTCGACAATACGACTCAAATTTCGGTGTTTTCCTTCATGGATGGTTTCTCGGGTTATAATCAGATAAAAATGGCACCAGAGGACATGGAGAAAACAACATTCATTACACCGTGGAGAACGTTTTGCTACAAGGTGATGCCTTTTGGTTTGAAGAATGCTGGAGCAACATATCAGCGTGCTATGACAACGCTCTTTCATGACATGATACATAAGGAGATCGAGGTTTATGTTAACGATATGATTGCTAAATCCCAACCGGAAGATGAGCATCTAGTTAAACTGTTGAAGCTGTTTGAGAGGCTTAGAAAGTTCAGACTAAGGTTGAATCCGAATAAGTGTACTTTCGGAGTTCGGTCCGGAAAGTTATTGGGGTTTATTGTCAGCGAAAAAGGAATTGAGGTAGATCCTGCAAAGATAAAAGTAATACAAGACATGCCAGCGTCAAAAACAGAAAAAGAAGTTCGTGGTTTCCTAGGGAGATTGAACTACATTGCTCGGTTCATATCTCATCTCACAGCCACGTGTGAGCCAATGTTTAAGCTGTTAAAGAAAGATCAGGCGGTTGTCTGGAATGAAAATTGTCAAAAAGCATTTGATAAAATAAAACATTATTTGCAGGAGCCTTCAATATTGATACCTCTAGTAGCTGGAAGGCCTTTAATCTTGTACTTAACGGTTCTTGAGAATTCCATGGGTTGTGTTCTCGGTCAACACGACGAGACTGGAAGATAGGAGCATGCGATTTATTATTTGAGTAAAAAGTTCACAGATTGTGAGTCCCGTTACTCAATGCTCGAAAAGACGTGTTGTGCACTCGCCTGGGCTGCCAAACGTTTGAGACAGTATATGCTCAATCACACAACCATGCTGATTTCAAAGATGGACCCGATTAAGTACGTCTTCGAGAAGCAAGTGCTTTCAGGAAGAATTGCTAGATGGCAGATGGTACTGACAGAGTATGATATCCAGTATGTTTCTCAGAAAGCCATCAAAGGAAGTGTTCTGTCAGAATACCTTGTCGAGCAGCCAATCAAAGATTATCAACCAATGAAGTTTGAATTTCCTGACGAGGATATTATGTTTCTCAAAGCGAAAGATTGTGAAGAACCAGTGCACGGTGAAGGTCCAGAGAAGGGTTCTCAATGGCAAATGATATTCGATGGTGCTGTTAACTCTTATGGTAGCGGAATTGGGGCAATTATTACCACTCCTCATGGTACCCACATCCTGTTCACTACCAGATTGACATTCCCAGTCACCAACAATGAAGCTGAGTACGAAGCATGTATCATGGGTCTGGCAGAAGCTATTGATCTGAGAATCAAGAATCTCGATGTATATGGTGATTCAGCGCTGGTTGTTAACCAAATTGAAGGAGAGTGGAAAACTCGTTAACTGAATCTGATTCCTTATAGAGATTATACAAGGAGGTTGTTACCATTTTTCGATCGTATAGACTTCCACCATGTGCCAAGAGCGAACAATCAGATGGCCGATGCTTTGGCAACGCTATCTTCGATGTACAAAGTGAATTTCTGGAATGAGGCTCCCAGAATTGTCATTTCTCGCTTGGACAGACCCGCTTTCGTATTTGCCATTGAAAAGGCTGCTGATGGCAAGCCATGGTTTTACGATATACAAAACTTCCTCAAGAAGCAAGAGTATCCACCAGGAGCTTCGGCTCAGGATAAGAAGATGCTGAGGAGGTTGTCTGGCAACTTTTACCTAAACCCAGATGGTGTACTGTACAGAAGGAACCACGATTTGGTGCTGTTGAGATGTGTGGATGAGAAAGAAGCAGCGTTGCTTATGGAAGAAGTCCACGAGGGTACTTTCGGTACGCATGCCGGCGGACATGCCATGTCTCGAAAACTGTTACGAGCATGGTATTGTTGGCTAACTATGGAGTTAGATTGTTTCAAATTTGTGAAGAAGTGCCATAAATGCTAGATTTATGCTGATAAGATTCATGTGCCGCCATGCCCGCTGAATGTTATGGATTCTCCGTGGCTATTCTCCATGTGGGGCATTGATATGATTGGCAAGATTGACCCCACTGCATCCAACGGTCACCGTTTCATCTTGGTAACCATTGATTACTTCACCAAGTGGGTTGAAGCAGCTTCGTACGCCAATGTGACCAAGCAAGTGGTAGCAAGATTCATAAAGAAGGACATCATTTGCAGATATGGAATTCCCGAACGAATCATTACTGATAATGGTTCAAATCTGAACAACAAAATGATGAAGGAGTTATGCCAGAACTTCAAGATTGAACATCACAACTCATCGCCCTATCGGCCGAAGATGAATGGCGTTGTTGAGGCGGCCAATAAGAATATCAAAAAGATAGTGCAGAAGATGGTTGTCACTTACAAAGATTGGCATGAGTGTTGCACCCCAAAATTTGACCAACAATTATTTACTCATTAAGTATTTGAAAGTTGATACCTTCATCAGAAAGTTCAAGAGATCCTCAGAGGAATTGGGTGAAACCAGGGTTGTGTGTTTCATAACTTGAAAGTTGTGGGTGCTCCCCAGATGATTCTGAGACTATGAGAGTGAACTTGATGCTTTGAGAAAGTTTATGAGATGTCTTGAAAGCCATCACGAAGCCCAAAGAGGTCATTATGCAAGAATTCAGAAGACTCAACCATGAATGGTAGAATTAGGGTTTTGACTGGGTCAACCCTAGGTCAACTGATGATTTGGAGAAGGTTGAGACCTAATCCAAGGGCCATGTGATCATGGAATGATGTATTGAGATGTTATAAAGATGATTCCTAGACCAACTCATCATGATTGAGGAGTTTGAGAAGTTTCAAGTTAGGGTTTCTGAGGATTGTTAGTGAAAAAACCCTAATTTGATCCCTATCTTCCAGGCAGTTTTAGCTCAAGATGTGATTGTCATCTCATCTTCCCCACAACATGAATGTTGTAGAGCTTGTTCTTAGCTTTAATTTGAGTGGTAGAATTCCTTTATAGGATTTGCAGAGCTCAAGTTATGGTTTTGACAAATTACAGGTCATCTGAGGTATGTGAATCTGGGTCCTTGAAAGTCACCCAACTTGCAGACAACGTTTGCCCTAGTAGGATGATTCCTATGATCTCTTGGTCAACATGAATGTTGAAGATCATCTTCTTAGATTTCTAGAGAGTACTAGAAGTCCTTGATAGGATTTGTAGAACTCAACTTATGGTTTGTACAAGACAAGGGTATTTTGGTCATTTGGTGATTATAGGTCATTTTAAGCAAAGGCCATATCTCCTATTTCCAAGCCTCAAATGGAAAAACTCAAAACATGAAAGTTGTTCAAAATGGAATTTTAAGCCTAGAAAAGAGGTCATGAATTGTTGGAAAAGCTTAGAGCATGGATTTTTAAAAGTGGTGCAAATGGCTTGTAAATGGCTTATAAGTTGAAAAAGTTGAAATGGAATTTTGGTTTGAGAGATCTACAAATCCAAAATGGGTCATCCAATATGTCATTTTGACTCCAAAAATCATTTTAAAAACAATGGTTCAAGTAGATTTTTGAGTTTAGGCTTAAAAATTGAGGTTGCTTTGTAATTTTCATTCTTGCATCTTAAGGCACCAAAAGGAAAAGTGAGAAAATGCTACATAAGGGTTTGTAAGGCCTTGTTTTCATGTCATAATATCATGTGGGGAGAAATTAAGTGGGATTGCATGGTTTATCATGAGATTGCATGAGATTTACTCAATATGGAAAATTCAAATTCTCATTGCGTGATACATTCTAGAAACTTCTTGGAAGGTTCTCAAAGCTTCCACACATTTCCATTGACACCTATATATCCCCTAGAGATGATCCATGCCCTGGTTGGTGATTGAGAGTGCTTGCATTACCTAGTTTGATTCTATAACTCCATCTTGCATTTTGCTTTCAAACTCCATTAAAACTTCATCAATTAACATCATTCTTGTTATCATCATCATCTACCATCATCATAGAGCAATTGGCAAGCAAGAGTGGTTGAAATCAGTGGCTATTTTGTGTGATCCAAGTCTTCACTCCAAGGTGCATGAAGAAGTGGATAGGGTGATTCAAGAAGTCTCAGCAAGAACAAGTGCAAACAGAATAATCTACAGCCATTGGAGATCATTTGAAGCAAACACCAAGGCTTGGATTGAAGGGAAACCACCATAGCCATCATCACTTGCAAGGTAAGCAACTTCATTCGAATCCCCTTAATTATGCAGTTTTAGGTCTTGTTGATTGGATAAAAGTGATTAGATACTCCTAGGGATGAATTGTGATGAGTTTGAAGGCATTATATGAAGGTTGGTTCCATGGACATTTCTGTTTTGAGATCAAGAACACACAACCTAGAGTACTATAATATTAGTTCTTTAGCTTAGTTTACTCCCCACAGCATGTAGAGTATCCCAAGTTAGTTTCAGCAAGAATGGTGAGCATGCATATCAGAGTTAATTCATGGTGCCCTAGACTTCCATCTCTCGGGTTTGATTCTTGGAGGAGATTCAGGAGAAACTAAAGGCAGGATGTTGGAGAGGGCAATCAGTAGATCATTTTAGGTTTTTGCAGTTTTCATTTTTATCAAGTATCGAAGGAGAACGAGGGAGAGATAGATCAGCTCATGAAGACTGGTTTTCCATGAAACCCTAGGCTGGAGGTTAAAGATAACCTCCCAGCCCTTGGATCACGCCCAAGACCATTGACCATTCTATCCAATCCACGACCCAGATTTGAAGTGAATTGAGAGGGAAGCCTGCGCGTCCTTAAAACGCCGCGTTTCATTTATTCTGAAACGTGGGCTTAAGAGCCATCTCCTATCCACACCCCCCCCCCCCCCCCCCCCGCTCACTCAGCCCAACTGGAAATGAACTAGGGCGCCCTGCTTTTAACAACCCCTCCCCTTTAATTAATTCCTTTTATTTTTTAATTTCCTTTAATTTTCTTGCATTTTAATAAATTCATAGAAAATTGAAAAATTGATATTTTTTAATTCTTGTTTTTTCTATAGGTTAATAAAATTGTATAGAAAATTAATAAAAATAAAAATTCCATTTTATTTTTAGTTTAGTATTTTTAGTATATTTTTCATTTAGATAGCTTTAAAATAGGTTTAGTTTGACACCTCATTTTGTAGAATTTATTTTAAGACCTTCCCTTAGTCTTTTTAATTCATTCTTTTTGGTGTGATTAGATATTGAATCATAGTTCCCCATAGAATTTAATTCTTGATTTTTAGATTAAAATTTGATTAGTTTAGTTAGGTTGGCATTAGGGTATCATAATTAGGGTTTAAGGATGCATAGGTGAAATAATTCATTTTCTGTGGAGAGTTTTGATTTGATTTTTGGGTATGGGTATATAGAGATGTTATGGGTAGATGTTATAGACCCTTGTGATTGATTGATAGAATTTTACCTCTTGTTTTAGTATTTTTAGGTATTTTCTGAAGTTGGATGATGGTTTTGACTGTTCTGTGGTTATCTGGTCATCTCTGGGGTTTATTCTGGGAATTTGTTGTGGGGTTTAGTTTGTTTTGAAGATCTTGTTGAAGAGCATGATGAAGGAGAAGATTGTAGATCAAGACTCAGAGACCCAGAGCTTGGGGATTATTCCCTGCCTGTGAGGTTTGAGATCCTGAAGTTTGAAGGAAGTTCATGGTACTTTCCTGAGGAAGGCACTATGAATGACTTTCATTCTTTCTTCTCACCTCTTTCCTAAGTATCCGATGATGTTGGAGCCAACTTGTGAGTTTAATTTCTCCTGAGGAGGAATGTAAACTGATCACAGTTGTTGAGCCACATGGGATACAATTCCTAAGTGGAAGCCTCCTAGTACTTTCCTGAGGAAGGTCCTATGGGTCTATTCACTTAGCTCCCTTAGTTTATCTAGGATTTCTTAAGTATCCAATGATGTTGGAGCCAACATGTGAGTTTAATTTCTCCTGAGGAGGAATGTAAACTGATCACAGTTGTTGAACCACATGGGATACAATTCCTAAGTGGAAGCCTCTTAGTACTTTCCTGAGGAAGGTCCTATGGGTCTATCCACTTAGTTCCACTAGTTCAGATAGGATTTCCTAAGTATCCAGTGATGTTGGAGCCTGCTTGTGAGTTTAGTTTCTCCTGAGGAGGAATGTAAACTGATCACATTGGTTGAGCCACATAGGATATGATTCCTGAGTATACACCTCCTAGTGCTTTCCTGAGGAAGACACTATGAGTCTGCCTACTTAGCTCCCTTTCTTTGGTAAGCTTGTTTTGAAGCTTGAAGACTGGGATTGCTTTCTGTTGATTAGGGTTTTGCTTTAGGGCTTGGCTTAGATTTGATCAGGATTCTATTTTAGGGTTAGGGTTAGAGATTAGATATAGATTCTTTCTTTCTCAAGCATGTGTTTTGTTTGCCTGATGGCATCTCATTTCTTTTATTTGTATGATTGCAGTTTATCTGTATATTGCTTGATAGCAAGTTGTTTATTTCAGTATGATTACTGTTATTTCATGACTGGCTTGAGGTTGAGATGAGCTTGTGGAGGCTGAAGCCCCACACACATTTCCTCCCTCACTTGCATTGCATGCATTTTACTGTTAAGTTGATGCTTTGTCTGTTTTGGTGTATCATTGACATGATCCCTTAGGACTCTCATTTCCTTTGATAAGGATTTGATGATAAACTTTTAGGTTGAAACCTATGCATGACAACTTCTAGGAGTTCCCTGTTCAAACCTCAACCATAGGATGAATCCATGGCATGATAATAGTAGGACTTGATAGTCTCCCTCCTAGCTGGGCCTGTTCTCTTCTCATCTCAAAACAGTTTAAGATACAGTAATCATGAATGATTTCCTTCATACGTTACGAGCCTTAAGCTATCTGAGATTGGATGTCTAGTATGGTACCCTTTGGGTGACATGCGACGCATTCACTCTCAGGTCATAGTCTCTAGTGCGGTTGAAATCACAAACACAATAAAAAACACTTCTTTCAGGAGATAACCCGTAGTTTCCCGAACTACGTTTGCTCTGATCTTCCATGCTGTGTGGAAGTACGTAGGCATAGGATGCGATATCCTAGCGAGCAACCTTCCCCACCTTCACCCGTAGTAGGCCGAACTACGTTGACTCTGATTTCTCATTCTCTGATGAGAATACGTAGGCATAAAGTGCGACGCTTTGCCGAGTCATTTTTCTTTTCTTTTTTCAGCCAGCCTTGATAGGTAGATAGAATATAACCAACCCGTCCAAGTAAACAAACAAGCGAGGATCCCGCCGAGTACGACGGACGTGAGGGGTGCTAATACCTTCCCCTTGCGTAACCGACTCCCGAACCCAGACAATGGTCGCGATGACCTTGTCTTACCCCTTTTTCGTCAGGTTTTTCCGATCGTTTCCTTTCCCGCTCTGAGGGATAAATAACGAAAGGTGGCGACTCTTCTGTCATGCCGGCACCTTATTTTCGCGCAAGCGACAGCTGGCGACTCTGCTGGGGAAAGCCGCGAACCCAGAATCTCTGGTTCTTCATTTCCCTATGAGAGTCAATCCTAGCGCGTGTATGTTTGCTTGTTGGGTTGCGTTTATTTATCGCATTTTTTTTACTTCTCGCACTTTATTTCCCGCATTTTATTTCCCGCATTTTATTTCCAGTTTGATATGATTATCTGTGCTGCTGTGGGAGAGGGATGTTACTATGAGTGAGAAGCCGGACCTGGGCTTGAGTATACACCTAGATATAGCTGCGGAGAAGTAGTAGACGAACCTGTCTGCTGAGCAGGCACAGTTCCCTACGAAAATTTGCGCTCAGACGAGATTCTTGCAGAGGTGCTCCTTTCCGGTCCTGAGGATCTGAGGGGAGTCCAGAAGTGAGGATTGTCGACTCTGGGGACCGATCATTTGGAAGTCAGCTAAGTGAGGCCTCTTCATGACTTGACGATGCCACTCCTTCTGGGAATCGTATCGTCACTCATGAAAGTCTGTGACGCTGATGACCGCATAGGATGCCGTACCTTTGTCCGTGGATTAGGTCCATACCCGTGAGTGGGGTTGGGATATTGTAGGAAACTTTGACCTCCAGACTACCTGGTTTTCTTGACAGTGAATCAGTTATGTTGGTATCAGGGTTCTCAGTCGTAGATTTGACTGTTCTTGACAGAGCAAGTTTTTTTGATCAGAGGATCTTATCGTCGGGTGTTTGTCTGTTCTTGATAGAGCAGGTTTTCGATCAGGATATTGTTATCAGTGGTTTGTTCTTGATGGAGCAGATTTTGAGTGGGGTCTGAAGATCTCATCAGCAGCTGTGTGTTTGTTCTTGATAGGGTAGATTTTTGATTTGGGGTCTGAAGACTTCATCAGCGGACGTTTTCTGATCATACATCCCGGGTCCTTATTATCAGGCACTTACTCTTGACAGAGCTGGATTTTGATCTCGGTCCTATCAGATGGTTATTCTCAGCAGATCAGATCATTGGAGTTACGCCGGGGTGTTTCTCATCAGTGGTTGTTGATACCGAATCTCCAACAACAGCCTCCTGAATATATTATTGCATGCCTGCATTTTGCATTAGTTTGCATGATCATTCGCATTCCATTGACGTGTGTCTGTGACAGGTACCGTTTCCCCGATCCAGGATCTCTCGCCTCTTATTGTATTATTACGGCAAGACTATTGCGTACGAGTTCTCGATCCCTGATGTGTCGGAGTTGACTATCACTGGTACTATGTATATGTGAGATTGTTGTTTCCATGATTGGGCCCAGATTCCCCTCCTTATTATTGTCAGCACTGGTACTAAGGCGCCAGGATCGGGGGAATCTCTCAAGCACACAGACACACGCATACATCTGCATGAAGCATTTTTGCATGACATACATTCTGTTGCTTTTCCTAACCTTTAATGTTGACAGGTTTTTCAGGTACACAGGTTCCGAGCTGCTTTCAATCTCCAGGATTGATCAAAGACTCATTCACCGCTACTCAACTCGCGCTAATCAGACAAGGATCATGGACCAGGTGCAGTCAGATGTTCAAGAGCTCCGTGAACGGATGGATCGTTTTATGGAGCTGATGCAAGTGGTCGCGAATGGTCAAGACCAGCTTCGTACTTTGGTTCAACCTCTGATCTCCAGGGTTGACAGTAATGGCATACTGCACGGCGGGGCTGTGCCTACTCCTCCTCCAGTGGATGCTCCACAGAATGTTGTTCCTGTTGCCGGGGGCAACGGCAGTGCTAACGGCAATCTGATGACTAATCTCGGACTCAATGCGGCGGGCGTCGGCAATGGTAGTCTGGGAGCCAATGTTAACATAGGGCCGGTCAACGGCAATGCTGGTGTAGGAAATCTGTTGGTGCCTTAACCGTGGCTGGAGGACCATCAGGATGACGTATTCTCTCAGAGAGGTGTAGAAGCAGAGTTGAATGCTGAAGCTCGACTCAGGTTCAAAGCGCTGGAAGACAAGATGAGAGACATTGAAAATCAGAACACATTGGGCATTGACATGTCCAAGCTCGGGTTGATTGCTGACTTTAAGGTACCTCACAAGTTCAAGGTGCCTGTCTTTGAGAAGTATAAGGGTACTACTTTCCCTCGTGTTCACCTTCGATCTTATTATAGAAAGATGCCCGCCTATTCTGACGATGAGAAGTTGCTGATGCACTTCTTCCAGGATAGTCTTTCTGGTCCATCACTCGAATGGTATATGGGCCTGGAGCCCACTACTGTGTGCACCTAGAAAGACCTCGCTAAAGCGTTCGTCCTCCACTATCAATACAATAGCGACTTGGCCCCCAACCGAGTTCAGCTTCAGAATCTCTCACAGCGGAATAATGAAAGCTTTAAAGAGTACGCCCAGCGGTGGCGTGAATTGGCTGCTCGGGTTCAACCGCCGATGGTTGAGCGTGAGCTAGTGCAAATGTTCGTGGCTACCCTTCCGGGAATCTATTATGAAAAGCTGGTCAGTGGCATGTCTGGAACATTCTCGGCTCTCATCACTATGGGCGAGCATGTTGAGAACGGTATAAAGATCGGAAAAATTCAGGGCGAATCATCCTCAGCTGGAGGAGGTAGTAAGAAACCCTACGCTGGCAAGCGTCGAGAGGGGGATGCAAGTGCTGTCACTAATGCTCGGAGAAAGGGCAAGGGCCCTCAGCAGCAGATTGCTAGCATAAATATCCCAGCAGCTCCACCGCAGCAGCAGCAGCAACAGCCTCAGCAGCAGAATCAGCAGGGGTATAGGAAATATCAGAACCGGGCTCCTTTGGCAAATCGTCATTTTGAAACTCCACCTATGTCATATGCGCAGCTTCTGCAAACTTTGCTGCAGCTTCAGCTAGTTCAAAAGAGGACGTTGGCTCCCTTGACAGGGGCACCGCCGCCGGGGTATGACGCCAATGCTACTTGTGATTTCCATACTGGGGCACCAGGCCATACGATTGAGAATTGTAAAGCTTTTAAGCACAAAGTCCAGGACTTGGTGGACGCCAAGGTTATCAACTTTTTTGATAGCGTGCCCAACGTTACCAAAAACCCTATGCCTCATCATAGGGGAGGCGGAGTGAACGCCGTTATCACTGAGGAGAGTGCAGACTTGCTGACTGATGTCAAAGATTTGAAGACGCTGCTTAGTTTTGTCAAGGCTAAGTTGCTGAAGAAGGGCTTCTTTCCTGGATGTGGATAGTTATGTATGGCTTGTGCTACACTTCCTGATGGGTGTGGGCAGCTGGTAGAAGGTATCCAAAGTCTGATGTCCGAGGGTATTTTGTAGTTCAGCCGGAGAATTGAAAGTGTATCAGGGGAGGTTGTGCTGAGACAGGCAGATGAAGTCGCTACCATTACTATTCCTCGTCACCCTATTACTATTTCTGCGCCCCGACCGCCTACTATCACTATTACCAGGGCCGGGCCAATCCCATTCGAAAGCACTAGCGTCGTTCCATGGCATTACGGCGCCGAAGTCTATTGCAATGGTCAGAAGATAGAGCTTGAGCCGTTCGGATCGACTATGCAGAATCTTGCCGGAGTCAGTGGCATTACTAGAAGCGGTAGAGTGTTTGCGCCAGCGGAGGTTGCGGCAGAGAAGGTGGTCAGGGCTGATGCTGCTGATAAAGGTAAAGGTAAAGCTGTCGAAGAGATCCCTTCTGGGGCAGAAAAGGATTTGCTAGTTAGAGATGCTGAAGAATTCATGCGATTAATCAAGAAGAGTGACTACAAGATTGTAGATCATCTTCATCAAACTCCGTCAAAGATCTCTATTCTTAACTTGTTGTTGTGTTCTGAAGCGCACCGCAACGCGTTACTGAAGGTATTGAACGCTGCCTACGTGCCGCAGGAGATATCAGTAAATCAGCTAGAAGAAGTGGTAGCCCATGTTAATGCTGGTAATGGGCTGGGATTCACAGATTTAGAGCTGACTCCTAAAGGAAGAGATCACAATAGCGCCTTGCACGTCTCGATAGAGTGCAGAGGCACGATTATGTCGCATGTCCTGGTGGATACGGGTTCGTCGCTTAATGTGCTTCCGAAGAAGGCACTAATGAAGTTGGACACTCGTGGATTGCTTTACACGCCCAGTGATCTGGTGGTGAAGGCCTTTGATGGAACTAAGCGGCACGTTTTCGGAGAGTTGACCCTACCAATTCAAGTTGGTCCAGAGACGTTCAATACGGTCTTCTATATCATGGACATCATGCCTGCCTACAGTTGCCTCTTAGGTCGGCCATGGATCCATGCTGCTGGTGCCGTGACGTCCACGCTGCATCAAAAGCTTAAATATGCTGTCGGGGGCAGCATAGTAACCGTCTGTGGTGAGGAGGACATTATGGTGAGCCACTTGTCGTCCTTTAAATATGTTGAAATGGATGGTGAAATCCATGAAACTCTCTGCCAAGCATTTGAAACCGTCAAGGTGAAAGAGGTAGCTCCTGTCGTCGTAGAGAAGCAAGAGATGAATCTCTCCTCATTTAAGGAAGCTCGGGCCGTCGTCGAAGTCGGTTCCACCCCAGGCTGGGGGCATGTCTTGGATATACCAATCAAGCAGGATAAGTTTGGATTGGGGTACTCTCCTGAAGCTGAAGCTTCATCTTCTTCGTCTAGCAGTTTGTCTCGCGGGAAAGGGCCGATCCTATTCACCAAGGGCGGAGTGATTTTTGAAAGCATCAACGCAGCGTCTGAGGACAGCAGGGATAACGATTGTGATCTTGACGCCTGGATTCAACCGAGCAAGCCGGGCGAGCGCCTCAACAATTGGACCATCAAGGAGATTATCCAGCTGACAAGTGAAGAGTAATGATTTGCTTTTTACAATCTTTGTACAACCCTATGTCCTACCCGGGGCATAGCGGTTTTATTGTCAGGGCCTTGTTGGATTATGTACATGCATTTTGTTAATAAATAAAAGGCGTTTTCTTCGTACTCAAATATTGTGTTCTCTGTTATTCCCGTTTTATGTTTATTTCGAAAAACAGCAAAATGGCAACGAGGTTTGTGCTAACCTGCATATTCTTGCTTTAAACTTAACCTTTGTTATTGCAGGATCCACATAACAGATGACATCGACTCTGGACCCTCTACGGCTCACTACGACTTTGATTGCCCGATCTATCAAGCCGAGGATGAGATTGATGAAGACGAAGACCTTCCGGAAGAGTTGGCCCGCTTGTTGAGACAAGAGGAAAAGGTTATTCTGCCTCACGAGGAGGATATTGAGATCATAAATCTGGGTTCTGAAGAGCTCGTTAGAAATGTCAGAATAGGGGCTGCGCTGCAGAATGATGTCAAGCATAGACTGGTCGAGATGCTTCGAGAGTATAGTGACGTCTTTGCTTGGTCATACGAGGATATGCCCGGACTTGACACTGACATCGTGGTTCATCGCTTGCTGTTGCGAGAAGATTGCCCTCCAGTCAAGCAGAAGCTTAGGAGGACGAGACCAGACATGGCTGTAAAAATCAAAGAAGAAGTCCAGAAGCAGTTGGACGCAGGATTTCTAGCCGTTACCACTTACCCTCCGTGGGTTGCCAACATAGTGCCTGTACCGAAGAAGGACGGTAAGGTACGCATGTGTGTTGATTATCGGGATTTGAATAGGGCGAGCCCTAAGGATGATTTCCCGTTGCCTCATATCGATGTGTTGGTCGACAATACAACCCAGTTTTCCGTGTTTTCATTCATGGATGGCTTCTCCGGTTACAATCAGATTAAGATGGCACCGGAGGACATGGAGAAAACGACGTTCATCACCCCCTGGGGAACATTTTGCTATAAGGTAATGCCCTTCGGTCTGAAGAACGCAGGGGCCACTTACCAGCGAGCAATGGTAACTTTGTTTCATGATATGATTCATCATGAGATCGAGGTCTATGTTGATGACATGATTGCAAAGTCCCAAACGGAGGAAGAGCATCTGGTCAACTTATTGAAGCTGTTTGAGAGGCTTAGGAAATTCAGGCTGAGGCTGAATCCTAACAAGTGCACTTTCGGAGTGCGGTCTGGAAAGTTATTGGGGTTTATTGTTAGTGAACGAGGGATTGAAGTTGATCCTGCGAAAATAAAAGCTATCCAAGAAATGCCAGCGCCGAAAACAGAAAAAGAAGTTCATGGTTTCTTGGGCCGAATAAACTACATTGCAAGGTTTATCTCTCAGCTCACGGCCACTTGTGAACCGATGTTCAAGCTTTTAAAGAAAGATCAGGCGATTACTTGGAATGAGGATTGCCAGAAGGCATTCGACAAAATAAAGCAGTATCTTCAAGAACCTCCAATCTTGATACCCCCAGTGGCTGGACGGCCATTAATCATGTACCTGACGGTTCTGGAGAATAGTATGGGGTGTGTTCTCGGTCAGCACGACGAGACGGGCAGAAAGGAGCATGCCATTTATTATTTGAGTAAAAAGTTCACTGAGTGTGAATCTCGATACTCGATGCTGGAGAAGACGTGTTGTGCATTAGCTTGGGCCGCCAAACGTCTACGATAGTATATGCTCAACCACACCACTATGCTAATTTCGAAGATGGATCCGATCAAGTACGTCTTCGAGAAGCAGGCTCTTTCGGGCAGGATTGCCAGATGGCAAATGGTGTTAACGGAATATGATATTCAGTACGTCTCTCAGAAAGCCATTAAGGGAAGCGTATTGTCTGATTACCTTGCCGAACAGCCAATCGAAGACTACCAGCCGATGAAGTTCGAATTCCCTGACGAGGATATTATGTTTCTCAAAGCGAAGGATTGCGATGAGCCATTGCCCGATGAGGGGCCAGATAGGAAGTCTCAGTGGAAGTTGATATTCGACGGAGCGGTTAATTCCTATGGAAGTGGTATCGGGGCTATCATCACGACTCCTCACGGATCCCACATCCCGTTTACTGCGAGACTGACGTTTCCAGTTACCAACAATGAAGCAGAGTATGAAGCATGTATCATGGGTCTAGAAGAGGCAATTGATTTGAGAATCAAGAATCTAGACGTATATGGTGACTCAGCGCTTGTAATCAATCAGATTAAAGGGGAGTGGGAAACTCGTCAAGCGAATTTAGTGCCGTACATGAATTATGCCAGGAGGCTGCTTCCTTTCTTCGATCGAGTGGAACTTCATCATGTACCCAGGGCTGAAAATCAGATGCTGATGCCTTAGCCACGTTGGCTTCAATGTATAAGGTCAATTTTTGGAATGAGGCTCCAAGAATTGTGCTTTCGCGTCTTGACAGACCGGCATTTGTCTTTGCAATCGAGGATGCCAATGACGGCAAGCCATGGTTCCATGACATCCAGACCTTCCTTATGACTAAGGAGTATCCTGCGGGTGCGTCTACACAGGATAAGAAGACTCTGAGGAGGCTATCCGGAAACTTTTATCTCAATCCTGATGGAGTGTTGTATAAGAGAAATCACGATCTCGTGCTACTCAGATGTGTAGATGAGAAAGAGGCGAGTATGCTCATGGAAGAAGTCCATGAAGGCACATTTGGTACGCACGCCGGCGGGCATGCCATGACGAGAAAGATCCTGAGAGCAGGGTATTACTGGCTGACGATGGAGTCGGATTGCTTCAGATTCGCGAAGAAATGTCATAAATGCCAGATTTATGCGGATAAAGTTCATGTGCCGCCGTGCCCATTGAATGTCATGTCCTCCCCTTGGCCGTTCTCCATGTGGGGCATCGACATGATAGGCAAGATCGAGCCCACTGCATCCAATGGTCATCGTTTCATTCTGGTAGCCATCGACTACTTCACCAAATGGGTGGAAGCAGCCTCGTATGCTAATGTGACCAAGCAAGTGGTAGCTAAATTCATAAAGAGGGACATCATCTGTCGCTATGGAATTCCCGAGCGGATCATTACTGATAATGGTTCGAATTTGAATAACAAGATGATGAAGGAGTTGTGCCAGAGCTTCAAGATTGAACACCACAACTCGTCTCCTTACCGGCCGAAGATGAATGGCGTTGTTGAAGCAGCCAACAAGAACATAAAGAAGATTGTTCAGAAGATGGTTGTGACGTACAAAGATTGGCACGAGATGCTGCTGTTTTCCTTGCACGGTTATCGTACGACGGTGCGTACGTCGACCGGGGCAACTCCTTTCTCCTTGGTGTACGGTATGGAAGCTGTCCTACCGTTAGAAGTGGAGATTCCTTCTTTGCGAGTTTTGGTTGATGTGAAACTCGACGAGGCAGAATGGATTACGAATCGTTTGAACCAACTCAGCCTGATGGACGAGAAGAGGTTAGCATCGATTGCATTTGGTCGCCTGTACCAAAGCCGAATGAAGAAAGCTTATGATAAGAAGGTACGTCCTAGAAGCTTTCAGACGGGTGATCTCGTCCTGAAGAAGATTCTTCCGCCACACTCCGATCACCGGGGCAAGTGGACTCCGAATTACGAAGGGCCGTATGTCGTCAGCAAGGTCTTCTCAGGAGGAGCTTTGTTGTTATCCACGATGGATGGTGAAGATTTTGCATCCCCGGTGAACGCGGACGCAGTTAAAAAATACTTTGCTTGAAAGCGACCCGCTGGACAAAAAAAAGAAAGAGTCCAGGCAAAAAAAGGGGCATCCCGGCGAACCAAAAACAGAATAAAAGGTTCGGGCAAAAATCAGGGATATATTGAAAAAATGTACACCCGCGAAGTCGAAAACCTACACTGGGCGGCTTTGGCAAAAAAGGGTATCCCGGTGAACTGAAAACCCGTAAAGGGCGGTTCACGCAAAAGTTAGGGATTTGAATAAGCAAATGACTGCGTTCCGCGTGTGGACTTTCATTGTTTAGTGGTTTGGAGGACCTGAGGGCCGTTTATCTGAATCAATCTCGTCCGAAGCTGAAGCGTCGGAGAAGTATCAAAGTCGAGTGGGTCTTAGAGGGATCAACTCATGGTGTTCGTCTACGCCTCGTTGCCGACATTTGTATATACTGATGTATATTTATGTTTTCCTTTTTGCACGGCTTCCTCATTCCAGGAGTTTGCCTCTGTTGTAAAACATTTTTGCCCATTCAGGGGTTCACCATCAATAAAAATGCCCATTATTCAGCAATTCTGCTTGTCTATTTAGCATTTATCTGTTGTGTTTGCGAATGAAAACGCCGATGTTTTTGATAAAATGCGCATACATAAACTTACGGGCCTAGGCCCATTGATTGTTGAAACAATTGATTACCTGAATATTGTCACGAGATAATAACCTTGATAGGCCCTTTGAGGAGGGTATCTTGTCTGTTTGTTTGTGTTGTTGCAGGTGTAGCACCTTCCAGAAGATGTGTCGTGCGCATCCCCGAAGCAGGACGATCCCTCCTTCTCCAGCAGCGTTCAGTAGCCTTTCCTCCGCATAATCTGAACGCAAGATAGTGAGCATTGATATCTCTTCCCAGGCAGAGGTGATTCTCTTCCCCAAGCAGACGCATCCTGAAAGAACGTCGCCTCATCAGCCGAATCGCGCGCCGAAGCTCGTGTTTTTCCCGGTAAAGTCGCCAAAACGGGTGTCTCTCCCCCAGCACTGGGTCGCAAGTGCAAATCTTGTAGGAAGATGTTCATACGCCAAAAGATGCAGTAGCTATTGGTGCCAGACTGAAGTCTCCAGCGGAATTGAGATTCCCCACCAGAGCCGTATTCTCTCCCGAAGTAGAATGATTCCCTCTTCCCCAGTAGAGTGTTAGAACATCTGATGTTGTATTCCCCTGCAGAGTTGTACTCTCCCCCGAAGTCAGATGATTCTTTCTTCCCTAGCGAAATTGAAATTCCTCACCAGGGTCGTACTCTCCAGTGAGGTAGAATGATTTCTCTCCCCGGCTGAGTCCGCAGAAAAGCAGAATCCTTGGAAGCAGTTGAGGCCGTGAGTGGTTTTCCCTAGCAGAGTATTGAACAGCTGATGCTGCATCTCTCCAGAGTCGCACTCTCTCCAGCGAAGCAGAATGATTTCTCCTTCCTCAGCCGAGTTTGCAGATGTCTAAGAGGTCCGAATCCCAGGAAGTTGATCAAATCAGGATTGGTGTTTCCCCAGTGGAGTGTTGAGCAGCTGAAGTTGTTTCCCCACAGGGTAGTTATCCCCAGAAGAGTAGCCGAGACGGCCACGCAGTTTATTCTCGCGATTGATATCAGCAGGTCCAGGTTCTCGTAGAGCTTCGTTCCTCTGCAGTAATAAACTGAAGTTGTTTTCCCTGCAGCAGTCAACTGAAGATCAGTTCCCCAGACGGAGCCAACTGATATTGGCGTGTCCACGTTCTCCTCAGCAGGAAGATTCCTCTATCTGAGTAGTGCTTTTCTCCTTGACAGGAGGATTTTTTCCCCCGGCATTTATTTTGCTGACGGGATCGCATAGCATATTGCATGATTGCATGGCATTTAGCATAAATGCATAGCATTCCCACCGTGTGGGGCAGGGCGCCGAAGCATAGGCATCATACGCATGATCTAGGTTATTATCATTCTTGTTTTACAGGTGTTCCACCAAAAGACCCGCTGCTCAGGATGATTCCTGACATTCTCCCCAACGAGGTCGCTTTCTTAAGATGATTCTTAGGACCCCGGTGTAATTCCCACAGCCGCTCGCTCAAGATGATTTTTGAGATCCCCAGCGAAGTCTGCAGTTCAAAACGACCCTTGAATTCCTCAGCAGGGCCGTTTGCTTAAGATGATTCTTAAGACCTCAACGCAGGTTCCCGAATGGTTTGCTTAGGATGATTCTTGAGCTTCCAATAGTGTCCCCAGCAAGAGTTGCCCAGGAAGATTCCTGGAATACCCAGCGGAATGAAGTCTCCAGAAAGGTTATCAGTTCAGGATGATTCTTGAAGGTGCCCGACGGATTTGTGTGTTCAAGATGATTCTTGAAGTCCCTAGCAGCGTGAGATGTTTGCTCCAACAGTGATGTCTAATCTGAAGATTGACTTCGCAAACGCCTGAATGCGATATCAGAAGGTTCCGGTGAGTTCAGATTTCCTTGTTGATGAGTCAACGGGTGGCTGAAGACAAGGTTCCAAAGTTTGTAGATATAACAAGATGATCCGTGTTGGCCTGAAGACCAAGTCAGTTATCCTGAGGTGATGATTGATTGCGATCAAGTGAGTAGTTTTTCTTCTGACTGAAGTCGAAGATGTTTCTCCAGCTGAAGCAGAGTTTTGCCTGAAGGCAAAGTGTTTGAATCCCCGAAGAGTCATGAATGGCTCAGGATACCATTTCCCTGACTGAAGTCACAGATTTCTCAAGCTGAAGCGAAGGTGCCTCAGGGCAAGGTTATCCCCAAGGTCATGAATGACCTGGGATTCATTTTTTCGGACTGAAGGCCGAAGTATATCCCTGACTGAAGTCTCGGATACTCTATAGCAGAGGTGGAGTTTCCTGAAGGCATATCCGTGTATCCTTGAAGGCCAAGGACCATTTCTTCAGACTGAAGTCGAAGATACCTCCTGCAGAGTTGCCGACAGGCAAAAGTTTACATCCTTGAAGGCCAAGGATGCTTATCTTCAGAAATACTTGAAGATCTTTTCTAGCTGAAGCTGGAAGTGGCCAGGGGCCAGGGTTTCATATGTCTTTGATGATTGAAGTTCTACGGTGGGCAGTGTGCAGTAGTATTCCGATGTTCGTTATGGTTCTGAGGGTGAACCCCAGGTCAGAGCGTGCTCGGTTAAGTCTCTCATTCCCAGCGGAGTAGTTTCAAATACGCAAGTGTACCTTTTGTTCCATTTACCAGGGGTGAACCCCAGGTCAGATCAAGTTTGTTCGACGGCGAGGTTGGATGTTTGTTCGACGGCGAGGTTGGATGTTTGTTCGGCGGCGAGGTTGAATGTTTGTTTTCAGATTATATGTTTGTTCGACGGCGAGGTTGGAATGTTTGTTCGACGGCGAGGTTGAATGTTTGTTCGACGACGAGGTTGAATGTTTGTATCGACGGTGAGGTCAGATTATGTTGGTTTCCGACGGCGATGTTAGAGGATTATGTTCGACGGCGATGTCAGACTCTTTAAATCCCCAGCAGAGATGATGTTTGTACGACGGCGACGTCAAGTGTCTCTCAGAGCGATGTTTGTTTCCGACGGCGATGTCAGATTCAGTTTTCCAGCGGTGATGTTGGGCATGTCAAGTTGATCCAGTCTTCTGACGGCGATGTTAGGTGATGCAGATCCTCTAGTTCTCCGGCGGCGATGCGGGGTATTTTGTCAGATGTAGTTCTCCAGCGGCGATGCGGGGTATTATGTCTGATTTAGTCTTCCAGCGGCGATGTTGGAGGTTTGGTTGCCTGAAGACGATGTCAGATCAGTATGTCTCTAGCTAGTATTGCAGTATTCGAAGATTTGTTCCCCGCAGAGTATTGTGTGCTCGTGCAGTTGGCAAATTTTCGGGTTTACCGGTATTCAATCGTCTCGCACCTTGATTGGTTGAGAGTCGTTCGCCCCTCACCCAGTCAGGTTCAAGCCGTTTGAATAGGGGCAACTGTTGCACCCCAAAATTTGACCAACAATTATTTACTCATTAAGTATTTTAAAGTTGATACCTTCATCAGAAAGTTCAAGAGATCCTCAGAGGGATTGGGTGAAACCAGGGTTGTGTGTTTCATAACTTGAAAGTTGTGGGTGCTCCCCAGATGATTCTGAGACTATGAGAGTGAACTTGATGCTTTGAGAAAGTTTATGAGATGTCTTGAAAGCCATCACGAAGCCCAGAGAGGTCATTATGCAAGAATTCAGAAGACTCAACCATGAATGGTAGAATTAGGGTTTAGACTGGGTCAACCCTAGGTCAACTGATGATTTGGAGAAGGTTGAGACCTAATCCAAGGGCCATGTGATCATGGAATGATGTATTGAGATGTTATAAAGATGATTCCTAGACCAACTCATCATGATTGAGGAGTTTGAGAAGTTTCAAGTTAGGGTTTCTGAGGATTGTCAGTGAAAAAACCCTAATTTGATCCCTATCTTCCAGGCAGTTTTAGCTCAAGATGTAATTGTCATCTCATCTTCCCCACAACATGAATGTTGTAGAGCTTGTTCTTAGCTTTAATTTGAGTGGTAGAAGTCCTTGATAGGATTTTCAGAGCTCAAGTTATGGTTTTGACAAATTACAGGTCATCTGAGGTATGTGAATCTGGGTCCTTGAAAGTCACCCAACTTGCAGACAATGTTTGCCCTAGTAGGATGATTCCTATGATCTCTTGGTCAACATGAATGTTGAATATAATCTTCTTAGCTTTCTAGAGAGTACTAGAAGTCCTTGATAGGATTTGTGGAACTCAACTTATGGTTTGTACAAGACAAGGGTATTTTGGTCATTTGGTGATTATAGGTCATTTTAAGCAAAGGCCATATCTCCTATTTCCAAGCCTCAAATGGAAAAACTCAAAACATGAAAGTTGTTCAAAATGGCATTTTAAGCCTATAAAAGAGGTCATGAATTGTTGTAAAAGCTTAGAGCATGGATTTTTAAAAGTGGTGCAAATGGCTTGTAAATGGCTTATAAGTTGAAAAAGTTGAAATGGAATTTTGGTTTGAGAGATCTACAAATCCAAAATGGGTCATCCAATATGTCATTTTGACTCCAAACATCATTTTAAAAACAATGGTTCAAGTATATTTTTGAGTTTAGGCTTAAAAATTAAGGTTGCTTTGTAATTTTCATTCTTGCATCTTAAGGCACCAAAAGGAAAAGTGAGAAAATGCTACATAAGGGTTTGTAAGGCCTTGTTTTCATGTCATAATATCATGTGGGGAGAAATTAAGTGGGATTGCATGGTTTATCATGAGATTGCATGAGATTTACTCAATATGGAAAATTCAAATTCTCATTGCGTGATACATTCTAGAAACTTCTTGGAAGGTTCTCAAAGCTTCCACACATTTCCATTGACACCTATATATCCCCTAGAGATGATCCATGCCCTGGTTGGTGATTGAGAGTGCTTGCATTACCTAGTTTGATTCTATAACTCCATCTTGCATTTTGCTTTCAAACTCCATTAAAACTTCATCAATTAACATCATTCTTGTTATCATCATCATCTACCATCATCATAGAGCAATTGGCAAGCAAGAGTGGTTGAAATCAGTGGCTATTTTGTGTGATCCAAGTCTTCACTCCAAGGTGCATGAAGAAGTGGATAGGGTGATTCAAGAAGTCTCAGCAAGAACTAGTGCAAACAGAATAATCTACAGCCATTGGAGATCATTTGAAGCAAACACCAAGGCTTGGATTGAAGGGAAACCACCATAGCCATCATCACTTGCAAGGTAAGCAACTTCATTCGAATCCCCTTAATTATGCAGTTTTAGGTCTTGTTGATTGGATAAAAGTGATTAGATACTCCTAGGGATGAATTGTGATGAGTTTGAAGGCATTATATGAAGGTTGGTTCCATGGCCATTTTTGTTTTGAGATCAAGAACACACAACCTAGAGTACTATAATATTAGTTATTTAGCTTAGTTTACTCCCCACAGCATGTAGAGTATCCCAAGTTAGTTTCAGCAAGAATGGTGAGCATGCATATCAGAGTTAATTCATGGTGCCCTAGACTTCCATCTCTCGGGTTTGATTCTTGGAGGAGATTCAGGAGAAACTAAAGGCAGGATGTTGGAGAGGGCAATCAGTAGATCATTTTAGGTTTTTGCAGTTTTCATTTTTATCAAGTATCGAAGGAGAACGAGGGAGAGATAGATCAGCTCATGAAGACTGGTTTTCCATGAAACCCTAGGCTGGAGGTTGAAGATAACCTCCCAGCCCTTGGATCACGCCCAAGACCATTGACCATTCTATCCAATCCACGACCCAGATTTGAAGTGAATTGAGAGGGAAGCCTGCGCGTCCTTAAAACGCCGCGTTTCATTTATTCTGAAACGTGGGCTTAAGAGCCATCTCCTATCCACACCCCCCCCCCCCCCTCACTCAACCCAACTGGAAATGAACTAGGGCGCCCTGCTTTTAACACCCCCTCCCCTTTAATTAATTCCTTTTATTTTTTAATTTCCTTTAATTTTCTTGCATTTTAATAAATTCATAGAAAATTGAAAAATTGATATTTTTTAATTCTTGTTTTTTCTATAGGTTAATAAACTTGTCTAGAAAATTAATAAAAATAAAAATTCCATTTTATTTTTAGTTTAGTATTTTTAGTATATTTTTCATTTAGATAGCTTTAAA
Organism: Lathyrus sativus; assembly: GCA_963859935.3. Classification (NCBI taxonomy): domain Eukaryota; kingdom Viridiplantae; phylum Streptophyta; class Magnoliopsida; order Fabales; family Fabaceae; genus Lathyrus; species Lathyrus sativus. The sequence goes on from OZ012741.1 coordinate 272,271,532, forward strand.
ATAGGTTTAGTTTGACACCTCATTTTGTAGAATTTATTTTAAGACCTTCCCTTTGTCTTTTTAATTCATTCTTTTTGGTGTGATTAGATATTGAATCATAGTTCCCCATAGGATTTAATTCTTGATTTTTAGATTAAATTTGATTAGTTTAGTTAGGTTGGCATTAGGGTTTAAGGATGCATAGGTGAAATAATTCATTTTCTGTGGAGAGTTTTGATTTGATTTTTGGGTATGGGTATATAGAGATGTTATGGGTAGATGTTATAGACCCTTGTGATTGATTGATAGAATTTTACCTCTTGTTTTAGTATTTTTAGGTATTTTCTGAAGTTGGATGATGGTTTTGACTGTTTTGTGGTTATCTGGTCATCTCTGGGGTTTATTCTGGGAATTTGTTGTGGGGTTTAGTTTGTTTTGAAGATCTTGTTGAAGAGCATGATGAAGGAGAAGATTGTAGATCAAGACTCAGAGACCCAGAGCTTGGGGATTATTCCCTGCCTGTGAGGTTTGAGATCCTGAAGTTTGAAGGAAGTTCATGGTACTTTCCTGAGGAAGGCACTATGAATGACTTTCATTCTTTCTTCTCACCTCTTTCCTAAGTATCCGATGATGTTGGAGCCAACTTGTGAGTTTAATTTCTCCTGAGGAGGAATGTAAACTGATCACAGTTGTTGAGCCACATGGGATACAATTCCTAAGTGGAAGCCTCCTAGTACTTTCCTGAGGAAGGTCCTATGGGTCTATTCACTTAGCTCCCTTAGTTTATCTAGGATTTCTTAAGTATCCAATGATGTTGGAGCCAACATGTGAGTTTAATTTCTCCTGAGGAGGAATGTAAACTGATCACATTTGTTGAACCACATGGGATACAATTCCTAAGTGGAAGCCTCCTAGTACTTTCCTGAGGAAGGTCCTATGGGTCTATCCACTTAGTTCCACTAGTTCAGATAGGATTTCCTAAGTATCCAGTGATGTTGGAGCCTACTTGTGAATTTAGTTTCTCCTGAGGAGGAATGTAAACTTATCACAGTGGTTGAGCCACATAGGATATGATTCTTGAGTATACACCTCCTAGTGCTTTCCTGAGGAAGACACTATGAGTCTGCCTACTTAGCTCCCTTTCTTTGGTAAGCTTGTTTTGAAGCTTGAAGACTGGGATTGCTTTCTGTTGATTAGGGTTTTGCTTTAGGGCTTGGCTTAGATTTGATCAGGATTCTGTTTTAGGGTTAGGGTTAGAGATTAGATATAGATTCTTTCTTTCTCAAGCATGTGTTTTGTTTGCCTGATGGCATCTCATTTCTTTTATCTGTATGATTGCAGTTTATCTGTATGATTGCAGTTTATCTGTATATTGCTTGATAGCAAGTTGTTTATTTCAGTATGATTACTGTTATTTCATGACTGGCTTGAGGTTGAGACGAGCTTGTGGAGGCTGAAGCCCCACACACATTTCCTCCCTCACTTGCATTGCATGCATTTTACTGTTAAGTTGATGCTTTGTCTGTTTTGGTGTATCAGTGACATGATCCCTTAGGACTCTCATTTCCTTTGATAAGGATTTGATGATAGACTTTTAGGTTGAAACCTATGCATGACAACTTCTAGGAGTTCCCTGTTCAAACCTCAACCATAGGATGAATCCATGGCATGATAATAGTAGGACTTGATAGTCTCCCTCCTAGCTAGGCCTGTTCTCTTCTCATCTCAAAACAGTTTAAGATACAGTAATCATGAATGATTTCCTTCGTACGTTACGAGCCTTAAGCTATCTGAGATTGGATGTCTAGTATGGTACCCTTTGGGTGACATGCGACGCATTCACTCTCAGGTTATAGTCTCTAGTGCGGTTGAAATCACAAACACAATAAAAAACACTTCTTTCAGGAGATAACCCGTAGTTTCCCGAACTACGTTTGCTCTGATCTTCCATGCTGTGTGGAAGTACGTAGGCATAGGATGCGATATCCTAGCGAGCAACCTTCCCCACCTTCACCCGTAGTAGGCCGAACTACGTTGACTCTGATTTCTCATTCTCTGATGAGAATACGTAGGCATAAAGTGCGACGCTTTGCCGAGTCATTTTTCTTTTCTTTTTTCAGCCAGCCTTGATAGGTAGATAGAATATAACCAACCCGTCCAAGTAAACAAACAAGCGAGGATCCCGTCGAGTACGACGGACGTGAGGGGTGCTAATACCTTCCCCTTGCGTAACCGACTCCCGAACCCAGACAATGGTCGCGATGACCTTGTCTTACCCCTTTTTCGTCAGGTTTTTCCGATCGTTTCCTTTCCCGCTCTGAGGGATAAATAACGAAAGGTGGCGACTCTTCTGTCATGCCGGCACCTTATTTTCGCGCAAGCGACAATGAGATGTTTCCTTTTGCCTTGCACGGTTATCGTACGACGGTACGCACATCAACCTAGGCAACCTCTTTCTCACTAGTGTACGGTATGGAAGTTGTCCTACCGCTAGAAGTCGAGATTCCTTCTTTGAGAGTTTTGGTCAACGTGAAACTGGATGAGGCAGAATGGATTAAGAATCGTTTAAATTAGCTTAGTCTGATGGATGAAAAGAGGCTAGCGTCTATCGCATATGGTCTTTTGTACCAGAGTCGAATGAAGAAAGCTTTCGATAAGAAGGTGCACCCTCGAAGCTCTCAGACGGGCGATCTTGTGTTGAAAAAGATTCTCCCACCACAGTCAGATCATAAGGGCAAATGGACTCCCAACTATGAAGGCCCATATGTCGTACGAAAGGTCTTCTCTAGAGGAGCCTTGCTGTTAGCCACCATGGATGGTGAAGATTTTGCATCCCCTGTGAACGCAGACGCAGTTAAAAAATACTTTGCTTAAAAGAGATCCGCTGGACACAAAAAGAAAACGTCCAGGCAAAAATGGGGCATCCCCGTGAACAATAAAAAAGGAAAATAGGTTCGGGCAAAAATTAGGGATAAAAGTGAAAAGATGTAAACCCGCAGGGTCGAAAACCTGGAAAGGCGACTTTGGCAAAAATGGGTATCCCGGTGAATCAAAAACCCGAAAAGGGCGGTTCAGGAAAAAGTTAGGGATTGAAAAGAAAATGACTGTGGTCTGCGTGTGAACTTCATTGCTTAGTGGATTGGGAGAACCTGGGGGTTGTTTTCATCCGAATCAATCTCTTCCGAAGACGAAGCGTCGGGAAAGCGTCAGAGTCAGGCGAGTCATAGAGCGATCAACTCATGGTGTTTGTCTGTGCAACGTTGCCGGCATTTTTACACTCTTGTATATCTCTGTGCATATCTGTATCTTGTTTTGTGCAGCTTCCTCTTTTCAGAAGTTGCATCTGTTGTAAAACTTTGCCTATTTACAGGCCTTCATCAATAAACATATAATATTCAGTACTTGATCTGTGTGCTTTGTTTTAACTTTTACTGTTTTGTTTGTGAAAACGCCCAATGTTTTGATGAACTTGTGCTAACATAAACTTGCAGGCCTTGGCCAATAATTGTTAAAACTTTGAATTAATTGAACAACGTCACGAATAAGGACTAAGATGATTCCATTTGCGTAGGATATCTTGTCTGTTTGTTCAGTTTTGCAGGGTCGTTACCCTTGGGGCAAAGAAGTTGGATGAAGTTCGTCCTATCCCCAGCCAAAGATTTACTTCCCCAATCAGTGAAGTTTGCGCCTCTATCCCCAGTAAAGTTGTTGCACAGTCAATCCCCGCAAGTTGCATGCTTGTAGGCACTCCCCAGCAAGTCGTGTTTGGACTATCTCCCCACAGAGTAGTTTACAGCCTGGTCAGGTTCGTTCCCTGGCAGAACAATCCCTAGCAAGTTGGAAGGGATGGTTTCCCCAGCAGTGTTGTTCTCTCTTCCCCAGCAGGATAGAAGAATGTTGTCACGTCAGTATATTCCTTGCAGAAGGCCGGTAAGGGCCATTTCTCAGCATAAGTCCAATCATTATTGGCATGAGCCAGTTTGCGCTTTTTCCCCGACAGATTTGTTGTTTCCCTCAACAGGGTTATTTTTGTTATCCTAGCAGGATGGTTTCTGTATCTCTAGTATTCGTTCTGCTGATTCAGTTCTGGTGCATCTGCATGCGTGCATAACATCTACCCAAACGCGTATCATTTCCATTTCGTATGAAGCATTACGCCATTTTCAAACATATGCATGTGAAACATAAGCCAGGTTATTATCTCTTTGTTTCAGGTGAATCTCTCAGGTGATGGGTTTTTGCCCGCGTGGTGGCTAAACCCCAATTCATGCTATTTCCTCAGTGGAGTTTCACTGTGATCATTATCAGTGGGTGATCTTAACTTCATGTGGATTTTGTTGCTCGCTTTTATTTAGCGAAGGTCTGACGGTGATGTCAGAAGATTCCCAGAATAGGTTTATCCGACGACGATGTTGGATGCTTATCAGTTATGTTTGTCTGGCGGCGATGTCAGAGGTTTATTATCATCGTGGTTGTCTGGCGGCGAGGTCGGGTGTTTCTCATAATTATGGTTAGCTGGCGGCAAGGTCAGATTATTTTATCAGGTTATAGTAAGCTGGCAGCGATGTCATATGTTTATTAGATTTATGGTTGCTGACGGCGATGTCAGGATTCTATTATTAGGTTTGTGTTGTTACTTACGGCGACGTCAGTTGATCTTGGTTCTCCAGCGGCGATGTTGGATGTTTTTTTCTAACGGTGATGTCAGGTAATGTTGGTTTCTGACGGCGATGTCAAGTAATGTTTGTTACTGGCGGCGATGTCAGATGATATAGGTTACCAGCGGCGATGTTGGATGTTTGTTTCTGGCGACGATGTCAGGTATTTCTGGTTTCCCAGCGGCGATGTTGGATGTTTTTCTGGCGGCGATTTCAGATATGTTGGTTTCTGGCGGCGATGTCAGATGTTGGGTTTCCCAACGGCGATGTTGGATGTTTTTCTGGCGGCGATGTCAGATATGTTGGTTTCTGGCGGCGATGTCAGATGTTGGGTTTCCCAGCGGCGATGTTGGATGTTTTTCTGGCGGCGATGTCAGATATGTTGGTTTCTGGCGGCGATGTCAAGATGTTATAGTTTACCAGCGGTGATGTTGGATGTTTTTCTGGAAGCAATGTCAGATGGGTTGGTTATTGACGGCGATGTCAATGGTTTAATCAACTTTGTGATGGTCTGACGGTGATGACAGATGCTTTATTTTAACTGAGAGTGAGGTCAGGTGTGATTTACCGGTTGGATTTCTTTGAATGACTGACGGCGATGTCAGAGAATTGTAGCTTGGGGTTCTATAACTGTTTTATCTAACAGAGGTCTAACGGTGATGTTAGTTATTCTACCAACCTGAAGTAGAAGTTTGACGGCGATGTCAACTATTATTATAGACTTAATGTCCATGACTGACAGCGAGGTCAGGTGCCTGACGGTGATGTCAGAAGAATTTAACACAGATAATTGATGGCGAAGTCATATGCTCTTCAGACTGTGTGTCATTATTGGTTTTCCCCAAGCAGAGTTACTCGTTAAGTTTCTCTTTTCCCTAATGGAATGTGTTTGTAATCAGAGTAGTTACCCCAGGAGGGTTTGCGGATTTATTTTTTGCGGTTGGCAAATTTCTGGGTTCTTTGGTATTCAACCGTCTTCTACCTTGATTTTGTGAAAGTTGTTCGCTTTTCACTCCTTCAGATCCAAGTCGTTTGAATAGGGGCAGTTGTTGCACCCCAAAATTTGCCCAACCTTTTCTTAACTTGGTTTATGTTTCATTTCATTTCTTTCTAGCATTTGTGTTTCATAGCATGTTGCATTGAACAGAGGATAAAGAGATTGTGCATAGCAAGAGGAGTCTACTCAGAGGGTTGAGCCTAAGCAAGGGGTGTTACTCAAGTTGGAATGGTCATCAAGTCATCAGGAAGTGGGCATTGGCCCTATGAAAGAAAGGATGGATGTATGTGGGTAAGTTCCTAATTGGGAGGCCAATTGAAGATCATCAGAGGATTGCAGATTCATGGTTATGGATATAAGATGTTGAGAGAGCTCATTGAGTGCCTTTAGGGTCACTGTGGAGCTCATCCAAGTGTTTGTGCCAAGTATGGAAGGTTACAGTTGAAGTTGTTGCAATTAGGGTTTCATCTGGCTAGTCCTCAGTCAACTGTGCAATTGAAGGAGATTAAAACTCAATTCAAAGTCTCTATGGGCATGGGATGTTGTGTTCGTATATATGAAACATCATTTCAAGTTCAATTCATCAAGGATCAAGTGTGTGAGAAGTTACTAAATTAGGGTTCTCGGGGTAAAATCCCCTATTTAGTGCCTAACTTCAAGACCACCTATCTCAAGATACAAGTTTCATCTCAACTTTTGACCAACATGGAACTTGTATAGCATGTTATTAGATTTAATTTGAGTACTAGAAGTCCTTTATTGGATTTATAGAACTCGAGTTATGGTCCAGACAAGTTACAGGTCATCAGAGGGATGTGATTTTAATCAACAAAAGTCAACCAACTTCCAAGTCATTTTTGACCTAGAAGGATGTTTCTCCTCAACTTTTGGCCAACATGAAAGTTGTAGGTCTTGGTATTAGCTTTCAAAAATGTACTAGAAGTCTTTCATCTAATTTGTAGAACTCAAGTTATGAGGTTTACAAGTTAGGGTTATTTTGGGAAAGTAAGATTGCAGGTCATAAAATTATAGGTCCATTTCACCAACTTGTACACTTCAAATGAAGATTTTTCCAACATCAAACTTGCTCCAAATGGTGTTATTTGCTTAGTAAAGTATTGAGAAGTTAAGGAATTGGCTTGGTTTGAGGTCTTGATGTTTGAATTATCATGGAAGAATGATTAAAGGGGCAAAATTGGAATTATTTCATATTTGACTCATTTTAGGCAAATGAGTGCATTTTATGAGTGCAAACAACATTTCAAATGCATTGGCAATATTACATTTTGGAATTGAGGTGTGTAAGTGAGCCATTTTCAAGTTTTCATCACTATGAAGTTACACAATCAACATGAGCCATTGAGATCATTTAAGGCTCTAATCCTGACCATTCATGCTCCATGTGATACCAGCAAGTGTTTCAAGCCATTTTGGAGCCAAATTTAGTGCAATTTTCGTGTACATGAAGCTTGAAAATTTCACTTCCTTGGATAATTGATTGGGCTGCTAGAGGATCAATTTGGGCTCAAATATCATCAAGATCCATTGCATAAAAGGTTTTGAACCTTCACAACTCATCAGAAGTGCAAATTGGAGCGAAATTGAGCAAGTTGAGTTTTCAAAAAGAGGTGGAAATTCAAATTTAAAATTTGGAGATTGAGAATGTTTCAGTAGAAATTGTGAATTGAGAAAGCTTCAGTGAAGTTCAGTGAACGATTCTGGGCAATTACCTTCAAGCTTGAGCTCCATTTGAAGGCTCAATGGAAGTTCTCCACTAGGTAATTGAAATTCAACATTACACTCTTAATAAGCATCAATTCATTGCCATTTTTGCATACTTGTGACGTAGGATCAATGTAGATCATTAAAATGTAAAACGAACTGGCATTGGTTGTGATTGTTGGATGATGCTTGAAAATGTTTGAATCTGGTTTGGTTTGTTTATGCATGATTTTTCTTGTTTGATGCTTGATCTATGATCTACATGAGCTCTAGATGAGTTCTGGATCAAATTAGAGTGGTTTTGGTGAACTTTGAATTTTGATGTTCATTCTTGTTGTCTTCGGGTTTGGAGATTTATGCATGTTTAGTTAGTTTTGAGGCCAGATATGAGATTCTAGTGCAATTTTGATATAAATTTCATGAGGAATGGTTAAGTTTGGAGGTATGTGTGGTTGCTGGGAGTTGCGTGCGGTGGTGCTTGGCCGGAGAAGATGGTCTACAGTAACTCCAGCTAGCTGGTTGCATTTTAGGGTTTCTGGAGGTTAGAGGTGATGTCGTGGCAGCGTGTGTGTCGTTTGATGTGCATACTTTTGCATTCAATGGACATGATTAAGACACACGGTGGTGATGAGTTGACTGATTGCACACAATTCCATTTGAGTTTTCATTAATGTGCTGGCAATTTTTTAACCTCATGATGTGTTTACTTGCAATTTGATCAAGCACTCCATATTGATTTCCTTGGTGGTCTTTGGTTGACCTGTTCATACGTAATTGCCAGATTATTCGGTTTTTATTTGGTTTGGATTGGGCCCAGCGCGCCTTGCTATTGGCACCCCCAGATTGGGCCCAGTTTTGTTTCTGAACTATTTTCAATTGCTATTTGTCACGCACCTTTTTCATTTCTTTTTATTTCTATTGTTCTTTTATTTTATTTTTTCTGTTTACAATTTTAATTAATTAAAATAGTTCCAATACTCCAAAAATTCACCAAAAATATTTTTTGTCAACTTTGAGATGTCTACTTTTTTTGGATATTTTTATTTTATTTTTCCATTTTATTTTAAATTTAAAAATGAATTAAGTATTGGAATAGTTTTAATTAGTTGGAATTGTAACATGTTTTGTGTTTGCATTTATTTCTCTCATTCCCTTCTGATCCAATGATTGAAAATTGATCCTCATCTCAATGATGAGTTGATCAATTTTAGAGGACCATTTTGCCCTTGGTTGTTGACTTTTGGGTTGACTTTTTGGGCTTTTCTTGTTGCACTTGTTTCTTCCATTTCAAAGTGGTACATCCAAATGATTTGATTCTTTTGATGGTGCTTTGAAAGGATATTTGTCTTGGTTTCTTGGCCTCTGGTTTCCAACTTGTGTAGCTTCTTTGTGCATTTTATTTGATATTTTTTGAGCCCTTTTTCTATTTTTGAAGTTACTTACAAGTTAGGTCATCCAATAGGACAGCTCACACAAGTGCTTGACCTAGTTTAGATTAGAAATGACCTTTGTCGATCCAGTAAGCCCTCAACTCTCTTGTTTCACATTCTATACATGTTCAGCTTGCTGTGTGTTCATTTTTTAAGGTCAAAATATTTTTCATTACTTGTTGTTTGATGCTTTTCTTTTTGTGCTTGCAACTTGAACTCCTAAGTGGTACATGTTTGTTTCCCTTATGCTCTTACTTGCTTTTCTTCTTGTTTTGTTTTGGTATTGGTTTTGAGCTTTCTTCTTTTCATATCCCTTCTGTCCAATGACCTTGGAGTGTCATTTAAGGTAGCTTGGTGCCTCCTTAGGAGGAATTTGAAGCTTGGTGTCTCAACGAGCAATCTCCCCCCTTTCTTTAGTCGTAGTTAGGCGAACTACGTTGACTCTGACTTTCCCATTGCACGAGGGAGTACGTAGGCATAGAGCGGCGATGCTCTGCCGAGTCAGTTTCTATTTTCTTTTTCTTTTGTCCTTAAGCCTTTAGCTAGATAGTTTCAACACACCCTTTTAGATAGACAACAGTGCATGGATCCCGTCGAGTACGACGGACGTGAGGGGTGCTAATACCTTCCCCTTGCGTAACCGACTCCCGAATCCAAACATGGTTGCGATGACCTTGTCTTTCCCTTTTTCTTTAGGTTTTTGCGATCATTTCCTTTCCCTCTCTTTGGGATAAATAACGAAAGTGGCGACTCTTCTGTTTTTCCGCCGGTTGTTTTTCGCAGTTGCGATAGTATTCAATCGTCTTTTATATTGATTATGTGAAAGTCGTTCCCTTTTCACTCGTTCAGGTCCAAGTCGATTGAATAGGGGCAGCTGTTGCACCCCAAAATTTGCCCAACCTTTTCTTAACTTGGTTTATGTTTCATTTCATTTCCTTCTAGAATTTGCATTGCATAGCATGTTGCATTGAACAGGGGATCAAGAGCTTGTGCATGGAAAGAAGAGTCTACTCAAAGGGTTGAGCCCAAGGAAGGGGTGTTACTCAAGTTGGAATGGTCATCAGTCATCAAGGAGTGGGCATTGGTCTTGTGAAAGAAAGGATGGACGTATGTGGATCAACTCCTAACTTGGAGGCCAATTGAAGATCATCAGAGGATTGGGATTCATGGTTATGGATATAAGATTTTGAGAGAGCTCATTGAGTTCCTTGAAGGTCATTGTGGAGCTCATCCAAGAGTGTATACCAAGTGTGAAGAGTTGCAGTTGAAAGTGTTGCAATTAGGGTTTCATTTGGCTAGTCTTCAGTTAACTATGCAATTGATGGAGATTAAAACTGAATTCAAAGTCTCTATGTTCATGGGATGTTGTGTTTGGATATATGAGACATCATTTCAAGTTCAATTCATCAAGGATCAAGAGTGTGAGAAGTTACTAAATTAGGGTTCTCAGGGTAAAATCCCCTATTTAGTGCCTGACTTCAAGACCACCTATCTCAAGATACATGTTTCATCTCACCTTTTGTCCTTGATTGGATTTATAGAATTCAAGTTATGATCCAGACAAGTTACAGGTCATCAGAGGGATGTGATTTTGGTCAACAAAAGTCATCCAACTTCCAAGCCATTTTTGACCTAGAAGGATGTTTCTCCTCAACTTTTGGCCAATATGAAAGTTGTAGATCTTTATCTTAGCTTTCCAAAATGTACTAGAAGTCTTTCATCTGATTAGAACTCAAGTTATGATGTTTACAAGTTAGGGGTATATTGGGAAAGTAAGATTACAGGTCATAAAATTATAGGTCCATTTCACCAACTTGCACACTTCAAATGAAGATTTTTCCAACATCAAACTTGCTCCAAATGGTGTTATTTGCCTAGTCAAGCATTGAAAATTCAAGAAATTGGCTTGGTTTGAGGATTGGATATTTGAATTTTCATGGAAAAAGGGTTAAAAGGGCAAAATTGGAATTATGTCATTTTTTATCAATTTGGTGCAAATAAGTGCATTTTCTGAGTGCAAATAACATTTTGAATGCATTGGCAATTTTACATTTTGAATTTGAGGTGTTTAAGTGAGCCATTTTCAAGGTTTTTTCACTATGAAGTTACACAACCAACATGAGCCATTGAGATCAATTAAGGCTCTAATCCTGACCATTCATGCTCCATATAATACTAGCAAGTGTTTCCAACCATTTTGGAGCCAATTTTGAGTGAAATTCGTGTACACAAGTGAGCTCCATTTTCAATTCTTTGGATTTTTTATTAGACTGTTAGAGGCTGAGATTGGGCCTAATTATCATCAAGATCCATCATATATAATGTTTTGAACCTTCACAAACCATCAGAAGTGCAAATTGGAGCCAAATTGATCAAGTTCATTTTTCAAAAAGTGTTGAAAATTCAAATTTCGAATTTGGAGATTGTAATACCCCAAATTTTACCCTTATATTTAATCAGTCATTTCGCATAGCATCTCATATGTACATTGCTAACCGCTAACCAGTTATGAAGGTGTTTGTTTTGCAGATTTGGTCCCAGAGGTATTTTGGTCGTTTTACGCAAATTCTACCAATTCCTTGAAGACGGGCTGTTATTAAAATTCTGAGGCGTTTGATACGTTATTGTTTTGAGGCATTTATCTATCACCAGGTCTGATCATATCAAGGTTCCAATTTGACGTGGTCGATATTAAAGTTTGCCGAGCACAACTGGATTTAAGATCCATTCCAAAGCGCTTCCGTTTCTGTTATTAAGGCACAGTCGTAATCGGGTGTTATTGGATTGTGGCTCTTGGCATTTGGTCAGTGGAATTTAATTACGAGTAGTGTTATTGTTGATGCTGAAACTGTTGTGATTACGGTGCACATACGTGTTTGGTTATGAAATGGTTGGTTAACGTTTAAATTGGATTTTAATCAGATGATGAGATTAGGATTACAAATGAGACGAGTGCACAAATAAGAATATCACTTAGGAGTGTTTATGTTTTATGACTATGTTAATGAATTTAAATACTTGTGGATTTATTCACAAATGTTTATAATTTTTTTAACTAAGAATAAAATATAAATGAATTCAAATTTTGGGAATTTTATTTCATAAAAAAATCTCATCATACATGAAATGAAGATTACTTCACATTTCAGAGATAATGTTACAAGGAATTACATTGATCCTAAAAGTTCTAGATCCTAAGTCCTAAAAATGCTAAGTGTCTTCATGTTGGCCTTGAGCTTCTCCACGAATCCTCGACTAACCTGCACATCAAAAAGAAAACGAACAGTATAGAAAAAGGTTAGGAGTTGTTTTTGACACTCTCAGAACAATGTCATCATCGAGTGCCGGGAGTGGCACAACCGAAGCTGCGTCCTACCCCCTGTTACCGATCCGCGCCATTGGCGTCAGATCAGGTAACACCTGTTCTTATCGGTACGGGACATCCGAGAGATAGAAGTAATAAAAGAAGCGGGACTGATTCGTTTTGCCGCGATTTGATTTCTGAACTGATACGAGGGTAAGGCAACATAGGCGAATTTGGACCCAGACCCGGATGCCGGCAGGTCTGAGTCATTTTTTTTTCCACACCTGAAAAGCCACAAGCATCATCAGTACAACAGAACTCAAAGCATAAACAAAACTAGTAAGGGGCTCGCGCCAATGCAAGTATGAAGAGCCACCAAAGAAACAAATCTGTTACAAAACAGAATGAAGGCCAATGATTCCAAACAGAATGAAAATCAAGTCCAAAGCACCAAGAGAAACCAAACTATGGCATCAAGCTGCATCAGTTCTAAACAGGACATAAAACACAAACCATCAAACAATGCATCAAAATGCAAGTTCATGCGCAAAGGGCCATAGGAAAGCATCCTACAAATCTGTCGTGACAGAAAAAGTACTCAGCAGAATCCAAAGAAGCACAACAGCATCAAACTTGGTCATACCAGAAAAAGCAATTAACGATGGCAAGTCATCATGACAAACCAACGTGCCATTCTGCTCACAACACGAGCAACAAACAAGATCATAACATCTTCTCTGAAGGGCTCAGTTCAACATCATTGCCCTAAAACAGAAAGTTGGGGACCTGAAGATTAAGAGTTGAAGCAGGTTAGGTTGTCACAAGCATCTCAGTTCATGAAATAAACAAGTGCAAAACCATAACAGTCCCTATCAGTCGTCGCGGCTCAGGCTATCAGGTAAATCAGAAGCAACAGCGTAAAACCAGGATTGTAGTATCCTGCTTCGACGGTTCAGACTAAGCGTCATCACTACCGTGTACCCGTCTCGGCGGCAAAGACCAACACAACATCAAGCCCTCTCTGAAAGAAGAAGAGGAAAAGCTAACTGCGCCAGAAGATCAAAAACAAATCGAAAAACGCATCAGTACAATCCAGATTGAAATCAAACAAAACAAACGAATTAATTCAGATATCGAACAGATCAAGTGAATTCAAAGGCAACCCAATTTACATCAGAAAATGATCAAACACAATCGAATCTGGAAAGGGAAATTTTCGAGTCAGATCCAAATGCATCAGGAAACATCTCCATTGGAATCAATTTGAATCAATCTGAATCAATCAAACAAATCAGTCAAAAAAATGAATCAGTTTGAAATCAAATGAATCAGTATAGATCAGTCAAACAAATTAATGTCAGATGAAACCATGATCGCGTCAAAACCCCAATCAGGTTCTAAAAGAGGAAATAGAGTATCAGATTCATATGATTCAATCTCGCCAAAATCCCAATCAGGTTCTAAAAGAGGGAACATGGTCCAATCAGTATCTGAGAAAATCACAACAAAATCAAATAATATCAACACAAAATCAAATCGCATGAAAGTGAAAAAATAGCACAAATCCACACGGATTAAAGGCCCAGAAGTTGGTTATAAAAAGGAAGGTACAACCTGATGAACCAGGGAGGTAGCCGCGAGAGAGAGAGAGGATCGCAGAAACCCTAACGAGCAAGCCCTAGGCGTCGTGAACGACAGCCGCGGACTCAGACAAGTAACATCGTCATCATCGCACCATATACTATCCATCATCGGTCGCGAAAGACTCGAACGAGAGACCACCAACGCCGTTCAGCCAGACGACGGGCAATCCCCCGTTTTCGTGCCTCAGCTCGCATCCATCATCGGCCAGTCTCACTTTAAAGGTGAGCCAGGGAGGTTTTTCATCACTATTTGCATGTGTTTTTTTCAGGAAGATCGAGAGAGAACGGAGAAGAAGAGGCTTGGCATCGCGGATGAGAATGAGAGAAACGAGAGGAAGAACGAATTGAAACGGCGCCGCGAGAATGAGTTTGGGTTGGAAACCCTAATTTTTTCTATTGACTCATAGCTGGGTTGGGTCCGGATGTGGTGACCGGCCCAACCCTCTCCCCCTTTTTATTTTTTCTTTGTTTTGTTTTTTTTAAAATTAATTTGTTTTATGTTTTTTAAAAAAACCATTTTTTTTAACATTTTAATTTTATAATTTAAAAAATCTTTAAAAAAAATAACACAACATTTTAATTTTAATCTTTTAAAATATAATTATTAAGAATACATTAAAACTTTTTTTATAAAATTAAAACTTTTGTAAATATAAAAATAAAATCTTTTTTAAAATTTTTTTCTTGTAAGCTAACTTTAAATCATTAAATTTTTTAAATAAAACAATAGTAAAGTCTCAATTTACATCTTCTCGTAACTCATTGCTGCCTAATCCTGCCTACTAACGGGTGTTCATTTTTTGCAGTTCATATTTATTACTATTGTGTGGAGTTTTCATTTGAGTTACCTTTATATTTGTATCTGTTTCTCAATTGTAACTTCGCGAACCTAATAATCGCGTTTACTTTTCGCATTTAAATTTCTGCTGATGTATTGCAATATTTCTGTCACACTACGCACATCCGAAGGATAGGTCTAGCTTTTGGCCGCCGTGTCAATAGTCCTCAACTTCAAACCCTTACAACCTCACAAACCCTAAATTTTCACAAATGCCTCGCCGCAGGCAAAATTACAATTTTACCCCTAGCATTAGGTCAAAGAGCCGCCGCGCTCATTTTAGGGTTTCCCGCCGCGGAATCCCTAACCTAATTTAACCCTAATTACAACTTAACAATTCAACGTAGAAATTTGGAGTTCCTACACTCCATGTAAGCGTGTTCTTAAGACATGTTTATTCCCCGCGAGACCTTGACCACAGTCAAGAAGTCTCTAACCTCCCTTTTAAGGGGAACTACGATTACTCTGATTCCACTCCCGTAAGGATACGTAGGCACAAGATGCGATGTCTTGCCGAGTAAACTTAGAATTAACCCCTTAGGTCTTCTTTCTCACTTTTAATCCTTTGTACATATACCTTAAGCAAATAAATAAAGCAAAATAGTAAACATTTGAACAAAAGGTTCCTGTAGAGTACTACAGAAGTTTAGGGTGCTAATACCTTCCCTAAATTTAACCAACCCCCGAACCCTAGATCTTTCCCCGCATTGTGTTTACGATGCAAAATAGGTTTTCCCTCTTTTGACCTTTTCCTTCGGATAAATCAAAGAGCGGTTGTGAATTGAATTGTGATTCAAACTCATTAATAGTTTGTGATCCTATTTCCACCGCAACAGAAAATGGCGACTTCACTGGGGACTCTTCTAAACGTTTGAGGGTTATCCCTAACTTGTTCATATTTATTACCATCTGTGTTATTATTCATTTGCATGTATATATTTGTACTTTGACTTGGGACTGTTCCTTGTGTTGTGAGATAAGTCCTACGCCCGGACTAGTGACATTATTATAGGATGGGGATATATTCGATGAGGCTTATAGGGAGTTGAATCCCGACCAAGCTGATTCGAGAATCACCGCTCAGTTGAGACCTTTTCGAAAATGGTTCGGTTGAACGAGTAATCGTAAAAACTTTTTCCATGGTCGATTGGAGTCTGTGATATTGGGGACCGTAGTACCTTAACACCACCTTGGCCTTATTTAGGACGTAGTGCGGGAGCTATGTGGGAGTAATCCTACAACGGCTGCTACGCGATACTACACTCAAAAGAGGTTCTCTTGAGAATATTATTAACCCCCGAGTCAGTCGGAAGGTTGATAATATCCGAAAGATGGGCTGATGACTTTGGGCACTTTGTAGAACCTTGTTCGGCAGGTACAACTAACCTATAGTACACTCCTTTTGGGATGGGTAGACCTTGACTCCGCTCACGTTCCTTTAACCTAGGACTTTGTGTGTTTTCATGCATTGCATCCATAAAGCATCTCATTGCATTGTATTTCATGGAGTTCAAACATCATTTATGGATATCGCGAGATACCATAAATAAAAAAATAAAATGAAAAAACAAGAAAAAGATTTCCTTGGTACCCCACGACATTCGTAAATGTTTGAATTCCATGAAATCTTCATTTGCATTCACATTTTAGCATCATACTTTTGCATTGCATGTGTCTCCCGATTTCTCATACTCGGTTCTCTCACCCTCCAGTTTTGTCACCCTGAGTTCTCTGCATCAATACGACCCTTCAAAAGAATGAAAGATCAAAACCAAGAGATCAACCGTGTCAGCCATGAATTCGAAGATCTTCGAGGAAGTGTAGGGCAGATTTTGGAGATGTTACGAGCTCTTAGTGTGAAGGTGGATGCTCAGTCTACTGTTGTTTCTAAGACTAATACCGTTATGGAACCTCAACAAGCTGTTATTGTCGAGAATGTACCTCCTCACGGTCTTCAATCCGGTTTGGTGCCTCCTAGTGCTCAACCAGTTCGACGAGCTACCCTTCCAAAGTGCAAAACTCCTAACTCCGACCATGGTAAAGGACCTGCACGTTCGAGGAACCGCAAAATGGCTACTCCTCAACCTTGGCAACATCAGCCTGATTATGTTCAAGGTTATCCGCTCTCATATGTACAACAACCCTATGTAGATACTGTTGCACCTCCTTTCGATCAGCAGTTTCCTACATACCAGCCTGTGCAGTCAGCTCTGGTATATCAAGCACCGATTTATCAACAACCTTCCGATTATCCGCTCATGCAAGTTCCTGTCAACAGTCAACGAGTGCCCAACG
Organism: Lathyrus sativus; assembly: GCA_963859935.3. NCBI lineage: Eukaryota > Viridiplantae > Streptophyta > Magnoliopsida > Fabales > Fabaceae > Lathyrus > Lathyrus sativus. Next base: position 272,288,398 of record OZ012741.1, read on the forward strand.
CTCCTGTTCACCAACAATCACAGGATCAGGTTCCTTATCTCCGTAAGAGTCAGTATAAGCCTTGTCCTCCAATTCCGATGACCTTCACTGAGTTATACCCCCATTTGGTACAACAGGGTCTGATTATCACCCGTGCTTTGGGTCCTCCGCCTAATCCGTTACCTGCAGGTTACAACGCTGCCGCTCATTGTTTATTTCATGAGGGTGCGCCCGGCCATGATCTAGAGAATTGCTATGCTCTTAAGAAAGTTGTCAGAAATTTGCTAGAAATGAAGAAGTTGTCTTTTAGCGATGCTCAGCCGAAGATCGAGACACCTCTCGGGGTTCCCCGCTTGTCAAGCTTAGATTCTGCAAAGTATGTTGTCCCTTCAGCAAATCAACCGAATCAAGTAATTATTCAAAGGCCTAGCTCGCTTCATTTCAGTAACCTTCAAGATGATATGATCGGGATCAACAAAGAATCTGGGAAGTTTATTTTGAAGCAACGACTGAAAACTGTTGAAGATGTGACCAGCGTAACTGGGGCAAGCCATGACGACTCGCAGTGATCATGAACCAGACGTCCTTTCCATTTAGGCTCCGCCAAAGGAAACTGTTACTCTTGAATGCAAGATTTCATAAACGTTTAGAAGGATTTTTCCGACAGTTCATTTGTTTATTTATATGCATTTCTCTTTGATTAAGCATATTTAGCATGTACGAACTTGTTTATCTTTGATTAATTAATGCAACGCATATGTTTGTCTTGAATAAATCCATTCGTTTCACTCATTCAAAAAACGTTTTCATAAATCATAATGCCAACTTTACCCGATCTCTTGTTCTGATGGAGAATTGGGGGGAGGATGACGAACCTAAAACGGCAGATTCCTTGTCGTATGCTTTCAATTAAGACCTGCTGATGATGTAAGGCATTGTTTCAAATCCCAAACACTGGAGATATAAGGATGTTAATCCCTAGTCAACCCTTTGAGCCTTGAAGTAGGAGTTTTTCTTTCTTTTTAAGAACCTTCATCCTAACCTGGGGCAGGGTAGGTTTCAGTTAAACCGATCGAGCGCTTAGACTCTTGAAAAGGAAGAGCAAACCTTCGAGAATTTATCCTTAGCATCTTAAGAAGTCCAATACAATGACTATCCCTCGGTTACCTAAGGAGTGGGGCAGTCACGAGCCTTTCAAAAGATTTACACGACTTGTGCATAAAAGAATATTCAAAAAAATAAGAGCCCGCTAAGTCGAAACCTATGAAGGAGACTTAGGCAAAACTGGGGCATCCCGCTGGACTCCAAAGTCAGATCAAAAGACGTCGTCCAGGCAAAAGTTAGGGAATAAGAACAATAAACCAGTAGTTTTTTTTAGAACCCCTAGTAAAGAACAAGATCGTGAAATAGGTGAGTGACTGCCATGTCCAAAGCTTTGATAAATTCTCGACCATAGCAAATCCGCTTGAGATATGAGCGTTTGTATCCGATTAACTGAATTAGGATGGGAGAACATCACGAAGAAGGGGTGGGTACAAATTAACTTTGAGCCTATATCCTTTGTTTCTTAAACCGTGAACCGAGCCACGATACAACCTTTAAAAGACCTAATTGAAGTAGGACTTCGGTTGAAAGCATACTCGACAAGATCACGTTTCCTGACTCCTACGAGCTATGCTCAGAAAAAATTCATGTTGGCATTATAATTAAAACTTATATCCTGACTAGTGATTTCGGTCACAAGTTATCGCGATATCTTTTTTCAAAACAAAAATTCAGGACAAATATATGTGTACATTGACAAGCTCATGATACGACTTTGCTTGATATCTTAGAGATTTACATATGAACATAACCCGTGGAACTTGAAGATCCTGCTGAACAGGGGCAGGCAGTTTCCCAATTCGCTTACCAACGTGAGTCTGACGTTCTTAAGAGCTATTTCCCAAAGATTTCGTCGTAACACGATTAATTTGTGCCAGTTACGTCGAGACCTGACAAATCTCTCAAAGAGTTTGAGAACAATGGGGCAACCGGACTCGGTGTTCTCTATAAAATCCTCTTGAGATGACCCTACCTCGCAACGCAAGTATCCTGGGGCACCATGTTTTTAAAGGAAACAAATGGCGATTACTACAAGATCCTTCAAGATCAAAACTATGTGGTTTCACAACTTTTCTTCATGCACCCGATGGATTTTACTCACAGCGGCTTTCATCCCCCAGTAAAGCTCAGTGTTCCAACAGGCTCTTAAACTATTGCCTCATCATAGTCCCCAGCGAGACTTTAAGCTGACAATACTTTGGATGGAGCCGGTGATCCCTAAGACGTCAAAGATTTCACCGACATGCTCCCAGTGACAGTCCCCAGAGAGACTATAAGCTGACAACTTTTTCTTGGGTAACTCAAAAGTGTCCCTCAGGTTTTCTTCTCCCCATGTGAAGACGTGATACTGTACACCCGAGCAGATTACCTTCTCCCCAGGGAATTCAGAACTTTAAAACCAGATTCGGTCCTACCATTGATCTTTCTTACCCATGATTGACGTATTGGTTGCAGAGAACGCAGGGTATCTCCGTCGAGATGTTTATTTCATCTCCCGTCCCGTCTCTAGTCTGTTTCGTCAGCATACACAAGGGCATAAGCATCACATGCCTATTTCATTACCTATTCATTACATATTCATTACATATTCATTACATACTCATTTCATAACATCTTGCATACATAAACATTAACATACATATCAACATATTCATTAACATACGCGATAACATGCACAGGTTCATTGTGTCTCTATCATTGGTCGTTACCGCCGAGTAACTGGGTTCGTCCATTCCCTCCAAATAGGTTGTCAGCCCTAAGCATAAAATACTTACTTGTTTCCAGTTTCCCCACAGAGCTCGATCCTTGTGGATGACGGTTACTTCAGCTATCTTTCCTCGCCAGGATAAGATATCTACCCTTCGAGTTCATTCCCTCGATGGAGTCTTGATTACCAGTTTTCTTTCTAGTTCGATCCTAGATTGAATCTCAGTCTTTTCGGTCGTCGAGCCCAACCGGACATGCATTTATTTTGCACCATCTAAAGGTTTTCACCATACCGTGACAGATACGCGACTATCTCGCCGGAGAAGCCTATCACTGTACCCGGATGTGCATTTATTTTGCAAGAAAATCAACTACAATCATTTACAGATACACGCCAGTTCACGTCTGGAAAAGCCTATCAGTACAATACTTTACAATCCTACATGTTACAACACTTTACAACACTTTACATCTTACAGCATCAATATACAACATTTCTCACCTAAGAAGCCGATCCTACCTTCGTTATGACTCGCAGCAAATGGCCATCTCCATGGAGCAGTTGGGCTTCCATTTACCTGTCGTCTTGAAGTATAGGAGGTATGAACCAAATCGTATTCAGGAGAGCACGATCTTGAAGTACGGGGAGGTTTTGAGCGGAATCATATTCAGGAGAGCACGATTCTGAAGTATGAAGAATTTCATTTACAACCGAATCATATTCAGGAGAGCACGATTCTGAGTTATGAGGAAGTTCAATTATCCAGTTTCATATTCAGGAGAGCATGATTCTGAAGTATGAAGAATTTCATTTACAACCGAATCATATTCAGGAGAGCACGATTCTGAAGTATGAGGAAGTTCAGTTAGCCTTTTCATATTCAGGAGAGCACGATTCTGAAGTATGAAGAATTCATTTACAAGAAAGAGCCGAATCATATTCAAGAGAGCACGATTCTGAAGTATGAGGAAGTTCAGTTAGCCTTTTCATATTCAGGAGAGCACGATTCTGAAGTATGAAGAATTTCATTTACAAGAAAGAGCCGAATCATATTCAGGAGAGCACGATTCTGAAGTATGAGGAAGTTCAGTTAGCCTTTTCATATTCAGGAGAGCACGATTCTGAAGTATGAAGAATTTCATTTACCCGCAAGAGCCGAATCGTATTCAGGAGAGCACGATTCTGAAGTATGAGGAAGTTCAGTTCACCCTTTTCATATTCAGGAGAGCACGATTCTGAAGTATGAAGAATTTCATTTACAAGAAAGAGCCGAATCATATTCAGGAGAGCATGATTCTGAGTTATGAGGAAGTTCAATTAGCCCTTTTCATATTCAGGAGAGCACGATTCTGAAGTATGAAGAATTTCATTTACAAGAAAGAGCCGAATCATATTCAGGAGAGCACGATTCTGAGTTATGAGGAAGTTCAATTAGCCCTTTTCATATTCAGGAGAGCACGATTCTGAAGTATGAAGAATTTCATTTATAAGAAAGAGCCGAATCATATTCAGGAGAGCACGATTCTGAGTTATGAGGAAGTTCAATTAGCCCTTTTCATATTCAGGAGAGCACGATTCTGAAGTATGAAGACTTTCATTTATCCTTTAGTCGAATCATATTCAGGAGAGCACGATTCTGAAGTATGAGGAAGTTCAGTTTACCCTTTTCATGTTCAGGAGAGCACGATCTTGAAGCATGAAGAAGTTTATTTATCCTTCAGTAAGAGAAGAATCAGAATCGTATTCCAGGCGCCGACCTTAAATGCGAAAAGATTTATTTATCAGATAAGCAGCAGCCTCTTTATTTGAGTGCTTATCCATTTTGGCACATAAGTCCCTTCCAACGATAAGTGACAGTTCTCCCTCGAGAAGCTTATCAGGGCATTCTCCTTAAAGTCCATTTATTTTGGCATACAGCCGGTCTTTACCCTGTATATATGATATGGATTTCTGAAAAGTCCATTTGATCCCATCACGAAGGATAGTTTACAGGAGCTTGGATGTTATTCTTTGCTCAATGCTCCAGCATTCTGTAATCGATCTTGCAACCGTGTAGATCCTATTATTATTAAGCATTCCCAAGTGGAGGTCATCTCATAGGTGCCATCTCCATTTAAGGATCTTATTCTTAAAGTCCATTTATTTTGGCATACAGCCGGTTTTTACCCTGTATATTTGCTACGGAGTTCCGAAAGGTCCGTTTGATCCTGTCACGAGAGATAGTTTACAGAAGCTTGGATGTTATTCTTTGCTCAATGCTCCAGCATTCTGTGATCGATCTTGCAGTCGTACATGATCCAGTTTTACTTTTAGATTCCCCAGTGGAGGTCGTCTCATAGGTACCATATCCATTTGAGAATCTCGTTCCTTTTCTAAAAATGACAATTGGACGTAGCCGTACCAGTTGACCATCATTTTAGGATTCCCCAGTGTTGTGCTGTGTCCCAGCGCGTCGTTTTCCCCAGTGTGTTCTTCTCGTAGCGTCTGTCCCTGTGTCGTCGTATTCGTCATCATTTTCGCATTCATCATTCCAGCATACGCATCATATCATATTCATGGCATCATCTGCATTAAGCTGTCCTCGCTTTGTCCCATAGCATTGCATATCGTCGCATATAAGGGAAAAATTTTCGGTTATCTATATTTAAATCTCTCCACCACGATTCCTCGAGTCTCTGTCACTCAAATCGTCCGGTGTAGCCATTTAAATAGGGGCAACTGTAATACCCCAAATTTTACCCTTATATTTAATCAGTCATTTCGCATAGCATCTCATATGTACATTGCTAACCGCTAACCAGTTATGAAGGTGTTTGTTTTGCAGATTTGGTCCCAGGGGTATTTTGGTCGTTTTACGCAAATTCTACCAATTCCTTGAAGACGGGCTGTTATTAAAATTCTGAGGCGTTTGATACGTTATTGTTTTGAGGCATTTATCTATCACCAGGTCTGATCATATCAAGGTGCCAATTTGACGTGGTCGATATTAAAGTTTGCCGAGCACAACTGGATTTAAGATCCATTCCAAAGCGCTTCCGTTTCTGTTATTAAGGCACAGTCGTAATCGGGTGTTATTGGATTGTGGCTCTTGGCATTTGGTCAGTGGAATTTAATTACGAGTAGTGTTATTGTTGATGCTGAAACTGTTGTGATTACGGTGCACATACGTGTTTGGTTATGAAATGGTTGGTTAACGTTTAAATTGGATTTTAATCAGATGATGAGATTAGGATTACAAATGAGACGAGTGCACAAATAAGAATATCACTTAGGAGTGTTTATGTTTTATGACTATGTTAATGAATTTAAATACTTGTGGATTTATTCACAAATGTTTATAATTTTTTTAACTAAGAATAAAATATAAATGAATTCAAATTTTGGGAATTTTATTTCATAAAAAAATCTCATCATACAAGAAATGAAGATTACTTCACATTTCAGAGATAATGTTACAAGGAATTACATTGATCCTAAAAGTTCTAGATCCTAAGTCCTAAAAATGCTAAGTGTCTTCATGTTGTCCTTGAGCTTCTCCACGAATCCTCGACTAACCTGCACATCAAAAAGAAAACGAACAGTATAGAAAAAGGTTAGGAGTTGTTTTTGACACTCTCAGAACAATGTCATCATCGAGTGCCGGGAGTGGCACAACCGAAGCTGCGTCCTACCCCCTGTTACCGATCCGCGCCATTGGCGTCAGATCAGGTAACACCTGTTCTTATCGGTACGGGACATCCGAGAGATAGAAGTAATAAAAGAAGCGGGACTGATTCGTTTTGCCGCGATTGGATTTCTGAACTGATACGAGGGTAAGGCAACATAGGCGAATTTGGACCCAGACCCGGATGCCGGCAGGTCTGAGTCATTTTTTTTTCCACACCTGAAAAGCCACAAGCATCATCAGTACAACAGAACTCAAAGCATAAACAAAACTAGTAAGGGGCTCGCGCCAATGCAAGTATGAAGAGCCACCAAAGAAACAAATCTGTTACAAAACAGAATGAAGGCCAATGATTCCAAACAGAATGAAAATCAAGTCCAAAGCACCAAGAGAAACCAAACTATGGCATCAAGCTGCATCAGTTCTAAACAGGACATAAAACACAAACCATCAAACAATGCATCAAAATGCAAGTTCATGCGCAAAGGGCCATAGGAAAGCATCCTACAAATCTGTCGTGACAGAAAAAGTACTCAGCAGAATCCAAAGAAGCACAACAGCATCAAACTTGGTCATACCAGAAAAAGCAATTAACGATGGCAAGTCATCATGACAAACCAACGTGCCATTCTGCTCACAACACGAGCAACAAACAAGATCATAGCATCTTCTCTGAAGGGCTCAGTTCAACATCATTGCCCTAAAACAGAAAGTTGGGGACCTGAAGATTAAGAGTTGAAGCAGGTTAGGTTGTCACAAGCATCTCAGTTCATGAAATAAACAAGTGCAAAACCATAACAGTCCCTATCAGTCGTCGCGGCTCAGGCTATCAGGTAAATCAGAAGCAACAGCGTAAAACCAGGATTGTAGTATCCTGCTTCGACGGTTCAGACTAAGCGTCATCACTACCGTGTACCCGTCTCGGCGGCAAAGACCAACACAACATCAAGCCCTCTCTGAAAGAAGAAGAGGAAAAGCTAACTGCGCCAGAAGATCAAAAACAAATCGAAAAACGCATCAGTACAATCCAGATTGAAATCAAACAAAACAAACGAATTAATTCAGATATCGAACAGATCAAGTGAATTCAAAGGCAACCCAATTTACATCAGAAAATGATCAAACACAATCGAATCTGGAAAGGGAAATTTTCGAGTCAGATCCAAATGCATCAGGAAACATCTCCATTGGAATCAATTTGAATCAATCTGAATCAATCAAACAAATCAGTCAAAAAAATGAATCAGTTTGAAATCAAATGAATCAGTATAGATCAGTCAAACAAATTAATGTCAGATGAAACCATGATCGCGTCAAAACCCCAATCAGGTTCTAAAAGAGGAAATAGAGTATCAGATTCATATGATTCAATCTCGCCAAAATCCCAATCAGGTTCTAAAAGAGGGAACATGGTCCAATCAGTATCTGAGAAAATCACAACAAAATCAAATAATATCAACACAAAATCAAATCGCATGAAAGTGAAAAAATAGCACAAATCCACACGGATTAAAGGCCCAGAAGTTGGTTATAAAAAGGAAGGTACAACCTGATGAACCAGGGAGGTAGCCGCGAGAGAGAGAGGATCGCAGAAACCCTAACGAGCAAGCCCTAGGCGTCGTGAACGACAGCCGCGGACTCAGACAAGTAACATCGTCATCATCGCACCATATACTATCCATCATCGGTCGCGAAAGACTCGAACGAGAGACCACCAACGCCGTTCAGCCAGACGACGGGAAATCCCCCGTTTTCGTGCCTCAGCTCGCATCCATCATCGGCCAGTCTCACTTTAAAGGTGAGCCAGGGAGGTTTTTCATCACTATTTGCATGTGTTTTTTTCAGGAAGATCGAGAGAGAACGGAGAAGAAGAGGCTTGGCATCGCGGATGAGAATGAGAGAAACGAGAGGAAGAACGAATTGAAACGGCGCCGCGAGAATGAGTTTGGGTTGGAAACCCTAATTTTTTCTATTGACTCATAGCTGGGTTGGGTCCGGATGTGGTGACCGGCCCAACCCTCTCCCCCTTTTTATTTTTTCTTTGTTTTGTTTTTTTTAAAATTAATTTGTTTTATGTTTTTTAAAAAAACCATTTTTTTTAACATTTTAATTTTATAATTTAAAAAATCTTTAAAAAAAATAACACAACATTTTAATTTTAATCTTTTAAAATATAATTATTAAGAATACATTAAAACTTTTTTTATAAAATTAAAACTTTTGTAAATATAAAAATAAAATCTTTTTTAAATTTTTTTTCTTGTAAGCTAACTTTAAATCATTAAATTTTTTAAATAAAACAATAGTAAAGTCTCAATTTACATCTTCTCGTAACTCATTGCTGCCTAATCCTGCCTACTAACGGGTGTTCATTTTTTGCAGTTCATATTTATTACTATTGTGTGGAGTTTTCATTTGAGTTACCTTTATATTTGTATCTGTTTCTCAATTGTAACTTCGCGAACCTAATAATCGCGTTTACTTTTCGCATTTAAATTTCTGCTGATGTATTGCAATATTTCTGTCACACTACGCACATCCGAAGGATAGGTCTAGCTTTTGGCCGCCGTGTCAATAGTCCTCAACTTCAAACCCTTACAACCTCACAAACCCTAAATTTTCACAAATGCCTCGCCGCAGGCAAAATTACAATTTTACCCCTAGCATTAGGTCAAAGAGCCGCCGCGCTCATTTTAGGGTTTCCCGCCGCGGAATCCCTAACCTAATTTAACCCTAATTACAACTTAACAATTCAACGTAGAAATTTGGAGTTCCTACACTCCACGTAAGCGTGTCCTTAAGACATGTTTATTCCCCGCGAGACCTTGACCACAGTCAAGAAGTCTCTAACCTCCCTTTTGAGGGGAACTACGATTACTCTGATTCCACTCCCGTAAGGATACGTAGGCACAAGATGCGATGTCTTGCCGAGTAAACTTAGAATTAACCCCTTAGGTCTTCTTTCTTACTTTTAATCCTTTGTACATATACCTTAAGCAAATAAATAAAGCAAAATAGTAAACATTTGAACAAAAGGTTCCTGTAGAGTACTACAGAAGTTTAGGGTGCTAATACCTTCCCTAAATTTAACCAACCCCCGAACCCTAGATCTTTCCCCGCATTGTGTTTACAATGCAAAATAGGTTTTCCCTCTTTTGACCTTTTCCTTCGGATAAATCAAAGAGCGGTTGTGAATTGAGTTGCGATTCAAACTCATTAATAGTTTGTGATCCTATTTCCACCGCAACAGAGATTGAGGTTGTTTCAAGCAAAATTGTGAATTGAGAAAGTTCTATTGGAGTTCAGTGAACGATTCTGGGCAATTATCTTCAAGCTTGAGCTCCATTTGAAGGCTCAGTGGAAGTTCTCCACTAGGTAATTGAAATTCAACATTACACTCTTAATAAGCATTAATTCACTGCCATTTTTGCATACTTGAGACGTAGGATCAATGTAGATCATTAAAATGTAAAACAAACTGGCATTGGTTGTGATTGTTGGATGATGCTCAATTATGTTTGGATCTGTTTTGGCTTGTTTATGCATGATCTTGCTTGTTTAATGATGGATCTGTAACCTACGTGAGCTCTAGATGAGTTTTAAATCAAATTGGAGTTGTTTTCATGAACTTTTGGTTTGGTGCATATTTTTGTTTTGCTTCGGTTTGGTTGTATTACGCAAGATATGTGGATTTTGATGCTAGATATGAGATCCTCATGATCTCTAGACGAATTTTGATATAAAATTCGTCAAAAACGGTGGAGTTTTGAAGAGGCTGTGTTGTTGTTACAGTCCGCGGCGGCCGGATCTGTTGGTAGGGGTGACCGGAAGTTCAGTCCGGCCGGTGGTTGGTATTGAGGAAGAAGACGCCTACGTGTCGTCTTGGTGGGCGTCCGTTGCACATACTTTTCGTGTGGATGTGTAGGATTAAGAAACACTGTGGTCCTTCATTGACTTGCTGCATGCAATTTCTTTTAAAATTCATTAATGTGTTGTCAACATTTTAACCACATGATGAGATTACCAAACAATCACGCGCTTCACGTTGCATGTCCATGGTGTTCCATTGTTGACTAGTTGCATCAGATTGTCAGAATTTATTTCATTTTTGAATTTTGCTGATGGGCCTAGCGCGCCCTTTGGTAAGCGCACCCCCAGCTGGGCCCATTTCCATTTCTGAACTGCTATTTGTTGCTATTTGCCACGCTGATTTTCCATTTTCATTTTATTTTCTTTTGTTTTTTATTTTATTTTCTGCTTACAATTTTAATTAATTAAAATAGCTCCAATATGTTAAAAATTCACCAAAAATATTTTTTATCAACTTTGGGATGTCTACTTTTTTTATATATTTTTATTTTATTTTTCCATTTTATTTACAATTAAAAAATGAATTAAATATTGGAGTTATTTTAGCTGGTTTAAATTGTAACATGTTTTATGTTGGCATTTGTTTCTCTCATTCCTTTTTGATCCAATGATTGAAAATTGATCCTCATTTTAATGATGAGTTGATCAATTTTTTAGGACCATTTTGCCCCTGGTTGTTGACTTTTGGGTTGACTTTTGTGGCTTTTCTTTTTGCACTTGTTTCTTCCATTTCAAAGTGGTGCATCCAAATGATTTGATTCTTTTGATGGTTCTTTGAGAGGACATTTGTCTTGATTTCTTGGCCTCTGGTTTCCAACTTGTATAGCTTCTTTGTGCATTTTATTTGATATTTTTTTAGCCTTTTTCCTATTTTTGAAGTGACTTACAAGCTAGGTCATCTCATAGGACAGCTCACACAAGTGCTTGACCTAGTTTGGATTGGAAATAACCTTTGTGGAACCAATAAGATATCAACCCTTCTTGTTTCATATTTTAGACATATTGAGCTTGATGTATGTTTATTTTTAGGTCAAAATTATGTTCATAGCTTGGTGATTGATGCTTTTCTTTTTGTGCTTGTAACTTGAACTCCTATGTGATACATGTTTGTTTCCCTTGTGCTTTGGCTTGCCTTTCTTCTTGTTGTGTTTTGATATTGCTTTTGAGCTTTCTTTTCTTCATCTCCCTTCTGTCCAATGACCTTGGAGTGTCATTTAAGGTAGCTTGGTGCCTCCTTAGGAGAAATTTGAAGCTTACCTAAAGTGATGAATCCATGAGGACCCTTTCTTTGTGTTTGTCACTTGTTTGTTTGATTTTGATGCATTCTTCTCCTTCTTCTTATCTTTTCTTGCATTTCCATATGCATGCTTGGTTGAGATGAGCTTGTGGTGGCTATTTCCCCACACTATTTTCCTCCCACTATCATTCTACTTGTTCATCTTATGTGCGTATTCTTTCATTTGCATATGCATTTCTTCTTCTTCTTCTTCTTTTGCTTTTCTTTGCCATGCTCCCCATAAGTTCTCTAACCTCTTGAGGTTATGATAGACATTAGGTGCCTAACTATGCATGATAACATTAGGTAGTTCCCTTTTCAAACTCAACTCTAAGTCCACTTTGCATGATAACTTTTAGGATTGATTAGTCTCCCATTAGTGTTCCTTCTTCTCTTCTCATCTTCAAACAAGTTTAACATACTTAATAAGGATAATGAATGTTGTGCCATGAGCCTTATATTTGGGAAATGGTGGTTGAGGGGCCACCTCTCAATTACCTAGAGTGTTTAGTATACGTCCTTACGACGATATGCGACGCATTCGATCATAGGTTTTTGACCTTGTTACAACATACATTATGAACACTCTAATTCAAAACACTTCTTCTCTAAAAAACACAAAAATGCTTCAAATCTTTTTCACCCTTTGGGGTTCTTAATCAGGAAATTTTTTCACAAAAAGAGTGTCGTTAACTCTTAGTTCTACCGCAAACGGTAACGCCTAAGTCTCCAATGGTCGAGCTGCATACACCAACTGCTAGAACTATCTGTTAACCCTACTCGGGCCTAAAAACTTGTGAACCAACCCGTGGTCCTTTTAGCCCGAACTATGTTTTCTATGATCTTTCGTACCAGATGAAAGTACGTAGGCACGAGACGCAATGTCTCAACGAGCAATCTCCCCCCTTTCTTTAGCCGTAGTTAGGCGAACTACGTTGACTCTGACTTTCCCATTGCACGAGGGAGTACGTAGGCACAGAGCGGCGATGCTCTGCCGAGTCAGTTTCTATTTTCTTTTTCTTTTGTCCTTAAGCCTTTAGCTAGATAGTTTCAACACACCCTTTTAGATAGACAACAATGCATGGATCCCGTCGAGTACGACGGGCGTGAGGGGTGCTAATACCTTCCCCTTGCGTAACCGACTCCCGAATCCAGACATGGTTGCGATGACCTTGTCTTTCCCTTTTTCTTTAGGTTTTTGCGATCGTTTCCTTTCCCTCTCTTTGGGATAAATAACGAAAGTGGCGACTCTTCTATTTTTTTTCCGCCGGTTGTTTTTCACAGTTGCGACAGTAATGATCTCCAATCCTACGTTCAGTGAATTCTAGACATATATGTCTTGACGATATAAGCTTGGTGATTCAAGGTTTTCTTGACATGGCAGTCACCTTATTTTGCTCTTTGATTAATGTCAATGACCCTTTTGATTTTGATATGGTGGCCACTGAATTTTCGTTTTTGTTAATGATTTGAGGGCCTCTTTTGTTTTTATCCCTAACTTTTGCATGGACTGATTTCGCTTGTCGAGTCCATCGGGATTGCCTTGATTTTTGCCTAAGTCTCCTTTGAGGTGTTGGACTTAGCTGGCTTTTGATTTTTTTTTTATTTTGTTGGAGGATTGTGACTGCCAAATGGGTTATTGAAGAACCTTCATGTCTTTTGGATTTTTGCTTTGTTGATTCGAGTGCATAGTTAGATTAAATGAACACTACCCTGCCCCAGGTTGAGTGTAAAGGTTTGAATATCCGAAAGAGAATACTACTTCTCGGCTAGAAGTGGTTTACTAGGGATTAACTCCTTGTCACTCTAGTGTTTGGGGATTTGAAACAATGCATGTACATCATCGACGAGATTCTATCTGAAAGAATACAACTTTCATTATGGGTATTTTTTTTCATCATCCTCCCTCAAATCATGCTAAACAACAGTTGATAAAAGAGTGAAGTGGACAAATGTGTCTGTGATTGTGATAAAAATGAGTGAGTATGACATAACTAATTCAAAGCATGCATAGTCAATACATTAATGAAAACCAAATACGAATGGAAATGTTCAAAGTGTACAATACTTAAACAAATAAAGACGAAATACAAGAAAGCAAAAAAATGAAATGGCAACATGACTGCCTTCTTCAAGAAGTTGAACTTGACTTGACTTGATTTGATTTATTCTGATGCTGGCACTACTTGGCGGCGGCATAGGATTGTTGATGACATTCATAGTCTTCCCATTGGAGTTGATAGTATTCATGTCAATCATGTCCTGAATTTTGTGCTTGAAAGCCCTGCAGTTCTCGATTGTATGCCCTGGAGCCCCCTTATGAAACTCACAATGGGTATTCACATCATAGTCAGCAGGAATGACAGTTGGGGGAGCTAAATCTCTCAAAGAAATGGCCTTTTCTTCAACAACTGAGCAAAGATATTAGCATATGACATTGGTAGACGATCAAAGACTCTATCAGGCTTCCATGTCCTCTTCTGATTAAGCTGACGCTGTTGTCGAGCAGCTTGCTGTTGTTGATGCTGAGGAGAATACTGATACCCTTGCTGATTGTAGGATTGTTGCTGAGGCATTTGAGCTTGAACAACTGGTTGATAAGGCATTTAAGCGTATTGTGCAGCAACAACATACGGATACGGGTAGTAAGGGATTTGATAAGGCATATGAGCGGGAGCTTGTTGATGAGCTTTCTCTTTCTGCGCAGATATGGCATTCATTTCGCCATATTTCTTCTTGTATCCATTGAAAGGCTTCTTGGCACCGGCCTGGCTGCCAGAACCTCCTTGGATCTTTCCGATCTTCAAACCTTCTTTAATTCTCTCACCAATGATCACCAAGTCAGAGAATCCAGTAGAAACACTACCGATAAGCTTCTCGTAGTATTGGCCTTTCAAGGTATCCATGAAAATATCAATCAACTCATGGTCAACAAGAGGTGAATGCACCCTTGCGGCTAGCTCTCTCCATCGTTGTGCGTACACCTTGAAGGATTTGCTGTCCTTTTGAGCCATACTCTAAATTTGAGTACGGTTAAGAGCAAGGTTGGTGTTGTACTTGTATTTCTTGACAAATGCATCAGCTAGCTCAGCCCAAGTTCGCACATTGCTATGCTCTAGCTGCATATACCACTCAAGTGATACCCCAGACAAGTTATCTTGGAAGCAATGAATCATCAGCTTCTCGTCTCTGGCATAGGCAACCATTTTGCGATAGTACATATTCAGATGAATATTTGAGAAACTGAGGCCTTTATACTTCGAGAATTCTGGCGCTTTGAACTTGGGAGGAATGACAACATTAGGAACCAAGTACAATTCTAGAGCACTGAGAGAAGATGAGTTGTGCCCCTCCATGACTCAGAGTTTTCTAGCTAGATCACAACACATTTTGATGGCTTCTGAATCCTGAGCAGCAACAGGACTGGCAATGAGAATAACAACATGATAGTTTTGCACGTCATAATACTGATCCAATCGGTTCTCTTCGACATGAGGAACGGGGATCTGAACAACAGTAGGTTGGGCTTGTGGGATAGATCCAACAGTAAATCCAGGCGCGGGGATTGGTTGAGAAGTGGTTCCTTCAGCTGCGATAGAAAATCTCATTGGCATCCTATAGGGGTTGGGGACAGGAACTGAGAGTCTTGAGGTAGACCCTTGCACCTGACCATTTTTGTTGACGACAACAGCTTCCCGCAGTTCTTCCTTCTTTCTGGCCATAGTGATGGCTTCGAGAATCTGGTTGATCTTTCCTTTAAGGGAATCTAGCTCTTCTTTGAAGGCGACTTGCTCTTGCTGGATCTTCTCCATCATGCGTCTTGTGCTGACTCTATTTGCATACTGGTGTCGAGGAATCAGCTTGACTTACTAGAGAGGAAGAAAGGATAAATGAGATTCTGCTGAAGGAAAGAAAACGCAAGATGCACAACATATTCCATGCAATGCAAAATGATATGCAATGCAAGATCTAGGATTGCAGGATCACAGATTCAAATAGTTCTGAGGTTGGCCAGATGAACGGGTCAAGAACCACAGTCACTACTCAAAGAAACCCCACGGGTAGGAATCTAAAACGGGTAAGTGCCTAGAGTCATGGATATCTTTCAAAGATATTATAGCCATGAGAAAGGATCTCCTTTAGGTGAGGTTTTCATATCTTCCCCACGAGAAAGACTTCTCAGAGGCGTTAACTACATAACCATTGACACACAGGTTCTAAAACAGGTTCTCAGAGTCATAGATCGAGGTTGAAAATATTACTGTCAGGAAGTAATATGTTTAAGGGATCTCCTCTAGTTGGGGCATTCGTATTAATCCAAAAGGAGTTAACACTACCAACCACCATGAATAAAATGGGTTAATGGTCCTTGGGATCAACGATTCAGGCTCGAAAAAATTATTGCTATGGCAAATATTTACCACAACAACAACATCTCCAAGCGGGGTTTTTGCTTCGGCCTTACATGGAAGAACCCACGCAAGTCTCCACTACACAACCACAATCCTAATCCTAGGGTTTTACTCGAACTCGGGTGAGAGTCATCTCACAAATTACCCATAAGCAGAGCAAACCAACAATGTCACACTAATCAAAAGCAACAAAGATAAGGATAAGAGAGCAAATAAATAAGAGAGAAGAAATTAAATAAGCGAAGCTAACAAGCTCAAAAATCGAACTAACATAGGCTTAACTCTTTCTTGCATAGGGCAACAGTTGTCCCCTGAAGAGCCACCATCTGTCGCACCTCGAAAAGTCACATCAAGAAATGACCCTCGCGCTAAAGGCGCAGAAATGTGATTCGACGGAGTCGCCACTGAACTTTATTTATCCCAAAAAAGGGAAAGGAAAATATCGAGAGAACTTCTTAAAACGAAAGGAGAGGAACACGGTTATCGCAACCGATATTCTGGGTTCGGGAGTCGGTCACGCAAAGGGAAGGTATTAACACCTCTCGCGTCCATTGTACTCAACGGGAACCTCTTAATTTGAATTGTGATGAACGTTATCTAAGCTTATTTGTTTTCTTCTCAATAATAAATGTGAAACGGTAAGATAAAAGGATAAAGACACTAAGGGGAAATGGATGGTTTAAAGGACAGGGTGCTCGCCAAGGATTTGGGCCCTTGTGCCTATGTATGCTCACTCGGACGAGAATGAGAAATCAGAGCTGTCGTAGTTCGACTACTGGAACAGAAACGGAAGATGGAGGGAAGGTAGACGGAATGACGGAGAAAGATAGAAGTGTGCTCGCCAAGATCATTGCAATCTTGTGCCTACGTGTCTTACATTAAAAAATGAATGAAGAATCAGAGTGTCTGTAGTTCATGGAGACGACCATGAAAATATGAGGTTGAACGATAGAAGTTTGGTTTGGATGACAATTACTCGAAGCTTAAGAAAGGATCCTCAGGCCCAAGTAATCGGGAGAATGAGTCAAAGACTTGGCTCTCTCTCTTTTTCATCTTGAAAAGAGGTTGTGTTTGAATTGTGTTTTGAATGATGAGTTGTTGGGAGATGCTTGAATGTTGTCGAGTTGAAAAATGTTTTAGAGGGGTCAATTTCTCACACACGAATAAGATAACTCGCGTCCAAACAACTAAAATGCGATCAAAGGCTCAATCCTCCTCTTTTCACCTTGAAAAGAATTGAATAGTTGTTAATTGATTTGATAGTTTGATTGTGAAAATCCGCTTGACGTCGGATCGAGGGTCTGACTTATAATTGTGTGCAAAACCGTGGTGGAATGGAAGTCAGTTTAAAAATGGCTCGATGACGAGTCGAGGGTTTTATTGAAAATGGAATCGGATTGACGATGAATCAAGGGTTAGGTTGTGAGAAACGATATTATTCCCTGAGGGTGCTCCTAATATTGAAACCACAATGAAACATAAAAGTGTATGCAATAGGTTGATGGCGAGTGCGGACGGGCACTCAACTTACGGAGGGTATTTGAAAATTGCTCGATGACGAATCGAGAATTAGTTTGAAAACGGTTTAATCTATGCTAGTCCCTATGGGTGCTCCTAGAAGATAAACCATAATCAAAGAAATAAGAATGCGTACATCGGAATGGGAGAGGGATACATGTAAGTTACACGGGATTGCACGAAATAAAGGGTTCATTGTCAGGTAGCCCAAGAGGAAGTCGTGTGTGTGCAAAGTTTCCTAAACTATGCCTTGAACAAAAGTCAGAAAAAACTCCAAGCTAGGGTTTCTGACAAAGTCCAATAATCCAACAGTCCACCAATTTAGAAATTATTGTTTCGATAATTGTTATATGTTTTGAAAAGAATGTGAATAAGAGATGAACAAGATGAATATGAATATGAACGATATGAGTATTATGA
Organism: Lathyrus sativus; assembly: GCA_963859935.3. Classification (NCBI taxonomy): domain Eukaryota; kingdom Viridiplantae; phylum Streptophyta; class Magnoliopsida; order Fabales; family Fabaceae; genus Lathyrus; species Lathyrus sativus. The sequence continues at coordinate 272,306,349 of OZ012741.1, forward strand.
CAATGATGAATAATATGGCAAGATGTATAACAATATAATCAAGATAATATCAAGATGATATTAACAAGTATATGGACAAGATAATAAAATCATGATAATATCGACTAAAAATAAAACAATTGTATATTGACGGAAAGTAAAGTTAGTCGTTAGTTGATTTGTGAATTGAATCGGGATGAAATGTAGCACTAAATCTTCGTAGCTCGATCTATGATGAAGATCAAACTATAGGAGGACGTGCAAGTTGATATATGTGCTAAAAACAAGATAGAGAAATGATATTGAGGATCATTCTCCAATGTAATCGTGTCACACGGACAAAAAGAATGATCTTTTCTTAATCACAAACTTGTGCCGATTAATTGAAGGTAACCTCTCACGATCCCAAAGTATAGAAAATGATCCCAATGATCATTTTTCTACAGATTTGAAATAATGAAGGTTAAACAACCTCAAAAATCAACGTTTATGAATCAAAGACTTTCATCAATTGAAATTGAAATAAAAACACAAAGGTAAGTCAAAAATGAAAATGAGAAATGATAGAAAAGAAAGTGGTCTCATCCTCATCATGGGATTTAATTGATAAATCGGCCATCCAGGACTTTAGATGTTCATTAACCGACAATAAAAAACGAAAATAGGAATCAAATTAAAATGGAACTGATACACCAAGATTAAATAAAATATAGATAGTGGGATATTAAAAACCCAAGCGTTAGAAATTTGCAGAATTCTAAAATAAATTAAGATAATAGTAAAAGAGGGGGTGTGTAAAAAAAACTAGATGCGTGGAATCATATGGGCCTAGCCCATCATCCACACACCAAAAACTCAAACAAATAAAAACATGAGGGCTATATGAGAAATGCAAGTGTGTGAAATAAAAAAATAAAAAAACCAATGGGCCTAAAGCCCATGAAATGGACGCAAGGTTTCCAAGAGCACCAAACCAAAGCAAAACACGGTTAAAAAAAATAATAAAAAGGGCAAACAATGATAGGTATGACAAGAAATTGTTCAAAAAAGGGGCACCCGATTCTTCGTGAAAAACATATCAAGGCGACAAGCTTCTTCTTTGCAATGCGGAAAGACAACTACAACTTCATCATTTTTGCAAATCAATATCAACATAAACCATAGTGAAGGCTAACAAGCTCATAAGACATTACTCTTTATCACCGCTTCAAAACAATCAAGGAAAAGGGTAAATAGAATCAACCTTCTTTCACTTCGAACTTGGTTCGATTCAAGCTCCGTCACGATGCGGGTTCATTTTCGTGATTCACTCGGTTCTCATCTCCTCTCTCCCTTCTTATTTCATTTTGGTTTGTTTGGATCTGTCGAATCTCATTTTCTCTTCATCCCTCTTTCTTAAATTCTCTGTTTTGTTTATGGAATGATTTGAGGGTGATTTGAGTTACTGATTTGGGTTTGGTTTATTTAGATTTGGAATGGATTGAAGGAGGAAGAAGGTTATGGGGATAATTGAAGAGATCTTGAAGGGCCTAGAAGAAATCTGTGGAATTTTGGATTTATATTGATGAAGGTTGAGGAGGGTTTATGGAGGAAATTTTTGCAGAACTCTTTGGTTAGCCCCCTAGCCTCCCAAATGAGAGAGGAGTATGATGCATTTATAAGTGAGAGGAGGGCAGAAAATAGGAAGCAATAAAATTATGGTAACGGTTTGTTGTTGTTGCGTTTCGCCAAGTAGTTTTCGTCGCTGCAGGTGGTGTGGGTACGACTCATGGTTTTGAAGTTCTTATCGTGTTGTGATGTGTTATGAAAAGTTTGTTGTGCATGTTATGAATACAGGATACATGTGTTATGCAAAGTGTGGAAACAAAGTTGCTGGTGCTGAACAAATCGTGAAAGATGGCGACAGTGTGTGTATTATCATAGTTCATGGCTTTGGGAATTTCTTCGTATGGTTCGTTCATTGTTACTCATGGTGCGGTGACCGCTTGTGAAGGCAAGGTTTCTAGTCTTGGTGAAATTGGGTTCTGTATGTGAGGTTTTTTATGAATCATGCACATGAAAAATTTTGCTACAAGTTATGGTCATGGCTACTGAGAGGGACCCATTTGGCTTGAACATTACAATTGCAGCTAGCATATTGAAGGTTGGTATTGTGATGCGCTGCAATTATGTAAGAAGGCTATTGAACATGGGCACAAAAATGGCTTGCATTATAACTTGCTTTTTTTTGTAATATTTATGTAGTATGTAGGATTGTGTTTAAAATTGAGTGGGCTCTCTCTTTTTTGTAAAGTGACATGGGCTTAGCAATAATATGGATACTTATATGGTTTATTTGTGTTATGGATCATGTAATGGACCTTTATTTGTATTGGTCCTTGATGAACACTTTGGACTTTATCGTTTGTGATTCATATTTCCTTTTTTTTTTGTAGAACATATAATTGTAGAATGTGGACTTTGAATTAGGGCTTTTCTCTTGTGATGGACTTGAATAATTTTCGTACACTCCATTTCCATTTTGAACCACACACCCAAATTCCACCTTTGAACTTACACTTGAATAAAATTTGAATTGATCCTTGAAAGTAAAATTGATCATGAATCCCTCCTAGAATTAAAATGAATCAAAATGAATCCACCACTGAATGCATTCTTTAACTTTAAATGAATTGGTATTTTGAATCGATATAAATTCATTTGAACTTTGCCACCTGAACAAATGATAAACCGAATCCTTCACCATGAGCCAAAGGAACAGGAACAATGCCTTGAAAGTTTATAGGATTATGACTTGAAGTATGCACTTCAATGTGTCGCTACTGCGAAAATAAGGTGCCGGCAAAACAGAAGAGTCGCCACCTTTCATTATTTATCCCATAGAAGGGAAATGAAACGATCGGAAAAACCTGACGAAAAGGTATAAGACAAGGTCATCGCAACCAAGTCTGGGTTCGGGAGTCGGTTACGCAAGGGGAAGGTATTAGCACCCCTCACATCCGTCGTACTCCACAGGATCCACACTTGTTGTGTTCATCTGATGGGTTGGTTTAACTATCTACCTATCAAGGCTGGTCTGAAAAGGAAAGAAAAATGACTCGGCAAAGCATCGCGCTCCGTGCCTACATATTCCCGTCTGGAACGAGAAATCAGAGTCAACGTAGTTCGGCTAACTACGGGTAAAGGGGGAAGGTTGCTCGCCAAGACATCGCATCTCGTGCCTACGTATTCTCATCAGAGAAATCAGAGCGAACGTAGTTCGGGCTACTACGGATTTTGATTCATTTGTTTTTCCGAGTAGGGTTAACAAACAGTTCCAGCAGTTTGGTGTATGCAGCTCGCTCGTCGGAGACTCGTGCGTTACCGTTTGCGGTAGAACTGAGAGTTAACAATACTCTTTTTTTCTGAAAATGTTTTCCTGATTAAGGGCCCACGGGGCAAAAAGAGGTTTGATATTTGTTTTCTGTCTTTTACGGAAGAAGTGTTTTTTATGGATGTTTGTAGTTCGTACTACACTAGAGACTATGACTTAGGAGTGAATGTGACGCATGTCACCCAAAGGGTACCATACTAAACATCCTGATTATTGGAAGGAAACACTCCAATAACCATTTCCTAAGTGGCTTAAGGCTCGTAATGTACTGTACCAACTTGCCTTTATTACGTATTTTACTGTTGTTTTAGAGACGAGAAGGAGAAAGGACTACAGGGGAGACTATCAAGATTCCTTACTGTTGTCATGCAATGGATTCATCCTATGGTTGAGTTTGAAACAGGGAACTCCTAGATGTTATCATGCAAAGGTTTCAACCTAAAAGTCTATCATCACTTCCTTATCAAAGGAAGTGAGAATCCTAGGGGATCATGCCAATGGGAAACATAAACAAACTGCAAAAATCATTAAAGCAGTTAAAACAAAAAAGCAAACAGTAAAGATGCAACTGAAATGCAGCAATACAAGCAGAGGGAGAAGCTCAACCTCTAAGCAATCAAGCAAAGAGAGCAAACAAAAACAGACAAGCAAAGGGAGGGTTACCTCAACCTTTCAATGCAAACACATCAGTTAGATAAAGGAAAATAACACACAAGCAGAGGGAGAACACTCAACCTCTAAAGCAAACAAGCAAAGGGAGCTCAGCTCAACCTTTCAGTGCAGTCATGCACCTAGCCTAAAATACTCTACACATGATACTATCTATCGCTACCGCGAAAATAAGGTGTCGGCAAAACAGAAGAGTCGCCACCTTTCGTTATTTATCCCTCGGAACGGGAAAGGAAACGATCGGAAAAACCTGACGAAAAGGTATAAGACAAGGTCATCGCAACCATTGTCTGGGTTCGGGAGTCGGTTACGCAAGGGGAAGGTATTAGCACCCCTCACGTCCCTCGTACTCGATGAGATCCATGCTTGTTGTGTTTATCTGACGGGTTGGTTTTATCTATCTACCTATCAAGGTTGGTCTAAAAAGGAAAAGAAAAATGACTCGGCAAAGCGTCGCGCTTTATGCCTACGTATTCTCATCAGAGAATGAGAAATCAGAGTCAACGTAGTTCGGCTAACTACGGGTTACGGGGAAGGTGGCTCGCCAATACGTCAGTATTGTGCCTACGTACTCTAAACAGGTATGAGAGATCAGAGCTTACATAGTTTGAGATAATACGGATTACGGGGATTCAGATTCATCTTTTTTATCGAGTAGGGTTAACAAACAGTTCCAGCAGTTTGGCGTATGCAGCTCGACTCTCAGAGACTTAGGCGTTACCGTTTGCGGTAGAACTGGGAATTAACGATACTCTTTTCTTCAGAAAAGCTTCCTTTGAATTATGGGCCCACGGGGAAAAAAGGTTTGAAGTTTGTTTTCTGTTTTTTATGGAAGAAGTGTTTTTTACAATGTTTGCAACCAATATCACACTAGAGACTATGACCTAAGAGTGAATGTGTCGCATGTCACCCAAAGGGTGCCATACTTAACATCCAAGCTGTCAAAAAGAAACTCTCTGACAACTCTTTCTCAAGTAGCTTAAGGCTCGTAACGTACGACGTCAGTTAACCTTTATTACTGTGTTTTAATTTGTTTTGAGATGAGAAGAGAACAGGCTCAACTAAGGGGAGACTATCAAGTCCTAATGTTGTCATGCCAAGGATTCATCCTATGGTTGCAGTTTGAAACAGGGAACTCCTAGAAGTTATCATGCATAGGTTCCAACCTAAAGTCCTAATCATCACTTCCTTATCAAAGGAAGTGAGATTCCTAGGGGATCATGTCAATGATAAACAGAAACAGATAAAGCATCAGCTTAAACAGTAAACAGTAAACGACTGTAAAATGCATGCAATGCAAGTGAGGGAGGAAGTGTGTGTGGGGCATCAGCCTCCACAAGCTCATCTCAACCTCAAGCCAGATATGAATAACTGTAATCATACAGAAGAAGTAAAATGCCATCAAGCAAATCACAAACCACATGGGCAAGGGAGCTGGGTTCTACCGAATACCCGCAAGCAAAGCCATACAGTAAAAATACAAGCAGAGGGAGCAGCTCAACCTCTAGTGCAATCATGCTCCTAGCTCAAATCAATCTAAATATGAACTTATTCTAATGCATCAAGCAAATCAAACAAGTCACATCAATACAGTTGCACAGCAAGCAAACAGACAAGAAAAGAAAACAGATCAACCACTCCCACAGCTTCACAGCAAAGTTCCTTTGACAACAGCTCAGTCTTCAGTCTGCAACTGCTCTTCAAAGCTATTCCCTTCAATAGCAAATGTCAACTTGCTTCTTCAAGATTTCAATGCATCAAACACACAAGTATCAACTTGTTCTTCACCTTCTTCAAGCTTCAGCTCTTCGTTTGATCTCAACTGGATTTTCCTCACAAGTGTCAACTTGTTCTTCTTGGTCTTCAAGCTTCAGCTCCAATGGTAGTCTTCAAACACATGGAAGTAGCAACTTCTAGCATCTTCAATCTTATAGCAAGGAACTCCATCCTCTAGCAAGGGAGAAAGATTCATCTGACAAGAGCAAGGTTGGGATAATAGACAGCAGAGTGAAGACCAAAGGTCACCACTAAGCACTCCATCATCAAAGAAGGGGACCCTCAAAGGTTCTACCAACTTGTGAAGAGCCACACATCCTACCAAAGGAGGGATGAGGCCTTTACAAGGGGACCTTACATCATAGGTAGGAATGGAAGTGATCAACACCTTCCATGTTTATGAAAGAAGAGAATCTATCTAGAAGCTCTACCTACAAACCCTAATCTTAACACCTAAACAACACTCAAACCAAAATAAGGGAAATCTTCATATCCAAGATTCTTCAAGCATTCCATAGTAGCCCAAGCTTGTCTTCAACACTAGCCAAGAGCAAGAGAGGCAAAACCTTAATCTAAGGGAACTAAAGAAGTCATTCTAGTTGAGTTAGCAAGTTAGGATCACCTAAAACTTAGTACTAAAGTTAATCCTAACTAAAATACTAAAACCAATTGTAAAATCCTACAAAAATAACTATGGAAACCTAATTCAATCATGAATCTACCATACAAAATCCAGGGGTTGAATCATCCACAAAGTCCTAGAAATAAAACCTAAATCATAAGGTACTAAGCTTAAACCCTAAAACTAGAGCACCTAAAGTTCCAACTTAAAACTACCTTCTAATTCCATCACAAAAATGTGAGAAAATTTATAGGGGAACACGCATATCTATGCTAGCTACACCCAAAAAATAAGCTCAAAAATCATCACTAATTGATCACACAAAATTCAGCAAAACAAGGTATCAACCATGGCCATTTTAATATCAATTAATATTCAAAAATTGCAAATAAAATCACAAATGCATGAATTCCTAATATTTGTAATCTATAAAATTCTAGATTCAATCATGAATCAGGGGAAAAAAGTTTGGAATTGATTGAGTTAATTTCCTATTTTTTGTGAATTAATTTCTAAACCATATGAAATGCACAAAATAAAGAACATAAAAAGAAATTAATCAAACTGGCATGGCAAATAGCAAATATAATCAGTTCAATCCATGAATTGGGCCAGAAAGGGGGTGTTGATATCAATCTGTCACTAGGCCCAGGCGCTTACATTCATCTCCAATTATCAAACTGAAAAAAAGAAAAGAATGCACACCAAGTTTCGAACCCACGCTCATTTAGTCCACCCAGCGAAGATTTTAAGTCTGAAATTCCTCATTAATCAAAACGGTGCGCACAAGGGGAGGGGTACGTGGCTCAATGAGAGCGCTTGGATGAAGGAACCAGGTCAATCTTTCCACACGCATGGACGGTCATGACTTCATCTTCCTCATTTTAAATCTCAGATGGAGGGAATTACAGACGGTGGCCGGAACAGTGGTGCCACCGTCTTCTCCGGTGAGTCATCTTCCACAGGTCATCCAAAGTCACAAAACCATACCTCATCTCACTCAAAATCTCACGCTGATCATGAATCTGGCCTCAGAATTTTCTAATTCCTTCTGCATCTCCAAACCCGATAGCACTTTCAAAAACTTGTCAAGATCTTGAATCTCACCATTCTTAAAATTAATGACACTAGTGTAATTCTCATCTCATGGTGATCATTCTACACTATCCAATCTTGATTAACAGTCCAAGAATCACCTAATTCAAGGCTCAACAGAAATTGATCCCACACCTATTTTGTCTCTAATCGTGTAATTAACCATCCTAAATCCGTCTAGATCATGAATGGAACCTAACCATATGCCAATTTCTAAGCATCTCCCTATAGTTTAAGCACAAATTCAATGTGTACCAACCTGGTTTCAGACGCGTAACAAAAGGTGTTCTTGATCACTTCAACCTCCAAGATGATGCAGACACACTCCAAATTCACTCCTGAAGCCTTTGCACCCCTTGATTTGGCTTGATTCTTCCTTGAACTCAAAAACCGATTTCAACTTGCAATGGTGAAACTCCAATCTCACTCTCTGCTTCCAGCACCAATCTCTTCCAAAAAATGCACTGAACTCACTCAGTGACTTATATAGAAGTGCTTAGAATCATCTAGAAAGTTCTGGAGTCATCCAAATGAGAAATTGGATTTTCAAATTCTCACCAAAATGTCATTCATGGAATATGAGATATCTCCTCTTTTTTGGCCTCAGCAAGCTTGCTTTGCACTCCTCATGAGCTAAGGAATTGGATGGTGGTGATTGTTTCCTTGTTTGCAATCCAATGGTGTGAGTTGGATATGTTACTTCATCATGAAGAAATGAAATGGAAGTGCATGAATTTGACCTCAAATCAAAATTCTAACATTGCCATTGTTTCTAAAATCATTTTTCCAATCAATTTGACCTATAACTTTGCTCCATTTGGTCACAAAATGAATTATTTGAATTTTTGGTCATTTAATCCTTTTAATTCTTCCTTTTTCAAAATTTCTTGAACCAAATCTCTCCTTGAGCCATTTCAATGCCTCCTTGATGCATGGTCAAGGTTAAAACCTCATTTTGAGCAACTTTCTAGTTGAACAAAATTTCATTTGATACCTCTAAGTTGGTGAAAATAGCCTATGATCACAAATGACCTATAATCACCAAATGTCCAAAATACCCTTGACTTGTCTAAGCCATAAGTTGAGTCCTGCAAATCCTATCAAGGACTTATAGTACTCTCTAGAAAGCTAAGATAATAAGGAACAACATTCATGTCGACCAAAAGTTCATAGGAATCATCCTTCTAGGGAAAAAGTGTCATGAGAGTTGGGTAACTTTCAAGCTCCAAATTCACATACCTCAGATGACTTGTAACTTGTCAAAGCCATAACTTGAGTTCTACAAATCCTATCAAGGACTTCTAGAATTCAAATTAAAGCTAATATCATGCTCTACAACAATCATGTTGGGGTCAAGATGAGATGACATTCACATCTTGAGCTAAATTGCCTTGAAGATAGGGGTCAAACTAGGGGATTTTACACTGTCAAGTCTTAGAAACCCTAGCTTGAAACTTCTCAAACTCTTCAATCATGATGAGTTGACCTTATAATCATCCTTATAACATCTCAATGTATCAATCCATGATCACATGGCTCTTGAATTAAGTCTCAACCTCTTTCAAATCCTCAATTGACTTAGGGTTGACCCAGTCAAACCCTAGCTGCACCACTCATGGCCGAGGCTTCTTATTCTTGCACAATAACCTGTCTAGGCCTCAAAGTGATCTTCAAACCTTATCCTAAGCTCTCTCAAGACTTCAAGTCCCTCCTCATGGCCTCAGAATCATCTGATGGCTCTCCACAACTCTCAAGTTAGGAGACCTACACACATGGCTTCAACCACTATCTTTGAGGATCTTTCAACTTCTCTGACAAGTATATCAACCCTTGAACACCTGAATAAGCCTCCCAGCTGGCTTCATAGTCTTGTATTGCTCTTGATTTGTAATCATACCTCTTGATCTCATGCATACATGTCAATGAAATTCAAATGATAATGCTAATGTGAATGAAATGAAACATAAGCTAGGTAAAGAAAAGTTGGTCAAATTTTGGGGTGCAACACTATCCCAATGCATCAAGCAATGTCAAACAATCATGAATGAAGGACTGAGGGGATGAACAATATGACATGTAAGGAAATCATTCCAAGATAATCAAACAAGGCATCTAATCCTAGAGAGAAGGAAATTGATGGATGGATGCACGCATGATGTAAACCAAAGGAATACATCAAGGCATTCAACCAAAGATGAAATTTGATGATGGGAAGCATGATGTATACCAAGGTATCCATCATAACACTCAACCATTCATGGAAGAATTGAATCAATCATGGGAAGCATGATGTATACCAAAGGTATCCATCATGACACTTAACCATTCATGGAAGAAATGAAATCATGGGAAGCATGATGTATACCAAAGGTATCCATCATGACACTCAACCATTCATGGAAGAATTGAATCAATCATGGGAAGCAAGATGTATACCAAGGGTATCCATCATGACACTCAACCATTCATGGAAGAAATGAATGAATGCAAAGCATTCAAGGAAGAGTCATCTACCTAAAGGTTCTAATGGAAACCTAGTGATTAGCTCTAAGGATCACCTAACTGAAAGGATTTAGAAGCTCTATCAAGGCTTAATCAATGTTCTAAATAGGTATCAACCTAAGCTTTATTCTATCAAGAAGGAATTTGAAGCCTAAAGTTAGCTAAGGTTCACCTTAAAGCTTAAACTATGAGGCAAGCTAAATTAGGGTCACCCTAATCACAATCAACTTGTAAATTCTAAGTAAAATACCAAAATCAATCCTAAAAGGCTAGGAAAAATTCTAAGGCTTCCTAAGTGTGTTAAGGAATCATGGTAGAAAATCCAGGGCTAAGACCTAAATCTAAAGGGTCTAAACAATTTCTACACTTAAAGGTATGCTCAAGGGAATCCACAAGGGAAAGGTCCTAGAAATCTATCTCAAACCTAAACCTAAAAGCATCTAAAAACCAAATAAAAATCATACAATATCCTACAATGTATCAACATTCATCATACAAAAAATCAGAGATTAAATCCAAGCATTGATATGGAAACAAAAATCTAGAAGTTAACATGGCATTACTTCTATTTATTGAAAAGCACATAAAAGAAAAATACAAAATTAATTGAAAAAAGAATTAAAATTGCGATTAAAAAATGTGACAAATTAAAGAACATGTTAAAATACAATCATGATTTTTTCCAAGATTTTCCAACGATTATTTCTATTTTCTATGAATTAAAAACAAACAAGTAATTAAATGAAAATAAAAGAAAAATGAATTAAAAGGAACAGAAAGGGGTGCAGGAAGTAAAGTTTCCCTATGTTATTTCGTTTGGGCCTTGCAGTGGGGGTGCGGATAGTGATGCGTTAGGCCCAGCTGAGTTTCTTAAATGAAACTCAGCATTTTGATCATGTGAGAAAGCCAAACGTTGAAACGCTTCACAGCCGTGCGATGGGATTACGGAGTCAATGGGATGGCGCGATCGGACGGCTGGTATGAAGTTTGGGATTTAAAATGGAAACGGAGGGAAAGCCTCCTGCGGTGGCGCTGCCACGCACAGACGGTGGTCAGCCTTGCGCCGATCATCTTCAACCTCTCACCAAAAATGGAACTTCTTCATTTCTTCACCAAAATGAGTTTTTCTTGAACCAATCCTATGTGATTTTTTCGTGTAGAATCCAAATATGTGGTTTATTTCTACTTTCCTCCATTAAAACTCAAAAATCGTGATCATCCAAGAATCTCTCAAGAAATCTCAACTTTCACAAAAACCAAAATTGAAGATACTAATCTCTTCCTCTCACTTCCTACATCAATATTCCATTCTTCTTTTTCATTTTCATCCAATAATTAGAGAGAAATTCAAACTACAACCTAAGGTGTTCTATCAAGAATTGTCACGAAACTTAACCATTCTAATCTTAAAACGTTCTACACACTCTAAGGATCACAATCATGGGAAAATAGCATAGCAACTCATCAAGAACAGAGCATATGGATGGAAGATAGGAACCTGTTAATAAGCTTCGACAGAGGCTTGAATTGTGGATGAAGCTTCAAGCAAATCGTCCAGAATCCATCAATGAACCTCACTGAAGCTTTTTGCAATGATAATTTGGACTGAAAATGGCTCTATCTTCAAAATCGAATTTCCACTTTTTTCCACTTTTTCTTAACTCAATTTTCTGTTATCTTCCACCAAATTCTGTTATGGCAGTTGGGAATCATCCAAGAGGTTATATGCAATGGACCTAGAGTGATTAGAAGCCCAATTAAAGCCTATGACAGCTGTAACACCCCATTCTAACCCAACGCATATTTAAAATAAATCAAAATCAGAGTGCACGAATTTTGCAGGCATGACGACCGTCATGGAGTCGTGACGACCGTCACACGCACAAGAACTGAGACGCAACAGAGGTGTCACATATTCAACTTACAAAAACATACATTTTACCATTTAATTGGACAACATCCATTTAGTGATGATACATAGCACATAATCTTGGATGAACATCTAATAACAACTCATATAACATCTTAATCACATAGCAACATATTCATTTGCAGCGGAACATCATGCACTTTCAACATTTATAATAATCAACGTAATACCATAAATTACAAACAAAACCCCATTAAAATTCAGCAAGTACTTCAGCTTGCATATATTCATTAAAACAACTAGTTTTCCATCGAAATTCAGAACTACCGATTCTCCGGCTTAGTGCGTACAACCAACATTCGGCGCATTAACAAAGGCACCCAATGCAATGAAAACATTCAGTAAAATGCAGCAACAAGAAGATAAATAAAACAATGACTACAATCGTTCATCCCCCCCAAGAGTACTACGTATCAGAGCGACCAACGACAACTTAATCGACAAAGCTACACTTTATTCCGGATTACCTGCAAATTACCACCAACGGAGATAACATACAACGTAAAGGGTGAGATATCAACAACATAACATAAGGCATGATAAAAGTCATGTCAGAATATTATCACAGCATTACAATTCCAGCAGTTCGCGTAAATATTAGTAATAATAAACTACAACCACTCTTTATTCATAACCACAACCATTATCATCATATCTCAGCAACTCATCAAAACAACTCAACAACGCAACTCAACAATGCGACTCAACAATGCGACTCAACTGTGCATATGCATGTGGTACCATTTTGGGAGACAACACTCCACAATAATTCGGGAGACAACTCTCCACAATAATTCGGGAGACAACTCTCCACAACTCGGGACAGGGCCAACACCCCGAACCCATCTAGGAGCCAACACTCCAAATAACGCCAATACAGGCACAACCGTCGCCAATCCAGGCCAAATGATATGCTATGAGATGCAACTATTATGGACTATAACACAACAACAACAACTGTGCAACAACCGTGCAACAAGGCATCACGCCTACAACCAATTATCCATAACAGAAACATCACATTTTGCATATATTATGGACTCACCATTTCAATCTGTTCATATCAGAGAACTACCAACAGTATCGTTCCTACGAATAAGACTCTAACACATTTTCGCAGAGAACAATTAAAAACAACCTCGTATCTACAATCGAGAACTCAACAGCATTTTCATGTCAGAGAACAACTGACAACATCATTACTACAAATAAGAACTCAACACATTTTCATATACCTTCATACGGGTAATATAACTACAACTTATCCACGTAATCCAAGGAGAAAATTATAATAACATTTCCTCAACAAATGGGAAATTAGCGCGTGTCGGCGCCGATTCCCAACATTACTACATAAACTAACGACATAAACATTAATGCAGGCATAGACAAACATTAACCGTTAATATTTCTCAACCTACGGGAACATTTACCCTTAATATTCCTTTAATATTTCTCAACCTACGGGAACATTTACCCTTAATATTCCTTTAATATTTCTCAACCTACGGGAACATTACTACGATAACGTTACTACGGAGACATCACTACGGGAACATTACTACGGGAACATTACCACGGGAACATTAATCTTTAATATTTCTTTCTTCAACTTACAGGAACATTACTACGGTAACATTACTACGGGAACATCACTACGGGAACATTACTACGGTAACGTTACTACGGGAACATTAATCTTTAATATTTCTTTCTTCAACTTACGGGAACATTACTACGTATTTGCCCCATTAGGGAAACCTTAGAGCATCGTATATAACGCATTCGTTCTTACGTAGAAAAACCCCGTCCCTAACATTTATCGATTAACGGAAATTATACCTATGAATCAATTCCCTACATGAAATTGATCATACCCACGGTTATAGAATTGAACCCCACCCTTACCTTAGAATAGAGGCCAATTCCAAGCTTCCGGTTCTGGTTCTGCTCTCCGGCGACTTTTCTGCAACTATCTTCCAATTCCCTGATGGATGATTCTCTGCTCTCCATTTCTCTCAACAGCCACGTTCCTTTTTCCTCTTCTCCTCCACCTTTTTCCTAAATTTTGGTTTTCTGAGCCGTTTATCGTTCTTTTGCTCTTTCTCCCACAACTTCTCTAATAACTCCCTAATTCCCATTATTACATCCACTAATAATAATAATAATAATAATAATAATAATAATAATAATAATAATAATAATATTACTACTAGTTATTAAATTATAATCATTATTACTTATATTATATTATTATCAATCTCAATGATTTAATAAATAGTTTCCTATACTTTAAGGATACCCACCAACGCTCTCAGATACACTCCCACGTAAAGGCACATCGACAATTCATAAATAATTTAATTAAAATGGTGAGAACAAAGCCAAACAGCTTGCAAATGGATCAAATTGCCTTGCTTGTGATGTAAGGAAGATGTGTGGATAGGATTGAGGCCTTGAAAATGAATGGATGGTTGATTTTCATTATGTTGCTTAAGGATGAAGAAAACATGAAATTGGCATAGCAAATGACTTCAAACTTGATTTCTGATTTTTCCAATGTTCTTAAAACATGAATTGGACTCAAAACAAGCACAAATATGACATGAATTGGTTCCAAAATGAATTGATTTGAATTAGCCCTTTTCAAGCTTCCTTTAATGATTCATTCATGAATTTTTCTTCACACTCTTCTCATTATAGCCCATATCAATGGATTCTTGGGTCATGGTTGGATAAATAACACCATTTTGAACAACTTTCAAGTTGAAAAGAAGTCCATTTGAGGTGTGTAAGTTGATGAAATTGACCCATTATCAAAATGGCCTATAATCTCTACTTCCCAAAATACCCTTGTCTTGTAAAGCTCATATCTTGAGTTTTACAAATCCAATCATGGACTTCTAGTACTTTCTGGAAAGACAAGAAGATAAGGAACAACATTTATGTTGGCCAAAAGTTCCTGTGAGACTTCCTTCTAGGGAAAAAGTGTCATGCAAGTTGGTTGACTTTCAAGCTTTAAATTCACATTCATCTGATGACCTGTAACTTGTCTGTTTCATAACTTGAGTTCTATAAACCCTATGAAGGACTTCTAGTACTCAAATTAAAGTTATGATCATGCTCTACAACAATCATGTTGGGGTCAAGGTGATATGAAAATCACATATTGAGTTATGTGGTCTTGAAGTTAGGCACTAAATCAGAGGATTTTACACTTGTCAAGCATAACAACCCTAGCTTAGGAACTCCTCACACCCTTGACTCATGATAAGTTGACCTCGGAATCATCCCTTGGGCATATTAATACATCAATCCATGATCGCATGGCCTTGGAATTAGGTATCAACCTTCTTCAAATCATCGGTTGACCTAGGGTTGACCAGATGAAACCCTAGTTGCACCAATCTTGGTTGTAGCTTCATATACTTCACATGATGACATGTCTAGGCTTCAAGATGGCTTTCAATACTTCTCATGAGCTCTCTCAAGGCTTCAAGTCCAACTCCATGGATTCAGAATCATCTGATGACATTCCCATAACCTTCTAGTTAGGAGGCATACACTCTTATATCCAACCCCTTCTCTGAGGATCTTTGTGGCTTTTCTGATGAGGATATCAACCATGGTGTACTTGAATAAACCTCTTAGATAGCTTCCTAACCTTGTGTAGCCCTTGGTTGGTAGTCATACCTCTTGATCTCCTGCACACATGTCAATGCAATGCAAATGATAATGCTAGAATGAATGTAATGAAACACAAGCTAGGTAAAGAAAAATGTTAGGAAAATTTTGGGGTGCAACAGCTGCCCCTATTCAAACGGCTTGGACCTGACTGGGTGAGAAGCGAATGGCTCTCAAACAATCAAGGTAAAAGACTGTTGAATACCAATAAATCCGGAAATTTGCCAACCACACAAGTAAACGATACTCTGATGGGGACAAATTCTTCGGAAACTGAAATGATAGTTGCACGACAACTTGCTGGTGAGTGATTAACTTCAAATCTCCGTCAGGATGATCATTTGGTCTCGCTGTAGAACTTCGTCCTTAAGTCATCAAGGGATCACCGGTTACACGGTAACTGGTGAAGGATTAATCTCAAATCTCCATCAGGGTGATCGTCTGATTTCACTGTAGAACTACGTCCTCAATTCATCAAGGGATCACCGGTTACACGGTAGCTGATGAATGGTTAATCTCAAACCTCCGTCAGGATGATCATCTGATTTTGCTGTTGAACTACGTCCTCAAGTCATCAAGGGATCACCAGTTACACGGTAGCTGGTGAATGGTTAATCTCAAATCTCTGTCAGGATGATCATCGGATTTCACCGTTGAACTTCGTCCTCAAGTCATCAAGGGATCACCGGTTACATGGTAACTGGTGACATATAGATGATTTTGTCATCGGGCATTCTACGCTACAGCAGAAGAATTCCTTATCGTCACATATGGACTCGTCAGGTCGCTAGGAACGTTCGACAATATCTGTCGGTCTCCGTCAGTAAGTCAATAAGGGATCACTGGTTACACGGTAAATGGTGAAGGATCATCGATTATGCCATCGAGCATTCTGCATTACAGCAGAAGAACTCCTTAACGTCACCTCTGGACTCATCAGGTCATTGGACGTTTGACAATCAAGTCAATTATGTCGTCGGGCATTCAAGGAAATTCTCGGGCGTCATCCAGACTTCGTCAGTAAGTCGATAATAGAATCCTTAGTCAACCCTGAACCAATAGGGATATCTAATCTTCTGCCGTCAGGCACTTCGCGTCAGCTAGGAGAACTTCTTCGACGTTACAGTTGGACTTCATCAGTAAGTCATAAAAATAGAATCCTTAATCAATCACGGACCAATAAGGATGTATAAACTTTTTCCGTCAGGCACTCCGCGTCAGCTGGGAGAACTGCTTTGACATCGCAGTCGGACTTCATCAGTAAGTCAGGAGGGGTTTGGCACTGCTGCCGGACTTCAATCATCAAGTCTTCAAGGGAAATTTCAACTTCTCTGTTTGACACCTGTTGGGGATGACACATCTCCGCTGGGGATTCTGGAGAACTATCAAGTGACTCTGCTTTGGGGATTCAGGAATCATCCTGGGCGAATAAGCTCTGCTGAGGAATTCAAGAATCATCCTAAACAAACAACTTCGTTGGGGACTTCAAGAATCATCTTAAGCAAACAACCTTGCGGAGGAACCCCTGCACACAAGAATGGTAACGACCTAGCTCATGTTTCACATGCATATGTTTGACAATGGCGTAATGCTCCACACGGTGGAAATGCTACGCGTTTAGGGTAGATGTTATGCAATCATGCAAGATGCTACGGAACCGCTCCAACAAAATAAATGCTGGAGAAACGAGGCCAACGCCGTTGGGGATGGAGACAAACCCTTCCAGAGATAGCTCACACGTGCCAATAATGATTGGGCTTTAGGCAGGGAAAACGAACCCTGGATATGAATTGGATAGGTCAGGCAAGAACTGACAACCGGGCGAGAATTGGATTCTACAAAACAAGTTAGACGAGAACTGGCTACCAGACTTCGACACGCTTTTCACCAGGAAGGAACTGGTATTAAGAATAACCGGCCATCAGGCGGAAATTGGAGCTAAAGAAACAATGACCGGATGGGTATTGGCTCTAAACAGCTGGCATTCACCAGGCGAGAGTTGGACTCAAATGTATTTTACCCGACAAGAACTAGTATTCCATGAAGACTTATCATACGGGAATCGAGCTTCAAAAGAATGATAGGTCAGGCAAGAACTGGACTCTGAGACGGTTTTCCATACGAGAATAGGAATGTGCCAAGCATGGTTGGGCTTTTGATTTTAGGATACGACCAAGTTTATCATAATTGGATCTCTGGTTACCGACAAGAATGGATTTAGAAGGGGAATGACTAGACAAGAACTAGTATCCGAGGATGGACCACCAGACGAGAGCTGGTGTCAACAAGGTTAGGCTATCAGACAAGAACTGACTACCAAGCGGGAACTAGGTTTATCAAAACGGGTCAGACAAGGACTGACTAACAGGCGGGGTCTTGGAATCTACGAAAAGGTTGGACGAGAACGGATCACCAGGCAGGATTTGGAATCTACCAAAAGGTTGAACAAGAACGGATTACCAGGCAGGAACTGGAATTTACCAAAAGGTTGAACGAGAACGGATTACCAGGAAGGAACTGGAATCTACCAAAAGGTCGAACGAGAATGGATTACCAGGCAGGAACTGGAATCTACCAAAAGGTTGAACGAGAATGGATTACCAGGCAGGAACTAGAATCTACCAAAAGGTTGAACGAGAACGGATTACCAGGCAGGAACTGGAATCTACGAACAAGGTCAGGCGGGTACTGATCTCTGGTTCTGGATATCGAGCGAGAACTGATTAAACAGTGGGTTACAGAAAGGGTGACCGGACAAGAACGAGTCAAGAACCTGACGTGTACTAGACGAGAACTGGTGTTTACTGAAGGGTCGACTAGACAAGGACTGGTTTGGTGATTTTCCGGGAAAGAACTGGGCTTTGGAAACAATTTGATTACAAGGATTGACAAGTAACAGGTTTTAGGTTATCTGATGGGGTGATGACACAATTCCACAACACTCAACTCTTGTTGACGAGAACAAACTCGCTCGAGTAATTGCCCCAGTGTAATTCCACTTGCCCCGGTTTGATCTTCGGGAGAAAGTTTATCCTGAGAAGAAAGTAGTTTTGACATGAGACGACCTCGAGAAGGCTTGCCCCAGAATCTGTATCGTGAAAGGATTCGTCTTTGATGGGATAATTCTGATAAGCTCGGCAGCTATGGAGAGGAACAATTCTTTCGCTTTCAACTTTTGCCCCAGCCTGTGGGATCTTCGTCACATCCTCTCGAAAGAAAACCTGAGATCTCTGTACTCTAGCGGTTTGATACAAACGGCTTCAGCACTTTGAACCTCACAAAGGTGCTTCAAGTTAATCACCTTCAGGATAAGGATAGCTTCGGCGCTCTCGGGGTGGCCTACCCCAGCCTTGTCATGACTTTGCCCCTCATGGGCTGATCTGTGGGGAACAGTACCCTTGGCTGCGAGAGATTCATCAAATCTTGACCTGATTGCCCCGGATTACTGACTTCTGGATGGATGACTCCCATGCCGCGATCATTTGACATAGCTTGCCCTGGTTCACCGGAATATTCAGGCGTTCTGTATTATGTCCTGATCAAATCTTTCCATCGTGGAAACGTTTTCGCTGTCAAGCACTTACTCGCTAGTAAAACAAACTGTTCTGCATAAAATACATATACAATGCAATGCATATGGCAG
Source organism: Lathyrus sativus (assembly GCA_963859935.3). Lineage (NCBI taxonomy): Eukaryota > Viridiplantae > Streptophyta > Magnoliopsida > Fabales > Fabaceae > Lathyrus > Lathyrus sativus. The sequence continues at coordinate 272,325,622 of OZ012741.1, forward strand.
TTTTCAAAATCCATTTCTGTTCACTGGAAAAAATTGTGACATAAAGTGTATGAATCATTCATCAACATGTCGATATTAGTACAACGCTGTAAAGGGAATCCTTTCTAGGAGTCAATTCCGATGTGATCTTTACCGAAGTATGCTTTCGAAACAAACATATTTCAATTAGGACTTTTTAAGGTTGTAACGTGGTCAGGTTCACGGTTTAAGAAGGAAAGGATACAGGCTTAAAATTCATTTTAACCCACCCATTCTCCTTGATGTTCTCTGATTCTACATTCAGCTAATTCGACCTTAGCGTTCACCCTTCAAAGGTTGAGTGATAGTTAAAGAGATCACACTTTTTCGAAGTGACAATTACTCTCTTTTCGTCTTTTGGCGTCCGGAGCCACACGATTTCGTTCTTGTTCGAGGATTTTCTTTTGTAATCCTTTTTCGCTTTTCGTTTTTTCATTTTTCGTTTTCCCCTAACTTTTGCCTGGACTGACTCTTCAGAGTTTCTTCAATTTTGAAGTCCAGCGGGGTACCCTAATTTTTGCCTAAGTCGCTTGTTTGCAAGATTCGACTTAGCGGGCTTTTTCTTTTCGATTCTTTTCTTTTCTTTTTTTTTTGAACAAATCGCATGACAACGGCTCGTTTGACTTGTTAAAGAGATTGTGATTGTTTCACTCCCGATCGGCCAGGTTTAACCATCATGGTTTTTTTAGGTACGACCTATAACAGTGTGATTGATTCTTAAAAGGACACTCCTTTTGTAATTTGAACGCTTGGTCAAATTAACTGACACCTACCCTGCCCTGGGTTAAGATTGAGGGTTTTCTATCTTCAGAAAGAAACTCCTACTACTCGGCTCAAAGGGGTTAACAAGGGATTATCTTCCTTATATCTCTGGTGTTTGGGATTTAAAACAATGCTTGTACATCATCAACAGATTTTTATTCAAAAGCATACATTCGGAAGCTTGCGCTTTGTTGGATTTCGTCATCCTCCTCGGATTCCACTTAAACAAGCGTTGGAAAATAAATGAAAGCAATAGAGTGAACACGAATGGATTAATTCAAAACATGCATATTTATTTCATTATCAATATCAATTGAAAAACAACAAGTTTTACAAGCTAAATTTGCATTCTAACAGGAAAGAAATTACAAATGTAAAGAAATGACATGATAAAATGGAGATTGTCGGCTTTCGGGAACCGAGCTTCTTGTATCTCGACCACTGGCTAGGGAGATGCAACCCTTGAAGTCTTCAAACTCAATCAGACGAGAGGTCGACGTGCACAACCAACTTTCCTTCGAGAAAGGAAATGTATTCTTTGTCCATCAATTGTTGAACTTTGGCCTGAAAGGCTTTGCAATCCTCAGTTGCGTGTCCTATGGATCCTGTGTAACACCCCACTTCCCAAAATCAATTAAATTAATAAACATTATAAATAAACAAAATCAGAGTTCCAATTCTCACAAGTGGGATATCACATAAAAACAACGTTTCCTTATAAAAAGGTTTTTCTCCAAATACAGCGGAATGTTAAATAATAAAATTCAATAAAAGTTTGATACGTTCACAGGGAAATAAAATATAAGTTCAACATAAAACAAATAAAAACGCCCAAGTCCCGTGCTACGTATCAGAGCATCCTAGACTCGACAATCACACCAATATCCAAGCTAGCTAAGCACCTGGATTATCTGTACTTCCGAAGAAGCACAGACCACAACAACAACAAAGGGGTGAGAAATCATGATCAAAATATATAATGGTAATGTAATACATGTAAATAAGGTAGTAAAACACACCAACACACCAAGATTCACCCCTAACAACACCATATGACGAACCTACTGTTCAAATTACAATATAACATATTATAATGCAAAATGCAACTCAACACCATGCATGCGGTACCGACTCGTTGGTTCATTCAATCGAACCTGGATAGATCACTTACGCTCCTCCTGAGACATGATCTATCCCCCACCATTCTCCACAAAGGAGTACGGATGAATCACTTACGCTCCTCCTGAGACATGATTCATCCCACCAAAACACCATGATATGCACACACCAATGCATAACTAATATATTTAGGCACTCAACGTGCACACGATCCTCCTGATCATATCATCATACATCAATGCATATATGTACAGATATAACATACACCAACACCATATAAATCAATTCACACAGTGAGCAATCTCACATTCTAACACCAAGTATAAACACATCCCAACACTCGGGGAATACACGATCCTACTGATCACTGCACCATAATCATATACATGATACACCCATCATTCATTTTAATTAAATTAGATATTAAACGAGTTCACACTCTAACACCATATATAAACACATCTCAACACTCGGGGAATACACGATCCCACTGATCACTACACACATATACATCAACTAATTGCCCACCAGTCATTATTACGGGAAACATGTACTATCACCGAGTACACAAGTTAATTCCCACAGTCATCATTCATACATGGCATCAAGGCCAAAGGAATCACACAAGTCCAGAGCTCAAGGCCAAAATATCACAACACTCACATTCTGGTTCTGCTACGTTCGCTGACATTCGCCAGGCGAAGCCCCGTAGCGAACCTTCGCTAGCATTCGCCAGGCGAACCTGCTGGCGAAGCCCCCTTTCCACTATCATGCATTCGCCAGGCGAAGGGATCATTCGCTAGGCGAACCTTCGCTGGCTATACTCGCCAGGCGAACTTTCTACCCTTTCAGTCTGGGATTTAATTCTGAATTATTCGCTGCCACTCGCCTCAACTCGCCAGGCAAACACTCGCCCCCATTCGCCAGGCGAAACTTCGCCAACACTCGCCAGGAGAAGCCCAGCGAATGCTGTGATTCATCAGTTTCCTCACAATTCTGCAGTGCTATTCTAGGCCAAATTATGCCTATCATCTCAACTCAGATTCCCAGCCTATTCTAGTACCAATCTTGCCTATTACCGTAAACAATCGGTTTCTAATTCCTATTCCCAAAATCATCACCTAGACACTTTATTGATACATCAAAATCCCTACAGCATTTCCCTAAAAACCGTAGAATCACCTATATGCCAAATTGGCCAAAAACAACAATTCATCAACGTTTAATATCCAACCATCAACAATCAACAACAATCACCACATATAATACAGAAAATCATATATCGATCAATCTCCTACGGGGTTAAGGACTCCCCACTACCCTATACATGTATAACCCATTCCCAATCAGGTTTCTCCCCCCTTACCTTGTTAATCGGTTGATCGATGAAAGAACCCTCCAAGGTTTGGCCAATTCTGATTTTCCCCCGTTCCTTCGTTCTTCGCTCCCTTTTCCGTTCTTCTCACTTCTCTCCTTTCTATCGTTCTTTTTCCACTTTCTCTAACTTCTCACAATGTATCGTAAAAACTACTAACCCCTCACATTCTCTATTTTAATTCTCTAATCCCAATAATAATAATAACTTAATAATAATAATAATAACTTAATAAAATAATAATAATAATAATAATAATAATATCTCACCAAAATAATAATAATATTAACAACAATAGTAACTATAATAAATATAATAATAATAATAATATTCTCACCAATATTAATATTATACACTATATTATTATATTCACCAAAACACCATCAATAATCCTCCCACATTAGGGACACCCACCAAACATCACCAAATACACCCCCACCAAAGGGCACACCAACACATAATATTTAAAATAATAATAAAATGACTAAATAATTAAAATGGGTGTTACAACTCTCCCCCACTTTAATTATTTTCGTCCTCGAAAATTACCTGATGGAAATAGCTCCGGATACGCTTCTCGCATCCTGCTTTCCAACTCCCAGGTCACACTGCCTCATGCAGCACCTCCCCAAGCTACCTTCACCAAAGGTATTTCCTTCCCTCAGAGCTGTTTCATCTTACGGTCCTCGATCCTCAACGGCATCGTCTCAATAGTAAGATTCTCCCGAATCTGAACATCATCTCTCTGAATCACATGAGATGGATCAGAAACATACTTTCGCAATTGCGACACATGAAACACATTATGTAAGTTTGACAACTCAGGCGGCAACGCCACCCTATAAGCCACAACACCAATTCTCTGCAAAATTTCATAAGGTCCAATAAACTTAGGATCCAGCTTCTTAGATTTCAACGCACGACCCACACCAGTCATCGGATTAACTCTTAGGAATACGTGATCACCTACACAGAATTCCAACTCTTTCCTCCGATTATCATGATAACTCTTCTGCCTACTCTGAGACACTTTCAATTTCTCACGAATCATTTGAATTGTCTCAGTAGTCTGCTGTACAATTTCTGGTCCAAGCACCATATTCTCACCAGTTTCATACCAACACAGAGGAGTCCTACACCTCCTCCCATACAAAGCTTCAAACGGTGCCATTTCGATACTAGAATGGTAACTGTTATTGTACGTGAACTCAATCAATGGTAAATGAGTATCCCACGCACCACCCTTTTCTAACACACAAGCTCTCAACAAATCTTCAAGCGACTGAATAGTCCTCTCCGACTGACCATCAGTTTGCGGATGATAAGCTGAACTCAATTTCAACTTAGTTCCCAAAGCTTCCTGCAAGCTTTTCCAAAATTCTGAAGTAAACCGCGGATCTCTATCCGACACAATACTGGACGGAACACCATGTAACTTCACAATCACCCGAATATAAACCTCCGCCAGCTTCGTTAACGGAAAACTAATATTGATCGGCACAAAGTATGCAGACTTCGTCAATCGATCCACAATCACCCATATAGCATCAAAACCTCTCGCCGTATTCGGCAAACCTGTCACAAAATCCATAGTAATGCAATCCCATTTCCAAACCGGAATCTCTAATGGTTGCATAAATCCAGAAGGTCTCTGGTGTTCCACCTTCGACTTCTGACATGTCAAACAGGCATACACAAATTGAGCTATGTCTCTTTTCATACCAGACCACCAAAATAATTTCTTCAAATCATGATACATTTTCGTAGCTCCCGGATGAATACTCAGGCTACTACGATGTCCTTCGCTCAAAATTGACTTTTTCAATTCTTCATCATCTGGTACACAAATCCTGCCTCTAAATCTCAACACACCTGTACTATCCAATTTAAAGTCACTATCGGAGTCACTCCCTACTCCAGGCATCAAATCTACCAATTTCACATCCAACTTCTGATTTTCTCTAATCATATCCAAGAAGTCATTATTTACCTGCAACATACCCAACATTACACTATCTGCAGTAGTCTCACAAACCATGCTCAAATCTCTAAATTGTTCAATTAACTCAATTTCTTTCACCATCAGAGCTGCCATATGAATTGCTTTCCTACTCAAAGCATCTGCCACTACATTGGCCTTTCCTGGATGATAACTCAAACTGAAGTCATAATCCTTCAAAAATTCCAACCATCTTCTCTGCCTCATATTCAGCTCTTTCTGATCAAACAGGTATCTCAGACTCTTATGATCACTAAACACTTCAAATCTTGAACCATATAAATAGTGTCTCCAAATTTTCAACACAAAAACTGAAGGAAAATTGCGATCTAAACGCAGCGGAAAACAAAAATTTCCTTTAGTGATCCTTACGAATGAGCATGGTCAGTGATAGAATTGTTACCTCTTTGTGGCGATTCAGATCTTTGATGCAGCGATCACAAGCGTTGATGAAGTGCAACGCCTCTACTCAATCCACACGAACAGCTTCCGGTCACAGTGCTAGCTGCTTACGAACGGAATTATTTGAGTGAGAAAAGAGAATCAAAAACGAAATTGCATCAAGTGAAAGCTTCATCACAAGGGTTCCTTTTATAGACTCTCTTGTGGGCTGCGGGCTAAAAACCCAATTCACATGATCCATAATAATATTATATATTATTATAATAACTATTATTATAATAAATATATTTATTTTATTATTATTTTATAACCATTATAAAATAACAATAATTATTATTATATTATCCGAATTTCTATTTTTTCACTTAAGTGCACCGTACCTTACGGTGTTCCTTTGATTTCTCTATCTCTCATCAAACTGTCCTTATGTGTGTGACCCTGTAGGATTTCATAACGTTGGTAATTATATTAAATTATATATTTAACATAATAAACAGTAAGCGGTATCTAGCAACACATCACTGCTACCCAAGTCACGAAAATGTCATGTGATCTGACAAAACCTTTTTCGTGATAATATATGTTTGTACAATTACCCTTTTGCCCCTATGTCTATATTGAACACAAGGCATACACTGTGTCATCCTTGTCCAGTTCAATATTGGGCCCTTAGACATTTCTCCTGTTATGCAGGATTGGCAAATTCCATCTAGGACACTCATGTCCCTCAGCATGCTTCGTGGAGTGCCCATCAACTGTCTTTATGATCATCCAGTTACGGATAATGTTTGATCAGCAATAAAGCACCCGACTCTACATCTAGGGTCCATAGTGGTTTCAGGTCGAAGGGTGGTAATACACCATTATCACCATGAGAATAACTTATGACACTTTGCATAACATACTATGTAGTATTCTCATAGCGGGTCAATCCGGTATAAATATTACTCCTAATATTTATACCTATGTCAAGACTTGATAACTCTTTATCCATGATCCATGAGATGTGATCATCAGTCTATCTTCATAATAGTCTCAATGCTTTTAATGTTATCCCACTTTGCAATAAAGCTTGACTACGGATATTTTAAGAATAATGTCTTTATGTTTAATGGGATCTCATGATTAAGTCACACTTAACATTTCATTAAACAAACTAACTATTCTAGGGACTTTATTATTCTGAAAGACAAACATAATAAAGAAATGCCTTTTATTATTAAACGAATAATCCGATACAAGTACCAAAAAGTATTGGCCTCTAGGGCTTACACCAACAAAAACAACCGCAGCTAATTCAAGATCATGAGTCGGATAATTTCGCTCATGCACTCTCAATTGCCGCGATGCATATGCTACTACTTTACCATTCTGCATCAGAACCCCGCCTAATCCCATCTTAGACGCATCACAGTACACCACAAATGGTTCACTCGGAGCCGGTAACACTAACACCGGTGCCGTAGTCAATCTCTTTTTCAACTCTTCAAAACTTTCTTCACAAGCAGCATCCCATACAAAAACTTGGTTCTTTCTCGTCAACTGAGTTAATGGCAACGCCAAATTAGAGAACCCTTCAATAAACCTGCGGTAATAATCGGCTAACCCCAAAAAGCTTCTAATCTCTGTCGCTGTCTTCGGCGGTTCCCACTGCAATACTGCACTTACTTTTGACGGATCCACCGCTATTCCATCTTCAGATATTACATGCCCCAAGAAACTTACTTTCTTCAACCAAAAGTCACACTTTGACAGTTTAGCAAATAATTTATTTTCCTTCAACACTTGCAAGGCAATTCTCAGATGTCCTGCATGCTCTTCATCAGATTTAGAATAATTTAATATATCATCAATAAACACTACAATGAACTGATCCAAGTAAGAATGGAAAATTCTGTTCATATACTCCATAAATACTCCTGGTGCATTAGTCACTCCAAACGGCATTACAGCATATTCGTAATGTCCATATCGAGTCCTAAAGGCAGTCTTCTGAATATCACCTTCTTTTACTCTCATCTGATGATAACCCGATCTTAAGTCGATCTTACTAAATACACGAGCTCCCACCAGCTGGTCCATCAAATCATCAATCCTAGGTAAAGGATACTTATTCTTAATAGTCACTTTATTCAATTGACGGCAATCGATGCACAGACGCATACTACCATCCTTCTTCTTCACCAACAACACTGGAGCTCCCCACGGTGATACACTTAGTCTAATAAACTTTCTATCCAACAATTCTCCAATCTGAGACTTCAACTCAGCCAATTCCACTGCAGATATCCTGTACGGCACCATAGAAATAGGTCTCGTACCAGGAACAAGATCAATACCAAATTCTACTTCTCGCGTCGGAGGCAATTCCGTAATGTCGTCAGGAAACACTTCTGGAAATTCATTCACCACTGCTAATTCCTCCATTGGCACTTTGTTATCCATCGATAAAGTTGCAAATAAAGCAAACACTCTAGTTTCATCTTCCAACAAGGCCCTCAATTCTTTATTAGACAAAGAACTTGCCACAACTTCCTCTTCAGAGGTCAGGAACAACAATTCCTTCTGAAAACAATCGATGTAGACTCGGTTGAACTCTAACCAGTTCATACCCAGAATAACATCCAACTTACCAAGTGGTAGACAAATCAGATCCACTCCAAATTCTCTACCGAAAATAGTCAGCGGACACTTCAGGCATACCAAAGAAGTAGTCACTGAACCTATAGAGGGTGTCTCAATAGTCATCTGTATCTCCAGAGTGGACGGCACCAAACCTATCCTCTCCACACAATCTACAGAAATAAACGAGTGCGTTGCACCCGTATCAATAATAGCAATCAAAGGAATATTATTGATAATACAAGTACCTCTGATCACACGCTCATCACTGGCAGCTTGATTTCCTGCCAAGGCAAACACTTTTCCACCAGCCGGAGACGTTTGAGGCTTCTTCGGCTTCTCACAATGTGTACTGATATGACCCTTCTCACCACAGTTATAACAGGTCGGCATAGTTGCTCTGCAATCAGCTATCACATGACCTGGTTTCCCACACTTAAAACATTTATTGGCCTCATTAGGACAATCATTAGCACGGTGTCCCATACCACCGCACCGAAAACATTTCCCTTCAGCAGATGCTCTCCCATCTCTAGGCTTCTTATCAACAACAGCTTTACGTTTTCCCTTATCAGCAGCAACACTATAAGGAGTACCACTAAACCTCTGCTTACCCTTACGGTCATTAACAGCTTTGTAGTGCGCAATCCTTGCTCGGTTATCATTATCATAGATTCTGCTCCTGCCTACCAGCTCAGGATAGCTCCTGATCTTCTGACAAGCAATCCCCAACTTAATCTCTGGACGCAGTCCATTCTCAAACTTTAAGCACTTAGAGGTCATTGCCCCTTCCACATTATAGTGGGGACAATACTGCACCAGCTCCTCAAACTTGGCAGCATATTCTGCTACAGTCATACTACCCTATTTCAGCTCTAAGAATTCAATTTCCTTAGCGCTTCATATATCTTTCGGGAAATACTTCTCCAGAAAACATTTCCGAACCACCTCCCAAGTAATGGTAGTTCCAGCAGCTTCCAACCTTTGGCGACTATTGTCCCACCAGGCTTCAGCCTCACCCTCCAGCATGTGAGTACCAAACCTCACCTTTTGTTCATCGCTACATTCCATAGTCCTGAAGATCTTTTCAATTGCCTTCAGCCACTTCTGAGCAACTTCAGGGTCCAGAATTCCTCCTTCAAATGTTGGCGGCTTGTTGCTCCGAAACTGCGCCAAACTCCTGAATTGGGCATCTGCAGTTTGATTCTGATTACCGAAGTCAATTCCGATGTAATCTTTACCGAAGTATGCTTTCGAAACAAACATATTTCAATTAGGACTTTTTAAGGTTGTAACGTGGTCAGGTTCACGGTTTAAGAAGGAAAGGATACAGGCTTAAAATTCATTTTAACCCACCCATTCTCCTTGATGTTCTCTGATTCTACATTCAGCTAATTCGACCTTAGCGTTCACCCTTCAAAGGTTGAGTGATAGTTAAAGAGATCACACTTTTTCGAAGTGACAATTACTCTCTTTTCGTCTTTTGGCGTCCGGAGCCACACGATTTCGTTCTTGTTCGAGGATTTTCTTTTGTAATCCTTTTTCGCTTTTCGTTTTTTCATTTTTCGTTTTCCCCTAACTTTTGCCTGGACTGACTCTTCAGAGTTTCTTCAATTTTGAAGTCCAGCGGGGTACCCTAATTTTTGCCTAAGTCGCTTGTTTGCAAGATTCGACTTAGCGGGCTTTTTCTTTTCGATTCTTTTCTTTTCTTTTTTTTTGAACAAATCGCATGACAACGGCTCGTTTGACTTGTTAAAGAGATTGTGATTGTTTCACTCCCGATCGGCCAGGTTTAACCATCATGGTTTTTTTAGGTACGACCTATAACAGTGTGATTGATTCTTAAAAGGACACTCCTTTTGTAATTTGAACGCTTGGTCAAATTAACTGACACCTACCCTGCCCTGGGTTAAGATTGAGGGTTTTCTATCTTCAGAAAGAAACTCCTACTACTCGGCTCAAAGGGGTTAACAAGGGATTATCTTCCTTATATCTCTGGTGTTTGGGATTTAAAACAATGCTTGTACATCATCAACAGATTTTTATTCAAAAGCATACATTCGGAAGCTTGCGCTTTGTTGGATTTCGTCATCCTCCTCGGATTCCACTTAAACAAGCGTTGGAAAATAAATGAAAGCAATAGAGTGAACACGAATGGATTAATTCAAAACATGCATATTTATTTCATTATCAATATCAATTGAAAAACAACAAGTTTTACAAGCTAAATTTGCATTCTAACAGGAAAGAAATTACAAATGTAAAGAAATGACATGATAAAATGGAGATTGTCGGCTTTCGGGAACCGAGCTTCTTGTATCTCGACCACTGGCTAGGGAGATGCAACCCTTGAAGTCTTCAAACTCAATCAGACGAGAGGTCGACGTGCACAACCAACTTTCCTTCGAGAAAGGAAATGTATTCTTTGTCCATCAATTGTTGAACTTTGGCCTGAAAGGCTTTGCAATCCTCAGTTGCGTGTCCTATGGATCCTGTGTAACACCCCACTTCCCAAAATCAATTAAATTAATAAACATTATAAATAAACAAAATCAGAGTTCCAATTCTCCCAAGTGGGATATCACATAAAAACAACGTTTCCTTATAAAAAGGTTTTTCTCCAAATACAGCGGAATGTTAAATAATAAAATTCAATAAAAGTTTGATACGTTCACAGGGAAATAAAATATAAGTTCAACATAAAACAAATAAAAACGCCCAAGTCCCGTGCTACGTATCAGAGCATCCTAGACTCGACAATCACACCAATATCCAAGCTAGCTAAGCACCTGGATTATCTGTACTTCCGAAGAAGCACAGACCACAACAACAACAAAGGGGTGAGAAATCATGATCAAAATATATAATGGTAATGTAATACATGTAAATAAGGTAGTAAAACACACCAACACACCAAGATTCACCCCTAACAACACCATATGACGAACCTACTGTTCAAATTACAATATAACATATTATAATGCAAAATGCAACTCAACACCATGCATGCGGTACCGACTCGTTGGTTCATTCAATCGAACCTGGATAGATCACTTACGCTCCTCCTGAGACATGATCTATCCCCCACCATTCTCCACAAAGGAGTACGGATGAATCACTTACGCTCCTCCTGAGACATGATTCATCCCACCAAAACACCATGATATGCACACACCAATGCATAACTAATATATTTAGGCACTCAACGTGCACACGATCCTCCTGATCATATCATCATACATCAATGCATATATGTACAGATATAACATACACCAACACCATATAAATCAATTCACACAGTGAGCAATCTCACATTCTAACACCAAGTATAAACACATCCCAACACTCGGGGAATACACGATCCTACTGATCACTGCACCATAATCATATACATGATACACCCATCATTCATTTTAATTAAATTAGATATTAAACGAGTTCACACTCTAACACCATATATAAACACATTTCAACACTCGGGGAATACACGATCCCACTGATCACTACACACATATACATCAACTAATTGCCCACCAGTCATTATTACGGGAAACATGTACTATCACCGAGTACACAAGTTAATTCCCACAGTCATCATTCATACATGGCATCAAGGCCAAAGGAATCACACAAGTCCAGAGCTCAAGGCCAAAATATCACAACACTCACATTCTGGTTCTGCTACGTTCGCTGACATTCGCCAGGCGAAGCCCCGTAGCGAACCTTCGCTAGCATTCGCCAGGCGAACCTGCTGGCGAAGCCCCCTTTCCACTATCGTGCATTCGCCAGGCGAAGGGATCATTCGCTAGGCGAACCTTCGCTGGCTATACTCGCCAGGCGAACTTTCTACCCTTTCAGTCTGGGATTTAATTCTGAATTATTCGCTGCCACTCGCCTCAACTCGCCAGGCAAACACTCGCCCCCATTCGCCAGGCGAAACTTCGCCAACACTCGCCAGGCGAAGCCCAGCGAATGTTGCGATTCATCAGTTTCCTCACAATTCTGCAGTGCTATTCTAGGCCAAATTATGCCTATCATCTCAACTCAGATTCCCAGCCTATTCTAGTACCAATCTTGCCTATTACCGTAAACAATCGGTTTCTAATTCCTATTCCCAAAATCATCACCTAGACACTTTATTGATACATCAAAATCCCTACAGCATTTCCCTAAAAACCGTAGAATCACCTATATTCCAAATTGGCCAAAAACAACAATTCATCAACGTTTAATATCCAACCATCAACAATCAACAACAATCACCACATATAATACAGAAAATCATATATCGATCAATCTCCTACGGGGTTAAGGACTCCCCACTACCCTATACATGTATAACCCATTCCCAATCAGGTTTCTCCCCCTTACCTTGTTAATCGGTTGATCGATGAAAGAACCCTCCAAGGTTTGGCCAATTCTGATTTTCCCCCGTTCCTTCGTTCTTCGCTCCCTTTTCCGTTCTTCTCACTTCTCTCCTTTCTATCGTTCTTTTTCCACTTTCTCTAACTTCTCACAATGTATCGTAAAAACTACTAACCCCTCACATTTTCTATTTTAATTCTCTAATCCCAATAATAATAATAACTTAATAATAATAATAATAACTTAATAAAATAATAATAATAATAATAATAATAATATTATCTCACCAAAATAATAATAATATTAACAACAATAGTAACTATAATAAATATAATAATAATAATAATAATATTCCCACCAATATTAATATTATACACTATATTATTATATTCACCAAAACACCACCAATAATCCTCCCACATTAGGGACACCCACCAAACATCACCAAATACACCCCCACCAAAGGGCACACCAACACATAATATTTAAAATAATAATAAAATGACTAAATAATTAAAATGGGTGTTACATCCTGCATGATATTCACATTGAGCACTGGGATCATACCTGGGAGGGTAGGGTTCTGGCAACAGTTTGAGAGCCTTGGGCTCCACCAACGAGTTCTGAATCAGGAACGGCAGAAGCTCATTGTGTGGCATGGGCACTGGATGAAGAGGAACATTCCTTCTTTCTAAATTATTGCTGCGAGGCCTATTCTGATTCTGGCGCTGACGGCTATTTTGCTGCCGAGGAGCACGAGATTATTGGCGACGGGCTAACTGTTGAACTGGAGCAGATATGACATTAACCTCTCTTTCTTTCCCAACATAAGGCTTCCTTGCATCTTTCGAGGAATCAATAGCAACTTGAATATTTCCCATTTTGATGCCGCTTTCGACTCTTTCGCCTGCAGTTACAAATCTAAAAATCCTACAGTCATGCAACCTATCAGCTTCTCGTAATACAACTCGGGAAGTGTAGCCACGAACATGTTGGTCGTTTCTCTCTCCGCCAGGGGAGGTTGCACTCTGGCCGCTAAGTCTCGCCACCTCTGGGCGTACTCTTTGAAGCTCTCATTGTTCTTCTGTGACAGGCTTTGCAATTGTAACCTGTTTGGTGCCATATCAGTGTTGTACTGATAGTGACGTACAAAGGCTTCGACCAATTCTCTCCAGCTATGGATGTGGGTCCTTTCAAGCCCCATATACCATTCCAATGATGCCCCGGTTAAACTATCCTGGAAGAAATGCATTAGCAGCTTTTCATCGTCCGAGTAAGCTGACATTTTCCTGAAATGTGCTCGGATGTGTACTCTAGGACAGGTCATCCCTTTGTACTTATCAAACTCCAGTACCTTGAATTTGGGAGGAATCCTGACCCCAGGAATCAAACCAAGATCTGCCATGTCGAGACCCAGAGAGTTCTAATTTTCAAGAGATTTCATCTTTTCCTCAATCAGTTTGAACCTTCTGTCAGCTTCGGTGGGTAAACCTCCTTCCATATTTCTCATGGAAAAGATATCACTCTGATGATTTTCCCATTGAGGGCCATTAGTTCCGTGCACAGCGCGTACACTTCCACCAACAGTGTTACCATTATTATTCACACCACCTCTTCCCGGAGGCATGACAACAATAGGAATAACCCGTGGACCCGATCCACCAACATGAGGAATAACATCAGCTTTTCCGTGCAATACACCCTCTTCGTCAGCTCGTGCCATCAAAGGCTGGACTAGAGTTCTCAACTGTTCTTGCCCATTGGCTACATTCTGCATCAGCTCTATGAACTGGGACATGCGAGCTCTGACCTCATGTAATTCAGCTTGAAACTGATCCATTGCTTTTGTTTACTCCTTTGAGTCGGATATCTGTGGACACTGAACTGCTTAAACCTGTTACTGAAGAACACCAAGCGGAGATAAGAACACAAGGCCAACGAGAACAACCTGTAATGCAAATGAGAATGCAAGATGCAAAATGCAAACATGGTATGATGATGCAAATGCAAATGCAAAGATGCAGCAAGGGATCAAGAGTGTTGTGCTGTTGACCGCAGGACCAAAATTCTGCTTCGGTGAGAACATAGCACTGCTCTGATAATTAGGACCCATTGATACCAATGATACTGATTCATACTGTCAAGAAAAACCAGGTTGTCTGAAGGTAAAAGTTTCCTGCACAACCCAACCCCGCTCATAGGTATGAATCCTATCCACTGACAAGGTATGGCATCCTATGCGTTTCCCAGCATCACAGACTTTCATGAAATGATGATACGTTCACCATTTCTAGTTTGGCATCATCACTCCCTGAAGAGGCCTCACTTAGCTGAGTCACAAATGATCAGTCCCCAGAGTCGACAACCCTCCACACCAACAACCCCTCAAGCACAAAGGGCTGGAATAGAAGTCAACCAAGAGAATCTCGTCTGAGCGTGGATTTTACGGGACACTAGTACATGCAAAGCATGCACGCGCCCACTACTTTCCACAACTAATGCTAGGTATACACTCAAGCCTGGGTCTGGCTTATCACTCATCAGAGCCCCCTTCCCACAACAGCACAGCAAATAATCATATTATACTGAAAGTAAAGTGCAGGAAAGTAAAATGCGATAAATAAATGCAAACCCAACAGATAAACACGCAAGCGCTAGGAATGACTCGCATAGGGAATCAGAGAACCAGAGATTCTGAGTTCGATCCCCAGCAGAGTCGCCAGTTGTCTGCGAAAATAAGGTACCGACAAAACAGAAGAGTCGCCACCTTTCGTTATTTATCCCACAGAAGGGAAAGGAAACGATCGGAAAAACCTGACGAAAAGGTATAAGACAAGGTCATCACAACCAAGTCTGGGTTCGGGAGTCGGTTACGCAAGGGGAAGGTATTAACACCCCTCACGTCCGTCGTACTCGACGGGATCCACGCTTGTTGTGTTTATCTGATGGGTTGGTTTAACTATCTACCTATCAAGGCTGGTATGAAAAGGAAAGAAAAATGACTCGGTAAAGCATCGCGCTCCGTGCCTACGTATTCCCATCTGGAACGAGAAATCAGAGTCAACGTAGTTCGGCTAACTACGGGTAAAGGGGGATGGTTTCTCGCCAAGACATCGCATCTTGTGCCTACGTATTGTCATCAGGGAATTCAGAGCGAACGTAGTTCGGGATACTACGGATTTTGATTCATCTGTTTTTCCGAGTAGGGTTAACAAACAGTTCCAGCAGTTTGGTGTGTGCAGCTCGCTCGTCGGAGACTCGTCGTTACCGTTTGCGGTAGAACTAAGAGTTAACAGTACTCTTTTTTTCTGAAAACGTTTTCCTGATTAAGGGCCCACGGGGCAAAAAGAGGTTTGATATTTGTTTTCTGTCTTTTACGGAAGAAGTGTTTTTTATGGATGTTTGTAGTTCGTACTGCACTAGAGACTATGACTTAGGAGTGAATGTGTCGCATGTCACCCAAAGGGTACCACACTAAACATCCTGATTATTGGAAGGAAACCCTCCAATAACCATTTCCTAAGTGGCTTAAGGCTCGTAACGTACTGTACCAACTTGCCTTTATTACGTATTTTACTGTTGTTTTGGAGACGAGAAGGAGAAAGGACTACATGGGAGACTATCAAGATTCCTTACTGTTGTCATGCAATGGATTCATCCTATGGTTGAGTTTGAAATAGGGAACTCCTAAATGTTATCATGCAAAGGTTTCAACCTAAAAGTCTATCATCACTTCCTTAACAAAGGAAGTGAGAATCCTAGGGGATCATGCCAATGGGAAACACAAACAAACTGCAAAAATCAATAAAGCAGATAAAATAGAAAAGCAAACAATAAAGATGCAAATGAAATGCAGCAATACAAGCAGAGGGAGAAGCTCAACCTCTAAGAAATCAAGCAAAGAGAGCAACAAAAAAATAGACAAGCAAAGGGAGGGTCACCTCAACCTTTCAATGCAAACACATCAGTTAGAAAAAGTAAAATAACACACAAGCAGAGGGAAAACACTCAACCTCTAAAGCAAACAAGCAAAGGGAGCTCAGCTCAACCTTTCAGTGCAGTCATGCACCTAACCTAAAATACTCTACACATGATACTATCCTAATGCATCAAGCAATGTCAAACAATCCTGAATGAAGGACTCAAGGGATGAACAATATGACATGTAAGGAAATCATTCCAAGATAATCAAACAAGGCATCTAATCCTAGAGAGAAGGAAATTGATGGATGGATGCATGCATGATGTAAACCAAATGAATACATCAAGGCATTCAACCAAAGATGAAATTTGATGATGGGAAGCATGATGTATACCAAGGGTATCCATCATGACACTCAACCATTCATGGAAGAATTGAATCAATCATGGGAAGCATGATGTATACCAAAGGTATCCATCATGACACTCAACCATTCATGGAAGAAATGAAATCATGGGAAGCATGATGTATACCAAAGGTATCCATCATGACACTCAACCATTCATGGAAGAATTGAATCAATCATGGGAAGCATGATGTATACCAAGGGTATCCATCATGACACTTAACCATTCATGGAAGAAATGAATGAATGCAAAGCATTCAAGGAAGAGTCATCTACCTAAAGGTTCTAATGGAAACCTAGTGATTAGATCTAAGGATCACCTAACTGAAAGGATTTAGAAGCTCTATCAAGGCTTAATCAATGTTCTAAATAGGTATCAACCTAAGCTTTATTCTATCAAGAAGGAATTTGAAGCCTAAAGTTATCTAAGGTTCATCTTAAAGCTTAAACTATGAGGCAAGCTAAATTTGGGTCACCCTAATCACAATCAACTTGTAAATTCTAAGTAAAATACCAAAATCAATCCTAAAAGGCTAGGAAAAATTCTAAGGCTTCCTAAGTGTGTTAAGGAATCATGGTAGAAAATCCAGGGCTAAGACCTAAATCTAAAGGGTCTAAACAATTTCTACACTTAAAGGTATGCTCAAGGGAATCCACAAGGAAAAGGTCCTATAAATCTATCTCAAACCTAAACCTAAAAGCATCTAAAAACCAAATAAAAATCATACAATAGCCTACAATGTATCAACATTCATCTTACAAAAAATCAGAGATTAAATCCAAGCATTGATATGGAAACAAAAATCTAGAAGTTAACATGGCATTACTTCTATTTATTGAAAAGCACATAAAAGAAAAATACAAAATTAATTGAAAAAAGAATTAAAATTATGATTAAAAAATGTGACAAATTAAAGAACATGTTAAAATACAATCATGATTTTTTCCAAGATTTTCCAAAGATTATTTCTATTTTCTATGAATTAAAAACAAACAAGTAATTAAATGAAAATAAAAGAAAAATGAATTAAAAGGAATAGAAAGGGGTGCAGGAAGTAAAGTTTCCCTATGTTATTTCGCTTGGGCCTTGCAGTAGGGGTACAGATAGTGAGGCGTTAGGCCCAGCTGAGTTTCTTAAATGAAACTCAGCGTTTTGATCATGTGAGAAAGCCAAACGCTGAAACGCTTCACAGCCGTGCGATGGGATTATGGAGTCAATGGGATGGCGCGATCGGACAGCTGGTATGAAGTCTAGGATTTAAAATGGAAACGGAGGGAAAGCCTCCCGCGGTGGCGCTGCCACGCACAGACGGTGGCCAGCCTTGCGCCGGTCATCTTCAACCTCTTACCAAAAATGGAACTTCTTCATTTCTTCACCAAAATGAGTTTTTCTTGAACCAATCCTATGTGATTTTTCGTGTAGAATCCAAATATGTGGTGTATTTCTACTTTCCTCCATTAAAACTCAAAAATCGTGATCATCCAAGAATCTCTCAAGAAATCTCAACTTTCACAAAAACCAAAATTGAAGATACTAATCTCTTCCTCTCACTTCCTACATCAATATTCCATGCTTCTTTTTCATTTTCATCCAATAATTAGAGAGAAATTCAAACTACAACCTAAGTTGTTCTGTCAAGAATTGTCACGAAACTTAACCATTCTAATCCTAAAACGTTCTACACACTCTAAGGATCACAATCATGTGAAAATAGCATAGCAATTCATCAAGAACAGAGCATATGGATGGAAGATAGGAATCTGTTAATAAGCTTCGACAGAGGCTTGAATTATGGATGAAGCTTCAAGCAAATCGTCCAGAATCCATCAATGAACCTCACTGAAGCTTTTTGCAATGATAATTTGGACTGAAAATGGCTCTATCTTCATAATCGAATTTCCACTTTTTTCCACTTTTTCTTAACTCAATTTTCTTTTATCTTCCACCAAATTCTATTATGGCAGTTGGGAATCATCCAAGAGATTATATGTAATGGACCTAGAGTGATTAGAAGCCCAATTGAAGCCTATGACAGCCCAATTCAAAAATCCAATTTTCCATGTTTGAAGCTTTTATGTTATGGTGAGAACAAAGCCAAACAACTTGCAAATGGATCCAATTGCCTTGCTTGTGATGTAAGGAAGATGTGTGGCTAGGATTGAGGCCTTGAAAATGAATGGATGGTTGATTTTCATTATGTTGCTTAAGGATGAAGAAAACATGAAATTGGCATAGCAAATGACTTCAAACTTGATTTCTGATTTTTCCAATGTTCTTAAAACATCAATTGGGCTCAAAACAAGCACAAATATGACATGAATTGGTTCCAAAATGAATTGATTTGAATTAGCCCTTTTCAAGCTTCCTTTAATGATTCATTCATGAATTTTTCTTCACACTCTTCTCATTCTAGCCCATATCAATGGATTCTTAGGTCATGGTTGGACAAATAATACCATTTTGAACAACTTTCAAGTTGAACAAAAGTCCATTTGAGGTGTGTAAGTTGATGAAATTGACCCATAATCAAAATGGCCTATAATCTCAACTTCCCAAAATACCCTTGTCTTGTAAAGCTCATATCTTGAGTTCTACAAATCCAATCATGGACTTCTAGTACTTTCTAGAAAGCCAAGAAGATAAGGAACAACATTAATGTTGCCCAAAATTTCGTGTGAGACTTCCTTCTAGGGTGAAAGTGTCATGCAAGTTGGTTGACTTTCAAGCTCCAAATTCACATTCATCTGATGACCTGTAACTTGTCTGTTTCATAACTTGAGTTCTATAAACCCTACAAGGACTTCTAGTAATCAAATTAAAGCTATGATCATGCTATACAACAATCATTTTTGGGTAAAGGTGAGATGAAAATCACATCTTGAGTTATGTGGTCTTGAAGTTAGGCACTAAATCAGGGGATTTTACACTGTCAAGCATAGCAACCCTAGCTTAGGAACTCCTCACACACTTGACTCATGATAAGTTGACCTTGGAATCATCCCTTGGGAATCTTAATACATAAATCCATGATCACATGGCCTTGGAATTAGGTCTCAACCTTCTTCAAATCATCTGTTGACCTAGGGTTGACCAGATGAAACCCTAGTTGCACCAATCTTGGTTGTAGCTTCATATACTTCACATGATGACATGTCTAGGCTTCAAGATGGCTTTCAATACTTCTCATGAGCTCTCTCAAGGCTTCAAGTCCAACTCCATGGATTCAGAATCATCTGATAACATTCTCATAACCTTCTAGTTAAGAGGCATACACTCTTATATCCAACCCCTTCTCTGAGGATCTTTGTGGCTTTTCTGATGAGGATATCAACCCTGGTGTACTTGACTAAACCTCTTAGATAACTTCCTAACCTTGTGTAGCCCTTGGTTGGTAGTCATACCTCTTGATCTCCTGCACACATGTCAACGCAATGCAAATGATAATGCTAGAATGAATGTAATGAAACACAAGCTAGGTAAAGAAAAAGGTTAGGCAAATTTTGGGGTGCAACACAATGCACTACACATAACCCGAATTCAAATGAAACAGTCATTGATGAAGCACTTGTCCTATCACAACCCGGTAACCTGATCCACATACAAATGACTTGAAATGGCACAAAAACCCTGGTTACAGCTTCATCCACACATCACCTGAATCATGAAACACACTCTTGCATGATGGTCTTGAAATAAACTTTCTTTCCTGATGGAAAAATCCAGACCATTGAATATACTCCTGACCTGACAGCCATGTCTGCAACAACATTTTTCTGATTTTTTTGAATGATAATTAGTGGACGGATGTACATAATGAAATCTATACCTGGTAGGACAAATTTGGGGTGTAACACATATTAGAGCGACTCGTCTAAGACCCAATGATAAAAGCTAAATAGGCATAGAAAACATCCTCTAACTCAAGAGGTTATTCATATACCTGATTTATTGTACTCTTGAAGAGCACAGATGCCACAACAACAAACATGAGTTGAGAATACATCTAACAAATGTTAACGGCGAAATTCAGCAAAATAAGATAGTAATAACGAATTATACAATATCTTAATCACACTAAAATCACAATCAAATGAATAAAAATATAATGCAATTCTAATGCCACCAACTATTTCTCAAATGCATGTGGTACCAAAATCATTGGGATCAGAGGTATGTTAGTGATTTTCCCATGTGTCAGGTTCCTCTCTGAATCTTGTCTCTCTCTGGATGCGAGACTGTCATAGTTCATCTCTTAACTGGGCCATCACTAGACCTAATTCATTTCCTTCTCGAAAATAAATGAATGCATGACTATGAATAATACAAATATGCAACAACATCAACATCACAGAATCACAAAAACACAAATCTCAAAACTTCCTCAAAAAAAGGTTCCACTATTGAACCTATAATTTGCTAATCACAGGCCATCACTTAATCCCTTTAGATTACTATACACAGATCACAACTCAAGGTCATCAATTTAATCCCTCTTTAGGTTACTATACTCAAATAGCCAATAAAGGCCTCATTGTAATCCCTCTCTGGACTACTATGCTAAAAAATGTGTTTTTAAAACAACTTCAATTATTTCTCCCCCAAAGAGGTAAAGTTAGGTTATTACCCAAAATTATCAATTTCCCAAATTACTCAGGGAGTTCAAAATGGCTCAAAATTTATATTTCTCAAAATTCTCAAAAATGCATAATTCTCAAAGTTCTCAAAAACTCATAATTTTCAAAGTTCTGAAAAACTCATAATTCTTAAAATATCTCAAAAACTCATCAATATATTAACTCACTATTATTATTACTTATATTAGACCATCAACATGATAATAACCTTTAAAACATATCAGAGTTACTCAAATAGTATCTTTTGTAACTCTAAGGTAACAAATCTCTCTCTTAAACTTATCAACATAGCTGTAAAACTTATCAGTGTTGCTCAAAGGAAACTCTAAAATGTATCAAACTACCAATTGCACTCTCTCATTTCTAAAAAGCTCAATACTACTCAAGAGAAACTTTAAACTCATCAAACAATCCCAAAATCATGCTTCCTACTAGTCACACATCATATCCGAATAATTATTTAAAATATCAAACAATGTTGGAATCACGCAAATGAATATGTTTCGAAAATATTAAAGAGTCTATTTTAAGAATATGATTTTTAATTCAGGACTTAATACACTTGTTTACCATGAAAATTGGTAAACAACCGCTGGTCTTCCAAAAATTTGGTATAGTTGCAGAATCAACTAGTGAATCCTGAAAACATAGCTATTGTATTAATGTATTTAAGGAAAATTGATGAACACTTCGACAATATTCATTAGTATAACAAGATTGTTTTGATTGTTATTGAAAAGATTAAACTTTGTAAAAGTTTGGTAAAGTAATGCAATGAAGAAAATAACTCCTAAGTAAAAGAAATGTAGTAAAGAGCAATTGATAAAAGAAAGTAAATTCTTTTTGAATAAAATGAATGGTGTTTCAAACGTACATGTCTCAACAGTAACTATTTTCTCACGCTAACTTGGATACTTTAAGTAAATTTTGAGTATAGTACAACAATTGAACACAGAAAAATCCTAATACTAAGACCCCTATTTATAATACATCGGAAAAACTATTTTCAACGAGCATTTTTCCAAAAGTTGACACGTTTTGCCATGCATGCCTTTGTTTCACCATGTCTCTCCTGAGAATTAGATAAGGACAAAAGACAGTTATCTATCGGTATTTTGAAATTCAATTTTTTTTTGAAGGAAGGCTTTAAAACATTCCTTCATCGAAGTGACCTTCTACACTTAGAAAATATTTCTAAGTTTTTGCCCAAACACATCTTCTTATGAGAACCACTTCAACAGAACTTCAACACTAGCTCCTGTCGAAGTCAACCAAATTTAAGAAACTTTAATTTTCACTTAATTTGTCAAATGTGAACATGGCGTCAAAATTCCATCCAACAAATTGCCCCCCAAAAATATCACTTTCGACTGAAATGGAGAAAAAGGCATTTTTTGAACTTCCAAATTCGACGCCAGAAACCTTTGAACTGCTTAGATGTCATTGTCATCATGACAACTTTTCCCAAACGTCTCCTCAAACTCAGGGATGAATCTTTTCAATCATCACACGTCTAGTCCCTAAGAGATCATGGGTCAGCTTTTAAACTGCTACCGTCTCATCACATAACCCTCACATGACGCGTCCCATGATTTTTATCACCATTAATGTTGCACAGTAATCGTGTACATTAACCGTTCCACTTCATCCATCTATGAAATAATGAAAAAACATCATTTTTTTCTTTTCACTCTCTGAACTCTCAAGCGTATTTCTTCAAACTTCATCTCTTTTAAATCTTTTTCTCTGCAAACTTACTATAATAATGGCTTCCACTTCGAAAATCTCCAAGGAATCAAGCAAAAATGCCAAAGACTTGAAAAAAATCCAAAGAACTCGCTCTAGTTCACAAAATGCTGGGTCCAAACGTGGTTGGAAATCAACGGTACATCCCTGAACCTCCAAATGAAGAGAAGAAACGCAGGATCTATCAATCACAGGTACTCATTCCCGTTCTTGTTTCTGGTAAGGCCCATGCTATGTTAGGTCCTCTCCTAGATCTTTATGCTGACCCTATTAAGGTTAGAGAATTTTTTTCCCGCTTACCACCGTTACAAACCCATAGCCAACAGTTTAAAACCTAGGACTAGTGAGGAGATCAAAATTGATGAGAAAGCACATTAGATAGTCAAGGTTCTCCTTCGATCATAGCTTCTAGGGACCCAATCAACTTAGAGTTTACGAATACCAGTCTTAGGGTTTTCAGAATATATCCTTTGTCCAAAGACCCTTCTGATTACTTAGCTTGGTTAGAAAAAATAGAGAAAGCAAAGTCCCAAGTTTGGAAAGACATGGGCATCTTCGACCTAATTTAACTATCGAAGGTAGGGCCAGGTTGCTGCCCATCTATGCTTATTGCTTCCCTCTATTTTTGGGATAGCACCCACAACAATTTCCAATTTCCTTGTGGAATGGTTACCCCAACTTTGTTCGACGTCACTGCCAGTACCAGCCTTAAACCTATTGGAGTGGATTATGATCCCACCCTTTTAGTTGACGACTCAATAGGTTTCGACACCAACAAAGCACCTTTCACCGCCTACATAGCTTACTACCATGACAAAGAAATCAAAGAAGTTTCTGACCAAGAACATGTTGCCTTCCTGGCTCTTTCTTTCGCGCTATGTCTTTTGCTCAAGGTCTCTTCAAGTGGAGAAGAGGTACCTGACCGTGGCCAACCAACTGCATGTTGGACATGACATTTGTCTCAGCGAAATAATTATGGCCAACCTGTACGAATCCCTTGGCGAAGGCGTCACAACATTAAAAATAATCAAGTCGAGAGGAAGCTTGCTCCTTTCTGGACCCTTCTGGCTGCTACAATTATGGATAAATGCCACTTTTGAAGCACCCCTTCCTGCTTGAAATCCTATCGATGAAGCATCTGTAGAAGTGAAAAATAGAAGGGCTGAAGGGACGAGGCTTTCCCTGCTAACTCCTAGTGACCAAGGACTGGATCTTCAGTACACCTTCACCAACTACGTGATGATGTTTGTGAAGCGTTATAATTTTTCTCCCAGCATGACCCCTTTTGCCAATAGAAAAGTAGGCTCTGAATGGTTCACAAGGAAGTTTCCTCCTGAGTCGAAGGAATATGAAGTTGAATTTCTTGACCTTTGGGAATCTTTGTTTACACCATGATTTCTAGCTTAAAGGCTCAACCCTTTAAAGCTTCGAATTTCTATTGTCAATTATCAACCAAATATTGTCTCTCGACAGCTTGGTATAGTTCAAATAAAACCCAAACCTATTTATCCTAAAAAGGGCTCACTGATTTATTACAACATATGGCACAATGAGGCGAAATGCACCAAGTTGTTAGCCAAGTATTCTAATCTCACAAAATTCAATCCTGTGGCCTTCAAACCATGCTTTTTCTGCACCAGAGAGTTCGACGATTGTGCTGCAGTGAGAATCAAAGACCTTAACTATTAAATTAATTAAGCTTCACAAATCATAATTCACCACCAATCTTTAATTTATCCAGAGGAAAGGGAAAATGACGAATAACCCATAAATATGCAATGCAATGTAAAGCAAAAGAGAGAATCTAAGGTTCGGGGGTTGGTTATACCTAGGGAAGGTGCTAGCATCCTAAGTAACTGTAGTACTCTACAAGAACCTCTTGTTTTAATGTGTTATTTATTAATTGTTTGCTAAAGGGTGAAAGAAAAGGAAGACCTAAGGTGTTATTCCTAAGTATGCTCGGCAAGACATCACATCACGTCCCTACGTAACTTGACTAGGATGGAATCAGAGTATTCATAGTTCACCTTACTATGGATGAAAACAAAGTTTGTTGGTTGGTTCTAGAAGAAGAGGCAAGTTATCATCTTAAGGATAATACTCAACTTTAACCACCACAAACATATGGAAGATGGATCTTTGCTTCACATTAAGAGAAGGGCTCCAACTCGGATATAGAATCAACGAGTATGCCACATACCTCTATTAAGTGGAAAAGAAATCAACATTTTTCTCAAATATTTCACGGGGTAGGAGAATTACATCTCAATTAGGGATGACTCATGTCTAATTCTCTCATGGTAGAAAGGGAACCTAATTGTAGGTTATCTAAAGCTGAAGCGATCCTAAAAGAAACTATCCTAAGGGATACAGACTAAGTGTGTCATTCTAAGGGGAAACAAGGATCAAGAAAAGAAGTAAGAAGAATGAAAGGGAAATGCAAAAGAGATGCAATGCACATGACAATATAGTCAACGAAAAGTCCTTCCCTTGGACCCACAATAGAGGCAACTATAATACCAGAGGAAAGTAGATGATGGACATCAAATGTCAAAGCCAAAAATCAATGATAGGATATCAACATGTAAAATAAAGCATCACATCATGGAAAAATAATGCATCATGCCAAGTACACGTGAGAAACAGATATGCAAAGCACATAAGGGTATGAAACCCTAAACAGACATCAAAAGTCAAAGCATCCAAACATGAAATGAGAACAAAGAAGGTAAGTAGCTACATCACATCATGTTCAACTCATATGAAAGATTAGAATAGGAGCAAAACACACAAGACATGCATCACACCAAAACTCAAACAATTTCCCCCACATAACTCATGCAAAACACACTTCAAAAGATTAGCCATGTGGAATTATGTTTTGATACCAAATAGGGGCAGCAACATGATCATGAACATCAACTAAACATCAACTCATGAATCTCAAGAGGAATGATAAAAAAATAAGTTCATATCATGCATCTAGATTAGTCAAGTATACATCACGATCATCCTTAAAGGAAAGTGTGTGTTCAAGTAAAGCACAAAGCACAAATGGTCAAGTAAGGCATACCATGACATCAAGGTCAGAATCATACTTAAATTTATCACATCACAGTCATTTCAAAAATATCAAGAAAATTCAATAAGTATCATGCTCAAATGGTTTGGTAAACACCATTCACACTACCCATAACAAGAACAAAGATGATCATGTGAAGAAAAGAATGAGAATAGATTAAAAAATGATCAACATAACATGAAATCAAGCTCTCAAATAAATTAATTTCAATCATACAAGAATCCACAAGCATCCACTAAGGTCATACAAGAAAGCATCTTGAGAAACTATGTCAAGCACCAAAAGAGTAAGCTCAAAAGATCATCATCTTAGGAATTCAACCAAAAATAGGAAAATAGACAAATGATAATGAAATCAAAGCCATATTCAAGTTAAGACAGCACATAATCACATTCAATAAGCATTTCAAACTTCAATCAAGCACAAGTGATCAAAATGATTAGAAACTAGGTTAGGTATCAAGAATGTTCAATCCAAAACCAAGCTACAATTTGGCATCGATCAAGATAGAATAATGACCTAATAAATACAAAAAGGATGCTCTACCTCATGGTATTTCAATAAATAACAAGAGGGGATAACAAATCTTAAGTGGTTGCACAAGTGCACCCCTAACCAATCCACAAAGTTCAATCACATCCAAACCATTAGGCAAGCAATACACCACTCAAGAAAAATAGTTAAGAGGCTTCAAAAATAATGGAAATATAGTCAGGACATCGAGAAGGAAGTGGCTCAATGTGCTCAAAAAGAGTGCCTAAGAATGTGTACAAATGGTGCTCATACCATCTCAAACATTAAGCAAACACACAATACATTGATCAAACATGTTGGGCATTAAAAGAGATCCAAACATGAACCCAAAACACATGATCAAGACACCAAATGAACATTCAAATGATCTGTATACATGTGCCTAAGTGTGTGCAAAAGAAAGAATTAAGAATCAATTGAAAAGATCATGAACCAAGGCAATAATTCAAAGACTAGGTCAAATAGACACATCCCACAATAAAATCAAAATAAAATATAAAAAATAAATGAAAATAAAAATAAAAATTATGAAATATTAAATAAGATGTCAAAGTATTTAAATCATATTTTTGTGGAATTAATAATATTTGGAGCTATTAAAATAAAATCAAAACATAAAATAGAAAGAAAATAAAAAATAAAAGAAAATAGAAAGGAAGGGGTGCATCAAGCAATTCAGAATACAAAAGGAATCAGTTATTGCATTAATGGGCCAAAAGAAAGGGTGTGCAGATACCAAAATAGAGAGGCCCATGTCAAATTAAGTCAGCAAACACACAAACAAATGAAACACATTGTTTCATTAATCAGAGGTGGCGTCCACCTCATGCCACGCACGCACCACATCACCAAGGTCAACAAAGTCAGCCTAAACACGCAGGTAAACCCGGCAGAAAAATAGAAGAGTCACCACTGAACGTTATTTATTCTAAAGAGAGGGAAAGGAAACGATCGAAGAAAACCTAAAAGAACGGAAAAAGACAAGGTCATCGCAACCAAATCTTGAATTCAAGAGTCAGTTATGCAAGGGGAAGGTATTAGCATCCCTCACGTCTGTTGTACTCAATGGGATCCACGCTTGTTATCTAATCAAAGGATGTGTTTATATATAAGCTACTGCTAAAGAAAAACAAGAACAAAAGAAAAAAGAAAGAGACTCGATAGGACATCCCCGCCCTATGCTTACGTATTCCCTCGTGCAATAGGAAAGTAAGAGTTAACATAGTTCGAAAAACTACGGGTGATAGGGGGAAGGTTGCTTGCTAAGACATCTCCATCTTGTGCCTACGTATCCATATCTGGTATGTGAAATCAGAGAAAACGTAGTTCGGGTAAACGAAACTACAGGTTAGTTAAGTGTTTTTTTCAAGAGCGACGTTAAGTTCCCATTCCTGCAGTTGGGGTCGATGCCTGTTTGCGGTAGAACAGAAAAGTGACGTACTCTTTTCTGAAAATGAGTTTGAAACACAAATCTCGAAGGGTCAAAAGGTTTGAATTTTTTTTTTTGTGATTTTTAGTGAAGTGAATTAGTTTGTTTGAGATTCATGTTTGTTGCGGCGAGAATCAGATGTCAAGCTATTGAGTAACTTGAATCACAGATCTTTGAAATTCACCACCGATTTTTGATTTATCCGAAGGATAGGTTAAAGAATGGAAAAACCCTAATTGCATTATAAAAATAATGCGGAGATCTATGGTTCGGGGGTTGGTTATACCTAGGGAAGGTGTTAGCATCCTAAGCATTTGTAGTATTCTACAGGAACCTCTTGTTTAATTTGTGTTATTTGCTATTTGTTAAAGGGTTGAAAACAAACCTAAGGGGTTAATCCTAACTATGCTCGCCAAGACATCACATCTCGTGCCTACGTATCTTGACGAGAATAGAATCAGAGCATTCGTAGTTCCCTTCAAAGAGGTGAGGAACTTTTGACTGTGGTCAAGGTTCTAGGGGAAAGTAAGTGTTCATAGTGAAACACTTACATGGAGTGCAACAACTCCAAGTATGAGTTGAGTTGAAAGAGTAAGTAAGTATCCTCGGCGGGAACTTACATGGAGTACGACGACTCCTGATCCTAAGGCTAAGATTGAAAGGATAGGTAATTGAGTGTCCATGGCAGGACAGGAGGATCCCTTCCTTTGGAATAGGATAGGTAACCGGTATAGCATAAGAATATAACAACATATGTACCAGGCCAATGTCAATTCATGTAATAAAGTCATGATGGATTAAAATTATGGATATAACGTATCAATTGTTTAAACAAAATATCCAGAATTAGCGAAATTGGTTCACCAAGAATTCACGGGATCAACAAAGACGAAGATCATTTAGGACAATTTCCAAAATTGAATAAAATCTAATTAAAAGAAAATAAGAATAAAAAATAAATAGAAAATTAGTTGAAATAAATTTTAATTAAAAATTAGAGTCTAAATAAAAGTTAAAATAAATCAAAGTTAAAACTAAATTAAACCGATTAAACATAAATTAAATGATTAACCTTGAATTTAAGTAATCCAAAAAAAAAGGGCACACATCTGGATCAGGGGGAAAATAACAAGAATATGACTCAGGGCTCAATCGCGGGCTGGGTTCACAATGCCGGAGGGTGCGATTTAGACTATAGGTATTTAAAACAGGAAGAAAAAAAAACGCGGGCTTGTCTAAAGCCCAATCGAGTTCTTTTAGATTGTTCCAAAAAAAGAAAAAATAAAAAGGCCGTGTATGTGAGCCCATGCTACAACAACAATGCCTTGTGACTCAAAGAGAAGATTACATGACGGAATACGAACATCCTCACGTTCTCTTTTTCTCTCACGAAGAACCATTTCTCCTCTCACTGCGATCCACACTCATCTCCTCGCCGCTCCCTCCTTCGATATAACCATTTCTCCTCCGTTCGCAACCACCTTTCCTTTCCCAATTCGATCACACGAGATAAACGCCTACCAAAGCTTTCCCCTCTTTTTGCTATTCACAACCCTAAATCTCTTTCTCCCAATTTCCCAATTAACAACCCACCATGCCCACAATACTATCGCAAGAGGAAAGGAAAATAGCTGATCAGCGTGCGGCTAATAAGTGTGAAAATGACGACGGATTCGAAGATATACGGCTATGTCAACGGTTGCTGATTTGTGGCGATACTGCAACTCCGATTTCGTGTGAGGTTGAAATGGAATGACTCTTCTCGACGAATCTTTGAAGGTTTCGGCGCAACGGTGACTCAACGATGTCTGCAGTTCTCGAAGATAAGTTTTAATTCTTCTTCTTTTGGATGTTGCTACAATGCGTACGATACTCTGTTGTATTCTTTGTGCGTGTGATATACGAATTATGATATTATGGATCTTTTGTCAATTTCTGCAGAATGCGTGTGTTACTGCTCTCTTCTTTCTCTCCCCCTTTTTTCTTGTCCTCCTATTCTGATGATTTTCACTTCTTATAGTTACAAGACATTGAATTTCCTTCTTTTGAATTGAATACATTATTGATCCTGTGTGATCATTCTTTCCTTTTTCGCTGCGACATGTCTGTGCGTGTTTTGGAATGATTTTGAATCCGTCTACAACATGTTTGATTTCGTGTAATTCCCATAATTGAGTTTCTCATTCTGTTATGCTAATGATTTTTCTTGATGATGTTGATTCACCTGTCGGTTCTGGTTTTGGAGCGTCATGATCTTGAATGATGAGACACGCTATTAATTCTTCTGACACTCTTTCAGTTTTCGCCGTGACGTGTTTATGGTCTGTTTTGGAAATAAAATAAAACCGTGTTTTTATGCTTTGGATTTGTCTGAAACTTGTTGTGACTACAATGAGGATTTTGTATTTGTTTTCTCCTTTTGAGTGAATCGTATTTGAGACATGTTGGAACCGTGTTGGTTTTATCACGATTTATCCTTAATCGTGTTTCTCTTTTAAATTGTTTTGTTTGGGAAAGTAAAGAACATAATCTTAGGAACTTTCATACTCATTGAATGTGTGTTTTTCTCTCGTTTTGGAAAGAATAAGAATTGACCTCTTGCGATTTTACCATAACTTGATCGCATGACTTCTTGTTTCAGCTGGGACATGGCTGCCACCTCTCTTTTGGATAAAAATCTATGGTATTCTTCTCTAATATATGGTTTCTTTTAGTATCTATTGAGTGTGACGTATTTCATCGCGTTTGCGGTAGGACAGAACTCAGTGATTCATGGAGAAAGATTTAATTCTAGAAAGTATTCCAAAGGCATTATCAGAGGCAGCCTTTCCGTTTGAGACCCATCATCAAATTGCTCGTGGCTTTCAAATAAGGTTGGCATAAAGGAGGGCAGAAGAATCCTCAGCTTTGCCAAATTACTCAACATGAGTGTGTCAGTCACTAGTAGGCAATCCCAAGAATTAAGCTTGAAAAGTGTCTTCTAATTCATACCGTTTGCATTTTTATGAAGTACTGCTATGTATGAAATACAGTTTGGAAATTGGTTGTTGGATAATATCTACCAATCTCTTATTTTTCTCTTATTTTACTTCACTGCACCAACAAATTGTTTTTTCAAGTATCGGCATAAATTGCACCTTTAGGCATTGATTATTCGTATTTGTTTCTAGCACGACCAGAGCGGTGCAGCCATTATGTCTAGAATGTGAACTTTTATGTAATGAGACAAACAAACCTTGGAATGAGTTATGATTGTCATGATTTGGATCCATCCTTGTATTTTACATAAACAATACTCTTTGTAACGTCACCTGGGGTAATGTGGATTTGAATTAGCGGATTGGAATCACTATTTGAATTTGAAAGTGGGAAAAATGCATCTTGAATGAGTAACTTGATCTTGGAGTTTATAAAACCAATGAATCACTTTGAATTATTTGTAAAGAACATTAACTTCCTTTTGACAACTTCTTGATTCAAGATGTTAATCTAATACTTCACCATTTTAAAGTGTACTTGTCTCTCACGGGAAGCTTCAATCTCTTAAAATCAAAAGAACCAACTTCATGAATAATAATAAAATCTTGCTTAGGAAGTCCTTAGAGAGTAAGGATACCATTTGTAATTCAACTCCATTTGTAATTCAACTTTACATGAAGTTCCACTCGGTTCTCAAATGATCAGAACCAAATGGATAGGAAACTCTAATCTTCTGTGGGAATCTTGAAGACAAATTGATCTTTTATGAAACTATATGACCATAAGAATGAGGGTGCATTTTTTCTTCATTTCGATGGTAACTCAAAACAATTTGCAGGGGACTATGGGCGCAGACAGTCTTCATGACCCTTGAATCTTCTGCATGAATCTAAGGGTAAAATTTGGGGTATGACAACGTTGCACTAAAGACTATGACATAGAAGCGAATGTGTCGCATATCGCTCAAAGGACATACGCTAAACACTCTAGACAAGTGAGGAGAAACCCCCCACTCATCATTTCCCATGTGCTTAAGGCTCGTAGTGTACAATGTTCATTGTATTTATTAGATGAGTTAGAATGTTTTTTTAGATGAGAAGAGAGACGCACGGAAGATCTAAGGAAAAACTCGGCCCTAACGTTGCCATGAAAAGTGGTCCTAAATTCGGGATGCGAAAGGAGATTCTATCCTAATGTTAGCATGCAAAAGATGGACCTAAGGTCGAGGTTAAAAGGGACTAGCCTAATGTTATCGTGCATGGATTAAACTTCTAATGTCTATCCTACTCCAAATTTAATCAGAAATTAAATTGGACTAGGAATCCTAAGGGAGCATGCAAAGACAAAGAAAAAAGCAAAGAAACAAGGTAAAAACAGCAGCTACAACAACGCCTCCTGCACAAAACAGCAATAAAATTCAGCACACAAGCAAGACAGCCTATAACAGCACATGTTTCAGCATAAAAGTAGGTGTAAAAAGGCAGACAACAAACGAGTAAGGCAAGGACAACAGGCAAATTCAAAATAAGAACAGTTGTGAAAAGCGGGGTAGCAAGCAGCAAGCATGATTTAATGCAATCAAACATAAGCAAACACCAATCATGGATAGATATTATGCAAGTATGAACATCCTTCAACAATCAAACATAATTGATCAACAACATTGCATCATTAAGAACCAACAAGATCATCATGTTTTTAAATTCAAATCAAATGATCGGACGATCAAAAGAACATGCAACAAACAGAATCAGAAGCAAATGCACACATGCATCACAAATCCAGCAAAGCAAACATTCATGATAATCAATTAACATGATCTAAACAAGAAAGGCATGTGATCATTCATCAATCAAGCAACGTTAACATGTTAAGCATTCAAATGGAAACCAGAAGTTATGTGTCGAAAAATCGAGATCAAACATTCAAGGATGATGAAATATGTCAAGAACAATCCACATAAATGCATCATATCAATCCATGAAGTTTAGAGGTGGAAAGGAACTCAAACAAGCAAGAAATGCAAAAAATAGGCAATCTGTCCCAGTGGTAACAGGTTACCAGAATCAGGTAACAGGTTACCTCTTTGAAAAAAGGAAAATTGTCCCAGTGGTAACGGGTTACCAGAATCAGGTAACCGGTTACCTGTTGAAAAAAAGTCCAGAAACGTGAAAATTAGGCAGGGTAACCGATTATCTGATAGTGGTAACCGGTTACCACAGAGACAGAAGCCAAAAATCAGTTTCCAGAATCAGTTTTCAACAACAAACAACTTATCAATTCATTCATATGAACTTGTAATCAATTAAGCACAAATTTATCATCAAGAATCAGTGATCAAACATCATGTAAACACAATCAAACATTGAAATCACAAATCACTAAGATCAAAATCATCAAAATGGATCAAAATACATCAAAAGCCATGGATCTACATTGTGATTATTCAAATAAGTTCAAAACAAGAATTGGATCTAGAATTACCAACCTTCAAAGCTGAGATTTGCTTTGGTAAGTGTTGATTTACTTGAAACTAACAGATCCAAGCTTGAAACCCAGAGAATCTTCAAGATCGAAGAGCTTCCTTATAGTAGAAGTGAAGAACAAGCAAGATCAAGCCATCGTTATGCAAATATGGTAATTTCACTTAACACTCCCATTATGTGATGTGAGCTTTTTGGAGTTCGAATATGGCTTTACCTCATTTCCAACTGGATATTTTCGTTCATTGATGCGTGATCGAGAAAGGAGGGGACAAGGTATAGCGATACGAGTTCGTCTCTGAACGAAAATGGTGGAAGGGAGGGTGTTCGAGACGTGATTAAGGCTTTTGATACCATGACCTTATGAAGTCGTACTCTCTTGTTTTTGTTTTTCAATTTAGGTTTAACTTTGTTTGAAATGTCAAGTGGGTCACGTTTTTAATTCATATGGACCGTGTCCTTCCTTACATACACCTCAGTTGCAAGTTAAATTTATTTATTTTTATCTTGGGCTTCATAGCCCATATTTTGTTATTTACACTTACATTTTGTTGTTATACCCTTTAATTAGTTTTTGTATTTTGTTTGGTTAATTAGTTTTGTTTGATTAATTGAGTCTAGACTAAATTTTGTTTAATCTTTGATTTTTATCTTTTTGATTTTGACTTTGATTAGGACACTCACCAATTTTTTGGTTAGGATTCTTGACGTCATTTTCTTAGGTTCCATTATTTCTTAATTAAATTTGATCCTTGATACATGTCGTGATTCATTTCATGATCCTTTTGTCATTGATTAAATCTCGAGGACAACTATACATACTTTCCTTGATGATACTTGATGCATGCTTTGTGATTGACATTGTCATATGATTTGGCCTTGCCCTTGGGTATTTACTTAAGTTTTGCACGGGATTTTGTTTGTGGTTGAGTTGCCTCATGTTCATTTGTGCTTGATCATATGCTCCCTTAGGATCTCCTAGTTTGATTTAATTTTTGATTAAGCTCGAAGTAGGATAGATTTTAGGTTTAATCGAAGCATGACAACTTTAGGGTAGCATTTTCCCTTTAATCTCATTCCAAAGGAAAGGATCCCCTGTTGACTTGTAATTCATGTTTAGGATAGCCTCGTCCATCTTTCCTTCGAGACCTTATGAGAGTCTTGCTTGTTTGACCTAGTTTAGGTTTGGAGTCGTCGCACTCCGTGTAAGTGCCATGGTTATGAATACTTACTCCCCTTTGGAACCTTGATCGTTATCAAGAGTCCCTCACCCCTGGTGGGCCAAACTACGAAGGCCCTGATTACATCCTAGTTAGGATACGTAGGCACAAGATGCGATATCTTGTCGAGCCTTCTAACCACTAACAACTAACACTTATCTCCCTCTTTTGGTCTAGTTAGAACCAATTGGTCTTGCAACTTAGAATTAGGTGTAAAGTTGGTAAACTCTATGTGAGTATCATGGTTATGAGTACTCACTTTCTCCTTTGACTTTGGTTAAACTCAACCCTAGTTAGGATTTTCAACTTAGACTTAGAGAGTTGGTTAACTCTGCGTAAGTATCATGGTTATGGATACTTACTCCCCTTTGGAACCTTGATCGTTATAAAGAGCTTCTCGTCCCTAGTTAGGTTAACTACTATTGCTCTAATTCCATCCTAGTTAGGATACATAGGCACGAAATGCGATATCTTGGTGAGTATACTTAGTGTATATACCCTAGGTCTTTACCTTAACACTTTTCCCTTAGCAAGCAAACTATAGCATAAAACAAATACTAACAAGAGGTTCCTGTAGAGTACTACAGATACTTAGTATGCTAACACCTTCTCTAGGTATAACCAAACCCCGAACTTTAGATCTCTAGCTGTGTTGTTACATAGCCTACTTATGGTTTTCTTCGATCTTTACCCTTTCCATTGGATAAATCAAAGCTCGGTGGTGAAATTTCATGATTTGTGATTCAAGTTAATTAATAGCTTGATATCTGATTCTTACTGCAACAAAAATGGCGACTTCACTGAGGTTGAAAAAGGCCAATCCTGTAACGCCCCGATTATGAATTTCCTTTATTTTGAGTCCTTTCTGATTTAATTGATTGAATTATTATTTTAAATGTAGAATTGTGTGTTTAATATGTTATTTGTGCATATTGTGCTATTTTTGCCTACTTTGAGAGTATCGGGTAAAATAGACCGGAGGGTATTTTGGGCATTAGTAATTAGGTTAAGTGAATATTTTATGTGAATTGATTAATTAGTGTGTGGAAAGAATTTGAGAGGAAAGAAAAGAGAATATGAGTATATGAGAGAAAAAGAGAAAGTTAGTAAGGGAGAAAAGAAAAACAAAAGGAAAGAAAGGAAGAGAAGAGAAAGAGGAGAGAAAGAAGAGGAAAAACCTAGAACTTCAAGAAATCATCACCAAAGCTTTCGATTGTTCGGGTAAGGGTGTGAAACTTTATTATTCTATCAATGTGTATAATCATGTGTGATTTTGTTGGATTGTTTTGGATTGTTGGTAGTTTTTCTACACTTTCCATTTTAGGTTGAACTTGGTTTAATCGATAGAAATCGTTGTTTAACGGTTAGAATCGTGATTAGATGGCGTAGATTAGTCGGTATATGTTAGACTAAGGCTGCTGGATATGAATTGGAGTTCATCGGGTGATTTTATCGGTGGTTTCGGATTCTGAACAGTAGGGAGAAATTCTGATCGCAGACGCTCGCTAGCAGTTCGCTAGGCGAGCAGGTCGCGAATGCTCGCTGGTAGTTCGCTAGGCGAGTGCGCAGCGAACGGTCCCAGACTTGGGACAAAATGGTATTGTGGTCTTTCGCTGGTAGCGAAGGGAGTAGCGAAGAGCTCGCTGGGGGTTCGCTGTGACGAACGAGGTAGCGAGCAATGTTTGGAGGTTCTGTTTGCACTCGCTAGCAAGTTCGCTAGGCGAGGAGGTAGCGAACGCTCGCTAGCGGCTCGCTAGGCGAGCGTGTAGCGAACGTAGCAGGATGGATTTTCCCTGTTGCTAGGTGCTGTCGTGACTTGGGGTTTCGGTTGCGATCGACCCCTCTTTGATTTAGTAGTTATATGCTGGCTTGTGTTGTGCTTTGGGTAGCCGTAAGGCGTGAATCCTAGATTATGAATTGTGGCCGCTTGGGCAATTATGTGCATTGTTTAGCCTGAATAAAAATCTATGATGTTGTATGAATATATGCGATGAATGTGTAGAATGCATGAGTATGTTTGTAAACATGTGTGTATTTTCAAGAGTGTCATGAGTCATGTTGCATGTGAAGCATCATGGTATGCATTCTTGTGTCGATTGATTCCTCAGTGAATCTGCAGAACCTCGTGTGCCCTTGTGGGGTGTGAACGATGGTTAATTATTGATTCCTCGGTGAATCTGCAGAACCTCGTGTGCCCTTGTGGGGTGTGAGCGATGGTTAGTTATTGATCCCTCGGTGGATTTGCAGAACCTCGTATATAACGATGGTTATTTTGATTCCGCGTAGAATCTGCAGAACCTCGTGTGCCCATGTGGGGTGTGAGCGATGGTTATTTGGTTCTTCAATTGAACCTGCTGAAATGAGTCGGTACCGCATTTGCATCTGCATAGAGTCGTGTGTCGGTCTCTATGAGTTGCATGTTGACATCCTGCATGGTGTATGGTGAGTGAACATAATTGTAAATGTTTATATGAATTGTTGATGATTGGCATGATTGGTATGCTTGAAGACACATGTATGTGTGAATATATGAATATGTATATTTGGTATGTTCATGAACCGATATAAACATTGTTGATGCATATTTGCATATGCATGATGCTCTATTTGTATATAGATGATGTGAATACATTGCGATGTACGGTATGACGAGGTGAGTTGCGGTGAGAATACGAAAGACGTATTTTGGGTATTATGTATATATATATATATATATATATATATATATATATATATATATATATATATATATATATATATATATATATATATATATATATATATATATATATATATATATATATATATATATATATATATATATATATATATATATATATATATATATATATATATATATATATATATATATATATATATATATATATATATATATATATATATATATATATATATATATATATATATATATATATATATATATATATATGTTTTTATGCATTGTTAATATGATATCGTTTCTCACCCTTCTGTTGTTTCTTTTAATGCTCTATGAGGCATTGCAGACTAGATTGCTGGAAGTATTTTGTGAAGCGTGGCTTCTTCCCTTTTCGGTCGGTCGGCTCTGATATGTAGCACCGGGTAGAATAGGATTTATTTTGATTCTTTTGTGATACATTTGAGTATGTATCTGCTGTTGACATGTTTTGTAAAACATGATGAATGATAGTTGTATATGTGTTACATGTTTGATGAATTATGAAATATTTGGATATTTCCGCCTTTGTTCTAAATATTTCTTGTGGGTGTTATCCCGTTGTTGCATATCTGTTGAGCAGGTGCTGTATGTGTGGGAAATTTTATGATAATGTGATATTTCCCTTTTATGCCATGTTACAAATGTACTCTGATGAAATTTTAAATTTATGCCTAAATGATTAATTGTATTATTTGGGGGCATAGAAAGGGGGTGTTACATTAAGTGGTATCAGAGCCCAGTGTTGAGTCAGTTGTATCTGTCTCGCTGTTTTGTTGGTTGAACGGTTGTTTGACCCTATTGTTATTTTTGGGAATAATCAGAATATGGCTGGTCGTAATGACAACGCGATGGCTGCGGCATTGGAAGCTATGGCTCGAGCGGTGCAGGGTGCGCCGAATGTTAATGCTAACGATGAGTTTAGAAAGAATCAACCGCCGGTGTTCAAAGGAAGGTTTGATCCGGACGGTGCTCAGATTTGGCTGAAGGAGGTCGAGAGGATCTTCAGAGTTATGAATTGCGCTGAGAGGAACAAGGTGAGACTTGGGTCTCACATGCTGAGAGAAGAAGCCGATGACTGGTGGGTCGGCATAAGACAAATTCTTGGGGTTGATGATGAGGAAATAACTTGGGATTTGTTCCGCACTGAATTTTTGAGGAAGTATTATCCGGAGAGTGTGAAGGGAAAGAAGGAGATGGAGTTTCTAGAATTGAAACAAGGGAACATGTCCGTGGTCGACTACACAGCTAAATTTACGGAGTTGGTGAAATTCCATCCTCACTATGATGCGGTGGCGGCGGAATTTTCCAAGTGTATTAAGTACGAGAACGGCTTGTGCCCGGAGATCAAGCAAGTTGTGGGGTATCAGAGGATTCGAAGATTTTCGGACTTAACCGAATGCTGTAGAATTTTCGAAGAGGATAGTAGGGCTCGTTCTACTCACTATAAGAGTTTGAGTGAGAGACGAGGAAAGCAACCAGTAAGGAGTGGGCCTTATGTGATGTCTGCTGATAAGGGCAAGCATAGGGAACACTTTGTCAAGAAATCCGGAGGGGGGAGTTCTGGCCCCGTTAAGTGCTATAGGTGCGGCGAAGAGGGGCACAAATCTTTTGAGTGTAAGAAGGCTGGGGAAAGGTGTGCTAACTGTGGTGGTCTCGGTCATGCTACAACTTAATGTAGGAGGAATGTGATTAAGTGTTTTAACTGTGGAGAGGTTGGTCATATTAGTACGAAGTGTACTAAGGCAAAGCAAGCTCCGTCAAGCGGGAAGGTATTTGCATTAGCGGGTGCAGACACTACTAATGCGGATCGGTTGATTAAAGGTACATGCTTTATTAATAATATGCCCTTAGTTGCTATTATCGATACCGGAGCGACTCATTCGTTTATTTCTTTCGAGTGCGCTAAGCGTTTGGATTTGTGTTTTTCTTCTTGTGGTGGTGATATGGTTATTGAGACGCCCGCTTCGGGGTTGGTAACTACGTCTTCGGTATGTTTGAGTTGTCCCTTGACCATGTATGGTAAGGACTTTATTATGGACTTGGTGTGTTTGCCATTAGAAGGATTAGATGTGATTTTGGGTATGAATTGGTTGCAGTATAATAGAGTTCATATTGATTGTTATCACAAGTTGGTGAGGTTTCCATCTTCGGGAGATGAGGAGGAAGAGAGTTTTCTATCCACTAAAGAGTTGAAGAAACTTTTGGCGGATGAAGCTCAAGTGTTCTGTTTGCTTGTGTCGCTGTCGGTAGAGAATAAGGTTGAATTGGATTTGGTTCCAGTGGTATGTGACTTTCCAGAAGTATTTCCGGAGGACATTACGGATGTACCGCCAGAAAGGGAAGTCGAGTTTTCGATTGATCTAGTTCCCGATACTAGACCGATTTTGATGGCACCGTATCGTATGTCGACATCGGAGTTGGTAGAATTGAAGAGAAAATTGAACGATTTATTGGAAAAGAGATTTGTTAGACCGAGTGTTTCTCCTTGGGGTGCGCCGGTATTGTTGGTAAAGAAGAAAGATGGGAGCATGCGGTTGTGTATTGATTATCGGCAGTTGAACAAGGTGACTATCAAGAATAAGTATCCGCTTCCTAGAATTGATGATTTGATGGACCAATTGGTTGGTGCCCGTGTTTTTAGTAAGATTGATTTGAGGTCAGGTTATCACCAGATTCGTGTTAAAGGAGAAGATATTCAAAAGACGGCTTTTAGGACACGGTATGGTCATTATGAATTTTCTGTGATGCCATTCGGAGTTTCTAATGCGTCGGGTGTGTTTATGGAATATATGAATCGTATCTTTCATGAGCAGTTGGATCGTTTCATAGTTGTGTTTATTGATGACGTTCTGATTTACTCTAAGTCCCAAGAAGAGCATGAAGAGCATTTGCGGGTTGTGTTACAAGTATTGAAGGAGAAGCAATTGTATGCTAAGTTATCCAAGTGCGAGTTTTGGTTATCGGAAGTGAATTTTCTTGGGCATGTTGATAAAGGTATTTGTGTTGACCCGTCCAAGATTGATGCGGTGATGCAATGGGGGGCTCCTAAGTCGGTTACGGAGATCCGAAGCTTTTTGGGCTTGGCCGGTTATTATCGGAGGTTTATTGAGGGATTTTCGAAGTTGGCTCTTCCGTTGACTCAGTTGACTTGTAAGGGAAAGACTTTTGTTTGGGACATTAATTGTGAGAAGAGTTTTGTCGAACTTAAGAGACGATTGACAACGGCGCCGGTTCTGATTTTGCCAAATCCGACGGGAGCGTTTGTGGTTTATTGTGATGCTTCTTTGTCCGGTTTAGGTGGTGTTTTGATGCAAGACGGTAAAGTTGTGGCTTATGCTTCAAGGCAATTGAGAGTGCATGAGAAGAATTATCCCACGCACGATATGGAATTGGCGGCCGTGGTCTTTGTTTTGAAAATTTGGAGACATTATCTCTATGGTGCGAGATTTGAAGTTTTTAGCGACCACAAGAGTTTGAAGTATTTATTTGAGCAAAAGGAATTGAATATGAGGCAAAGGAGATGGTTAGAGTTTTTGAAGGATTATGACTTTGGTTTGAATTACCATCCGGGTAAAGCAAATGTTGTAGCCGATGCTTTGAGCTGGAAGTTAGTGCATATGTCTACATTGATGGTAAGAGAATGGGAACTTTTGGAGAGTTTTAGAGATTTGAGTTTGGTTTGTGAAATGACACCGAGAAGTGTGAAACTTGGTATGTTGTATGTTACGAATGATTTTCTAGCTACCGTTCGTGAAAAGCAAAAGTTGGATTTGAAATTTGTGGATTTGATGATGAATGAGAGTGAGGACTTTAAGGTTGATAATTTTGGAGTTTTGAGATTCCGTGGTCGTATTTGTATTCCCGACGATGTGGATTTGAGAAAGACGATATTGGAGGAAGGACACCGGAGTAAATTGAGTATTCACCCGGGTGCGAATAAGATGTATCAAGATTTGAAGAAAATCTTTTGGTGGTCCGGATTGAAGAGGGATGTAGCTCGGTTTGTGTATTCGTGTTTGACCTGTCAGAAGTCTAAAGTGGAACATCAGAAGCCTAGTGGTTTGATGCAACCGTTGGATATTCCGGAATGGAAATGGGATAGTATATCAATGGATTTTGTTACGGGTTTACCAAATACGCAAAGGGGTCACAATGCTATTTGGGTGATTGTTGATAGGCTTACTAAATCTGCTCACTTTATTCCGATTGATATTAGTTATCCTTTGGAAAAGTTGGCCGAGATTTATGTTCGGGTGATTGTGAAGTTGCATGGAGTTCCCAAGAGTATCGTGTCGGATAGAGATCCTAGATTTACTTCGAGATTTTGGGAAGGTTTGAAAAAGGCTTTAGGTTCTAAGTTGAGATTGAGTTCGGCGTATCATCCGCAGACGGATGGCCAAACTGAGAG
Organism: Lathyrus sativus; assembly: GCA_963859935.3. NCBI lineage: Eukaryota > Viridiplantae > Streptophyta > Magnoliopsida > Fabales > Fabaceae > Lathyrus > Lathyrus sativus. The sequence continues at coordinate 272,367,847 of OZ012741.1, forward strand.
GACAATTCAATCGTTAGAGGACTTGTTGCGTGCTTGTGTGCTCGAGCAAGGTGGTGTTTGGGATAGCTTTTTGGCATTGATTGAGTTCACTTACAACAACAGTTTTCATGCGAGTATTGGTATGGCACCATTTGAGGCTTTGTATGGTCGGAGATGTCGAACACCTTTGTGTTGGCATGAAACCGGAGAGGGATCGGTAGTTGGACCGGAGATGGTACAACAAACGACGGAGAAGGTGAAGTTGATTCGGGAGAAGATGAAAGCTTCCCAGAATAGGCAAAAGAGTTACCATGACAAGAGAAGGAAGGATCTTGAATTTCAAGAAGGTGACCATGTGTTTTTGAGAGTTACACCGGTTACGGGTGTGGGTCGTGCTTTGAAGTCGAAGAAGTTGACTTCTCGTTTTATTGGTCCGTATCAAATTATTGCATGGGTTGGTGCGGTGGCTTATCGTGTGGCGTTGCCTCCGAGTCTTTCGAATTTGCATGATGTGTTCCATGTTTCGCAACTTCGGAAGTATGTTCCGGATCCGTCACATGTGATTCCTATGGATGAGGTGGAGGTAAGAGATAATCTTACGGTTGAGGTTTTACCGGTTATGATTTTGGACCGCGAAGTTAAGAACCTAAGAGGCAAGGATATTTCGCTTGTAAAAGTAGCATGGGGAGGTGCTGCGGAAGGCAATATGACTTGGGAATTGGAGAGTAAGATGCGTGAGTCGCATCCTGAGTTGTTCGAATCAGGTAATATTTTCGAGGACGAAAATTCCTAAGTGGGGGAGAGTTGTAACACCCCGATTCTGAATTTCCTTTATTTTGAGTCCTTTCTGATTTAATTGATTGAATTATTATTTTAAATGTGGAATTGTGTGTTTAATATGTTATTTGTGCATATTGTGCTATTTTTGCCTACTTTGAGAGTATCGGGTAAAATAGACCGGAGGGTATTTTGGGCATTAGTAATTAGGTTAAGTGAATATTTTATGTGAATTGATTAATTAGTGTGTGGAAAGAATTTGAGAGGAAAGAAAAGAGAATATGAGTATATGAGAGAAAAAGAGAAAGTTAGTAAGGGAGAAAAGAAAAACAAAAGGAAAGAAAGGAAGAGAAAAGAAAGAGGAGAGAAAGAAGAGGAAAAACCTAGAACTTCAAGAAATCATCACCAAAGCTTTCGATTATTCGGGTAAGGGTGTGAAACTTTATTATTCTATCAATGTGTATAATCATGTGTGATTTTGTTGGATTGTTTTGGATTGTTGGTAGTTTTTCTACACTTTCCATTTTAGGTTGAACTTGGTTTAATCGATAGAAATCGTTGTTTAACGGTTAGAATCGTGATTAGATGGCGTAGATTAGTCGGTATATGTTAGACTAAGGCTGCTGGATATGAATTGGAGTTCATCGGGTGATTTTATCGGTGGTTTCGGATTCTGAACAGTAGGGAGAAGTTCTGATCGCAAACGCTCGCTAGCAGTTCGCTAGGCGAGCAGGTCGCGAATGCTCGCTGGTAGTTCGCTAGGCGAGTGCGCAGCGAACGGTCCCAGACTTGGGACAAAATGGTATTGTGGTCTTTCGCTGGTAGCGAAGGGAGTAGCGAAGAGCTCGCTGGGGGTTCGCTGTGACGAACGAGGTAGCGAGCAATGTTTGGAGGTTCTGTTTGCACTCGCTAGCAAGTTCGCTAGGCGAGGAGGTAGCGAACGCTCGCTAGCGGCTCGCTAGGCGAGCGTGTAGCGAACGTAGCAGGATGGATTTTCCCTGTTGCTAGGTGCTGTCGTGACTTGGGGTTTCGGTTGCAATCGACCCCTCTTTGATTTAGTAGTTATATGTTGGCTTGTGTTGTGCTGTGGGTAGCCGTAAGGCGTGAATCCTAGATTATGAATTGTGGCCGCTTGGGCAATTATGTGCATTGTTTAGCCTGAATAAAAATCTATGATGTTGTATGAATATATGCGATGAATGTGTAGAATGCATGAGTATGTTTATAAACATGTGTGCATTTTCAAGAGTGTCATGAGTCATGTTGCATGTGAAGCATCATGGTATGCATTCTTGTGTCGATTGATTCCTCGGTGAATCTGCAGAACCTCGTGTGCCCTTGTGGGGTGTGAGCGATGGTTAATTATTGATTCCTCGGTGAATCTGCAGAACCTCGTGTGCCCTTGTGGGGTGTGAGCGATGGTTAGTTATTGATCCCTCGGTGGATTTGCAGAACCTCGTATATAACGATGGTTATTTTGATTTCGCGTAGAATCTGCAGAACCTCGTGTGCCCATGTGGGGTGTGAGCGATGGTTATTTGGTTCTTCAATTGAACCTGCTGAAATGAGTCGGTACCGCATTTGCATCTGCATAGAGTCGTGTTTCGGTCTCTATGAGTTGCATGTTGACATCCTGCATGGTGTATGGTGAGTGAACATAATTGTAAATGTTTATATGAATTGTTGATGATTGGCATGATTGGTATGCTTGAAGACACATGTATGTGTGAATATATGAATATGTATGTTTGGTATGTTCATGAACCGATATAAACATTGTTGATGCATATTTGCATATGCATGATGCTCTATTTGTATATAGATGATGTGAATACATTGCGATGTACGGTATGACGAGGTGAGTTGCGGTGAGAATGCGAAAGACGTATTTTGGGTATTATGTATATATATATATATATATATATATATATATATATATATATATATATATATATATATATATATATATATATATATATATATATATATATATATATATATATATATATATATATATATATATATATATATATATATATATATATATATATATATATATATATATATATATATATATATATATATATATATATATATATATATATATATATATATATGTTTTTATGCATTGTTAATATAATATCGTTTCTCACCCTTCTGTTGTTTCTTTTAATGCTCTATGAGGCATTGCAGACTAGATTGCTGGAAGTATTTTGTGAAGCGTGGCTTCTTCCCTTTTCGGTCGGTCGGCTCTGATATGTAGCACCGGGTAGAATAGGATTTATTTTGATTCTTTTGTGATACATCTGAGTATGTATCTGCTGTTGACATGTTTTGTAAAACATGATGAATGATAGTTGTATATGTGTTACATGTTTGATGAATTATGAAATATTTGGATATTTCCTCCTTTGTTCTAAATATTTCTTGTGGGTGTTATCCCATTGTTGCATATCTGTTGAGCAGGTGCTGTATGTGTGGGAAATTTTATGATAATGTGATATTTCCCTTTTATGCCATGTTACAAATGTACTCTGATGAAATTTTAAATTTATGCCTAAATGATTAATTGTATTATTTGGGGGCATAGAAAGGGGGTGTTACATTAAGTGGTATCAGAGCCCAGTGTTGAGTCAGTTGTATCTGTCTCGCTGTTTTGTTGGTTGAACGGTTGTTTGACCCTATTGTTATTTTTGGGAATAATCAGAATATGGCTGGTCGTAATGACAACGCGATGGCTGCGGCATTGGAAGCTATGGCTCGAGCGGTGCAGGGTGCGCCGAATGTTAATGCTAACGATGAGTTTAGAAAGAATCAACCGTCGGTGTTCAAAGGAAGGTTTGATCCGGACGGTGCTCAGATTTGGCTGAAGGAGGTCGAGAGGATCTTCAGAGTTATGAATTGCGCTGAGAGGAACAAGGTGAGACTTGGGTCTCACATGTTGAGAGAAGAAGCCGATGACTGGTGGGTCGGCATAAGACAAATTCTTGGGGTTGATGATGAGGAAATAACTTGGGATTTGTTCCGCACTGAATTTTTGAGGAAGTATTATCCGGAGAGTGTGAAGGGAAAGAAGGAGATGGAGTTTCTAGAATTGAAACAAGGGAACATGTCCGTGGTCGACTACACGGCTAAGTTTACAGAGTTGGTGAAATTCCATCCTCACTATGATGCGGTGGCGGCGGAATTTTCCAAGTGTATTAAGTACGAGAACGGCTTGTGCCCGGAGATCAAGCAAGCTGTGGGGTATCAGAGGATTCGAAGATTTTCGGACTTAACCGAATGCTATAGAATTTTCGAAGAGGATAGTAGGGCTCGTTCTACTCACTATAAGAGTTTGAGTGAGAGACGAGGAAAGCAACCAGTAAGGAGTGGGCCTTATGTGATGCCTGCTGATAAGGGCAAGCATAGGGAACACTTTGTCAAGAAATCCGGAGGGGGGAGTTCTGGCCCCGTTAAGTGCTATAGGTGCGGCGAAGAGGGGCACAAATCTTTTGAGTGTAAGAAGGCTGGGGAAAGGTGTGCTAACTGTGGTGGTCTCGGTCATGCTACAACTTAATGTAGGAGGAATGTGATTAAGTGTTTTAACTGTGGAGAGGTTGGTCATATTAGTACGAAGTGTACTAAGGCAAAGCAAGCTCCGTCAAGCGGGAAGGTATTTGCATTAGCGGGTGCAGACACTACTAATGCGGATCGGTTGATTAAAGGTACATGCTTTATTAATAATATGCCCTTAGTTGCTATTATCGATACCGGAGCGACTCATTCGTTTATTTCTTTCGAGTGCGCTAAGCGTTTGGATTTGTGTTTTTCTTCTTGTGGTGGTGATATGGTTATTGAGACGCCCGCTTCGGGGTTGGTAACTACGTCTTCGGTATGTTTGAGTTGTCCCTTGACCATGTATGGTAAGGACTTTATTATGGACTTGGTGTGTTTGCCATTAGAAGGATTAGATGTGATTTTGGGTATGAATTGGTTGCAGTATAATAGAGTTCATATTGATTGTTATCACAAGTTGGTGAGGTTTCCATCTTCGGGAGATGAGGAGGAAGAGAGTTTTCTATCCACTAAAGAGTTGAAGAAACTTTTGGCGGATGAAGCTCAAGTGTTCTGTTTGTTTGCGTCGCTGTCGGTAGAGAATAAGGTTGAATTGGATTTGGTTCCAGTGGTATGTGACTTTCCAGAAGTATTTCCGGAGGACATTACAGATGTACCACCAGAAAGGGAAGTCGAGTTTTCGATTGATCTAGTTCCCGATACTAGACCGATTTTGATGGCACCGTATCGTATGTCGACATCGGAGTTGGTAGAATTGAAGAGACAATTGAACAATTTATTGGAAAAGAGATTTGTTAGACCGAGTGTTTCTCCTTGGGGTGCGCCAGTATTGTTGGTAAAGAAGAAAGATGGGAGCATGCGGTTGTGTATTGATTATCGGCAGTTGAACAAGGTGACTATCAAGAATAAGTATCCGCTTCCTAGAATTGATGATTTGATGGACCAATTGGTTGGTGCCCGTGTTTTTAGTAAGATTGATTTGAGGTCAGGTTATCACCAGATTCGTGTTAAAGGAGAAGATATTCAAAAGACGGCTTTTAGGACACGGTATGGTCATTATGAATTTTCTGTGATGCCATTCGGAGTTTCTAATGCGCCGGGTGTGTTTATGGAATATATGAATCGTATCTTTCATGAGCAGTTGGATCGTTTCATAGTTGTGTTTATTGATGACGTTCTGATTTACTCTAAGTCCCAAGAAGAGCATGAAGAGCATTTGCGGGTTGTGTTACAAGTATTGAAGGAGAAGCAATTGTATGCTAAGTTATCCAAGTGCGAGTTTTGGTTATCGGAAGTGAATTTTCTTGGGCATGTTATTTCTGATAAAGGTATTTGTGTTGACCCGTCCAAGATTGATGCAGTGATGCAATGGGGGGCTCCTAAGTCGGTTACGGAGATCCGAAGCTTTTTGGGCTTGGCCGATTATTATCGGAGGTTTATTGAGGGATTTTCGAAGTTGGCTCTTCCGTTGACTCAGTTGACTTGTAAGGGAAAGACTTTTGTTTGGGACATTAATTGTGAGAAGAGTTTTGTCGAACTTAAGAGACGGTTGACAACGGCGCCGGTTCTGATTTTGCCAAATCCGACGGGAGCGTTTGTGGTTTATTGTGATGCTTCGTTGTCCGGTTTAGGTTGTGTTTTGATGCAAGACGGTAAAGTTGTGGCTTATGCTTCAAGGCAATTGAGAGTGCATGAGAAGAATTATCCCACGCACGATTTGGAATTGGCGGTCGTGGTCTTTGTTTTGAAAATTTGGAGACATTATCTCTATGGTGCGAGATTTGAAGTTTTTAGCGACCACAAGAGTTTGAAGTATTTATTTGAGCAAAAGGAATTGAATATGAGGCAAAGGAGATGGTTAGAGTTTTTGAAGGATTATGACTTTGGTTTGAATTACCATCCGGGTAAAGCAAATGTTGTAGCCGATGCTTTGAGCCGGAAGTTAGTGCATATGTCTACATTGATGGTAAGAGAATGGGAACTTTTGGAGAGTTTTAGAGATTTGAGTTTGGTTTGTGAAATGACACCGAGAAGTGTGAAACTTGGTATGTTGTATGTTACGAATGATTTTCTAGCTACCGTTCGTGAAAAGCAAAAGTTGGATTTGAAATTTGTGGATTTGATGATGAATGAGAGTGAGGACTTTAAGGTTGATAATTTTGGAGTTTTGAGATTCCGTGGTCGTATTTGTATTCCCGACGATGTGGATTTGAGAAAGACGATATTGGAGGAAGGACACCGGAGTAAATTGAGTATTCACCCGGGTGCGAATAAGATGTATCGAGATTTGAAGAAAATCTTTTGGTGGTCCGGATTGAAGAGGGATATAGCTCGGTTTGTGTATTCGTGTTTGACCTGTCAGAAGTCTAAAGTGGAACATCAGAAGCCTAGTGGTTTGATGTAACCGTTGGATATTCCGGAATGGAAATGGGATAGTATATCAATGGATTTTGTTACGGGTTTACCAAATACGCAAAGGGGTCACAATGCTATTTGGGTGATTGTTGATAGGCTTACTAAATCTGCTCACTTTATTCCGATTGATATTAGTTATCCTTTGGAAAAGTTGGCCGAGATTTATGTTCGGGTGATTGTGAAGTTGCATGGAGTTCCCAAGAGTATCGTGTCGGATAGAGATCCTAGATTTACTTCGAGATTTTGGGAAGGTTTGCAAAAGGCTTTAGGTTCTAAGTTGAGATTGAGTTCGGCGTATCATCCGCAGACGGATGGCCAAACTGAGAGGACAATTCAATCGTTAGAGGACTTGTTGCGTGCTTGTGTGCTCGAGCAAGGTGGTGTTTGGGATAGCTTTTTGGCATTGATTGAGTTCACTTACAACAACAGTTTTCATGCGAGTATTGGTATGGCACCATTTGAGGCTTTGTATGGTCGGAGATGTCGAACACCTTTGTGTTGGCATGAAACCGGAGAGGGATCGGTAGTTGGACCGGAGATGGTACAACAAACGACGGAGAAGGTGAAGTTGATTCGGGAGAAGATGAAAGCTTCCCAGAATAGGCAAAAGAGTTACCATGACAAGAGAAGGAAGGATCTTGAATTTCAAGAAGGTGACCATGTGTTTTTGAGAGTTACACCGGTTACGGGTGTGGGTCGTGCTTTGAAGTCGAAGAAGTTGACTTCTCGTTTTATTGGTCCGTATCAAATTATTGCACGGGTTGGTGCGGTGGTTTATCGTGTGGCGTTGCCTCCGAGTCTTTCGAATTTGCATGATGTGTTCCATGTTTCGCAACTTCGGAAGTATGTTTCGGATCCATCACATGTGATTCCTATGGATGAGGTGGAGGTAAGAGATAATCTTACGGTTGAGGTTTTACCGGTTATGATTTTGGACCGCGAAGTTAAGAACCTAAGAGGCAAGGATATTTCGCTTGTAAAAGTAGCATGGGGAGGTGCTGCGGAAGGCAATATGACTTGGGAATTGGAGAGTAAGATGCGTGATTCGCATCCTGAGTTGTTCGAATCAGGTAATATTTTCGAGGACGAAAATTCCTAAGTGGGGGAGAGTTGTAACACCCCGATTCTGAATTTCCTTTATTTTGAGTCCTTTCTGATTTAATTGATTGAATTATTATTTTAAATATGGAATTGTGTGTTTAATATGTTATTTGTGCATATTGTGCTATTTTTGCCTACTTTGAGAGTATCGGGTAAAATAGACCGGAGGGTATTTTGGGCATTAGTAATTAGGTTAAGTGAATATTTTATGTGAATTGATTAATTAGTGTGTGGAAAGAATTTGAGAGGAAATAAAAGAGAATATGAGTATATGAGAGAAAAAGAGAAAGTTAGTAAGGGAGAAAAGAAAAACAAAAGGAAAGAAAGGAAGAGAAGAGAAAGAGGAGAGAAAGAAGAGGAAAAACCCAGAACTTCAAGAAATCATCACCAAAGCTTTCGATTATTCGGGTAAGGGTGTGAAACTTTATTATTCTATCAATGTGTATAATCATGTGTGATTTTGTTGGATTGTTTTGGATTGTTGGTAGTTTTTCTACACTTTCCATTTTAGGTTGAACTTGGTTTAATCGATAGAAATCGTTGTTTAACGGTTAGAATCGTGGTTAGATGGCGTAGATTAGTCGGTATATGTTAGACTAAGGCTGCTGGATATGAATTGGAGTTCATCGGGTGATTTTATCGGTGGTTTCGGATTCTGAACAGTAGGGAGAAGTTCTGATCGCAGACGCTCGCTAGCAGTTCGCTAGGCGAGCAGGTCGCGAATGCTCGCTGGTAGTTCGCTAGGCGAGTGCGCAGCGAACGGTCCCAGACTTGGGACAAAATGGTATTATGGTCTTTCGCTGGTAGCGAAGGGAGTAGCGAAGAGCTCGCTGGGGGTTCGCTGTGACGAACGAGGTAGCGAGCAATGTTTGGAGGTTCTGTTTGCACTCGCTAGCAAGTTCGCTAGGCGAGGAGGTAGCGAACGCTCGCTAGCGACTCGCTAGGCGAGCGTGTAGCGAACGTAGCAGGATGGATTTTCCCTGTTGCTAGGTGTTGTCGTGACTTAGGGTTTCGGTTGCGATCGACCCCTCTTTGATTTAGTAGTTATATGCTGGCTTGTGTTGTGCTGTGGGTAGCCGTAAGGCGTGAATCCTAGATTATGAATTGTGGCCGCTTGGGCAATTATGTGCATTGTTTAGCCTGAATAAAAATCTATGATGTTGTATGAATATATGCGATGAATGTGTAGAATGCATGAGTATGTTTGTAAACATGTGTGCATTTTCAAGAGTGTCATGAGTCATGTTGCATGTGAAGCATCATGGTATGCATTCTTGTGTCGATTGATTCCTCGGTGAATCTGCAGAACCTCGTGTGCCCTTGTGGGGTGTGAGCGATGGTTAATTATTGATTCCTCGGTGAATCTGCAGAACCTCGTGTGCCCTTGTGGGGTGTGAGCGATGGTTAGTTATTGATCCCTCGGTGGATTTGCAGAACCTCGTATATAACGATGGTTATTTTGATTCCGCGTAGAATCTGCAGAACCTCGTGTGCCCATGTGGGGTGTGAGCGATGGTTATTTGGTTCTTCAATTGAACCTGCTGAAATGAGTCGGTACCGCATTTGCATCTGCATAGAGTCGTGTGTCGGTCTCTATGAGTTGCATGTTGACATCCTGCATGGTGTATGGTGAGTGAACATGTATGAATTGTTGATGATTGGCATGATTGGTATGCTTGAAGACACATGTATGTGTGAATATATGAATATGTATGTTTGGTATGTTCATGAACCGATATAAACATTGTTGATGCATATTTGCATATGCATGATGCTCTATTTGTATATAGATGATGTGAATACATTGCGATGTACGGTATGACGAGGTGAGTTGCGGTGAGAATGCGAAAGACGTATTTTGGGTATTATGTATATGTATATATATATATATATATATATATATATATATATATATATATATATATATATATATATATATATATATATATATATATATATGGTTTTATGCATTGTTAATATGATATCGTTTCTCACCCTTCTGTTGTTTCTTTTAATGCTCTATGAGGCATTGCAGACTAGATTGCTGGAAGTATTTTGTGAAGCGTGGCTTCTTCCCTTTTCGGTCGGTCGGCTCTGATATGTAGCACCGGGTAGAATAGGATTTATTTTGATTCTTTTGTGATACATCTGAGTATGTATCTGCTGTTGACATGTTTTGTAAAACATGATGAATGATAGCTGTATATGTGTTACATGTTTGATGAATTATGAAATATTTGGATATTTCCGCCTTTGTTCTAAATATTTCTTGTGGGTGTTATCCCGTTGTTGCATATCTGTTGAGCAGGTGCTGTATGTGTGGGAAATTTTATGATAATGTGATATTTCCCTTTTATGCCATGTTACAAATGTACTCTGATGAAATTTTAAATTTATGCCTAAATGATTAATTGTATTATTTGGGGGCATAGAAAGGGGGTGTTACAAATCCCCTAAGAGGGTTAAGCCCACCTTGTTTGTATATGTGTTTGTTATATGTTTTCTTGCTTGTATATCTGTATATTTGTGAATATCTGTATATATACATATATATATATATATATATATATATATATATATATATATATATATATATATATATATATATATATATATATATATATATATATATATATATATATATGTGTATGTAAATATATATATATATATATATATATATATATATATGTATGTACATATATATATATATATATATGTATATGTATATATATATATATATATATATATATATGTATATATATATATATATATATATATATATATATATATATATATATATATATATATATATATATATATATATATATATATATATATATATATATATATATATATATATATATATATATATATATATATATATATATATATATATATATATATATATATATATATATATATATATATATATATATATATGTGTGTATATATATACATATATATATATATGTATATATATATATATATATATATATATATATATATATGTATATATATATATATATATATATATATATATATATATATATATATATATATATATATATATATATATATATATATATATATATATATATATATATATACATATATATACATATATATATATATATATATATATATATATATATATATATATATATATATATATATATATATATATATATATATATATATATATATATATATATATATATATATATATATATATATATATATATATATATATATATATATATATATATATATATATATATATATATGTTTGTGCTGGGGTTCTCTATATGTAGGGTTGTCACTTTGAGTGGTGAGATAAGTCCTACACCCAGACTTAAGTGCACCTATGATAGGAAGATGGTATATTCAAGGAGGCTTATAGGGAGTTGATTCCCGACCAAGCTAACTTGAGAAACCACCGCTCAGTGGAGGCCCTCTTGGGAGTATTTTTTGTTGAACAAGTATTCGTGAAATCATTACTACTTTCGAACTAGGAGCCCGTGACACTGAGGACCTTTAGATTACATCTTTACCCCACTTTGGCCTTGTTAGGACGCAATGTGATGACTATGAGGGAGTAGTCCCGAAGTAGTTGATACGCGATGCTATACTCAAATGAAACTCTCTTGAGAATATTATCGACTACCGAGTAATTTAGGAAACTGATAATATCCGAAAGATGGGTTGGTGAGTCTAGGAACTTCCTAGAACCTTGTTCTACAGATATAAGAACCCATAGTACACACCTTTTGGGATGGGTAGACCATGGCTCCACACTCGTGATCTTCAAACCTAGGCCTTTGTTATTTGTTTGTATATATGTGAATATATGTATACGTGTGCTTGTGCATCCATCTATGCATTCCTGCATCTATGGGTAGCCCTTTGGTTTCAACGAATTCAGTGGTCCATTCCTTTGAAAAATAAATATAGATCATGGATTTTGAGACAAAACTTTTTCCTAAACTGTTTACAACTTCCTTTTGAGTTCTTTGAAACCATTTGGCTTGCATTTGCATTGCATGCACATGTTGTTACATTTGCACTTGCATTTGCATTTCTAAGCCTTGAGTCTCATCTATCCTTTTTCCATAACCCAGTTGACTTCTCGAAGCTAGCATTGGACTTGAAGTAGATTTTGGAATTATCATGAATTCAGAAGAACATAATTAGTTTGTGACCAAAGCGAATTTTAATTATTGAAAAGTCAGTTGGATTAGATTCTGGAAGCTATGACAACCTTGGCAAAAAGAGATGACCATGTTCAGAGGACTTCTGTGAAAAATGTTGCTCAAGATCAGCCTGTGCAGACTCCTGTTGGAAATCAGATTATACAAGAACATACCATTATCCGAGATGGACATTCCTCTTCTCTCAATGATACAGACTATCATGCTTTTGCATTTTCGGTACCAGATTCTCAAGAGGTAATCCCTGTGATGGAGTCCAAGGACCCACGATACGATGAGTTTATGGAGAAGTGTCGTGCGTTGGAAAATAAACTTGATATTATTAAGGGTCGTGACTCTGCTGATCTGAATGCTTTGAACATGTGTTTGGTACCCGCCCTTTTGGTGCCACCTATGTTCAAGACACCAAAGTTTAAAAATTACAAAGGAGATAGCTCTTCGAAGCAGCACTTGGTGATGTATTGCAGAAGAATTACCTCACATGTCCGTAATGACAAGCTTATGATCCATTGTTTCCAAGATAGTCTGAGTGTGACATCACTGAATTGGTACATGCAGCTAGAGAGCAGTCACATCCAATCATATTCAGACCTAGCTAGTGCCTTTGTTAAGCAATACAACTACAATCTTGACTTGGCTCCTAGTCGCATGCATTTGCTAGATCTATCTCAAGAAGACAATGAATCCTTCAGAAGGTATGCTCAGAGATGGATAGAAATAGCTGCTCGCGTCCAACCACCACTCTTGGACAAGGAATTGGTTGACTGGTTCGTGGATACTTTGCAAGGCCTGTACGGAGAAAATTTGTTTAGCATTGTGACATCAAACTTCTCATACTTGGTAATAGCTAGAGAGCGCATCGAGAGCGGTCTATGTAACACCCTTTTTTACCCCACAAATATTATGGCAAAGTATTCACATTTATCAAAGTAAAATTTTAAACACCATAAAAATCACCTAAAAGGGCGTACATTTCTCAATAAATTCAAATCAAGGTCAATGCTCCGTAAGCAACAGGTTTTTCTCAAAAGTGCTCAAATGGCAGTGGAACTCAAAAAGGCAAAAATCCAAAGTTTTACTTTTACCGCAAGGAAATCAACATAACAAAAACTCAATAAAATAGTTTGACTCAAAGACCCCAACCCGATGTTACACTATTAGATCAAGATCCTCTAAGTCAACCACAATGGCCAACGACCCAAAACTTTAAAAATTCTCGATGACATCCACGACTAAACCTGGTCATCTACACGTTACCCACGTGGAGACAACATTCAAACAGGCAGGTGTTGTACCCCAAAATTTGCCCAACCTTTTCTTTACTTGGCTTATGTTTTCACTGCATTGTTCTAGCATTTGCATTTGCATATCATTGTTCATTTGCAGGGGATCAAGAGGTGTGCATAGCAAGATGAGGTTTGTCAAGGGCTCCTAGCAGGCATGAGTGCTCATCAAGTCATCAGAAGCTGGTCAGAGCTCTTTAAGAAAGTGAATGGATGTATGTTGCTTATCTCCTATCTTGGAGACCAATTGAGGATCATATGAAGATTACAAGTTCATGGATATGGATATAAGATGTTGTGAAGCTCATTGAGTTCTTTGAAAGCCATTATGGAGCTTATGCAAATTGTTATATCATGTGCAAGAGGTTGCAGTCAAAGGATTGTACACCTAGAGTTTCATCTGCCTAGTGCAAGATCCACTGAGGATTTGAAGGAGATTAAGACTTAGTTATAAGTCTTTGGAGTCATGGAAAGTTGTGTTAAGACATCTAAGATGTTATTTCAAGATCAATTCAAGAAGAATCAAGAGTGTGAGAAGTTACTAAATTAGGGTTTCAGAGGTTTGTCGGTGTAAAATCTCCTGTTTAGTGCCTAACTTCAAGACCATATATCTCAAGATAAAAGTGTAATCTCACTTTGACATAAACATGAGACTTGTATAGCATGTTCTTAGCTTTCTTTTGAGTACTAGAACTCATCCGCTGGGTTTGTGGAACTCAAGTTATGATGCTGACAAGTTATGGGTCCTCAGATGAATGTATTTTCAGTCAACAAAAGTCAACCAACTTACAAGGCACTTTTGACCTAGAATAATGTTTCTCCTCAACTTTTTATGAACATGAAAGTTGTTCCTCATGATCTTATATTTCCAAAAAGTCCTAGAAGTCCTTCATCTCATTTGTAGAACTCAAGTTATGAAGCTTGCAAAGCAGGGGTATTTTGGGAAAGTGAGATTATAGGTCATTTTGATTATAGGTTTTGTTCATCCACTTGTGCACTTCAAATGAAACTTTTCCCAACATGAAAGTTGCTTCAAATGGTATCGATTTCATCCTAAAACACAATTTTGTCATGGATTTGGCATGGATATGAAGATTGGTGAAGAAATTCAATGAAAATTTGAACTTAAGGTCATGAATTAAATTGAATTGGTTTTAATTCATTTTCATGTCATGTTTGTGTATATTTTGAGTCACAATATCACAACAAGGAGAATGCACAAATTGGATTTGTGTTATGCAAGCTAGAACACGTGCAAATTCATGTTACTTCAAGTAAAAGTTTCACATTCAATCTCCATCATTAGATCAAATCAAGGGAGAATTTACATCCACATGATCAAAACATACAATCAGCAGATGATTTGAATAATTTTCCAAGGGAATTGGTGCCAATTCACGTGTGCATGAAACTTGAATTTCCAAATTGGGCATTTTTGAATTTCACTCTAATCAACCACAATTGGGCCTCAAAACCATTCCATATCCAACATATAAAAGCTTCAGATGAATTTTAAAGCTTCATTCAGTCATTTTCGTGGAGAAAGAGCAAGATTGTAGTTAGAGAATTCAAGAGAAAAGTGAAAAGTGGAAATCCAGATTGAAGCAAATTCAAAGAAATTCAAAGCCATAATCATCTTCCTTGAATTTCATTGAGTGTTTCTGCATCATTTGGATAAAGTTTGAGCATAATTGAAGCCCCAACGGAGAGGCTCCGTTAGGTAATTTCCTTTTCAAAATTTCTCACTCAATATGCATTGATTCATCTCCATTCTTGTTGCATACTGAAGGCCTACATGTGTAGGGAAATTCTAGATAGGTTAGGGTTGTGTTCTTGATGATTTCAGTTTTGAGCATGTTTCTTTAATCGTTCGAATCTCTCTGTTCTGGTATGATAAATGATTTTGGACGATGGATCTATGATCTACGTAAGTTCCTCTTGAGTTTGGTATAAGATTTCACCCGTTTTGGTTAAGTTTTGGATCATCAACTCCGGTGGTGTGACCGGAGAAGATGATCGGAGCACGATGCTCCGGTGTCTGGTTTTTTTTCCTCTGTTTGCCTGTGTGGACTGCCATGTATGTGCGCTGACTTGTTGATTATGTTGGATCAACAACCTGGATTTGTTTTGGACCAACTAGCGTGGTGTTTGACTGCCACACAACTTAATGAAACAACGCGTTTCATTGTTGGTTCAGATTGTTTGGTTATTGGGCTTGGTTTTCTAATTTCACCCTTCTCTTGAGGAGGCCCAAGGTTTTGAACTGAGATCATTGCTGTTTGCACCGTCCTTGTTTTTTCTTTTATTTTCATTTTATTTTTTTGTGCTGTTTTGATTTTAATTCATTAAAAATAGTTCCAAGTGTTGTAAAATCCCTCAAAAAATATTTTTAGATACTTTAAGATGATAACTAATTTTTGGAATTTTTTATTTTTATTTTCCAATTATTTTTCAATTAAAAATGGATTTTATGCTTGGAAGTGTTTTTTAATTGAATTTTTCTTGTTCTTGATTTGTTTCTTGATCAATTTTCTTCTCCAATGATTGAAATTTTTTTCTCATATCCATGATGAGTTAAAGGGTTTTATAGGATGAATTTTCTCCTGGTTTAAGTCATTTTGGTTTGACTTTGATGGCATTTATGTTGACCCTCGACAATCCTCCTTCAAAGCGGGGCATCCTTGTGAATCAAATTCTTTGATGATGCTTTGAAGTGACTTTGATTATGATCTTTTGGCCTCTGGTTGCCAACTCTTTGGTGTTCATTTGAGATTTTATTTGGCTATTTTTGAACCTTTTTCCTAATTTTGAGGTGACTTGCAAGTCAAGGTACTTCTAAGGGAGGTTCATACAAACACTTGACCCAGTTTGAATGGGAAATGACTTCTATGGATCCCTTGAGCTCTCAATTCTTGTTGATTCATACTTCTAACATGTTGAGGTATTTGAATGCTCATTTTTAGGTCATAAAATTGTTCATTGCTTGTTGAGATTTGCATTTCTTTTAGGCTTTCCACTTGAAGTTTAAGTGTTGAATGTGCTTAAGACTTAGGTCTTTCTCCATGCCTATGCTTGCATTCTCCTTTGTGCTTTTACTTATTTGGTTTATGCACCTTCTCTTCTCATATTTACCTCTATCCCATGACCTTAGAGTCCCATTTGAGATGGTTTAGTCCCTCCTTATGAGGTACTTGAAACATGTCTTGAATGGTGATTCTTTGAGGACTTCTCTTGTGTGTTCTTGCATGATCATTGAGTTTGTCTATGGTTGAGTTTCCCATTTGAGTTCCTTGATGTCCTCACATTGCCTCCCATTCTCCCATTTGATCATGGCTTCTTCCCTTTCTTTTGGTTTGCCTCTGGGCGTTGTGGTTGATGGCAAATAGTTGTAGGGTTCATTCTCCCATTTCATCCTACTTTTGTGTGCTTGTTTGATCTCTTTTGTGTGAATTCTTTCTCCCTTCTTCTTTGCATCTCTCATATGCATGCTTGAGGTTGAGATGTGCTTGTGGAGACTACTGCCCCACACTTTTTTCCTCCCTCACTTTCATCCTAATTGTGCATTACATGTTTGCATGCTTGCATCTTCCTTATTTCATGCTTCCATCTTCTTTTTCTTTCTTCTTTGCCATGTTCCCTTAGGACCTCTAATCTTCCTCGTTCAAGGTTGATTATGATAGACATTAGGCTTGAACCCATGCATGATAACATTAGGTAGCATTCCCTTTTATACCAATCATATGTGCACTTTGCATGAGAACATTAGGTTGAGTTTTAGTCTCCCTTTAGAGTGTCTCTCTCTTCTCATCTTCAAATTCTCTTAAAAAACTTAATAAAGGTTAATGAATGTTGTATGTTAGGAGCCTTAAGTACTTGGGAAATGGTGATTGGGGGGCTTCCTCTCAGTTGCTTAGAGTGTTTAGTGTACGTCCTTAGGACGATATGCGACGCATTCGCTCCTAAGTCATAGTCTTTAGTGCAACATGAATTACAAACAACAACCAATGCACTTCTTCTCTAAAAAACACAAAAACAAAATTCAAATATTTTTATCCTTCGGGATCTTAATTTGGAAACCTTTTTCATAAAGAGATTTTTTCTAACTCTTGGTTCTACCGCAAACGGCTAACGCCTAAGTCTCCAATGGTCGAGCTGCATACACCTAACTGCTAGAACTAGGTTTTAACCCTACTCGGGCCTAAAACATTTTGAACCAACCGGTGTTCTTGTTAGCCCGAACTACATTTGCTCTGATTTCTCATACCAGACGAGAATACGTAGGCACAAGACGACGATGTCTTGGCGAGCAACCCTCCCCACCTTTCACCCGTAGTTAGCCGAACTACGTTGACTCTGACTTTCCCATTGCACGAGGGAATACGTAGGCCTAGAGCGGTGATGCTCTATCGAGTTTCTTTTCTTTTCTTTTATCCCTGAGCCGTAGCTTAGATAGTAAACACCCTTTTAGATAGACAACAAAGCGTGGATCCCGTTGAGTACAACGGACGTGAGGGGTGCTAATACCTTCCCCTTGCGTAACCGACTCCTGAACCCGAGATATGGTTGCGATGAACTTATCTTCTCCCTTTTCGTTAAGTTTTTTCTAATCGTTTCCTTTCCCTTTTTTGGGATAAATAACTAACGATGGAGACTCTTCTTTCCTTGTCGGCCCCTCTTCGCAGTGATGCGACAACAGAGTGAGTAAAATGATTCATAATAATCAATATAAGAATTAATATATAAAATGACGTCATTTTCATATTCAACATCATAATCATCAAGGAACATCAAAGGTCATAACATTATAAATTACACCAATTGTCACATAAATACAAATGCAACAAGACTCATGCATGTTGTACCAATCATCACAGCTCGATGGACACTGGGCCATCAATTCTCCATAGATCCTCATCAATAGGATCGATTCTATACAAGGACCAGAGCACATCAAAATACCTCACATCCGCACAATGGGACTGAAGCCAAAGAAATCAAGGTCCTGAACCGAAGTTCAGATGCATATGAATGCATGATGCACACGTCAATATCATCCTCATAATAAACTCATTAGGTGCATCATCATTCATCAAAGTCATCATAATAATCATGTCATCATATAATCATCAAAAACTCATAGAATCAACATCGTAAATCATCACAATTACTCACGGGAATTCATTATACAGTCATGTATTAATCACATAGGAATCATAACTATACTCATAGTAATTCATCATACATTCATTTAATCACATAGAAATCACAGTTACCCTCATGGTAATTCATCAAGAAAACCGCATCATCAAAACATCATGACATCACTGAACTAGAACATGATTCATTAATAGAACATATACACAATTGACTTCTCAAGCAAATGTAAATATAAAACTATTGGGAAACAAATTCCCTTATCTATATATGTTATAGCCCTGTTCATTAGCTTTCCAACACTTCGAACGGGGCCAAAACGAACTTACAGATCAAAAGTTATGTCCAAAACGATTTCGACCGAAAACATGAACAGTCGTGACGAACATCATGCAATTTTCTGCGTTTTTCACCGTTGGAGGCCTTCCCGACCTCCGATTTCGATTTCGTAAAAACCCAAACTCTCAGAAAATTATAACCTCGCGAAGCTTTTGTCTCAATTCTCTTCCTCAGAGCTTTGACCTCTATTTCTTCCCTTTTCACGGTCTAACAAGAATGAATCCTAATTCCCTCAAAATTCATTTTTGTTAAACCTAACTATGGGCCTTAAAATTGGGCTTTCCAACTTCACCCTCACTAACTCCTCCTCAAATGTCCATTTTCCCCTTAATTCACTTATATTTATTTAAATTAATAATAATACCAATATATTCATATTATATACTATTATTTAAATAAATAACTCAAAATCCATAATTCTCAATACTTCATACCAACCACTGCAAATCACCAAAAATACGAATATTCCTATTTAAATAAATTAAATAAATATTCCAATAAATTTGGGGTGTTACAACTCTCCCCACTTAAACGAATTTTCGCTCTCGAAAATTACCTCAAGGAAACAGAGTCAGATACGACTCCCTCATCTGATCCTCACGCTCCCAAGTACGACTTTCTCCAGCTGGTCGTCCCAAAACTACCTTTACTAAGGAAATCTCTTTACCTTGCAGTTGCTTCACTTCTAGCTTATCAATCCGTACTAGCAATGCCTCAATAATCAAATTGTCTCTCACTTGTACATCATCCATCTGAATCACATGTGACGGATCTAGAATGTACTTCCTCAACTGACACATGAAACACATCATGCAAATTCGCAAGCGACGACGTTAAAGCAGTCTAACATGCTACTTCTCCGACGCTTTCGTTGCGCCATTCTGATACGGACCAACAAAATGCGGTGTGAGCTTTATGGACTTCAAAGCTCGACCAACACCAGTTACCAGGGTAACTCACAAAAACACGTGATCTCCTTCATGGAACTCAAGTGCTTTCATTCTCTTATCATGCTAACTCTTCTGACGACTCTGCAAAACTTTCATCTTTTCTTGGATCCTCTTGATCTTTTCAGTCGTTCTTGTGTAATCTCAGATCCGAGTACAACACTCTCGCCTAACTCATACCAACATAATGGAGTCTCACACTTCCTTCCATACAAAGCCTCATACGGTGCCATTCCAATACTAGAATGATAACTTTTGTTGGAGGTAAACTCAATCAACAACAAATGACTATCACATGATCCACCATGATCCAACACATAAGCTGTCAACAAATCCTCTAAAGACTGGATAGTTCTCTCTGTCTGTCCATCCGTCTGCGGATGATAGCAGAACTCAATCTCAACATTGTACCCAAAGCGTCTGCAAACTCTCCCAAAACCTCGATGAAGATCTCGGATCTCTATCAGACACAATACTTGAAGGAATACCATGCAGTTTCACAATCTCATCAATATACAATTTGGCCAACTTCTGTAATGAATAATTGATCCTGATCAGTATAAAATGAGCCGATCTAGTCAATCTATCCATAATCACCCAAATTGAATCATATCCCTTCAAAGTCTTTGGTAGACCTGTCACAAAATCCATATAATGCTATCCCATTTCCACTATGGAATATTTAACGGTTGCATCAGACCCAATGGTCTTTGATGTTTAATCTTTAACTTCTGACCAGTCAAACAAGCATACACAAACTCAGCCACTTCTTTCTTCATCCCTGGCCACCAAAACAATTTCCTCAAATCCTGGTACCTCTTCGTAGCACTGGGATGGATACTCAATCTACTTCAATTTTCTTCCTCAAGAATGCTCTTTTTCAACTCAACAATATCTAGAACTCAAACCCTATCACGACATCTCATGATACCATTTTCATTAATCCGAAAATCAGCTCTTTGACTTTGATTCATCAAATTCAACCGATCTACCAACTCAAATCAGATTTCTGACCTTCTCAAATCTCATTAAGAATAACACTAGTAAGATTCAACATACCAAGCTTAACTCCATAAGAAGTCTTTTCATAAACCAAACTCATATCACGAAATTGCTCAATCAGTTCTAACCCTCTTACCATCATCATCGGTATATGCAAAGATTTCCAAATCAATACATCAGCTACCACACATTTGCTTTACCCGAATGGTAATTCAAACCAAAACCATAATCCTTCAGAAGTCCCAATTATCTCTTCTACCTCACATTCAATTCTTTCTGATCAAAGAAATACTTCAAACTCTTATGATCACTAAACACCTCAAATCTCGAACCAAACAAATAAGGCCTCCAAAGCTTTGATACAAACACAACAACAACCAACTCTAAATCCTGCGTCAGATAATTCCTCTTATGCATTTTAAGTTATCTTAAAGCATAAGCTAAAACTTGATAATGTTGCATTAACACACCTCCCTATCTCATCAACGAAGCATCACAATATACAACAATGGTTCTGCCAGATTCGACAAAATCAAAACATGAGCTGCTGTCAGCCTTCTCAAAAGCTCTTGAAACTTTCTTCACACTTTGCATCCAAACAAAAGCTTGAACCTTCCTAGTCTACCGCGTCAATGGTGTAACAACCCCTTTCTATACCCCCAAATAAACAAATAAATCACTTAATAACTTATTGAAATTTCATCAGAGTAAATTTAAAATATGGTATAAAAGGAGCATGTCACACATACATGAAAATAAATCATACAACACCTGCTCAAAATGACATGTAACAATGGGGTAGTTTTGAAATAGAGGACTTGGTCCTTACACCCACATTTCAATTTTCGAAATATCAGCGGAAGATTAAAACATTAAACCATTTGAAAACATAATATCATAAATATACATATCAAATCAGTTTGTTCATCACATCATCATGGTTTTACAAAACACATTTGCCAACAGATACATATACAATGTATCTCAAAAGAATGCTATACAACCTATCTACCCGGTGCTACATATCAGAGCGACCCGACAAAAGAATGAAGATAAAACTTAACAAAAAGAACCTCCAGCAACCTAATTTGCAATGCCTCATAGAGCATTATAAAACAGCAGAAGGGTGAGAAATACTATCATAATAATCAATGCATATAAATATATATACATATACGAAAATAAATATACAAATATTTCACAATTCTCACCACAAATCATTCATAACTCATTATACATTCCACGACATGTATAAACACATATGAATAATCACAAAACATCTTTCACCAACACACCAATCCATTATTCACAATTCACCAAATCACCAATTCACATACAAGCATAATTCATATAACAATGACATCAATGCTATGTGACTCAACACAACTCAATGCAACTCAATGCCATGTGGTACCAACACTTGTTATCATTTTTCGGTTTTTACATTTAAACCGGGTCCACCCTTCTAGACCGATAACAACAAAGCTCGTTCCCTAAGCTTTCAAACCCACCCTTCTAGGTTTGGGACAAGCCACTAGTCTCCACGAAACTAGCAAACATTGCCTCTTGACTAAATGATGCATATGCAATCAACCACAAATGCACTTAAGACCGACCTCACGTCTTAATCCCATGCATTCAAATAATTCCTCCCTTCAAGAATTAAAACAAGATTGCACACACAACATATCATAAAATCACGTATTCATACTTTACATCATCATGTTTATCAAACAATGCACGCATATCTTACAATATGCTATCATGCATTAATTCACAATAATCGGATACAACAAATATGCATTCATAATTCAACCTCATTACCTTTTCAAACAATGCACACATATTCACAATATGTTCTCATGCATTCACAATATCGCATACAATCAATATGCATTTACACTTCAATATCATTACCACATTTATCAAGCAATGCACACATATTCACAATATGTTCTCATGCATTCTTCACATACAAACAATATGCATATATTTGTCAAAAGACTATATTTCATAATCGATTCCACCATCTAGGATTCACGCCATACGGCTATCTATAGCATATCATATCACAACATGCACAAGCTATACGTTATATAACAAAAGTATTCTGCACAATAACACATCAATCACACACATTCGCGACGGTAAAAATCAACACAACAATATGTTTTCAATTTTCTGCTATAACTGAACCCGATACAGGCCTCAAAGACATTTTTTCTAGAAAGATAATCTCGTTAACTTACCAACGCTTCGAACGGGGTTCAAAACCGACTTACGGTTCAAGAGTTATGAATTTTCGAAGTTTTCCGAAAAACCAGAATTTTGCCTAAACACGGCTACGGGATTTTGCGTTTTTGCCCGAAAATCCGACCGATTCAATTCTTTTTTTCGAAACAAACACATACTCATACTCACCTAACACATAGGAGTAAATTAGAACCATTAAACACGATTTCTACGACGTCCGATTTCCACTCAAATCTTAAACCCTCAATTATCCAAAAATGTCAAAACTCACAAACTCAACCAAATTCAATCAAATGAAATCCAATAATCACGGCTAAACATTACCCGACTAAACTACGCAATTTATTTTGAATTTTAACCGTTCAAAACTCGATTCTACCGATTAAATCATTTATGCCCTAGAATGGAAAATGGAGAAAAACACCCAAACAAACTCAAACAATCCATACATAATCACATACATTGATAAGATAATGATATTTCACACCCTTACCTTGCTCAAATTGATGTTTGAGAGTTGTTCTTGATGAAAATCCAAGCTTTGCTCTTTTCTTCCCTTTTTCTCCTCTTCCACTTTCTTTCTCTTCTTTCTCCTTCTTATGTTTCTAACTTTCTATTTCTTTTCCAAATTTCCTTTATATCACTTTCTATCCAATTTCCTTCCAATTTATTTTCCTCTCAAACATCTACCAATTTAATAAATAATCACTCAATTAATTAAATAAACCCCATAATTCATTTAATTAATTAAAATAATCACTTAATTAAAATTGGACTGTTACAACTCTCCCCCACTTAGGAATTTTCGTCCTCGAAAATGTTACCTAATTCAAACAACTCTGGATAAGACTCCCTCATCTTGCTCTCCAGCTCCCAAGTAACATTTCCACCATCGGTCCTCCCCAGGAAACCTTCACCAAAGCAATCTCTTTGCCTCGAAGTTGCTTCAACTCCCGATCCTCTATCCACATAGGTGATGTCTCCACAGTCAGGTTATCTCTCACCTGCACATCATCTACTTGGATCACATGAGACGGATCCGCAATGTATTTCCTCAACTGAGATACATGGAACACATCATGGAGATTAGCAAGCGACGGCGGTAAAGTAACACGATAGATCACTTCTCCTATCCTCTGCAAAATCTGATAAGGACCAATGAAACGTGGCGTCAACTTACGCGACTTCAATGCCCTACCAACACCAGTCATCGGAGTGACTCGAAGAAACACGTGATCTCTCTCTTGAAATTCAAGTGCTTTCCTCCTCTTGTCATGATAACTCTTCTGGCGACTCTGAGAAATCCTCATCTTCTCTTGAATCATCTTAATCTTATCGGTAGTCTGTTGAACTATCTCCGGTCCAACTACAAGACTCTCTCCCGACTCATACCAACACAATGGCGTCCTACACCGTCTACCATACAAAGCCTCGAATGGTGTCATACCAATACTCGAATGAAAACTGTTGTTGTAAGTAAACTCAATCAAAGACAAGTAGCTATCCCAAGCTCCTCCCTTCTCCAACACACAAGCTCTCAAAAGATCCTCAAGTGACTGAATCGTCCTCTTAGTCTGACCATCAGTCTGTGGATGATAAGCTGAACTCAAACGTAACTTCATACCCAAAGCACCTTGCAAACTTTCCCAAAATCTCGAAGTAAACCTCGAATCTCTATCCGACACAATACTAGACGGAATTCCATGCAAACAGTCAATCCTCTCAATGTACAGCTTCGCCAATCTCTCCAACGGGTAATCCATTCGCATAGGAATAAAGTGAGCAGATTTAGTCAATCTGTCCATAATAACCCAAATAGCTTCAAAATTATTCGGCGTCCTCGGCAAACCAGATACAAAATCCATAGAAATGCTATCCCATTTCCACTCAGGAATAAACAACGACTTCATCAAACTCGACGGTTTCTGATGTTCAATCTTTGACTTCTGACAAGTCAAACAAGAATACACAAACTCGACAATATCCTTATTCATACGAGGCCACCAAAATACTTTCCTTAAATCTTGATACATCTTAGTAGCACCCGGATGAATACTCAATCCTCTACGATGTCCTTCTTCAAGAATACTCTTCTTCAGCTCAACAACATCAGGAACACAAACTCTATCACGACATCTTATAATACCATTCTCATCAATCCGAAAATCACCACCTTGGCCTTGATTGATCAAAGTCAACCGATCAACTAAACTCAAATCAGATTTCTGACCTTCTCAAATCTCCTCCAAAATACCACTCGTAAGCTTCAACATACCCAACTTAACTCCACTAGAAGTTTTCTCACACACCAAACTCAAATCACGAAATTGCTCAACCAATTCCAACTCTTTTACCATCATCATCGACATATGCAATGATTTCCTACTCAGAGCATCAACTACCACATTCGCTTTACCCGGATGGTAATTCAACCCAAAATCATAATCCTTCAGAAGCTCTAACCATCTTCTCTGTCTTGCATTCAATTCTCTCTGATCAAAGAGATACTTCAAACTCTTATGATCGCTAAACACTTCAAATCTCGAACCGAACAAATAATGCCTCCAAAGTTTCAACACATACACCACGGCGGCCAACTCTAAGTCATGCGTCGGATAATTCTTCTCATGCACTTTGAGTTGCCTCGAAGCATAAGCTACAACTTGTTTATCTTACATTAACACACCTCCCAAACCCATAAAAGAAGCATCACAATACACAACAAACGGTTCTGCCGGATTCGGCAAAATCAACACAGGAGCCGTCGTCAACCTTCTCTTAAGTTCTTGAAAACTTGCTTCACACTTAGCATCCCAAACAAAAGCTTGACCTTTCCTAGTCAACTGCGTCAATGGTAAGGATAACTTAGCAAATCCCTCAATAAATTTTCGATAATAACCGGATAATCCAAGAAAACTTCGAATCTCAAAAACTGACTTCGGAGTCTCCCACTGCGATACCGCTTCAACCTTCGACGGATCAACCGCAATCCCTCTACTCGAAATCACATGACCAAGGAAACTTACTTCCTTCAACCAAAATTCACACTTAGAAAGTTTCACATACAGCTGCTTCTCTTTCAACACAGATAACACAATCCTCAGATGCTCGACATGCTCTTCTTCGCTCTTCGAATAAACCAAAATGTCATCAATGAACACAACCACAAACTTGTCCAAATGAGGATGGAAAATCCTGTTCATGTACTCCATAAATACACCTGGTGCATTAGTCACACCAAATGGAATTACAGAATACTCATAATGTCCATACCTTGTTCTAAAGGAAGTCTTCGGAATATCCTCAGCCTTCACACGAATCTGATGATACCCAGACCTCAGATCTATCTTACTAAACACGCTTGCACCAACCAACTGATCCATCAAATCTTCAATCCTTGGAAGTGGATACTTATTCTTGATAGTCATCTTGTTCAATTGCCTATAATCCACACAAAGTCTCATAGAACCTTCTTTCTTCTTAACCAACAACACTGGTGCACCCCACGACGACACACTCGGACGAATAAACCTTTTATCAAGTAAATCTTCAAGTTGACTCTTAAAATCTTTCAGTTCTGATGCGGACATATGATACGGAGCCATCGATATCGGACTAGTTCCAGCAATCAAATCGATCGTAAACTCCACCTCTCGTTCCGGTGGTAAGTCTCTTATCTCTTCAGGAAAAACTTCCAGAAAATCACGGACAATTGGTAAAGCATCAATTGCTCCACTTTCACCAATACTCAAAGTTGCCAACAACACAAACACCTTAGCACCATCTTGCACCGATTCCTTCACTTGCTTAGCAGACAAAAACAAATCTCCTTCATCACTAGATTCAGGAAAAATCACTGTTTTGTCAAAACAGTTAATATAAACCCGATTGAATCTTAACCAATTCATCCCAAGAATAACATCAAGTTGGTCTAGGTGAAGACACACTAGATCAATCCCAAAATCTCTACCAAAAATACTCAACGGACAATTCAAACACACATACGGAGTAGTTACCGAACCCATAGCAGGAGTATCAATAATCATACTACCACCCAAACAGACAACTCAAGATTCAACCTCTTAACACAATCCAACGAAATAAAAGAATACGTAGCTCCGGTATCAATTATAGCGATCAAAGGTATACCATTAATAAAACACGTACCTGGGATCAATCGATCATCACTAGCAGTCTCCGATCCTGATAGAGCAAACACTTTCCCTTTCTCTGGAGTCTTCTTCGGTTTGTCACACTTGGTACTAATGTGCCCTTGCTCACCACAATTGTAGCAAGTCACATTCGCACCGCTTCTGCACTCAAGAGCTTTGTGGCCTGGCTTGCCACACTTAAAACAATTTTGCTCAACACTTTTGCACTCGGGAGCACGATGTCCCGCTTCACCGCATCTAAAACATCTCACCGAAGTAGAAACTCCCCCACTTGGCTTCTTGCCAAAACCAGCTTTCTGTTTCCCCTTATCAGCAGGAGTCACATACGGCTTTCCTCTAAACTGACCCTTTCCTTTCTTATCATTCAAACTCTTGTAGTGGCTAGATCGAGCCCTACTATCCTCGTCATAAATCCTACTCTTGTTCACCAACTCAGAAAATCTTCTAATTTCCTGATAACCAACAGTTTGCTTGATTTCAGGTCTCAAACCATTCACAAACTTGAGACACTTAGATCTCTCAGCATTAGCAGTGTTATAATGAGGACAAAACTTAATCAATTCCTCAAACCTTGCCGCATACTCGGCCACAATTGAGTTACCCTGCTTCAGCTCAAGTAATTCAATTTCCTTCTTACCACGCACATCTTCTGGAAAATACTTCTCCAAAAATGCCTCTCTAAAAATATCCCATGTAACCACAACCTCATCTTCTTCAAACCTTTGGCGAGTATTATCCCACCAATCCTCAGCTTCCTCTTCAAGCATATGAGTGCCAAACTATACTTTCTGCGCATCTGAACAGTTCATGACTCGAAAGATCTTCTCAATCGCTTTCAGCCAAACCTGTGCTTTGTCAGGTTCATGGGTTCCCTTGAACATTGGCGGATTGTTCCTTTGAAACCTTCCCAAAGCACGAAACTCATCATCAGCATTGTTTCCAGCATTCACGTTGGCTTGCGGATTCTGCCCAGTTGCTCCAGCCAACATCGCCAAAGCCTCAGCAATCGCTTCATCATTCCTACCGGCAACCATAGTTCTGAATTCCAACAAAAAAACTCCATAAGAACAAACAATATTAATAGTGTCACACACAATCAGATATAAATGGGAAAACAAACACGTTAACAACTTGGCCAACTGGCCGACCTGCTCTGATACCACTAATGTAACACCCCCTTTCTATACCCCCAAATAAACAAATAAATCACTTAATCACTTATTGAAATTTCATCAGAGTAAATTTAAAATATGGTATAAAAGGAGCATGTCACACATACATGAAAATAAATCATACAACACCTGCTCAAAATGACATGTAACAGTGGGGTAGTTTTGAAATAGAGGACTTGGTCCTTACACCCACATTTCAATTTTCGAAATATCAGCGGTAGATTAAAACATAAAACCATTTGAAAACATAATATCATAAATATACATATCAAATCAGTTTGTTCATCACATCATCATGGTTTTACAAAACACATTTGCCAACAGATACATATACAATGTATCTCAAAAGAATGCTATACAACCTATCTACCCGGTGCTACATATCAGAGCGACCCAACAAAAGAATGAAGATAAAACTTCACAAAAAGAACCTCCAGCAACCTAATCTGCAATGCCTCATAGAGCATTATAAAACAGTAGAAGGGTGAGAAATATTATCATAATAATCAATGCATATAAATATATATACATATACGAAAATAAATATACAAATATTTCACAATTCTCACCACAAATCATTCATAACTCATTATACATTCCACGACATGTATAAACACATATGAATAATCACAAAACATCTTTCACCAACACACCAATCCATTATTCACAATTCACCAAATCACCAATTCACATACAAGCATAATTCATATAACAATGACATCAATGCTATGTGACTCAACACAACTCAATGCAACTCAATGCCATGTGGTACCAACACTTGTTATCATTTTTCGGTTTTTACATTTAAACCGGGTCCACCCTTCTAGACCGATAACAACAAAGCTCGTTCCCTAAGCTTTCAAACCCACCCTTCTAGGTTTGGGACAAGCCACTAGTCTCCACGAAACTAGCAAACATTGCCTCTTGACTAAATGATGCATATGCAATCAACCACAAATGCACTTAAGACCGACCTCACGTCTTAATCCCATGCATTCAAATAATTCCTCCCTTCAAGAATTAAAACAAGATTGCACACACAACATATCATAAAATCACGTATTCATACTTTACATCATCATGTTTATCAAACAATGCACGCATATCTTACAATATGCTCCCATGCATTAATTCACAATAATCGGATACAACAAATATGCATTCATAATTCAACCTCATTACCTTTTCAAACAATGCACACATATTCACAATATGTTCTCATGCATTCACAATATCGCATACAATCAATATGCATTTACACTTCAATATCATTACCACATTTATCAAGCAATGCACACATATTCACAATATGTTCGCATGCATTCTTCACATACAAACAATATGCATATATTTGTCAAAAGACTATATTTCATAATCGATTCCACCATCTAGGATTCACGCCATACGGCTACCCATAGCATATCATATCACAACATGCACAAGCTATACGTTATATAACAAAAGTATTCTGCACAATAACACATCAATCACACACATTCGCGACGGTAAAAATCAACACAACAATATGTTTTCAATTTTCTGCTATAATTGAACCCGATACAGGCCTCAAAGCCATTTTTTCTAGAAATATAATCTCGTTAACTTACCAACGCTTTGAATGGGGGTCAAAACCGACCTACGGTTCAAGAGTTGTGAATTTTCGAAGTTTTCCGAAAAACCAGAATTTTGCCTAAACACGGCTACGGGATTTTGCATTTTCTCCCGAAAATCCGACCGATTCAATTCTTTTTTTCAAAACAAATACATACTCATGCTCACCTAACATATAACAGTGAATTAGAACCATTAAACACGATTTCTACGACGTCCGATTTCCACTCAAATCTCAAACCCTCAATTATCCAAAAATGTCAAAACTCACAAACTCAACCAAATTCAATCAAATGAAATCCAATAATCACGGCTAAACATTACCCGACTAAACTACGCAATTTATTTTGAATTCTAACCGTTCAAAACTCGATTCTACCGATTAAATCATTTATGCCCTAGAATGGAAAATGGAGAAAAACACCCAAACAAACTCAAACAATCCATACATAATCACATACATTGATAAGATAATGATATTTCACACCCTTACCTTGCTCAAATCGATGCTTGAGAGTTGTTCTTGATGAAAATCCAAGCTTTGCTCTTTTCTTCCCTTTTTCTCCTCTTCCACTTTCTTTCTCTTCTTTCTCCTTCTTATGTTTCTAACTTTCTATTTCTTTTCCAAATTTCCTTTATATCATTTTCTATCCAATTTCCTTCCAATTTATTTTTCTCTCAAACATCTACCAATTTAATAAATAATCACTCAATTAATTAAATAAACCCCATAATTCATTTAATTAATTAAAATAGTCACTTAATTAAAATTGGACTGTTACAAATGGCAAAGATAACTTGGAAAAATCCTTCAATGAATTTTCGATAATAATTTGCCAACCCAAGAAAACTTCTAATCACAAAAACAGGTTTTGGAGCTTCCCATTGTGATACAACTTCAACCTTCAACATATCAACTGCAATAACTCTACTCGAGATCACCTGACCAAAGAAACTCACTTTCTTCAACCAAAATTCACACTTTGACAGTTTTGCATACAACTGCTTCTCTTTTAATGCTGATAACACAATTTTCAGACGCTCAGCATGATCCTCTTTACTCTTCGAATATATCAAAATATCATCAATGAACACAACCACAAAGTTGTCCAAATAAGGATAGAAAATCTTGTTCATATACTTCACATGGTGCATTAGTCACACCAATGGCATCACGAAATACTCATAATGTCCATACCTTGTGTTAAAAGCAGTCTTATGAATATCCTCAGCCTTCACACGAATCTGATGATACCCAGATCTCAAATCTATCTTACTGAACACACTTGTAACAACCAACTAATCCATCAAATCATCAATCCTTGGAAGTGAACACTTATTCTTGATAGTCACCTTGTTTAATTGTCTATAATCCACACAAAGCCTCACAAAACCTTCTTTCTTCTTAACTAACAAAATTGGTGCACCCCACAGTGACACACTCGGGAAAATGAATATCTTCTCAAGTTGACTCTTCAACTTCTTCGATTCCGATGTGGACATCCGATATGGAGTCGTCGCTATCAAACTAGTTCCAAGAACTAGGTCGATCGTAAACTCCACTTCGCGTTCCGGCGGTAAATCACTTATCTCATCAGGAAAAACTTTCGGGTAATCACAAATAATTGGCACACCACCAACTTCTCCACTTTATTAACACTTAAAGTTTCCATCGAAATAAACATCTCAGCACCATTCTGCACCGACTCACCAAAACAATCTGTAAGCACTTAGCTTAACTAAAAACAATTCACTACATACGCTATCTAAGTTTGCAAGACACATCTATCCCATTCAACATGACTCCGTCTACTATCAACAAGAGATTAAGCGTGATCAGTTCCTCAATTTTTCAATACACAGCCGAAAATCATGATGTGGCATAAACTACCTTTATCAAACTATAAGAGCGTTCATCGACAAACTGAGCCACCACTCCACACTTGAAGCATCCTGGAGAAGCACAAGCTTCTCCCCCACTTGTTTCATTCCCACTTCTGCAGAAAAAGGTTAGAAAACAAACGTGTACCGATAGTGTTTTCACACACATGTCGCATACTAGGGAACAAATAACATTAGATAACTTGGCCGGACGGACCGACTTGCTCTGATACCACTAATGTAACACCCTTTTTTACCCCACAAATATTATGGCAAAATATTCACATTTATCAGGGTAAAATTTTAAACACCATAAAAATCACCTCGAAGGGCGTACATTTCTCAATAAATTCAAATCAAGGTCAATGCTCCGTAAGCAACGGGTTTTTCTCAAAATTACTCAAAAGTGCTCAAATGGCAGCGGAACTCAAAAAGGCAAAAATCCAAAGTTTTACTTTTACCGCAAGGAAATCAACATAACAAAAACTCAATAAAATAGTTTGACTCAAAGACCCCAACCCGATGTTACACTATCAGAGCAAGATCCTCTAAGTCAACCACAATGGCCAACGACCCAAAACTTCAAAAATTCTCGATGACATCCACGACTAAACCTGGTCATCTGCATGTTACCCACGTGGATGCAACATTCAAACAGGCAGCATGAGTAAAATGATTCATAATAATCAATATATAAAATGGCATCATTTTCATATTCAACATCATAATCATCAAGGAACATCAAAGGCTACAACATTATAAATTAAACTAATTGTCACATAAATGCAAATGCAACAAGAGTCATGCATGTCGTACCAATCATCACAGCTCGATGGACAATGAGCCATCAATCCTCCATAGATCCTCATCAATAGGATCAATTCTATACAAGAACCAGAGCACATCAAAATATCTCACATCCGTACAATGGGACTGAAGCCAAAGAAATCAAGGTCCTAAACCGAAGTTCCGATGCATATGAATGCATGATGCATACGTCAATATCATCCTCATAATAAAGTCATTAGGTGCATCATCATTCATCAAAGTCATCATAATAATCATGTCATCATATAATCATCAAAAACTCATAGAATCAACATCGTAAATCATCACAATTACTCATGAGAATTCATTATACAGTCATGTATTAATCACATAGGAATCACAACTATACTCATATTAATTCATCATACATTCATTTAATCACATAGAAATCATAGTTACCCTCATGGTAATTCATCAAGAAAATCGCAGCATCAAGACATCACTGAACCAGAACATGATTCATTAATAGAACATATACACA
Source organism: Lathyrus sativus (assembly GCA_963859935.3). NCBI lineage: Eukaryota > Viridiplantae > Streptophyta > Magnoliopsida > Fabales > Fabaceae > Lathyrus > Lathyrus sativus. The sequence goes on from OZ012741.1 coordinate 272,401,008, forward strand.
ATTGACTTCTCAAACATAATTAGATATAAAAATATTGTAAAACCAATTCCCTTATCTATACTATGTTATAACCCTGTTCATTAGCTTTCCAAGGCTTCGAACGGGGGCCAAAACGGACTTTTGGATCAAAAGTTACGTCAAAAACGATTTCGACCGAAAACATGAACAATCGTGACGGACAATATGCAATTTTCTGCGTTTTTCACCGTTGGAGGCCTTTTGGACCTCCGATTTTGATTATGTGAAAACATAAACTCTCAAAAAATTACAAATTTAACATAATTAAACCATCTAATCATTGTTTTAAGATTATGCCTAAAACCTTTAAAATTAAGGGATATAGGTTCAATCCCGTATCATATTTACGCCTCTAATTTCCATAATTTCTTACAAATACCCCACAAACATTAGAGTTATCTAAAATCACTTATCATATAGGGTTATACAATCTCAACAACAGATTTTGGCCACAAAGGCCTAATTTCCTTTACTCTCTAATCAACCTTAAACCTATCAGACCATCAGTTCAAATTCTTATACGGTTAAAACCTCAATAATAGATTTTGGCCATGAAGGCGTACTTTCCCTCAATCCCAAATCGACCTCAAACCTATCCGACCATCATTTCAAATTCCTATATGGTTAAAACCTCAATAATAGATTTTGGCCATGAAGGCCTAATTTCCTTTATCTCAAATCAGCCTCAAACCCTTTAAACTCTTAAATCAACTTTAAATACATTGAATCACATATTAAAAACAATGAAGGCAATACTCCCAATACCTTAATGGCCGACTCTAAGCTTTTCTCCTCGATTCTTGGAAACCTCGCGAATCTTTTACCTCAATCCTCTTCCTCAGAGTTTTGGCCTCTATTTCTGCCCTTTTCACGGTCTAACAAGAATGAATCCTAATTCTCTCAAAATTCCTTTTTGTTAAGCCTAACTTTGGGCCTTAAAATTGGGCTTTCCAACTTCACCCTCACTAACTCCTCAAATGTCCATTTTGCCCTTAATTCACTTATATTTAATTAAATTAATAATAATACCAATATATTCATATTATATACTATTATTTAAATAAATAACTCAAAATCCATAATTCTTAATACTTTATACTAACCACCACAAATTACCAAAAATACGAATATTCCTATATAAATAAATTAACTTTCCAATAAATTTGGGGTGTTACAGTCTCAAGAACGAAAAAGTCCGAGATGCTTCGAACATCCCATCTAATGAGAGTGAATCAATTGTCAGTTCTCAAGAAGAATTGGAAGAGGAAAGAAATTATGTTCAGGAATCCCCGATCTCTCGATCTCAGCGTTCATGTGTCTCAACTGTTTGGAGTCAGCAATCTTTTGGATCTCCACATTGTCGCTACTCGAAAAAATACAACGATGAAGAGGCGAAAGGTGGAAAGACAGAAGAGTCGCCATCGAGCTTTATTTATCCCAAAAGGGAAAGGGAAAACATCGATAAAACCCTAAGAGGGAAATGGATAAGATGGTCTCGCAACCAAGAGAAAGGGTTCGGAAGCCGGTTATGCGAGGGGAAGGAATTAGCACCCCTCACATGCATCGTACTTGATAGGAACCATTTGCTTGTCTATGTGTGAGGATATTTGCTAAAAGATACTACTATAAAGAGTGTTCTAAGGGAGATAGAAAGGTATGAAAAATAATAGAGAAAAGAGAAAGTGGAAAGGGGGAGGAGACTCGGTAGGACTTCACGGTCTTATGCCTACGTATTCTCAATAATTATGAGAAAGTCAGAGTCAGTGTAGTTCGAATAATTAAGGGTAAACAGAATGAAGGGTGCTCGTCAAGGATTGGGGCCCTTGTGCCTACGTATCTTCACTTAAAAGAAGTGAAGAATTAGAGCGTCCGTAGTTCGGACTACAGTTTGTTGGTGTTTTTTATAGACGATGCCAACATGCGCATTCTAGCAGTTAGGTGTATTACAGCTCGCTTGTGGAGTCTTAGGCGTTACTTGTTTGCGATAGAATGGACATAACATGTCTTTATTTTTTGAAAATATTAGTTTTTAACATCAAGGCAAGATGTCACATTTGATTTGTTGACAATTGGTTTTAAGGGTGAAATAAGTCCTCAGATAGTAACCCCTTGTGGGTTGTATCCAATTCTTTATCTCAAAGGTTTATTGTAAAAATGGTGTGGTGAATACAGTCACGTCTTCATATTGAAAGATGAGTATTAAGACCACACACTCTAAAGTGAGTATCGTAATACTCGGAGAGGAAGAAGTCTTCACTCAATTCTCCCTCTTTAATTTAATACAAAGGGAAACTTACTCTCTTATTAGAAATGTTTTGATTTTGAATGTTAACAACTTTATGATAGTGAACCCTAAAGGTAATGTCAGGTACTCGGGATAGGAGAAGGCCTTTGCCTAACCATTCCACCACCATCCAAGTTTATTAGGAAAAGAGTTTTGAAAATGCACTTGGTACAAGACCAAGGTTTTTAGATTCAAGGAGACAACAAGAAATAGAGAAAAGGTTTTGAAAAGAAAAGGGCGGTGAACAGATCAAGGTAGGTTGATGGCGATGCACAAAGCAATCGACTTACAAGGGTATAATACATACAAGGTTGATGTGGGGTTAATGGAAAAGAGAAGAGAAGAGAATGAGATGAGAGAAACCCTAAGGTGTAAACCAAGTTAATGGGTTTTGGAAAATGACTTGACATTGAATCAAGTCTTATTTGTTCTTTATTTGAAAAGGTGTTCTAATCCTAAGTTCACTTTATCTTTCTTAAACAAGGACGATGTGTTATACAAAAAAAACTTCGATTTGGTACTGTTGCGGTGTGTGAACGAAAATGAAGCAAGCTTGCTAATGGAAGAAGTTCACGAAGGTTCTTTCGGAACACACGCTGGTGGACATGCAATGTCCAGGAAATTGTTGAGAGCAGGTTTCTACTAGATGACTATGGAATCTGATTGTTTCAAGTACGCCAAGAAGTGTCATAAATGCCAAATTTATGCTGATAAAGTGCATGTGCCACTGAGTCCTGTGAATGTCTTGGCATCTCCTTGACCCTTTTCTATGTGGGGCACTGATATGATTGGTAAGATCGAGTTGACCGCTTCCAATGGAAATTGCTTTATCTTGGTGGAAATCGATTATTTCACCAACTGGGTAGAAGCAGTTTCTTTTGCCAATCTAACCAGACAGATAGTGGCTTGCTTTATCAAGAAGGACATCATCTGCCGTTATGGAGTTCCAGAACGAATCATTATTGATAATGGTTCGAACTTGAACAATAAGATGATGAAGGAACTGTGTCAGAGTTTCAAGATCGAACACCACAACTCTTCTCCATACCGCCCAAAGATGAATGGTGCTATTGAGGCAACCAACAAGAACATCAAGAAGATTGTATAGAAGATGGTGGTAAACTACAAGGATTGACACGAGATGTTGCCCTTTGCTTTGTATGGATATCGTACTTCGGTGCGTACGTCGACTGGGGCAACTCCTTTCTCGCTGGTGTATGGTATGGAAGTTGTCCTACCATTAGAGATCGAGAGTCCTTTCCTGAGAATGTTGGTTGATGTGAAGCTTGATGAGGCAGAATGGGTGAAGGCTAGGTTGAATCAACTTAGTATAATTGACGAGAAAAGATTGGAAGCTATCATCCATGGTCGATTATATCAGAGCAAAATGAAGAAGGCCTTCGATCAGAAAGTGCGCCCTTGACATTTTCAGGCAGGTGATTTAGTACTGAAGAGGATCCTCCCTCCACAAACAGATCACAAGGGAAAATGGACTCCCAACTATGAAGATCCATACGTGGTAAGGAAAGTCTTCTCTAGAGGAGCCTTGCTATTATCAACGATGGACGGTGAAGATTTTACGTCCTATGTGAACGCAGACGTAGTCAAAAAATATTTTACTTAAAAGAGTCCCGCTGGAAAGAAAAAGAAAATCCAGGCAAAAATGGGGCATCCCGGCGAACCATAAAGAGAATGGGTTCGGGAAAAAATTAGGGATAAAAAGAAAAAAGAATGAACCCGCAAAGTTGAAAACCTGAAAAGGCGACTTTGGCAAAATGGGTATCCCGGTGAATTGAAAATTCGCAAGGGCGATTCAGGAAAAAGTTAGGGATTGAAAAGAAAACGACTACGGTATGCGTCCAACCTGTGAGCACATTTGGATTCTTGGAGGACCCGAGGGTTAACAAGTCAGTCTCTTCAGAAGGCGAAGCATGGGTGAAGCATCAAAGTCGTGCGAGTCATATCCGAATGACACATGGTAGTTGTCTGTCTCCATATTGCCAACATTTGTATATCTGTTGCATTTTGTATCTTTTGTACAACTTTCTCTTTTCAGGAGTTGCATCTGATGTAATCTGCCTATTTACAGGCCATTTTCAATCAATAAAGTATTTTCCCATAAAAAGTTTTCTATTCTTATTTTTACTTTTACTGTTTTGTTTGCAAAAAGACGCTTGATGTTTTTGACAAAACTTTGCATACGTAAACTTGTGGGGCTTTGCTAACCATAATTGAAACAATAATTTATTTGAATGATGTCATGGACGATGACCGAGATAGCCTTTATTGCATATAGGACACTTTGCTTGTTTGTCATTTGCAGGGTTCTCACAGTTAAGATTGTTTCGAAAGGGTATCCTCGGCAGAGGCATGTCTCTAACCCCACAGGGTGATGATGTCAGATTTGAAGTATATCTCCAGCAGGTGAAAATTGTGATGTGCACTTATCCCCTAGCAGGTTGAGATTGAATTTCCCCAGAAGTGGGACAAATTCAATACAATTCCCTACAGAGTCTATGTTATTGACTCATTTCCCCAAGAAGAGGTTGATGCTGATTCCCTCGATGAGTATTTCCTAGTGAAGTATTCATCCTCAGCAGAATCCAGTGGTTATTGGTATTCTCCAGAGCCAGATTTTGGGATAACTTCCTAATAAATTCTTCTCAATCCTCGGCGGAGCGGATTTATTCCCAGCAGAGTGGATATTTTCCCCATAAAAGTTTTGTTCTGAAAGGCCATTCAAGGCATTTCCCCCAGGAGAGTTCTATTTCCAGGAGGCCTTTCAGGGCATTTTCCCCAACACGAGTTTGCTTGCCGTTTATTTCGACACCTTTTCGCGGTGGTGTTCCTTTGCATTTGCATTTTGCATAGCATCCTCCTAAACGCGTAGCATTTCCATTTCGTATGGAGCATTACGCCATATTCAAGCATATGCATGCGAAGCATAAGCCAGGTTGGTACCTTTTGTCGCCAGATATATTTCCAGCAGATAGCGGCGTATTTCATGAGCTTGTGTGGTATCCAAACCCTAGCAAAATCATTGATAGATGTTTTCATCTTATCTTCATCTCCCCAACAGAGTTTGCTTGTTTAAGTTTCTCTTTCCCCAGCAGAATTCTCTTTTAGATTGTGAATCGGTTGATTCTACTTCCAACTTTGCATTGAGGCTGTCTAACTTGTGTTAGCAGTTGTTTTCTAACTTAGTGTCAAGCCTGATGGTTAGCAGATGTTTTTTTCCAACTTAGTGTCGAGCCTACTGGTTAGTAGATGTCTTTTTCCGACTTAGTGTTGAGCCTGCTGGTTAGCAGATGTCTTGTTCCGACTTAGTGTCGAGCCTGCTGGTTAGCAGATGTCTTTGTTCCAACTTTGTGTTGAGGCTGTCTAACTGGTGTTAGCAGTTTGTTTCTTTCCGACCGAGCGTCGAGCCTGCTGGTTAGCAGATGTTTGTCTTTTTTCCGACCGAGTGTCGAGCCTGCTGTGTTAGCATTTGTTCTTGTTCTGACCGAGTGTAGAGCCTGCTGGTTAGCAGATGTCCGTTTCTTTCCGGCTGAGCATCGAGCCTGTTGTTTAATAGATGTTCCTCCAACTTTGTGTTGAGACTGTCAAACTTGTTTATCAGTTTTATTCAGACTTGATGTCGAGGCTGTGTTTATTAGTTTGTTTCCGACTGCGTGTCGAGGCTTTCTAACTTGTGGTTAGTAGCTCTTTCGTATCACTTTCAGATACATTTCTCCGGTGATTCCACTGTTGGTGGAAAATTTCTACAGTTTACAATCCCGCGGTTGGTAAATTTCTGGGTTCTTTGGTATTCAATCACCTTTTACCTTGAATGTTCGAAAGCGTTTGCTTTTCATACCTTCAGGTCCAATTCGTTTGAATAGGGGCAGCCGTTGCACCCCAAAAATTTCCCAACCTTTTCTTCTATCTTGGCTTATGCTTCATATCATTTAGCATTTGCATTTGCATAGCATTGGTTCTTGATAGGGGATCAAGATGTTTTTTTTCCAATCAAGAGAGTTTCATGTTCAAGCTCAAGCAAGATCTCATTTGCAAGTCATCAAGAGTTGTATCATCATCAAAGTTGGGTTTCAAAGCACCTTGAGGGGAGAAAGTTGGTGTATGGGTGTCACCTCCTATCTTGAGGATCATCAAGGGTTCATGAGGTTACCTATTTGGATGAGGCATGATTCAAGGGTTCAATAGACATATAGAGGTTCTCTATAGAGTTTGTTTGATCATACAAATCATTTACAAGAGCCTAAGTTCATGGATAAGGTGTGAAGGTTTCATCTGGTCAATAGGGAGTCAACTGTGGACTTGAGAGGGTTCAATACTTGGTTCTTGATCTTTAAAGCCATGAGAAGTCATCATAAGCCATCTCTAATGTCATGTTGAGGTTAAGTCAAGAAGATTCAGGAGTTCAAGAAGTTACTAAACTAGGGTTTAATCTGATTTCAGTGTAAAATCCCCTCTTTTGGCACCTAACTTCAAGGATGAATTCCATTATGGTGCAAGTCCAATCTCATTTTCCCACGAACATGAGACTTGTTCATCATCTTTCAAGATTTCGTTTGAGTACACGAAATCATCCATTGGGTTTGTACATCTCAAGTTATGATGTCAACAAGTTGGTGTCATCAAATGAAGAGATTTTAGAGGTACTCAAAGTCAACTCACTTCCAAGGCATTTTTCACATGGAACCAAGCTCTTTCTCACTTTCTAATGAACATGAAAGTTATTCCTCATTGTCTTGGATTTCCAAAAAGTCCTAGAACTCATCATTCTCATATGTGGAGCTCATGTTATGGTCTTCACAAGGTAAGGGTATTTTTGGAAACCTAGTTTTAGGTCTTTCATTTCAACGACCAATTCCATGAACTTCATGACCTCTAATCCAAATTTGTGCCACATGAAAGTTGTGTCACATTTCCTTAACATCCTCTTGAACTAAAAATCCATGATGTTTGATGATTTATGTGATCATTTGAATCATGATGAGCTTGAAAAGAAGTTTTGAACATGATTTGATTTCCTTCCATTACAAGTCATCAAATGAATTGGCTTTTGAATTCTTCACACCACATCATCATCAATTGGTCTTGCTAGAGATTACCCAAATTGAACCAACATGAGTACACATTACAAGTCATTTTTCAAACTTTCATTCCATAAAAAGTAATGGTCTAAAACTTTATACCAAGGCATTTCCAACTTACCAAATTACTCTAATTCATTTTCACACACCCCATAGTGCAAGTGCTGAGTGGAATAAGAAGCAAGCCTCTCCATAACCTGTGTGTATGCTTCATGTGAGTTTTTGGCAAGTTTTGTGAAAGAAAACAAATCAATCATTATGGGCCTGTATGGAATTCACTAGGCCTTCATATTTAAACCATAATAGAACCCTAATTGCTCAGAAGAGAGGTTGCTGCACAGAGAAGAGAGTTTCCATCAAAAATACATAAAAATTTATCTTCTTCGAATTGGTGTTTTCCCTGAGTTTCCATTCAAACCATTGCTTAATTCATCAACACTAAGGATCAAGGAAGAGTTTAGAAGCATCAGAGCAAAGCTTGCAAGGAGTTTGAAGAGCCAACGGAGCAACTCCGTTAGGTAAGCTTCAAGTCTCTGAAACTCTCATTTTAGCTTGCATTAAGGTTCATATCTGGTGCATCTGAAGTCCTATCTAGTATAGGCAATGTTTGGATAGTTATCATGCGTGTTTGAACCATTTTCAGAATGTGCATAAAATCTTCGTGGCCTGATTTCTCCTAGTTCTAGGAGCCTTTTTAAAAAACTAATGTCATTTTTGAGTTCCTCGTGAAAAATGCTTCAAAACCATGTCAAGTGTTTGGATTTTTATCATGTTTTCCTGATTACTCCAGTGAAGCTCTCCTGAGAAGACGACCGGAGCTAGGGCTCCAGTGTCCAAGCTTGAGCTGAGGTGGATGGGTATGTGGCAGTTTGACCCTGCATGCGTGGAGTTTGAAATCTGATTTGTCATGCCACATGGATTAATGAAATAGAGCGTTTCATTAATCTGAGTATGTTTTGGTCCTGGGCCTTGCCCATTTGATATTCCCGCCCCCTGATTTGAGGCACATGTGTGTTTTCAAAGGAAACCAGTTCAGTCCATATTGCTTATACACCCCTCTCCTCATTTTAATTTATTTTTATTTTCTTTTATTTGCGTTTCCATTTTAAATCTTTTTAAAATAGTTTTGTGCATTATAAAAATCCAAAAAAATGTGTTTCTGATATTTCAAGATCTTGAGTTATTTTCCATATTTTTATTTTATTTTTCAATTAATTTTTTTTTAATTGAATTAATCATTGAAGGTGTTTTATGGTTTATACATTGTTTTGAACTTGATCATAGACCAAAATTAAAACACCCCCTTTGACCAATTTTCCTCTCACACTTAGGTGTTAAATTGAGGCTTATTCTAGGTTTGGTTTGAGATCTTGATGAGCATTTTTCTATTGTTTCTCATTGGTTTTTTATGGACTCTCGATGCATACTCGACAAGTTGAACATGTTGCCTTCTTTGATTTAATTGGTGGTGCTTTGAATTTACTATTGCCTTGAGATTTTTCACACTGATTTTAGATTGGTTCAATTTGAGTTTGATGATTTATTTGGATTTTATTTGAGCTCTTTCTATTTTTGGTGAGTACTCCAAATATAAGTTGTTTTCACTATGTGTATACATCCTTTTCTTGACCTAATTTTCGGGATGTGATCTTGTGTGATCCCTTGAGCACCTCTTAAGCCTTGTTAGCTTTTGTTAAGATGCTTGAGGCGATGCCTTGCATGTTTAGAGGTTAATTGTATGTGTACCTTGTGCCACAAGTTTCATTTTGATCTTGTCTTTCTACTTGTTTGAAGTGTGAGATGTTTAGATGGACTTTGGTCCTCTAATTGAACTTGATCATTCTTGTATTTGCCTTCCTTTTTGATCTTGAATTTGAGGTTTCTCACTTGAGTTTCACTTCTGACCTTGATGGTTACGAACTTTGTTCTTGATGCCTTGGTGATGTTTGTGTCACTTTAAGAATGCTATGAACATTTGAACCTCTCTTGCTTTGTTTGTTGGCTTTGTTTTACTTAATCATGTGTAAGTGTTTGGTTGAGTTGATTATGATGTGGTTGCTGCCCCACACTCTTTCCTCCCTCACTTCTTTGATTGTGCTTTTGTGTTTAGTACCTTTCTTCTTATGATGATTGGTGGCATTTGATTGTAGGAGCTTGCTTCTCTCATTTCCTCGCATCTCTTGTTTACTTGCTTAAGTATTCTATTTTGTTGATTTGAATTTGACTTGTGTTGGTCTTGTTGCATTGTTTACATTTGTGTTTGCATTTTCATATCTCCTTCATCTTACATTGACTTGTTTAAGTCTTTCATTTCATTTTCATCTGTGGTTGATTTAGCATTGTGTTTACTTGTGCTTCTTGCCATGATCCCTTAGGATTCCTAGTCCCTCTGTTTAAAATGGGAGTAGGAGAGACATTAGACTTTCAATCCTTTTCATGATAACATTAGGTAGTCCCCTTTTTATCCCAACTTTAAGATCACTTTGCATGATAACATTAGGGTTTACAGTTCCCTTTAGAGTCTTGTGTCTTCTCTTCTCACCTCAGAACTCTTTTAAGACACTTAATAAAAGAAAGATAATTGTTGTACGCTATGAGCCTTAAGTACATAAGGAATGATGAGTGGGGGGTCTCTTCTTACATTGTCTAGAGTGTTTAACGTATGCCTTTTGGGCGATATGCGACGCATTCGCTCTTATGTCATAGTCTTTAGTGCAACATGAGTTTCAAACTAACTCAATTCACTTCTTCTAAAAAACACAAACAAAATTCAAACCTTTTCATCCTTCGGGATTATTTCAAACCTAATTTTCAGAAAGAGTATGTTACAGTTTTGTTCTACCGCAAACAGGCATCGTCCCTAACTGCTGGAATTGAAACGTAACATTACTCATAAAAAACACTTGAACCAACCAGTGGTCTAGTTTTCCCGAACTACATTGACTCTGACTTTCCCATTGCATGAGGGAATACGTAGGCATAGGGTGGCGATGTCCTATCGGTTCTGTTCTTTCTCTTCACCCCCGTTTAGCAGTAGCTTTAGATAGTTTTCACCCATAGATTAGACAACAAGCGTGGATCCCGTTGAGTACAACAGACGTGAGGGGTGCTCATACCTTCCCCTTGCCTAACCGACTCCCGAACCCTAGATTTGGTTGCGATGACCTTGTCTTTCCCTTTATCTTAGGTTTTCTTTGATCATTTTATTTCCCTCTCATTGGGATAAATAACGTTCGGTGGCGACTCTTCTATTTGTTTGCCGACCCTCTTTTTTGGAGTAGCGACAGTTGGTCACTCTGCTGGGGACTTCTGTTTCGCTATGCGAGTCAATCCTAGCGCTTATGTGTTTAAGTTTATGGGTGTGTATATTTGTGTGCATATGTGTTGTGTTTGTACATTATTGCATTTGCATTTTATTTTCCGCACTTTATCATCATACTGCTGTTGTGCTGTTGGGTGGGTGTTCCATTGAAAGATAAGCCCAATACCCAGGCTTGAGTACATACCTAGCATTAGTGTGGAGAGTAGTGAGGGCTTTCATGTTTGGCATGCAATAGTCGTCATGAAATTCGCGTTCAGACGAGATTTTCTTTGAAGACATCTTGTCCAGTCTGTTTCAGACAGTTGATAGGATGTTGGATCTGAGAATTAACGACTCTGGAGATCGATAATTGGGAAGTCATTTGAGTGAGGCCTCCTCGTTTGACCATGATGCCAAACCAGAAATGGTGAACATATCATCGTTTCTCGAGAGTCTATGACATTGACAACTTGCAAAGGATGTCGAACCTTATCAGAGATTAGGTCCATGCCTATAAATGCGAGGGTTATGTAGGAAACTTGACCCTCAACCAACCCGGTTTTCTGGTTTTCTCATCAGTGCGGACCTTTGATCTTCGGTATTATTGGGTTTCTATTATCTCAGTGCTGATGTTCTGGTATTTTCTTGCCGAAGTGGAATTCTAGTTCAACTCAGTCAGCAGCGCAACAGTCTTGATCCCCTGTTTGCATCTGCACTTCCATCTGCATTTTAACATTTGCATGTATTTATGATTTCAAGTGTTCATTTCCCCTTTGATTCTAGTAATCTGATCCACCGTCAATATGGAGCCTAGCTTGAAGAGGACTGTTGTCTACAAGTTCCCGACACCGGAGTTAGGACCCTTGCTTGGTCTCATTTCTGTGGCTGATCGTAGTGTTATGGAAGACTTTAGGAAGGATTATGGGAAGATTTTGAGCTTTGTCTGTAAGATCTCAAGATTTGAATTAGGAGGTATTCACACTCTGGTGCAGTTCTATGATCTTCAGTTGCGTTGCTTCACTTTCTATGGTTATGTCTTGATGCCAACCTTGGAGGAGTTTGCTCTGTTAATGGAAGTTTCAGTTTTGGAGAAAGTGCCTTTCTTTCACTCTGAAGAAGAACCTGACTTGACAAAATTGGCTAATGTTCTTCATCTGGGTATTTCTGAGATAGATGGTAAGTTGGTGTGGAGAAATGGAGTCCCTGGTTTTCCACTGTCATTCTTGGTGAGCAAAGCTTAACACTTTGCTAAGGAGGGTTGTTGGGTGGTTTTCAACGCTATTCTGGCCTTATGCATCTATGGCATAGTTCTGTTCCCTAATATCCCAGACTTTGTAGATTTGGACGCTTTCCATATTTTTGATTCTAGGAATCCTGTACCCACTCTTTTGGGGGATGTCTACCACTCAATACACTACAAAAATTAGAACAAAAGAGGAAAGAATGTCTCTTGTTGTGCGCCACTTCTTTACAGATGGTCTATGGCACATCTTCCTAAGGCTGAACCTTTTGTTGATACCTCAGACACAGTTGATTGGTCAGAGAGACTCATGGGTTTGACGTTTGAGAACATTGTTTGGTTTAATAGTGATATGCTTGGCAAGGAAATTATCTTCAGTTGCGGAAACTTTCCCAATGTTCCTCTGATAGGAAGGAAGGGTGGCATCAACTACAACCCTGCTCTGGCTGTCAGGCAATTTAGTTACGCTTTGAGAGGACCTCCAAGGGAAGAAGAAATACAGGAATCTCTGTATTTCATAGGAGTGTCTGACAATGATACTTTGACCAGATTGAAAAAGGCTTGGGGAAGGATTCATCGGAGAGGAAAATGTTCTTTGGTTAAGGGTGACTGTAGAGCCTATGGTCCCTATGTGGATTGGATCCTAGAGAGGGTGGAAAGATTGTTGCTACCATTCCCGGTCAGACAGCCTTTATATCTTCTGATAGCTGAAGAACCAACAACAGTTGACATCCAGAAGTATAACCAACTGTGGGATGAGAAAGAAGAGTTACGCAAAGCGAATGAAGAGCTGGAAAAGGAGGTTATTCAGCTAAGGAGTGAAAAGAATGAAGCAGCCTACTTGTCCAAGATGAAGATAGAGACCTTGAACAAGATGGGGAAATAATTGACTGAAGAGATTCGTGTCCGAGAACGACTTGGTCAAGACTTGAAGAGCATGGGTAATATCCTTAAATGCAAGAAGAAAGAGCTGGAAAAAGAGCGCCTGGAGATGTCCAAATTCAACAATCAGTGGAATGCAGCTCTGACTTCCAGCTAGGGAAGACAAGATGAGCTCCGTGAGCAGTTTGATAGGCTGAAGACACAACTTAAGATTAAAGATGAAAAAGCTTCAGGGGAATCATCTCGCCAATATGAAGTGGATTGCATGTTACGAGAAGCTTTAGCAACGTTGGAAGAATACAAGATAAGAGCAGAACTAAAGAAACCAAGAGTTGAAGATGCTTTCGGAGAAGATGCTTGGGAGGATTATGCTCAAGATTTGAAGGATGTTATCAGCAGAAGGGAGTTGCTCATTCAGGCGTTGGTTGTGAGGCCTGAACATCCAGATACAAAGGAGTTGTTAGAGAAGCTTCAAACTCGTTACCGTGGCTGAAGGGTGAGTTACCTGTGCAGTTTCCTCTGTAGTTGTGTTGCACCCCAAAATTTTCCTAACCTTTTCTTTACCTGGCTTTTGTTTCATTGCACTAGCATTGCATTCATAACATTAGCATCTTGCATACCATTGTCCATTTACAGGGGATTAAGGGAGGTGTGCTCATCAAGAAGAGGTTATCAAAGGTCTAAGCCTAAACAAGAGGTTGTATTCAAGCTATTCAAGTACTTATTCTCATCAGAGGAAAGTCAAAGTTCTCTCATAGAGCAGATGAATGAATATGGTTCACCTCCTATCTTGGAGGCCATTGAAGATTATCATATGATAGTGAGTCCATGGTTATGGATATAAGACATTGTGAGAGCTCATGAGATGTCTTGAGGATCATTATGGAGCTTGCTCATGTTATTTCAAAGTGCAAGAGGCCACAACCAAAGGTGGTGCAGTTAGGGTTTTCATCTGGTCAACCCCAAGTCAACTGTGTAATTGGAGGAGATTAAGACTTAATTCCAAGAAAATATGATCATGGAATGGTGTCTTGAGACACCTAACAGATTATTCCAAGATCAATTCATCAATATTCAAGAGTGTGAGAAGTTGCTAAGCTAGGGTTTCTAAGCTTGATAGTGTAAAATCCCCTGTTTAGTGCCCAACTTCAAGACCACATAACTCAAGATACAAGTTTCATCTCATCTTGACTTTAACCTGAGACTTGTAGAGAATGTTCATAGCTTTCTTTTGAGTACGAGAATTCATTTATCTGATTTCTAGAACTCAAGATATGAAGCAGACAAGTTACAGGTCATCAGATGAATGTGATTTTGGTCCATGAAAGTCAACCAACTTCCAAGACATTTTTGACCTAGAAGGATGTCTCTCCTCACTTTGACCCAAACATGAAAGTTCTTCCTTATGATCTTAGCTTTCTTAAAAGTACTAGAAGTCCTCAAGCTGATCTGTGAAGCTCAAGATATGAAGCTTGCAAGGAAGGGGTATTTTGGGAAACTAAGATTATAGGCCACTTTTCATTATAGGTCAATTTCACCACTTTGCACATCTCAAATGGAAATCTTTCCCACTACAAACTTGCTCCAAATGGGGTCATTTGCATAGTCAAACATCAAGGTGTCATGGAATTGACTTGTATGGAAGGATTAATGAAGAAATTTCCATGGAAAAGGCATTAAAAGTACAAAAATCAAATTAATTCATATGAAACCAATTCCATTCAAGTTTGTGCACATTTTGAGTGCAAAAGACATTCTAAACATGATGGTAAAACCAGAATTGCAAATTGAGCTCTTTTACCATGCCATTTTTAAGATTACTTCAAGCTTAAGGTACATATGCAAATCATGCCATATGATCAAAACAAGGAGTAATTCTGGGCCATTGGATCAATTCACACCATGTATAATCTACCTGAAGCAAGATTGAAGCTGGGCAAGCTCTGTTTTACACGAATTGTAAAGTTTCAAGTGAAGGAAATTTGGATTTTGATTGGGCTTCTATGGACTTTAATTGGGCTCCACAATGATCAATATCCAACATATATAACACCAGGATAATGTACAATCCATGATAACTGCGTTTGGATCAAGAATTGCTCAGAAAACAGTTGGAGAAAGTGAGAGAAGAATGAGAATCGATTTTTCAGTTCCTTGAAGTTTCAATCCAAATTGCCCATACTAACAGCTCTAGGAAGGATCAAGGATCGTTTCTGGATCAAATTCATCAAGAATTCACAACATTTGAAGGCTCAGTGGAAGCTCTCCACTAGCAATCTATCTCTCAAGTTTCCTCTCTGTTTAGGAAGAATTAGCATGCCATTTTCATGTATTTATGATCCTTGCACTTAGTAGACGGATTTAGGATTAATTTGAGGCCTGATGGTGGCAATTCTTGATTGAGCATGGAAACTTGTAGCTTTCGATTAGGCTTGTTTAGAGATAATTAGGTCAAGAAAAATATGTCATGATATTGTATTAAGCAAGACGAGTTGATTGATGTCAAGAATTTTGAGTTTCGTGAACTTCTGTGAGTTGCTACAGTGCGTGCTAGAGGTAGAAGATGATCGAAGTTGTTCCGGCCACCATCTGCAACTCTCCCCCCAAAATTCATATTTAAATGCTGATGAGGGTGTGGCTTGATGCTATCCTTTAGATCATGGCTGAATTATTAACTTGGACTTAATCTGGTGGCCACGATTCAATGTTATTTTGTGCTGAATTTCTGATAATCACGTGGCAACGTGTTAGCCTTAGGATGTTTTGACTTCGTCCATAATGTAAGGCCAGGATCTTGTTAAATCCCCTTTTAATGAAACGTTGCGTTCAACAGCTCGTATCACAACCTTTGGATGGATTGACTAGTCTTAAGATGAGTGGCTGAGATTCAATTCCATTTTGTGTTGAATTCCTGATGCTTGCGTGTCCTCACATTAGCCTTTGGATGTTTGACTAGTAATTGAATTGAATGGCTGAGATGTGGCCTCGTTGGTTGACTAACTTTAGATTTTGGATTAGGCCATTGCTACTTACGCCCCCACACACCTGAGCCCAATAGAATGCACGCATATGGATTGATATCTGCACCTAGTCTTTTTTCAATTTTCTTTTCTTTTTCTTTATTTTTGGTTTATTAATTCTGTTTGCATTTTAATTCATGAAAAATACTTTTAATGCATCAAAAAATATATGAAAAATATTTTTGCAAACTTTAACATGTGATCTAATTTTACCAATTTTTAACTGAATTTTAATTCATTTTCAAATTTAATTTTGCATTTTCTTTTTAATATGTTCTTGTAAATAAGAAAATTTCATATCACCATTTCTTGATTTTATTTCTTGTTCAAAACATCAAATAAATTCATGAAATATCTTGTGCATATTGTGGATATCTTGAATGATTTCAGGATATTTTTCTCTCTGATTTTTGATACCATTCGAGTAGGTTTTGGGTTGATCCTTTAAGACCATCTCCTTTGCCTAACTCATAAGATACCCCTAAAACTTTGCCTTCTGTTGGCATAACTGGGCTTAGATTTTTTATCTCAAATTTTGACCCCTGGTTCCTAATACCAGAGGGGTACCCTATGAATTTTCTTAGAAGTTTTATGTCCAGTTTACTATTTTTTAGGCATTTTCCATTCTGGCCTATCCTTGTGTGGTTTCCAACTCTACTACTTACCTAGTTTGCATTTTGTTTGAACTTTGTGCATTGCATGTGCATCCAACTCTTGCATATTCATGTTGCAGACATCTTAAGCCACTTGTGTGATGAATTTCAACTCTTAATCATTTTCATACCTTGCTCCTAACTTAGGCTTCCTTTAGGACTTTCCTTTAGCCTTTCCTTGTGGATACCCTTGAATAACTTCCATCTTTACATGATTCTTTTGCCATTCCTTTGATCATTCTTTTTCCACATCTTCTTCTTCTAAAATCCTCTTTGTCCTACAATCTTAGGATCCTTCTTGTAAAAGCCCAACTCTTCCCATGGAAGACCTAAGGGCATTCCATATAGAAGTTGAGCCTTTGATGGACTCTTGTATTTGTACACATATTCTCCTTCTCTGTCCTATAATCTTAGGATCCTTCTTGTGAGAGCCTAGTTCTTCCTGTGGAGGAACTAAATGCATTCCATAAGAAGTTGAGCTTTTGATGGGCTCTTGTGTTGATACACATTGAACATAGCGGGCTCCTTTGGTTCTCAATTTGCTTCTCTTCATTCATTCCTCTATGTCCTACAATCTTAGGATCCTTCTTGTGAGAGCCTAGTTCCTCCACAGGAGGAACCAAGTGCATTCCATAAGAAGTTTGAACCTTTGTGGACTCCTGTGTTTTTACACATTGAACTTAGTGAGTTTAGTTCTCCTTTTGCTTTCCCATTATCTGGTTTATCATCTCCCTTGCATATTAGTTTGATTAGGTGCATTAGGATATACATTCTTTCTCTTAAGTCCATGTTTGCATCTAAAGGTTGAGGTGTCCTCCCTTTGCTTGTGTGTTTCTTTTCCCTTTGTGTTTCCTTGTTTGCATTAAAGGTTGAGGTGTCCTCCCTTTGCTTGTATTGTTGCATTGCATGTGCATCCATTCACACTTATATTTCATATGCTTAATGACTTTAGCATTCTGTTTCTTCTTTCCATTGACATGTTCCCTTAGGATTCTCACATCCTTATTCAAGGATGGTGATGATAGACATTAGGGTTGATCCTTCGTATGATTACAAGTAGGATAGAATTCCCTTTGTAAACTCAACCTTAGGACCACCTTGCATGATAACATAGGGTTTTGATTAGTCCCCCTGTAGAGTCCTCTCTCTCTTATCATCTTCAAAAAATAATAAAACACCTAATAAATGCTAATGAGTATTGTACGTTACGAGCCTTAAGCTACTTGGGAAATGATAATTGAGCGGTCTCCTCTCAATCATCTAGAGTGTTAGCATATGTCCTTTGGACGATATGCGACGCATTCGTTCCTAGGTCATAGTCTCTAGTGCAATATGAATTACAAACATTCATTCAAAACATTTCTCTAATAAAAGACAAACACAAACATTCAAACTTCTTTTTTCCTCTGGGGCCCTGTTAATCAGGAAAATCTTTTCAGATAAATGAGTGTTGTTAACTCTTAGTTCTACCGCAAACGGTAACGCCTAAGTCTCCAACAAGCGAGCTGCATACACCAAACTGCTAGAACTACCTGTTAACCTTACTCGGGTAAAAAACAGTTGAACAAACCTGTGTTCTTTTTATCCCGAACTATGTAAGCTCTGATCTCTCATACCTGTTGAGAGTACGTAGGCACAAGACGCGATGTCTTGGCGAGCAACCTTTCCCTCTTTCATCCGTAGTTAGCCGAACTATGTTGACTCTGATTTCTTGTACCAGACGGGAATACGTAGGCCCAGAGATGTAATGCTCTGTCGAGTCCTGTCCTTTTTCTTTTCTTTTATCCCAGACCTTTAGTTAGATAGATAAACACACCCTTTTAGATAGACAACACAAGCGTGGATCCCGTTGAGTACAACGGACGTGAGGGGTACTAACACCTTCCCCTTGCGTAATCGACTCCCGAACCCGAGATTTGGTTGCGATCACCGATCTTATCCTTTTTTTCTAGGTTTGTCCTGATCGTTTCCTTTCCCTCCTTTGGGATAAATAACGATAGATGGTGACTCTTCTGTCTTTGCCGGCACCTTTTTTCGCAGTAGCGACAACTGGCGACTCTGCTGGGGAAAACGTAACTGCTAGGGAATTTTCCCACCCCCTCTGTTGAGACCGTTTCCCATCCCCTATGCGAGTCAATCCTAGCTCTTGTTTGTTTATCTTTTTGGGTTTTGTACATACGTGTTGTACTTTACTTTATCTTTATTTTCTCGCATTTACTTTTTCAACATTATATCATTATTATTGTGCTGTTGCGGGGGGGTTGATACTGAGAGGTAAGCCAGACCCAGGCTTGAGTATAAACATAGCATTAGAAGCAGAAAGTATTGGTGAACCTGTATGTTAGGCATGCACTAAGACACCACAAAATTCGCGCTCAGACGAGATTCTCTTTGATGACTTTCTTTCCAGCCCTGTGGGTCGTTGAAAGGATTTCAGATCTGAGGGTTGTCGACTCTGGGAACCTATCATTTGTGATTTAGCTAAGTGAGGCCTCTTCAGGGGATGATGATGCTAAACTAGAAATGGTGAACGTATTATCGTTTCTTGAAAGTCTGTGACGCTGATGATCGCATAGGATGCCGAACCTTATCAGTGGATAGGCTGCATACCTGTGAGAGGGATTGGGTTATACAGGAAACCTTGACCTTGAAACAACCTGGTTTTTATTGACAGTATGAATCAGTGCTATTGATATAAGTGGGTTTCTATTATCAGAGTTGTGCTATGTTCTCGCTAAAGCAGAACTTTGGTTGTCTTCAGTCAACAACACAACCATCTTGATCCCCTGTTTGCATTTGCATTCTCATCCTGCATTTAACATAGACATGTTTGCATTTTGCATCCTGCATTCTCATGTGCATCACAGGTTGTTCTCGGTGACCTTGTGTTCTTATCTCTGCCTGGGGATTCTTTAGTAACAGGATTGAAAAGTTTAGTTTCCACAGACATTCAACCCAGGGGGAGCTATACAGAGTTATGGAGCAAGTTCGAGCAGAGCTGAGAGAAGTTCAGGGCCAGATGGGGCAGTTCATGTTGGACATACAAGTGTTACGTCTGGATCAAGAGAGGCTCAGAGAGGAGAACTAGCATTTGAAGACTCAAGTGGGCTTGATCATGGAAGTGATAAGGAACGTGCTCAGAAAAGAAGGTGATCAAGTTCCCGAAGCGGCAAGCAAAATGCTTGTTCCACTATTGTCTGAGGAACCTATACCAAGGAAGGATAAGCCTAGAAGATCCTCTGCACAACTTGAAGCTCAAGACTTTTCTCGTCAGCGGTCACGTCAAGTTTCTCAGGATAACCCTAGAAGATATAGTCAAAGGATGAAACTACTTGACAGAATCCCCGATCCCATACCTATGGAATATGCCCAGTTGCTGCCACTCTTGTTCCAGCTCCATTTGGTTCAGCCTCATACTTTGTCTACATTGACTGGAGAGATACCCTCAGACTTTGATGTCAATGCCCATTGTGACTTCCACTTCGGAGGACAGGGGCACAACATCGTGAACTGTAAAGCTTTTAAGCATAAGGTTCAGGACCTGATTGACTCGAAGGCAATTGAATTCGTGTCGGTGGCATGAATGTATCAGGAAAAGTTGTTCCCATTCCCCCACCTGAAGCTACAGTAGGTCAGAAGTATATCCTACAATCTTTGGTGTCAAAATCCCCCTGCCCACAGGTGCTGCTTGTTCCTGGGTCAAGCTTGAGGATGAAAGCGCCTGAACAAAGAGGGTCCTCAATGATTCAAACCCAGTCTCCGGATGTTTCTGCTGTTCAAAATCCGCGGCCTTTCGAGTCCTTGCAGCAAAACTATCAGCACCAGAACCAGAGTAGGCCTCACAACAACTTGAAAAGAAGGAAGACTCCTCTTCATCCAGTGCCTATGATGTACAGTCAGCTGCTGCCACGTCTGATTCAACACTCTTTGGTGGAGCCCAAGACTCTCAAACTGGTGCCAGAACCCTACCCTCCCGGATATGATCCCAGTTCAATGTGGATATCATGGAGGATCCATGGGACACTCAACTGAAGATTGCGAGGCTTTTCAAGCCAAGGTGCAACATTTGATGGACAAAAGGTGCGTATCCTTTCCAGGAGGAAAGTTAGTCGTACATCTCTCATCTGTTTGAGTTTGAAGACTTTAAGGGTCGCACCCCTCAGTAGCGAATCAGTGTGAAAGCCCAGTTCCGAGAAGCTGGAAATTTTCATTTCATTCTGTTATTTCTTTGCATTTGTAGTTTCTTTCCTGTCTATATGCATATTTCGTTTATAAAACTTGTTTTTTTTTTAATTTATATTGATAATGAAATAAATATGCATGTTTTGATTAAGTACATTCGTGTTCACTCTATTGCTTTCATTTATTTCAAACACTTGTTTAAGCGGAATCTGAGGGAGGATGACGGAATTTCAAGGCGCAAGCTTCCGATTGTATGCTTTTGAATAAAAAACCTTCTGATGATGTACAAACATTGTTTCAAATTCCTAAACACCGGAGATATAAGGACGGTAATCCCTTGTCAACCCCTTTGAGCCTAGTAGTAGAAGTTTCTTTTTGAAACGAAAAAACCCTCAATCTTAACCCGGGGCAGGGTAGGTGTCAGTTAATTTGACCGAGCGTTCAAATTGCAAAAAGGAGTGTTCCCGTTCGGGGATCAATCACACCTCTATAGGTCGTGCCTAAAAAACCGCAGTGGTTAAAACTCGCCAATCAGGAGTAAAACAATCATAATTTCTTTTCAAACAAGTCAGACAAGCCGGTGTCACACGATTTATTCAAAAAAAAGGAGAAGGAGAAATCATAAGAAAAGCCCGCTAAGTCGAGTCTTGAAAACAAGCGACTTAGGCAAAAATTAGGGCACCCCGCTGGACTTCAAAATCGAAAAATCTCAAAAGAGTTAGTCCAGGCAAAAATTAAGGGAAAGACGAAAAAGCATAAAAAACGAAAAGGACTACAAAATAAGAATCCTCAAACAAGGACCAAGTTGTGTGACTCCAGCCACCAAAGACGTAAAGCGAGTGACTGTCGCTCCGAAAACGTGTGATTTCCTGAACCATCACTCCTGTCGTTCAACCGTTGAAAAGCAAGCGCTCGTGTTGAGTTAGCTGAACATAGGATCGGAAAACATCAAGGAGAATGGGTGGGTTAAAATAAATTTTGAGCTTTTATCCTTCCGTTTAGACTGTGAGCCTGACCACGTTACAACCTTCAAAAGTCCTAATTGAAGCAGGTTTGTTTTGAAAGCATACTTCGGTAAAGATCGCATCGAAACTGACTCCTAAAAAGGATTCCTCTTACCGCGTTGGTATTAATGTTGACATTTTGAATAAGTAATTCATACACTTTATGTCACAAATTCTTTTCCAGTGAACAGACTTGGATTTCAAAACTGTCATATGCATTACATTTAATATCTTTTATGCAGAACAATTTGTTTTACTTACGAGTAAGCGCTTGACATCAGGAAAGTTCCACAATGGAATGTTTGATCAGGATAAAATGCAGAACGCCCATTCCGGTGAACCGGGGCAAGCTATATCAGATGATCACAGCATGGGAGTCAGCCATCTAAAAGTCAGTTAATCAGGGGCAATCAGGTCGAGATTTGATAAATCTCTCGCAGCCAAGGGTACTGCTCCACAAATCTGCCAATCAGGGGCAAAGTCATTGCAGGTTGGGGCAAGCCACCCCAAAAGCACAAAAGCCATTCTCGACCAGAGGGAAATTAATGCAGAGCGCCTCTATGAAGTTCAAAACGCTGAAGCCGTTCATATCAAACCGCCAAAATACAGAGATTTGAGGGCTCCTTTCGAGGAATATGTTATGGAGATCTCACAGGCTGGGGCAAAATTGGAAACGAAGGAACCGTTCCTCTCCATATCTGCAGAGTTTATCAAAAGTTGTTACAGATTCTGGGGCAAGCCATCTCGAGTTCGTTTCATGGCAAGCTTTTCTGTTCAAGAGAATATTTTGCAAGGTCATAACCCTTGAGGCATCTGACTGAAGTGTATCCTCGTCATATCCTCAGTAGAAGCATATGCAGAATATTGAATCTACTCATCAGCAGATTCAGTCGTGTCTCCCCACAGAGTCTGAACATTGGACTGTGAGCATTGATTTGTCTCCCCAAGCAAAGATAAATTCTCCCCAACCAAAGTCCATTCCCCGACAATCGGAGTTTGCATGTTTATTCCCAGTAGAGCGGTGTGCAGATTACAAGGAGCAGTTAGGTGTGTACCTTTTATCCTCGGCTGTTGATCGGTACACCATTAATCCCCACAGAGTGCAGGTATATGCGTACTCCCTGGCGAGTCGAGATCAAGATTTCTTTCAACCAGACAGGTGTGATATTTTCCCCAGCAGTGGGTTAGCACGCGGTTTTCTCCAGCAGATTGGTTGTAAGTATTCAACTCTCAGTAGTTCAGAGCAAGGTCTCCGGCAGAGCGGATTTCCCTACAGAGTTATATTCTTCCTAGCAGGTAAGATTGGTTCCAGCGTCTGGTTGTCTATCCTCGGCCGAATTTACAGTTCCCCAAGAAAGCCGTATCCCGGAAGGCCAGTCGTGGCATTTTTCCTCTTCGGCAGATGAGTGTGGCTGTTTAGCAGGCTGTTTGTCTCCTCAGTAGATTCATCTATCACACTAGAAGAGTTCACATTTTGGAAAGTTGTTCATGGCATTTCCCCCAGCTGAGTTAGCCATTCAAGTTTCGCACCCTCAGCATAAGTCCAATTGTTATTGGCATGTGTAAGCTATCTCCCAGTTGGATTGTTTCTTTCCCTAGCGGAGTTGGCTTTGTTTCTAGCATTTATTTTGCTGGAGCGGTTCCTTTGCATTTTGCATTGTGCATAGCATCCACCCAAACGCGTAGCATTTCCATTTCGTATAGAGCATTACACCATTTTCCAACATATGCATCTAAAGCATAGGCCAGGTTTGATACCTTTGATGTCAGTTGCCTTTGAGGGCTGAGGATTTCAAGTTTAGGAGATTTTCGTGTTATCCCCCCGTTGGGTGGATCTTTGGGGTCTTCGTGCTATTGGTTTCCCCGTAAAGTCCTTATTCCAACTTTTGGTTGGTAATGTTCGTTTCATTCCAACTTTTGTTTGGTAATCCTTGTTTTCCTCAGTAAAGTTGATTATTCCAACTTTTGGTAGGCAATCGTTGTTGCGGTTAGTTCGCTTTTATTCAGCGTTTCCGGCAATCCTAACTTTTGGTTAGTAGTCTTTTTATTCCAACTTTTGGTTGGTAGTTCCAGATGTTATCCCAACTCTTGGTTGGTAGTCTTCCTTTGTTGACAGTATTCAAACTTTTGGTTGGTAGTCTTCCTTTTTTTTTATTATTCCAACTTTTGGTTGGTAGTCTTCCCTTGTTGAAGTTATCCCAACTTTTGGTTGGTAGTCTTCCTTGTTGACGTTATTCCAACTTTTGGTTGGTAGTCTGCTTTTGTGGCCATCATTCCAACTTTTGGTTGGTAGTGTCGGATGATCATTCCAACTTTTGGTTGGTAGTCTTCTGTGATGGAGTCAGCTTTGTTCAGCGTCTCCGGCGATTCTAACTTTTGGTTAGTAGCTTGCGCTCCGACTTTTGGTCGATGTTGGTCTTCTCCTGGCGATCCTAACTTTTGGTTAGTAGCCTTGCTTCCCAACTTTTGGTTGGATTTTATCCCCTGTAGGCGTTATTCCAACTTTTGGTTGGTAGTCCCCAGCGGGGTCCGAAGCTTTGTTGACGTTATTCCAACTTTTGGTTGGTAGTCTTTTGCTCCTGGAGTTGTTATTCCAACTTTTGGTTGGTAATCCTGTGGTGATGGTACGTTTATCCCAACTTTTGGTTGGTAATCCAGTGGTGGTGGTACGTTTATCCCAACTTTTGGTTGGTAGTTCACCTCTATTCCTAGGCGGAGTCGTTATACCAACTTTTGGTTAGTAGCTTCGTGTGATTCCAATTTTTGGTTGGTAGCTTTGTTTGATTCCAACTTTTGGTTGGTAACTTTGTGTGATTCCAACTTTTGGTTGGTAGCTTTGTTTGATTCCAACTTTTGGTTGGTAACTTCGTGTGATTCCAACTTTTGGTTGGTAGCTTTGTTTGATTCCCACTTTTGGTTGGTAACTTCGTGCGAATCTAACTTTTGGTTGGTAGTTTTGTTCGATTCCAACTTTTGGTTGGTAGTCTTCTGTTCCTGGATTTGTTATTCCAACTTTTGGTTGGTAATTAGCGACTTGTCAGAGTTTGTTTGATTCCAACTTTTGGTTGGTGAGATTTTGTTTATGTTAGTCCGACTTTTGGTTGGTAACCCTTAGTTCGTTGATGTCATTCCAACTTTTGGTTGGTATCCTTTGCTTCAATTCCAAATTTTGGTTGGTAGCTTTGTCTTATTCCAACTTTTGGGTTGGTAAGATTTTGTGGGCGCGATCCCAACTTTTGGTAGGTAGTCTTTGGTTTCTCCTGTGGAGCGTTATCCCAACTTTTGGTTGGTAGCTTGTGGTCGTCTGGTGATTTCAACTTTTGGTTGATAGTGCGGATTCGAATTTGTTCAGTATTCCGGTGATCCCAACTTTTGGTTGGTAGTTTGTGGTTAGTACTTTCGTTGCATTCTGAATTTTGGTCAGTGTATGTCCCTAGCAGAGTATTCTTGTGATTAGTTCAGTTACCTCTAGAGATTTTCCTCCCCAATCTTTGTTGGCAGTTTATTTCTGCGGTTGGCAAATTTCAGGGTTTCTTTGGTATTCAACCGTCTTTTACCTTGATTATTTGAAAGCCGTTCGCTTTTCACCCAGTCAGGTCCAAGTCATTTAAATAGAAGCAGCTGTTGCACCCCAAAATTTGCCTAACCTTTTCTTTACCTGGCTTTTGTTTCATTGCACTAGCATTGCATTCATAGCATTAGCATCTTGCATACCATTGTCTATTTATAGGGGATTAAGGGAGGTGTGCTCATCAAGAAGAGGTTATCAAAGGTCTAAGCCTAATCAAGAGGTTGTATTCAAGCTATTCAAGTACTTATTCTCATCAGAGGAAATTCAAAGTTCTCTCATAGAGTAGATGAACGAATATGGTTCACCTCCTATCTTGGAGGCCATTGAAGGTTACCAGATGATAGTGAGTCCATGCTTATGGATATAAGCTATTTTGAGAGCTCATGAGATGTCTTGAGGATTATTATGGAGATTGCTCATGTTATTTCAAAGTGCAAGAGGCCACAGCCAAAGGTGGTGCAGTTAGGGTTTTCATCTGGTCAACCCCAAGTCAACTATGTAATTGGAGGATATTAAGACTCAATTCAAAGCAACTATAATCATGGAATGGTGTGTTGAGAAACCTAAGAGATTATTCCAAGATCAATTCATCAATATTCAAGAGTGTGAGAAGTTGCTAAGCTAGGGTTTCTAAGCTTGATAGTGTAAAATCCCCTGTTTAGTGCCCAACTTCAAGACCACATAACTCAAGATACAAGTTTCATCTCATCTTGACTTCAACATGAGACTTGTAAAGCATGTTCTTATCTTTCTTTTGAGCACTAGAAGTCATTCATCTGATTTCTAGAACTCAAGATATGAAGCAGACAAGTTACAGGTTATCAGATGAATGTGATTTTGGTCCATGAAAGTCAACCAACTTCCAAGACATTTTTGACCTAGAAGGATGTCTCTCCTCACTTTGACCCAAACATGAAAGTTCTTCCTTATGATCTTAGCTTTCTAAAAATTACTAGACATCCTCAAGTTGATTTGTGAAGCTCAAGATATAAAGCTTGCAAGGCAGGGGTATTTTGGGAAACTAAGATTATAGGCCACTTTTTATTATAGGTCAATTTCACCACTTTGCACATCTCAAATGGAAATCTTTCCCACTTAAAACTTGCTCCAAATAGGGTCATTTGTATTATCAAACATAAAGGTGTCATGGAATTGACTTGTATGGAAGGATTGATGAAGAAATTTCCATGGAAAAGGAATTAAAAGTACAAAAATCAAATTAATTCATATGGAACCAATTCCATTCAAGTTTGTGCATATTTTGTGTGCAAAAGACATTCTAAACATGATGGCAAAACCAGAATTGCAAATTGAGCTCTTTTACCATGCCATTTTCAAGATTACTTCAAGCTTAAGGTACATATGCAAATCATGCCATAGGATCAAAACAAGGAATAATTCTGGGCAATTGGATCAATTCACACCATGTATAAGCTACCGGAAGCAAGATTGAAGCTGGGCAAGCTCTGTTTTACACGAATTGTAAAGTTTTAAGTGAAGGAAATTTGGATTTTGATTGGGCTTCTATGGACTTTAATTGGGCTCCACAATGATCAATATCCATCATATATAACACCAGGATCATGTACAATCCATGATAAGCGTGTTTTGATCAAGAATTGCTCAGAAAACAGTTGAAGAGAGTGAGAATCGATTTTTCAGTTCCTTGAAGTTTCAATCCAAATTGCCCATACTAACAGCTCTAGGAAGGATCAAGGATCGTTTCTGGATCAAATTCATCAAGAATTCACAGTATTTGAAGGCTCAGTGGAAGCTCTCCACTGTTGGTGTAAGCCCTAGAGGCCAATACTTTTTGGTACTTGTATCGGATTATTCGTTTAATAATAAAAGGCATTTCTTTATTATGTTTGTCTTTCAGAATAATAAAGTCCCTAGAATAGTTAGTTTGTTTAATGAAATGTTAAGTGTGACTTAATAATGAGATCCCATTAAACATAAAGACATTATTCTTAAAATATCCGTAGTCAAGCTTTATTGCAAAGTGGGATAACATTAAAAGCATTGAGACTATTATGAAGATAGACTGATGATCACATCTCATGGATCATGGATAAAGAGTTATCAAGTCTTGACATAGGTATAAATATTAGGAGTAATATTTATACCGGATTGACCCGCTATGAGAATACTACATAGTATGTTATGCAAAGTGTCATAAGTTATTCTCATGGTGATAATGGTGTATTACCACCCTTCGACCTGAAACCACTATGGACCCTAGATGTAGAGTCGGGTGCTTTATTGCTGATCAAACATTATCCGTAACTGGATGATCATAAAGACAGTTGATGGGCACTCCACGAAGCATGCTGAGGGACATGAGTGTCCTAGATGGAATTTGCCAATCCTGCATAACAGGAGAAATGTCTAAGGGCCCAATATTGAACTGGACAAGGATGACACAGTGTATGCCTTGTGTTCAATATAGACATAGGGGCAAAAGGGTAATTGTACAAACATATATTATCACGAAAAAAGTTTTGTCAGATCACATGACATTTTCGTGACTTGGGTAGCAGTGATGTGTTGCTAGATACCGCTTACTGTTTATTATGTTAAATATATAATTTAATATAATTACCAACGTTACGAAATCCTACAGGGTCACACACATAAGGACAGTTTGATGAGAGATAGAGAAATCAAAGGAACACCGTAAGGTACGGTGCACTTAAGTGAAAAATAGAAATTCGGATAATATAATAATAATTATTGTTATTTTATAATGGTTATAAAATAATAATAAAATAAATATATTTATTATAATAATAGTTATTATAATAATATATAATATTATTATGGATCATGTGAATTGGGTTTTTAGCCCGCATCCCACAAGAGAGTCTATAAAAGGAACCCTTGTGATGAAGCTTTCACTTGATGCAATTTCGTTTTTGATTCTCTTTTCTCACTCAAATAATTCCGTTCGTAAGCAGCTAGCACTGTGACCGGAAGCTGTTCGTGTGGACTGAGTAGAGGCGTTGCACTTCATCAACGCTTGTGATCGCTGCATCAAAGATCTGAATCGCCACAAAGAGGTAACGATTCTATCACTGACCATGCTCATTCGTAAGGATCACTAAAGGAAATTTTTGTTTTCCGCTACGTTTAGATTGCAATTTTCCTTCATCCACTACGTAATCTATCTGTCAACTTTCCTCTTTGTTTAGGAAGAATTAGCATGCCATTTTCATGTATTTATGATCCTTGCACTTAGTAGACGGATTTAGGATTAATTTGAGGCCTAATGGTGGCAATTCTTGATTGATCATGGAAACTTGTAGCTTTTGATTAGGCTTGTTTAGAGACAATTAGGTCAAGAAAAATATGGCATGATGTTGTATTAAGCAAGACGAGTTAATTAATGTCAAGAATTTTGAGTTTCGTGAACTTCTGTGAGTTGCTACAGTGCGTGCTAGAGGTAGAAGACGACCGGAGTTCTTCCAGCCACCGTCTGCAACTCTTCCTCCAAATTCATATTTAAATGCTGATGATGGCGTCACTTGATGCTATCCTTTAGATCATGGCTGAAATATTGACTTGGACTTAATCTCTGGCCACGATTCAATGTTATTTTGTGCTGAATTTCTGATAATCACGTGGCAATGTGTTAGCCTTAGGATGTTTTGACTTCGTCCATAATGTAAGGCCATGATCTTGTTGAATCCCCTTTTAATGAAACGGTGCATTCAGCAGCTCGTATTACAACCATTGGATGGATTGACTAGTCTTAAGATGAGTGGCTGAGATTCAATTTCATTTTGTGTTGAATTGTTGATGCTTGCGTGTCCTCTCATTAGCCTTTGGATGTTTGACTGGTAATTGAATTGAATGGCTGAGATGTGGCCTCGTTGGTTGACTAACTTTAGATTTTGGATTGGGCCATTTCTACTTACGCCCTCACACACCTGAGCCCAATAGAACGCACACATATGGATTGATATCTGCACCTAGTCTTTTTTCAATTTTCTTTTCTTTTTCTTTATTTTTCGTTTATTAATTCTGTT
Organism: Lathyrus sativus; assembly: GCA_963859935.3. Lineage (NCBI taxonomy): Eukaryota > Viridiplantae > Streptophyta > Magnoliopsida > Fabales > Fabaceae > Lathyrus > Lathyrus sativus. Next base: position 272,430,287 of record OZ012741.1, read on the forward strand.
TGCATTTTAATTCATGAAAAATACTTTTAATGCATCAAAAAATATATGAAAAATATTTTTGCATACTTTAACATGTGATCTGATTTTACCAATTTTTAATTCATTTTCCAATTTAATTTTGCATTTTCTTTTTAATATGTTCTTGTAAATAAGAAAATTGCATATCACCACTTCTTGATTTTATTTCTTGATCAAAACATCAAATAAATTCATGAAATTTCTTGTGCATATTGTGGATATCTTAATTGATTTTAGGATATTTTTCTCTCTGATTTTTGATACCATTCGAGTAGGTTTTGGATTGATCCTTTAAGACCCTCTGCTTTGCCTAATTCATAAGATACCCCTAAGACTTGCTTTCTGTTGGCATAGCTGGGCTTAGATTTTTTCTCTCAAATTTTGACCCCTGGTTCCTAATACCAGAAGGGTCCCCTAGGAATTTTCTTAGAAGTTTTAGGTTCATTTTACTATTTTTTAGGCATTTTCCATTCTGGCCTATCCTTGTGTGGTTTCCAACTCTACTACTTGCCTAGTTTGCATTTTGTTTGAACTTTGTGCATTGCTTGTGCATCCAACTCTTGCATATTCATGTTGTAAACATATTAAGCCACTTGTGTGATGAATTTCAAGTCTTAATCATGTTCATACCTTGCTCCTAAATTAGGCTTCCTTTAGGACCTTCCTTTAGCCTTTCCTTGTGGATACCCTTGAATAACTTCCATCTTTACATGATTCTTTTCCCATTCCTTTGCTCATTATTTTTCCACATCTTCTTCTTCAAAATTAATCTTTGTCCTACAATCTTAGGATCCTTCTTGTGAGAGCCCAGTTCTTCCTGTGGAAGAACTAAGGGCATTCCATAAAGAAGTTGAGCCTTTGATGGACTCTTGTGTTTATACACATATTCTCCTTCTCTGTCCTATAATTTTAGGATCCTTCTTGTGAGAGCCTAGTTCTTTCTGTGGAGGAACCAAGTGCATTCCATAAGAAGTTGAGCCTTTGATGGACTCTTGTGTTGATACACATTGAACATAGCGGGTTCCTTTGGTTCTCAATGTGCTTCTCTTCATTCATTCCTCTCTGTCCTACAATCTTAGGATCCTTCTTGTGAGAGCCTAGCTCCTCCTGTGGAGGAACCAAGTGCATTCCATAAGAAGTTTGAACCTTTGTGGACTCCTGTGTTTTTACACATTGAACTTAGTGAGTTTAGTTCTCCTTTTGCTTTCCCATTATCTGGTTTATCATCTCCCCTGCATATTAGTTTGATTAGGTGCATTAAGATAGGCATTCAGCAAATTGACCAGATGTCCCTCCTCCGTCTGGGACTTCACAATCATGTCATCAACATTGACTTCAATCTCATGGTGAATCATGTCATGAAACAAAGTGACCATCGCTAGCTGGTAAGTGGCCCCCGCGTTCTTCAGACCGAAAGGCATTATGTTGTAGCAGAACGTCCCCCAAGGTGTAATGAACGTGGTTTTCTCCATGTCTTCCGGCGCCATCTTAATTTGGTTATAGCCGGAGAAGCCATCTATGAACGAAAACACGGAAAAGTGAGCTGTATTATTGACCAACACATCAATATGAGGGAGCGGGAAATCATCCTTAGGGCTCGCCTTATTCAAATCCTGATAATCAATACACATCCGCACCTTACTGTCCTTCTTCGGTACAGGTACTATGTTGGCGACCCATGGAGGGTAAGTAGTGACCGCTAAAAAGCCAGCATCCAGCTGCTTTTGTACTTCTTCTTTGATCTTAATGGCCATATCTGGTCTTGTCCTTCTAAGCTTCTGCTTAACTAGAGGACAATCTTCTCGCAGTGGTAGATGATGAACCACTATGTCGGTGTCGAGTCCGGGCATATCTTCATACGACCAAGCAAAGATGTCACTATACTCTTGAAGCATCTCGACCAGTCTCTGCTTGACATCGTTCTGTAACGCAGCCCCTATCCTGACATTTCTGACAAGTTCCTCAGAACCCAGATTAACAATCTCAATCTCTTCCTCGTGAGGCAAAATTATCTTATCTTCTTGTTTCAACAAACGCCCCAACTCTTCCAGAAGGTCTTCATCTTCATCAATCTCTTCTTCAGCTTGATATATCGGGCAATCAAAGTCGAAGTGAGTCGTAGAAGGTTCAGAGTTGATGTCATCTGTAGTGTGAATCCTGCAATAACAAGGGTTAAGCTTAAAACGAGGATATGCAGGTTAGCACAACCATATTGCCATTTTATTGTTTTTCAAAACAAAAATAAAAAAGGAATAACAGAGATCACAAAATTTGAATGCAAAGAAAACGCCCTTTGATTTATTGATAATATGTACATGCATAAGCAATCAAGGCCCTGACAATAAAACCGTTATGCCCCGGGTAGAGCATAAGGTTGTACAATAATTGGAAAAGACAAAGCATTACTCTTTACGCATCACTTGGATGACATCCTGGACGGACCAGTTGTTGAGGCTCTGGCCTAATTTGCACGGCTGAATCCAGGAGTCCAGGTTACAATCACTATCTTTGTCGTCTTCAGACACGGTGTTGACATTCTCAAATATCACCCGACCTTTTGTGAACTGAATCGGCCCTTTGACGCACGGCGCACTGCGAGAAGATGAAGCATCAGCAGAAGGAGAATACCCTAACCCAAACTTGTCCTGCTTGTTAGGGATTTCCAGGACTTGCCCCAAGCCTGGGGCAGAACCAGCTTGAACAACAACTTGAGCTTCCCTGAAGGAAGAGAGATTCATCTCAGGTTTCTTGGTCATCACCGGAATCGCCTCCTTGACTTTAACAGCTTCAAATGCCTGGCACAAAGTTTCATGGATCTCGCCATCCACCTCAACATATTTAAAAGATTACAAATGGCTCACCATTATGTCCTCTTCACCACAGACGGTCACGATGCTGCCACCCGCATCATACTTCAGCTTTTGGGGCAATGTGGAAGTTACTGCGCCCGCAGAATGGATCCAAGGCCGACCCAATAGACAGCTATAGGCTGGCATGATATCCATGATATAGAAAACCACGTCAAAGGTTTCTGGCCCAACTTGAATGGGTAGAGTTACCTCTCCAAAGACGGTCTGCTTAGTTCCATCGAAAGCTTTTACCACCAGGTTACTAGGTGTGCATATCAGTCCTCTCGTATCCAACTTCATTAGAGCTTTCTTAGGGAGAACGTTCAGAGATGAACCAGTGTCCACCAGCACATGGGACATGACCGTTCCTCGACATTCTATCGATATATGCAAGGTGCTATTATGGTTCCTTCCTTTTGGCGTCAGCTCTAAGTCAGTAAACCCTAATCCATTACCAGCATTCACATGAGCAACCACTCCCTCTAGCTGGTTGACGGAGATCTCTTGCGGTACATATGCTGCATTTAGAACCTTCAGCAAAGCATTACGGTGAGCCTCAGAGCACAACAACAAATTCAGAATAGAGATCTTAGACGATGTTTGATGAAGATGATCAACGATCTTATAGTCACTTTTCTTGATCAGTCTCATAAATTCTTCGACGTCTTTCACAAGCATGTCTTTTCCTACCTCACGGGAGGTTTCTTCGACAACCTTACTTTTACCTCTATCAGTCTTCTCAGCCTTGTCAGCTTTGTCAACCACAATCTCTGGTGGAGCAAACACTCTTCCGCTACGCGTTATTCCCCCAGTCCCCACTAGGTTGTCAACAGATTGCCCGGATGGCTACAACCCCAATTTTTGTCCATTGCAATAGACACCCGCTCCATAGTGCCATGGAACAGCGTTAGTGCTCTCAAATGGTATAGGCCCAGCCTTCGTGATAGTGATCGTAGGTGGCCTCGATGCAGAAATGGTTATTGTTTTACGAGGTATGGTGATAGTGGCAACCTCATCCTTCTGCTTCAGCATTACTCCCCCTAATCTGTTCTCAACCCTCCGACTAAACTGCAGAATTCCTTCATTCATCAAACTATGGATCCTTGCTACCAAACTGATCACAACCGTCTGAATGATTCGCACAATCCATACACAACTTTCCACAACCCAGGAAAATACCTTTCTTCATCAACTTGGCTTTAACGAAACCAAGAGGTGTTTTCAGGTCTTTGACATCAGTCAATAAATCCGAATCTTCCTCTTCGATGATGGCCCTAACCCCATCTCCCTCATGGTTGGGCATAGGGTTCTTTGTAACATTCAGAGCATTATCAGAAAAGTTGATTATCTTGGCGTCAACCATATCTTGTACTTTATGCTTGAATGCCTTACAGTTTTCAATCGAGTGGCCAGGTGCTCCCGAATGGAACTCACATCTTGCATTCGCATCGTAGCCCGGTGGAGGTGTCCCTGTCAAGGGAGCCAAAGTTCTCTTCTGAACTACCTGTAACTGAAGCAATGTCTGCAAAAGCTGAGTGTATGACATAGGTGGGGGTTTCAAGATGACGATTTGACAATGGTGCTTTATTCTGGTACCTCCGGTACCCTTGCTGGTTCTGCTGTTGCTGCTGCTGCTAAGGTTGTTGGACAGCAGGGATAGTAATGCTAGCGACCTGCTGGCGTTGGCCTTTTCCTTTTCCCCGAGCATTAGACACTGAGCTCGTCTCACCTTCACGTCTCTTACCACTGTAAGGTTTCTTTCCCCCTCCAACTGAGGATACATCTACACCCTGAATCTTTCCAAGTTTGATGCCATTCTCTACATGTTCTCCAGTGATGATGAGGTCAGAGAAGCTTCCCGACATGCCATTGACAAGCTTCTCATAATAAACTCCTGAAAGAGTAGCCACGAACATCTCGACAAGTTCTCACTCAACCATCGGTGGCTGAACCCTCGCTGCCAGTTCACGCCACCTCTGGGCATACTCTTTAAATCTTTCGTTGTTCTTCTGAGACAAATTTTGCAGCTGAACACTGTTGAGAGCCAGATCGCTGTATTTCCATGTACGTACGCTTGTGGGTTCCAAACCCATATACCACTCCAGCGAGGGGCCTGACAGGCTATCTTGGAAGAAGTGCATCAACAACTTCTCATCTTCAGAATGTGCAGACATCTTTCGATAGTATGACCTGAGATGGACACGGGGGCAAGTGGTGCCCTTATACTTCTCGAAGTCGGGTACCTTAAATTTGGGAGGCACCTTGAAGTCTGAGATCAGTCCCAGCTTGGTCATGTCAACGCCCATGGTGTTCAAGTTCTCAAAACTCTTCATTTTGTCTTCGAGTGCTTTGAACCTTAAGCGTGCTTTAGAATTCAGTTCGCCTTCAGCTCCCTTCATTGAGAATAAGTCCTCTTGACGATCCTCTTACCATGGTTGATGGCCATTACCCTGAGCAAACCCAGCAGCATCAAGACCATACAGGTTACTAGCACCAGCGTTCCTAGCATTACCAGTTCCTCCAGTATTGCCATTGCCCATACCAACATTACCATTGGCCTTAAAGTTGCCATTTCCGGCTCCAATCGTATTCCCATTAGCTCCAACATTAGTAACGAAATTACCATTTCCACTTCCATTCCCTCCAGTCACAGGGATGTTAGCATGAGGGGTCTCAACAAGTGGAGGGTTCACAACATTCCCCCTGTGTAGCACGCCGTTGCTGTTGACGCGTGCAATCAGAGGTTGCACCAGAGTTCTGAGCTGGTCCTGGCCATTAGCGACCACTTGCATGAGATCCATAAAACAATCCATCCTCTCCCTGAGCTCTTGAATGTCAGTCTAAACCTGTTCCATTACTTTGGCTTGATTTGCTCTAGTAGAATACCGGTGGACCTGCCTTCGTTCAATCCTGAAATAACCTGTAAACATAAGGGGTTAGAAAAACAACTCGAGGTACCTGTTATGCAAATGCAACGTGTGTCTGTGCCTTAGGGAGATTTCTCCCCTGATTCTAGTGCCAGAGTGCCAGTGCTGATAATAAGAAGTCCAAATCCAGTCATGGAGATAACGTCTCGTATATATATATATATATAAAGCCCAACAAGGCAGCATACAATGTCACTGAGTATAGGTAGAATCAACAGCATGACCTCGACCAACAAGCCTGGCGATGGTCAGCATACAACAATGATCAGAAAATACAAAGGATTACAAAATAGTCAAGTGCGGCAACGGGCGCGAAACTCTTCTAGTAACTCCTTCGTTTTGGGATGATTAGGCTGAGTGAGTAACCCTTCGACAAGTAACTCCCTCTGCATAACAATGTACTAAAGACCTTCAACGGAGTCCTCCCACTCTTCTATGCCAAAACAGTCTTCTAATCTTCGCTTCTTAGACTCAAAGATTTGCTTGCGATCCTTCAGGTTCGCAATAGCCTTGTTCAACATGTCTTGAATGGCGTACCTACGAGCAATTTCATCATCAAACTTCTTTTCACTGGCCTTCAACTGAGCCTTCCACTTGGAGATCTATTGCTTCAGCTTGTCCTCCCGCTCTTTGTTGTTAGCTATAGTGGCATTCCACTGCTGGTTGAATTTGGAGATTCTCAGGTAAGCATTATCCAGATCTTGATTTTTGGTGGCAAGCACATCATTGACAGCCTTGAAGTCCAAACCTAAACGTTCATGTTCATCCCTCTGTTTGGTCAATTCTGTGCCTAGCTGGTTCACCAACTCGGTCTGTTTCTTGAAGAAATAGACGGCTTCGTTCCTCTCGCTTCTAAGCTGAACCAGTTCTTTTTCCAACTCCTTGTTGGTCTTCTTCAGCTCTTCCTTCTCAGCCAATGCCTGGTTGTATTTCTGAATGGACACTGTAGTGGGTTCTTCAACCACTAGAGGGCAATCTTGCTTAGCAGGTGGGAAAGGCATCCCTACTGTTTCCGCCCTGCTTCGAATCCAAGTCACATAAGGAGCATAAGCCTGGCTGTTGCTCTTACCCAACAGTGCTTTCCCTCGCCTGCTGATTTCATTTCAAGCATGCTTGAGCTTCGCTAACATATCTCCATCTAGAAGCCCCGTGAGGTACAAATATTACTACACCTCTTCGTCTTTTGGCGGACCTCTCTGTTGCACCCCAAAATTTGCCTAACCTTTTTCTCACTTGGTTTATGTTTCATTGCATTAGCATTGCATTGGTCTAGCATTTGCATAGCATATCACTATTATAGGTGTGAAGAGCCACAGTTGAGGGTGTTGCAATTAGGGTTGTTGTCTGGTTAACTTTGAGTCAACTGTGCAATTGAAGAGGATCAAGAATCATTTCTAAGTCTTTGTGATCATGGAAAGTTGTGTTGAGATACATGATGTGATATTCCAAGATCAATTCAACAAGAATTCAGAGTGTGAGGAGTTGCTAAACTAGGGTTCTCAGGGTAAAATCCCCTATTTAGTGCCTGACTTCAAGACCACTTATATCAAGATACAAGTTTCATCTCAACTTTTGGCCAACATTGAACTTGTATAGCATGTTCTTAGCTTTAATTTGAGTACTAGAAGTCCTTGATTGGATTTATAGAACTCAAGTTATGATCCAGACAAGTTACAAGTCATATGAGGAATGTGAAATTTGTCTGCAAAAGTCAACCAACTTCCAAGGAACGTTTTACCTAGAAGGATGTTTCTCCTCAACTTTTGGCCAACATGAAAGTTGTAGGTCTTGATCTTAGCTTTCCAAATTGTACTAGAAGTCTTCCATCTGATTCATAGAACTCAAGTTATGACGTTTACAAGTCAGGGATATTTTGGGAAAGTGAGATTATAGGTCATTTGGCATTATAGGTCATTTTCTCTATCTTGCACATTTCAAATAAAGTTTTGTCCAACATGAAACTTGTTCAAAATGGGATTTTTAGGTCAACCATGTAGCAAGGATGTATTGATTTGGTCTAGAGCAAGATTTGGTTTGAAGGAACTTGGTAAAGGGCATTTTTAAAGGCCTTTAAGTTGAAAAATCCAAATTAATTCATATGTGCTCAAGACAATGCAAATGAGTGCTCATTTTGACTAGAAATATCATTTTGAACACAATGGAAATATTAGGAAGTCAATTTGGGGCATATTTCATGACATTTCACTTTGTTACTTCATGGATAAGTAACATATCAAAGGTTGGTCATATGATGCAAACAAGGACTCAATTTGATCCCTACAATCTCACCAGGTCACAAAGAGGTCAGATGAAGCTTCTAGAAGGATGAAACAACCAGAACTCGTGTACACCATAGTTGGATTTTGAAGAGAAATGTGAAAGTTGGATCTCACTGTTTGGGCCTCCAAATCATCCAAATCCACTCTATATAAGTTCAGAAAGAGGTTAGGATTAGGGTTGGTGATCATTTGCAGTTGGAGCCAGAGATTGTAGTGAGAGTTTCAAGAGCAAAACTGAAAATCGTGTTTGGAGTTTGAGAGTAATTCAAGGCAAATTGAAGTTTCTAACAGCTTTATCCTTCATCAAGGAACGGTTCTACGTCATCTGGAAGCAAGAATCACAGGGAAGTGCCTCAATTCCAAGCTGCAAACCAGGTATGCATATTTCAAAATTGCACTGATTCTAGGTTGATTTAGTTGGATTTGAAATGAGGTTAAGCATTAGGAAGATGCCTGGAACGTTTTAGGATAGGAATTGTAGAGTTTGATGATGATTCAAGGTGTGAGCAACTTTCTGTTTGGATGCGAATCTCTCTGATCTTGAGGTGTTAGCTTGATTTAGATAGTTTAGAATGATCTATGATGAATGAGGAGAAGATCTGTGGTTTAATTTTGAGGTTTTGTCATGATCCATGATTTGGCACGTTTTCTGTTCTTGATTGGGTTTTAAAATTTAGTTAGAGTTAGGAGAAATGGAGATGAGATTTGGAATCAGCATGAAAAATGGAAGAGAACGGTATAGGTTTTGTTGTGAATTGATGACCTGTAACTGGTAGCTCACTGGAGAAGACGGTGGCGCGGCCACCGGACCACCGTCTGGTTCGCCTGAGTCATTTCCCTCCCTTTCAGTGTTCAAACGAGGACGGTGGCTGTCAGCCCTGGGATGAGTGAGAAGTGAAGACTTAGTATCCCAATCTAACGCACGGGATTCAATTTCAGACTTGGACTTTGACCAAGCGAAACACGTGCGTTTCATTAATGCGCTGGCGCGCTGGTGATCCTTGGATGAGCTGACAAAGTCTCCAGATCCAACGTCCCTCTTATTTTCTCAGCTTTTGTTTTCTTTTAATTCATTTTTGTTTTTATTTTAATTGCTTTATTCATTTTTAATTCATAATAAATTCAATTTTGATCAGAAAAATATCATACAAATATGTGGATGCTCCTGATTTTATTTCTGATTTTCTGGTGCTTTTAGATTTTACTTTCATGCAATTTTCAATTTAATTTGATTTTTTGCATTTTCTTTAATTCTTTAATTTTGGCATATTTCCTCATTTTCTTGCTGATTTTTGTTTGAGTGATTGGTATAGAATTTGAGTGAGATTTTTGGCTGGCTGTTAGTATAGATATGCATGATCCCTTAGGAATTATTTCATTTTTTAGATGACTCTAAGTTCTGTTTCTGAGTAGGTTTTTAGAGGTTTCCCATCTTGAACCTTTATTTGGTGCCTCTTGGTTTAGATTTTCTTAGGTGACCTTGAGCATTGATTTAGGCCCTGATCCTTTTACCCTAGATTCCTAACACATGTAGGTTCCCTTAGAAAATTTCATAGGATTTTAGAAGTAGTTTTGGTATTTTAAATAGATTTAAAACTTAGGCTAGTTTTAATATGCTTCTAAGATGACTTCTCCTTTAGAATGACCTCAATGGTGGCCCATAGCATAAGATAAATTTTCCCTTCCTTTTGGATAGTGCTTTAGACATATAGAGGCTTCTGTTTGCTTGATTGTGGTGTTTGGTTTTGGTGTTTAGACCTCCATTTAGTAGCTTTCTTGTAGCTTAATCAATTAGGGTTTAGGAAGAGCTTTAGTTTTGATTTCTCTTTCTTCAAATAAACATGGATTGCCTTGATTTCTTTCCATTCCCATCCTATGATGCAAGGTCCCTATGTGGAAGCCTCATCCCTTCTTTGGAAGGATGTGGGGCATATCACAAAAGGTAGAACCTTTGAGGATGCCTATCTCAGATGTATGGTTGAGTGCTATGATGGATTCCCTTGGTTTCCATCATGCTTCCCATCATCATGCAATAATCTTGATGTTAACTCTCTTCTCTTTTGTTGGAGCTTGTTGAAGCTTGAAGATGGAGCTTTCCTTTCCTTCTCTTGAAGATGGCTTAGACTTGGAGTTGATTGCAGACTGTTGATTGTTTTGCTGTTAGACTGCTTTGCTGTTGAGCTGCTTGTTTGCTGTTTTGTTTGTTGCTGTTTTCTGGTTGCTTTGCTGTACTTGTGTGACTGTATGGTGTGTTGCATTAGACTAGGCTTTCATATAGTTGATTATAGGCCTAAGTGCATTGAAAGGTTGAGCTTGCTCCCTTTGCTTGTCTACATTAGAGGTAGAGTCTGTCTCCCTCTGCTTGTCTGTTACTGTTTGGCTTTGCTTGTTGGCTGAAGGTTGAGTTTGCCTCCCTTGCCTGTGTGGTGTGTTACCTCTGGCTTGCTTGCTCTAGAAGTTGAGTTTGGCTCCTTCTTCTTGTATTGTTGCATTGCATGCATTTTACTTACAGTTTTATTCTTTAAGTTATTTCTTTCGTTGTTGCTTTCCTTTGCCATGTTCCCTTAGGAACTCTGACTTCTCTTGTTCAAGAGAGGTTATGACAGACATTAGGGTTCTAACCATGCATGATAACATTAGTTAGTTCCCTCCTAACCTCAATCATATGATCAACTTTGCATGACAACTTTAGGATTGGATCAGTTCCCCTTTAGTGCGTCCTTTCTCTTCTCATCTTCAAACAAATCAAAATATAGTAATAAAGGTTAATTGATGTCGTACGCTACGAGCCTTAAGCTACTTGAGAAAGGGTTGTTAGAGAGTTCTTTTCAACAGCTTGGATGTTTAGTATGGCACCCTTTGAGTGACATGCGACGCATTCACTCTCAGGTCATAGTCTCTAGTGTGATATTAGTTGCAAACATCCATAAAAGATACTTCTCCTAAAAGACAGAAAACAAAGATCAAACATCTTTTTGTCCTCTTGGATCTTTAATCCCTGGAAACCATTTTCATAAGGAGAGTTCTGTTAACTCCCGGTTCTACCGCAAACGGTAAACGCCTAAGTCTCCGTCGAGCGAGCTGCATACACCAAACTGCTGGAATCGTCTGTTAACCCTACTCAGATAAAACAGACAAACCTGTGTCTCTTGGTATCCCGAACTACGTTTGCTCTGATCTTTCACGCCGTGTGAAAGTACGTAGGCACGATATGCGATATCTCGGCGAGCAACCTTCCCCCGTAACCCATAGTTAGGCGAACTACGTTGACTCTGATTTCTCGTTCCAGACGGGAATACGTAGGCATAGAACTGTTGTGTTCTGCCGAGTCATTTTCCTTTCTTTTCATACCAGACTTTTAGCGTAACTAGTAAAACCAACCTGTCAGATAAACACAACAAGCGTGGATCCCATCGAGTACGATGAACGTGAGGGGTGCTAATACCTTCCCCTTGCGTAACCGACTCCCGAACCCATACATGGTTGCGATGACCTTGTCTTATACCTTTTCGTCAGGTTTTTCCGATCGTTTCCTTTCCCTTTTAGAGGGATAAATAACGAAAGGTGGCGACTCTTCTGTTTTGCTGGCACCTTATTTTTGCGGTAGCGACAACTGGCGACTCTGCTGGGGATCGAACCCAGAGTCTCTGGTTCGCTATGTGAGTCAATCCTAGCGCTTGTGTGTTTACCTGTTGGGTTTTATTTATCGCACTTTACTTTCCGCATTTTATTTTCAGTATGATATCATTATTATGCTGTTGTGGGAAGGGGCTCTGATGAGTGATAAGCCAGACCCAGGCTTGAGTGTACCTAGCATTAGTTGTGGAAAGTAGTGGGCGCGTGCTTGCTTTGCAGGTACTAGTGTCTCACGAAATCCACGCTCAGACGAGATTCTTCCGGTTGACTTCTTTTCCGGCCCTTTGGGCTTGAGGGGTTGTTGGTTTGGAGGATTGTCGACTCTGGGGACCGATCATTTGTGACTCAGCCGAGTGAGGCCACTTCAAGAGATGATGATGCCACACCTTCTGGGTATCGTATCATCATTTCTTGAAAGTCTGTGACGCTGGGAAGCGCATAGGATGCCAAACCTTGTCTGTGATTAGGTCCATACCTGTGAGTGGGGTCAGGTTATTGCAGGAAACCTTAACCTTCAGATTACCTGGTTTTCTTGACAGTGAATCAGTTTTATTGGTATCAGAGGGTTCTTATCATCAGAGATGTGGTTGTTCTCGACAGTGCCTAATTATTGGTCTTCTTCAGGGTTGTATTATCAGAGCAGTGTTGTGATTGTGTTGAAACAGAGCCTCGGTCTCGTCAGCAGCACAATCTTGATCCCTTGTTGCATGATTGCATTTTGCATTTTGCATACTCATTTGCATATCATTAACGTGTGTCTGTGTTGCAAGTGCATATATTATCCCCCGGTTCCGGTATTCTTGCCTTCTGTTGTGCTAGTATGGGATATTTGAAGAAAAATGTGGCCTACAAGCTCCCTACCCCAGATGTTGCTTTACTATTTAGTTTGGTTGCCTTGGCAGATGATACAGTGAGAGGGGAATTCAGGAAATCTTATGGGAAGCTGCTCAGTCTGGTTCGTAAACCTTCGGTCTATGAGTTGAATGGGTTGTATGCCTTGCTACAGTTCTATGACCCTCCATTGAGGTGCTTCACTTTTCCGGACTTCATTCTTGCACCTACATTAAAGGAGTATGCTGAGTTGTTGGGTGTACCTATTAAGAATCAGATGTCGTTTGTTCACATGGATGCTAAGCCTAATCTGGCTAATCTAGCTCTTGCTCTTCATCTGGATGCTTTTGAGTTGCTTCTGTCCAGTTGGAATGGGGTTCCTGGATTTTCTCTGCAGTTTCTAGTTGGGAAAGCCCAACAGTGTGCCAAAGACGGTTGTTGGATCGCATTCAACTCTATTCTTGCCCTCTGCATTTATGGCATTATCTTGTTTCCCAACATGCCAGACTTTGTAGACTTGGATGCCTTCCACATCTTTGCATTAGGGAATCCAGTTCCTACCTTGATTGGAGATGTATATCATTCCGTCCATTACAAGAACGAAAATAGAAGGGGTAAAAATGTATCGTGCTGTGTGCGCTTACTCTACAGATGGTTTGATAGTCACATGCCCAAGAAGAGTCTCTTTGCTTCATCTGCAGCCACAGTTGAGTGGTCTGAGCGCTTGATGGGCTTATCAGCAGAGAGTGTTGTTTGGTTTGATCGAGATATGCCTGGAACCGAAATCATATTCAGCTGCAGTGGGTTTCCGAATGTGCCTTTGATTGGAAGAAAGGGCTGTATTAACCATAATCCCTCTCTACTTGTCAGACAGTTTGCATATGCTTTGAGAGGTCCGCCAAAAGACAAAGAGGTGCAGGAATCTCTGTACCTCACAGGGCTCCTAGAGGGGGATATGTTAGCTAAGCTTCAGCACGCATGGAACGACGTCAGCAAACGAGGGAAAGCATTGTTAGGCAAGAGCAATAGCCAAGCTTACAGGTCATTTTCATTATAGGTCCATTTCATCACTTTGCACACTTCAAATTGAAATCTTTCCAACTTCAAACTTGCTCCAAATGGGGTCATTTGCTCAACCAAACATCAAGGAATCAAAGGTTTGGCTTGGATTGAAGAATCCCTAAAGAAATTTCCATGAAAAAGGCCTTAAAAGGGGAAAATCAAATTAAATTCATTTGGGAACATTTTGTACCAACCTTGTGCATTTTTTGAGTGTCAAATACATTTCAAACACAATGCCAACTTTGTATTTGAGATTTGAGCTCATTTTGGTGGCCATTTTCAAGCTTTCTTCAAGATTAAGTAACATATCCAAACCTTGCCATAAGATCAAATTAAGGAGCCATTCTCAGCCCCTGGATCAACCTACCTCAGATGCAAGCTAGATGAGCCATTTTTACAGCTTGACAAGGTGATTTTCGTGTACTTTTTGAAGTGGCCATAAGGTGAAAAAGTGAAATCCAATTGGGCTTAAGGAGCATAGAATTGGGCCTACTTGGTATCAGAATCCATCATACATATTCTCGGGATTACACACAAGCTTTCAGAACTGATTTTGGTGAGAGATTGAACAAGAACACATTGAGAGAAAGTGAGGAAAAAGTCAAATTTGTTTTTCACATTTTACTGAGTTTCAATCCAAATAAAACATTTCAAAAGTTTCCTTGAGGTTCATTGAACATTTCTGGGTGGATTATTGTAAGCTTCACTAACAAACTTAGCACTGTGGAAGCTTGATTCTAGGTTTTCTTTTAATCCAAATATCTTATTGTTTATGCATTGTTATCACGCCATTTTTATTTATTTGTAAACCTCTTGATGTGTAGATGGTTTCTGGATTGGTTTAATGGTTGTTCATGAGTTTTTATGTTTTGAGCTCTTTCCTTTTCTTTTTCGTTTTGTTTTATTTAAGCATGATCAATGAAAATGGGTGGTGGATTCATAATCTACATGACCTGGAGATCATTTTTGACTATTTATTTGCTCAATTTGGTTAAGTTTTGAGGCACCTGGGTTTTGGCCGTGACTGGTTCGTGATCCTTCGCCGGAGAAGACGACCGAAACAGTGGTTCCGGCCGTCTGGTTTTCCCTCCAAGGTTTGAACTCCACCAGAGCCACGTGGGTGTGTCCCCAGCCTTAGGATGTGCTTACTTTTTCATTTAATTGTTCTGATTAAGACCTATGGTGTTCCTTGTTTGACTTGCCACACACAATCACTCCAAACTCACTGTTTCACTTAAGTTTTGCCCTGAGCCACGTGTGTGAATGTGAATCCTTGGATTGGCATATTTTTTGATCCAACGTGCCTGAATGCTTTCCACCATGCGTGTGTGTTGACTCACCTCACTGAATCTTTTTGGCTCACAGTTTTTTGTTTGGACCTGGGTTGGGCTTGCTATTGGCACCCCCTGCGTACTGGACCATGGCTTTTTGAACTAAGTTGGGTTGCAGTTTGCACCACTCTTTTGTTTATTTTTATTTCTTTTTCTTTTTCTTTTTTTTATTATATCTTTTTAGATTTAAATCATTTTAAAATACTTCCAAGAATGTTAAAATTCCACAAAAATATTTTTTAGACTCCTTGAGATGCCCTCTGGTTTTAGGAAATTTTTATTTTATTTTTTGAATTATTTTTCAATTAAAAATGGAATTTAACATTGGAAGTGTTTTATTTGACCTAAATCTTGACATGTTTTGGTTTTTATTTTGTTTCTCTCATTTCCTTTTGATCCAATGAGTAAAATTCAATCCTCATATCAATGATGAGTTGATGAATTTTTGAGTACCATTTTGCCCCTGTTGGTTGACCTTTGAGTTGACTTTTGATGCACTTCATTTGACCCTTGACAATCCTCATTCACAATGGAACACCCTTGTGAATCAATTTCTTTGGTGGTGTTATGAATTGATTTTGATTGTAATCTCTTGGCCTCTGGTTGCCAACATGTTTATGAGCTTCTTGCATTTTATTTGATAATTTTTGAATCATTTTCCTAATTTTAGGGTAACTTGTAAGTCAAGTTACCTAAAGGGAGGTTCATACATACATCTTGACCTAGTTTGACTTGGATATGACATTTTTGGATACTTTGAGCTCTCAATGCCTTTTGATTCATGTTGCTAACATGTTAAGGATGATGTTTACTCATTTTTAGGTCATTATATTGTGTTTTGCTTGTTCATTTGATTGTTTACTTTTGAGTTTCCAATTAGGGTTTCTATGTGAAACATGTTTGCTTTCCTTTGGTAATTTGCTTGCATTTCCTTGTGGTTTAATTGCTTTTTCTTTTGAAAGATTTTATTTCATTTCCCTTGCTGTCCAATGACTTTGGAATATCAATTGAGGTAGCTTGGTCCCTCCTTTGGAGGTACTTGAAGCATGCCTAAAATGATGAATCCATGAGGACTTCTTTGTGCTTTCTTGTGCACCTTTCTTGTGATGCTCATGGTTGAGTGCACATTATGAGTTCCTTGTTGTCCTCATATAGCCTCCCATCCTCACTTTGTTTTAGGTCTTCTTTGCCTTTCATTTGTGTTTATGTTTTGGCATTATGGTTGATGTTGTTTGGTTTAGGCCATTTCATCCCATTTTTTATGCTCTTGTGTGTTTCTATTGATGCATTTCTGTTTCCTTTCATATCTTGCATTTATCATATTGTTGCTTGAGGTTGAGATGAGCTTGTGGAGGCTACTTCCCCACACCAATTTCCTCCCTCATTTTCCTACCATGTTTGCATTCTTGCATGTTTATGTTGTTTCCTGTTGTTTCCTTTGTCTCCTTTCCCTTAGAACCTCTAATCTCTCTTGTTCAAGGGAGGTTATGATAGACATTAGGATCTTAACCATGTATGATAAAATTAGGTAGAATTCCTTTATCTCAATCTTAGGATCACCATTGCATGACAACTTTAGGTTTGAGTTTAGTCCCCCTTTAGTGTCCTTTATCTTCTCATCTCAAAACAATCATAAAACACCTAATAAATGTTAATGATTATTGTTCGTTACGAGCCTTAAGCACTTGGGAAAGGATTGTTGAGGAGTTTCTCTTCAATGGTTTGGATGTTTAGTATAGCATCCTTTGGGTGATATGCGACGCATTCACTCCTAAGTCATAGTCTCTAGTGCGATATGAATTGCAAAACATTCAAAAACACTTCTTCTCTAAAAAACACAAAAGCAAATCATTCAAACTTCTTTTTGCCCTTTGGGGACTTTAATCTTGGAAAATAAATTTCATAAGGAGAGTTTTGTTTACTCTTGGTTCTATCGCAAACGATAACGCCTAAGTCTCCAATGGTCGAGCTGCATACACCAAACTGCTAGAACTACTTGTTAACCCTACTCGGGCCTAAAAACAGTTGAACAAACTTGTGTTCCCTTTTAGCCCGAACTACGTTTGCTCTGATATTTCATACCATATGAAAGTACGTAGGCACAAGACGTGATGTCTTGGCGAGCAACCTTCCGCCCTTTCACCCGTAGTTAGCCGAACTACGTTGACTCTGACTTCTCACTTCAGATGAGATACGTAGGCACAAAGCGCCGTTGCTTTGCCGAGTCACTTATTTTTCATTTGTCCTTGGGCCTTTAGCTAGATAGTTTCAATAACCCTTTTAGATAGACAATAAGCGTGGATCCCTTCGAGTACGATGGATGTGAGGGGTGCTAACACCTTCCCCTTGAGTAACCGACTCCCGAACCCGAGATTTGGTTGCAATGACCAATCTTAACTCTCTTTTTGTTAGGTTTTTTCTGAGCGTTTCCTTTCCCTCTCTTGGGATAAATAACGCACGGTGGCGACTCTTCTGTTATTGCCGGCCTCGATTTTCGCAATAGCGACAATGAGGGCTTGACTTGGTGCTATCCTTTAGATCATGGATGAATTATTGACTTGGACTTAATCTGGTGGCCACGATTCAATGTTATTTTGTGCTGAATTTCTGATAATCACGTGGCAACGTGTTAGCCTTAGGATGTTTTGACTTCGTCCATAATGTAAGGCTAGGATCTTGTTGAATCCCCTTTTAATGAAACATTGTGTTCAGCAGCTCGTATCACAACCATTGGATGGATTGACTAGTCTTAAGATAAGTGGCTGAGATTCAATTCTGTTTTGTGTTGAATTGTTGATGCTTGTGTGTCCTCACATTAGCCTTTGGATGTTTGACTGGTAATTGAATTGAATGGCTGAGATGTGGCCTCGTTGGTTGACTAACTTTAGATTTTGGATTGGGCCATTGCTACTTACACCCTCACACACCTGAGCCCAATAGAATGCACGCATATGGATTGATATCTGCACCTAGTCTTTTTTCAATTTTCTTTTCTTTTTCTTTATTTTTCGTTTATTAATTCTGTTTGCATTTTAACTCATGAAAAATACTTTTAACGCATCAAAAAATATATGAAACATATTTTTGCATAATTTAACATGTGATCGAATTTTACCAATTTTTAATTGAATTTTTAATTCATTTTCCAATTTAATTTTTCATTTTATTTTTAATATGTTCTTGTCAATAAGAAAATTGCATATCACAACTTCTTGATTTTATTTCTTGATCAAAACAGCAAATAAATTCATGAAATTTCTTGTGCATACTGTGGATATCTTGATTGATTTTAGGATATTTTTCTCTCTGATTTTTGATACCATTCGAGTAGGTTTTAGGTTGATCCTTTAAGACCCTTTCCTTTGCCTAATTCATAAGATACCCCTAAGACTTTTCCTTCTGTTGGCATAGCTGGGCTTAGATTTTTTCTCTCAAATTTTGACCCCTGGTTCCTAATACCAGAGGAGTACCCTAGGAATTTTCTTAGAAGTTTTAGGTTCATTTTACTATTGTTTAGGCATTTTCCTTTCTGGCCTATTCTTGTGTGGTTTCCAACTCTACTACTTGCCTAGTTTGCATTTTGTTTGAACTTTGTGCATTGCTTGTGCATCCAACTCTTGCATATTCATGTTGTAGACATCTTAAGACACTTATGTGATGAATTTCAAGTCTTAATCATGTTCATACCTTGCTCCTAACTTAGGCTTCCTTTAGGACTTTCCTTTAGCATTTCCTTGTGGATACCCTTGAATAACTTCCATCTTTACATGATTCTTTTGCCATTCCTTTGCTTATTCTTTTTTCACATCTTCTTCTTCAAAATTCCTCTTTGTACTACAATCTTAGGATCCTTCTTGTGAGAGCCCAGTTCTTCCTGTGGAAGAACTAAGGGCATTCCATAAAGAAGTTGAGCCTTTGATGGACTCTTGTGTTTGTACACATATTCTCCTTCTCTATCCTATAATCTTAGGATCCTTCTTGTGAGAGCCTAGTTCTTCTTGTGGAGGAACCAAGTTCATTCCATAAGAAGTTGAGCCTTTGATGGACTCTTGTGTTGATACACATTGAATATAGCGGGTTCCTTTGGTTCTCACTGTGCTTCTCTTCATTCATTCCTCTCTGTCCTACAATCTTAGGATCCTTCTTGTGAGAGCCTAGTTCCTCCTGTGGAGGAACCAAGTGCATTCCGTAAGAAGTTTGAACCTTTGTGGACTCCTGTGTTTTTACACATTGAACTTAGTGAGTTTAGTTCTCCTTTTGCTTTCCCATTATCTGGTTTATCATCTCCCCTGCATATTAGTCTGATTAGGTGCATTAGGATAGGCATTCTTTCTCTTATGTCCATGTTTGCATATAAAGGTTGAGGTGTCCTCCCTTTGCTTGTGTGTTTCTTTTCCCTTTGTGTTTGCTTGTTTGCATTAAAGGTTGAGGTGTCCCCCCTTTGCTTGTACTGTTGCATTGCATGTGCATCCATTCACACTTATATTTCATCTGCTTATTGACTTTAGCATTCTGTTTCTTCTTTCCATTGACATGTTCCCTTAGGATTCTCACTTCCTTGTTCAAGGATGGTGATGATAGACATTAGGGTTGATCAATTGCATGATAACAATTAGGATAGAATTCTCTTTCTAAACTCAACCTTAGGACCACCTTGCATGATAACTTTAGGGTTTTGATTAGTCCCCCTGTAGAGTCCTCTCTCTCTTCTCATCTTCAAACAATAATAAAACACCTAATAAAGGCTAATGAGTATTGTACATTACGAGCCTTAAGCTACTTGGGAAATAATAATTGAGCGGTCTCCTCTCAATCATCTAGAGTGTTAGCATATGTCCTTCAGACGATATGTGACACATTCGTTCCTAGGTCATAGTCTCTAGTGCAATATGAATTACAAACATTCATTCAAAACACTTCTCTAATAAAAGAAAAACACAAACATTCAAACCTCTTTTTTCCTCTGGGGCTCTGTTAATCAGGAAAATCTTTTTATATAAAAGAGTGTTGTTAACTCTTAGTTCTACTGCAAACGGTAACGCCTAAGTCTCCAACGAGCGAGCTGCATACACCAAACTGCTAGAACTACGTGTTAACCTTATTTGGGTAAAAAACAGTTGAACAAACCAGTGTTCTTTTTATCCCGAACTACGTAAGCTTTGATCTCTCATACCTGTTGAGAGTACATAGGCACAAGACGCGATGTCTTGGCGAGCAACCTTTCCCCCTTTCATTCGTAGTTAGCCGAACTACGTTGACTTTGATTTCTCGTACCAGACGGAAATACGTAGGCCCAGAGCTACAATGCTCTATCGAGTCCTATCCTTTTTCTTTTCTTTTGTCCCAGACCTTTAGTTAGATAGATAAACACACCCTTTTAGATAGACAACACAAGTGTGGATCCCGTTGAGTACAACGGACGTGAGGGGTGCTAACACCTTCCCCTTGCGTAATCGACTCCCAAACCCGAGATTTGGTTGCGATGACCGATCTTATCCTTTTTCGCTAGGTTTGTCCTGATGATTTCCTTTCCCTCCTTTGGGATAAATAACGATAGGTGACGACTCTTTTGTCTTTGCCAACACCTTTTTTTGCAGTAGCGACAACTGGCGACTCCGCTGGGGAAAACGTAACTGCTGGGGAATTTTCCCATCCCCTTTGTTGGGACCGTTTCTCATCCCCTATGCGAGTCAATACTAGCGCTTGTTTGTTTATCTTTTTGGGTTTTGTACATACGTGTTGAACTTTACTTTATCTTTATTTTCCCGCATTTACTTTTTCAGCATTATATCATTATTATTGTGCTGTCGTGGGGGGAGGGGGGGGGGTTGATACTGAGAGGTAATCCAGACCCAGACTTGAGTATAAACATAGCATTAGAAGCGGAAATTAGTGGTCAACCTATATGTTAGGCATGCACTAGTTCCCACAAAATTCGCGCTCAGACGAGATTCTCTTTGATGACTATCTTTCCAGCCCTGTGGGTTGTTGAAAGGATTTCAGATCTGAGGGTTGTCGACTCTGGGAACCTATCATTTGTGATTCAGCTAAGTGAGGCCTCTTCAGGGGATGATGATGCTAAACCAGAAATGGTGAACGTATCATCGTTTCTTGAAAGTCTGTGACGCTGATGAACGCATAGGATGCCGAGCCTTATTAGTGGATATGTCCATACCTGTGAGAGGGATTGGGTTATACAGGAAACCTTGAACTTCATACAACCTAGTTTTTCTTGACAGTATGAATCAGTGCTATTGATATAAGTGGGTTTCTATTATTAGAGTTGTGCTATGTTCTCGCCGAAGCAGAACTTTGGTCCTCTTCAGTCAACAACACAACCATCTTGATCCCCTGTTTGCATTTGCATTCTCATCCTGCATTTAACATAGACATGTTTGCATTTTACATCCTGCATTCTCATGTGCATCGTAGGTTGCTCTCAGTGACCTTGTGTTCTTATCTCTGCCTGGGGATTCTTCAGTAACAGGATTGAGAAGTTTAGTTTCCACGGACATTCAACCCAGAGGGAGCTATACAGAGTTATGGAGAAAGTTCGAGCAGAGCTGAGAGAAGTTCAGGGCCAGATGGGGCAGTTCATGTTGGACATGCAAGTTTTACGTTTGGATCAAGAGAGGCTCAGAGAGGAGAACTAGCAGTTGAAGACTCAAGTGGGCTTGATCATGGAAGTGATAAGGAACGTGCTCAGAAAAGAAGGTGATCAAGTTCTTGAAGCGGCGACCAAAATGCTTGTTCCATTGTTGTCTGAGGAACCTATACCAAGGCATGATAATCCTAGAAGATCCTCTGCACAACTTGAAGCTCAAGAATTTTCCCATCAGCGGTCACGTCAAGTTTCTCAGGATAACCCTAGAAGATATGGTCAAAGGATGAAACTACTTGACAGGATCCTCGATCCCATACCTATGGAATATGCCCAGTTGCTGCCACTCTTGTTCCAGCTCCATTTGGTTAAGCCTCGTACTTTGTCTACATTGACTGGAGAGATACCACCTGACTTTGATGTCAATGTGTTGCACCCCAAAATTTGCCCAACCTCTTTTCTTACTTGGTTTATGTTTCATTGCATTAACATTTTCATAGTTATATCATTTGCATATCATGATACCATTCATATAGAAGGGGATCAAGTGCAATTCTTATTAAGAGAAGCCTAGCAAGAGGTCTTATTCAAGATTGAGAAGTTATCAAAGTCATCAGGAGGTAATTTGTGTGCCTAAGAGTTTAGATGCTTGCATAAAGATTTTCTCCTAACTTGAGGATCAATTGAAGACCATCAGAGGGATGTGAGGTTTTGAATATGAGAAGAGGATGTGTATGGAGCTCATAGAATGCCTAGAGGGCCATGGGAGAGCTCAAGCAAGTCATTGTGTCAAATGCAAGAGCCATAGTTGAGGTGCAAGCAATTAGGGTTTCATCTGGGTCAATCCTAGGTCAACTGTGCAATTGAAGAGTATCAAAGCCTACTTTTAGGTCATGGAGTTCATGAAATGATATTTTGATACCTTTGTGGTGTTGTGCCAAGATCAAGTCAAGAAGGGTCAAGAGTGTGGGAAGTTGCTAAATTAGGGTTTCAGTGTAAAATCCCCTGTCTAGTGCCTAACTTCAAGACCACATAAGTCGAGATGCAAGTTTCAAATGGATCTTTGGCCAACACTAAACTTGTAGATAATCTCAATACCTTTTATTTGAGTACTATAAGTCTTCAAGTTGATTTATAGAACTCAAGTTATGGTCCAGACAAGTTACAAGTCCTCAAATGTCTCTGAAATTTGTTTGTGAAAATCATCTGACTTCAAAGCTATTTTTGACCTAGAAGAATGTTTCACCTGAACTTTTGGCCAACATGAAAGTTGTTCCTCATGATCTTAGCTTTCTAAATTGTACTAGAAGTCTTACATATGATTTGTAGAACTCAAGTTATGAGGTTTACAAGTTAGGGGTATTTTGGGAAAGTGAGATTATAGGCCATTTTCAATCATAGGTCAAAATCTCCAACTTTCACTTGTCAAATGGATTTTTGTTCAACATGGAACTTGTTCAAAATGTGGTTTTTAGGCTAACCATGAAGTCATGATGAATTTATTTGGCTCATGTCAAGATTGGTTTGGAATGGCTTAAAAAGGGAGATTTTCAAAGGATTTAAAGTTGGAAAATTCAAATTAATGGTTAAGTGACCAAAACATGTCAAATAAGTACTCATTTTGATTGGAAATTTCATTTCAAACACAATTACATTGGTAGATTTTTGAGTTAGGGCAGAATTTCACAAGTTATCATTTGGTTTCTTCATATGCAAGTTACATGACCAAACCACTCACCAAGGCATTTCAAGTGTTCCTTTTTGTCCCATTGCACTCACAAGGCATTGTGCAAGTGATTAGAAGCTTCTAGAGCAAGCTGGGATGGCAAATTCGTGACTGTCATGTGCAATGTTGAAGAGAAAAACAGAAAATTGAAATTGCTGATGTGGGCTTGGATTGGACCTTTAAAGCCCATAGGCACACTCTATATAAGATTTTGATGATTCTAGACTCGGTTTGGTGCAGTTTTCGTGGCTGAAGCAGAGATAGCAAGTTCAGTTGCAAGAAAGCAAGAGCAAATCGTGATTTGAGGTCAAGGCAGAATCAAGAACAATTGAAGGTTTCTTTAGCTTCCTCTTGCATCCTTGAGTGATTCTGGAGAGTTTTGAAGCTTGATTCGTGCTCTAGATACCTCTGTTCATAGATCTACACCAGGTATGTAAACTTCAGATTTCTCACAATTCTAGGAAGATGTAGTTCATATTGTGCATGTG
This sequence comes from Lathyrus sativus, assembly GCA_963859935.3. Taxonomy (NCBI): domain Eukaryota; kingdom Viridiplantae; phylum Streptophyta; class Magnoliopsida; order Fabales; family Fabaceae; genus Lathyrus; species Lathyrus sativus. Next base: position 272,454,035 of record OZ012741.1, read on the forward strand.
GTTAGGATCTAGTTGATACATAGATCGTTTCTGGATCAAAATTGGAGCAATTAGAGACAATGTAGGTTGAAGTGCAATTTCTGTTTGGACACGATTTAGTTTGATCTTAAGGAATTAAGTGAAATTGGATAGATCAGGTTAACGTATGGAGTGTGAGGATCATTTCTATGCAATTAGATTGTGATTTGGTGATGATCAATTTGGTTGTGATCTCTGAAACTTGAATCTTGTTTTGAAACCTGATGAGAGTTAGACAATTTGGATAAGATATCTGAGATCCTTGTGAGATTCTGAGCATTTTCATGTAAGGTTTGATGAGCTTTGGTTGCCTGTGAGTACTTGCTTGCCGGAGAAGACGACCGGAGGTCTTCTCCGGCCACCACACTTGAGTTCCCTCCGTTTGGCATTTGAATTGAGGAAGATGAAGTATGAGCCATCAGATCTGGTTGAAACCAAGACTTTGTAGCATCATCCAACGACTGTGTTATGTTTTCATTTTGTTGACTTCTGACTCTAAAACGCTGTCGTTTCATTAAATGAGGTGGCACGCCCCTGAGCCCTCAGATCAGCTGACCAGTCTATGAATCCAACACCCCATGTTTTATCTTCAGTTTTAATTTCTTTTATTTCATATTTGATTTTATTAAATGCATATTGATTCCAAAAATCACAATAAATCTATTTTTAATCAGAAAAATATTTTAAAAATATCTCCATGCTCCTCTCTCAATTTGTGATTTTCTAGGCTCAATAAATTGCATTTTCTTGCATTTTTCAATTTAATTTGCATTTTTCTCTTTTATGTTATTTCTTTAATTTTGCATAATTGACTATCTGCCTTGTTGATTTTGGTTTGAGCATTTGGTTTGGTTTCTGAATTTGATTTTTGAGTATGTTGTAGGTTAGATGTGCATGCTCCCTTAGGATTTTTATTAGATTTTTTTTACAATTGTAGGTTCTGTTTTAGGTGAGATGTTTAGAGCCTTCCCAACTTATGGTTTATCTTGACACAACTCAAATTAGGATTTATTTCGTGGACCTAGAAGTTGATTTAGGCTTTGATATTTGAACCTTGTAATGTTAAAACATGCATGTTCCCTTAGGAAATTTATTAGATTTTTACAACATAGTTTTCTATTTTAGATAGAATTTGCAAGTAGGGGTTGCTTTTGGTGTTCCTTCTTTGGTGCCTTGCTTTGTGTGATCTTGTTGGTGGCTTTGGAGCTTGGAGAGCTTGATTTCCTTTTTGGAGGAGGTATTGGACATCTTGTAGCTGCTGTGGATTGGCTTGTGGAGCATAATTTGGAGTTTTCTTTCTCTTTTAGGAGCTTTTTAGAAGCTTATAGGATTAAGATTTTAGGAAGAGCCATTAGAACTAGTTCTTTTCTTTTCCTCAAAAATAGAATGCATTGTTTGCTTCTATCCTCATCCCATGATGCAAAGTCCTATTAAGGAAGCTCCATCTCTCATTTGGAGGGATGAGTGGCATGCCTTAATGAGTACAACTTTTGAGGATGCACTTTCTTTCCATGTTGGTTCCTGATGAATTCCTTTGGTGTTAATCAGGTTTTCTAGCATTGTAACTTGATCTCGATGATGATTTCTCTTCTTGTGGAGCTTGATAGAGTTTGAAGATGAAGAATTGAAGAAGCTTGAAGATAGGAGTTAACTTGAAGATGAAGACTCTTTGCTGTCAATTCAATTTTGCTGACCAGAGCTGCTGTTAAAGGTTGAAGTTGCTGTCTTAGAAGATTGTTGCTGCTGCTTGGGCTGCTTCCTCTGTTTTTTCTTTTGTTGTATTGTCTGTTTGCTTGTGTTACTTACCTTTAGGTTTGAGGTGGAGCTTGTCTCCCCTTGCCTGTTGTTTTCTTAGGTTTGAGGTTGAGCCGGACTCCCTTGCCTTGCTTGTACTGTTGTATAGCATGCATTTTACTGTTTACTGTTTACTGCTTGCTTTCTTTTGCTGTTTTCCCCTAGGATCTCTGATTTCCTCTGTGCAAGAGGGAATTATGACAGACATTAGGTTTTTAAACCATGCATGATAACTGTAGGTAGATTCCCTTTCAACCGTAGTTTTAGGGCGTCTTTCTCTTCTCATCTCAAAACAATTCAAAAATACAGTAATAAGGTTAATTAAAGTCGTACGTTACGAGCCTTAAGCTATCTGGGAAAAGGTTGGTGGAGGGTCTCTCTCCAGTAATCTGGATGTTTAGTGTGGTACCCTTTGGGTGACATACGAAGCATTCACTCCTAGGTCATAGTCTCTAGTGTGATGGATATTGCGAACATCCTAAAAAACAGTTCTTTCGTAAAAAAATTCAAACAAACAATCAAACTCTGTTTTGTCCTCTTGGACCCTTAATCTAGAAAACCCTTTCATAAGGAGATAAAAAACTGTCAGACAAGCTTGTGTCTTCCGTAGCCCGAACTACGTTTGCTCTGATCTTTCATGCCGTATGAAAGTACATAGGCACGAGATGCGACATCTCGGCGAGCAACCTTCCCCCCTTAACCTGTAGTTAGGCGAACTACGTTGACTCTGATTTCTCGTTCCAGACGGGAATACGTAGGCATAAAGTGCGATACTTTGCCGAGTCATTTTCTTTTCTTTTAGACCAGACCTTTAGAGTAGATAGATAAACACACCCTTAGATAGAAAACAAGCGTGGATCCCGTCGAGTACGACGGACGTGAGGGGTGCTAATACCTTCCCCTTGCGTAACCGACTCCCGAATCCAGGATTTGGTTGCGATGACCATTCCTTTCCCTCTTTGCATTAGGTTCTCTCTAAGCGTTTCCTTTCCCTCTTTTGGGATAAATAACGCACGGTGGCGACTCTTCTGTCATGGCCGGCGCCGATTTTCGCAGTAGCGACAGCTGGCGACTCCAACGGTTCCCTATGCGAGTCAATCCTAGTGCTTGTTTTCCCGTCTGGGGTTTTGTATGTATTTATCTTTCTGTCTTTACTTTCAGTACTATATATTATTGTTATTGTGGTGTGGGTAGAGGGTTAGTTTGAGAGATAAGCCGGACCTGGGCTTGAGTGCACATAGGCTTAGAAGTAGAGAGTAGTGGTTAGCCTGCTTGCTTTGCTCGCACCAGCTAGCTACCAAATCTGCACTCAGACGAGATTCTCTTTGATGGTATCTTGCCTGACCCTTTGGGCTCGAAAGGTTGTTGGATTTGAGGGTTGTTGACTCTGGGGACCTATCATTTGGGATTCGGCTAAGTGAGGCCTCTTCAAGGGATGATGATGCCACACCTTCTGGGTATCGTATCATCGTTCTTGAAAGTCTGTGACGCTGATGACCGCATATGATGTCGTACCTCGTCTGCGAGTTAAGTACATACCTATGAGGGGTAGGTGGGTCTTTTTGCAGGAAAACTCTGGCCTCAGAACACCTGGTTTGTCTCTGTCAGTGAGAATTGGTTATGAGGGTTCTTTTGTGGTTGGTTTTGTTTGAGCAGAAGATCTGATGGTTCTCAAGCTGCAGTATAACACATCACAGTTCTTCATCATTGCACTTGATCCCCTGTTTGCATATGCATTTGCATTTTCATGTTTGCATTTCATTAAAGTGTATTTATGTTGCAGGTGTGCTTTTTCCCCCTCAGATTCTAGTATTCTTCTTGCCTGACATGGAGTCCCTGAAGAAGACAGTTGCTTACAGGTTGCCTTCTCCAAATATCAGTTCCTTGTTGTGGTTGGTTGCTCTAGCAGATCAGAGAGTGAGGGCTGAGTTTAGAGAGTCTTATGGGAAATTGCTCAGTTTGGTGTGCAGACCCTTTGTGTTTGAGATGACTAGATTGTATACCTTGATGCAGTTTTACGAGCCTCAGTTGAGATGCTTCTTGTTCCCTGATTTTATTTTGGCCCCTACTTTGGAGGAGTATTATGATATGCTGGGAGTGCCTGTGTTAGATCAGATGCCTTTTATTCACGAGGATACTGAGCCTGAGTTGGCTAAGCTTGCTGAGATTGTCAGTTTAGATGCTTCTGAGTTCCCTGGAGGTTTGGTCAAGCTGAATGGAGCTTATGGTTTTCATCTTTCTTGCTTGGTTGAGAAGGCTATGCAGTGTGCGAAGGATGGATGTTGGATTGTCTTCAATGCTATTCTGGCTGTTTGCATTTATGGGATTGTATTGTTCCCTAACTTGCCTGATTTTGTTGACTCAGATGCTTTCTTTATTCTTGCCTCGAAGAATCCGGTACCTACTCTCTTGGGTGACGTTTATCATTCTATTCACTATAAGAATGAGAAGCGTCGGGGAAAGAATGTTTCTTGCTGTGTACCTCTTCTATACAGGTGGTTTCAGGGACATCTTCCTAAGAAGGGACCTTTTGTTAATACTGCCGGTACTTTAGATTGGTCTTCCCGATTGATGGGATTGTGTGCTGAGAACATTGTTTGGTTTGATCGGAACCTGCTCGGAGTAAATATTATATATAGTTGCAGTGGCTTTCCGAACGTTCCTTTGATTGGACAGAAAGGTTGTATTAACTATAACCATTCTCTGCTTGTGAGACAATTTGGCTATGCTTTGAGGGACTCTCCGGTTGAAGACGAGATACAGGAATCTCTGTATCTCACGGGTTTATTAGATGGAGATGTTTTGGTCAGATTGAGGCATGCTTGGGGTAATGTTCACAGAAGAGGGAAGACATTGCTTGGCAAGAGTGACAGTCGAGCTTATAATCCTTATCGGCTCTGGATCCATGAGAGAGTTAGGACTTCTTTGATGCCATATCCTGCTGTAGAGCCTTTGTATCTTTCGGTGATTGAGGAACCTATTTCAGTAGAGATTGAGAAGTATAACAAGCTGTTGGCTGAAAAGGAAGAATTGCAAAGAGCAAATGAAGAGTTAGAGAAAGAGATTTTCCAGCTTCGACATGAGAAGAGTGAGGCAACCTTCACTTTGAAGAAGCAGACTGAGATGATTGATAGGTTGGGTTCAGATTTGACTGAAGAGACCAGCAGGAGAGAGAAGGTTGGAGTAGCCTTGAATGGTGTTAATAGTGTGCTTGCTACTAAGAAAGAGCTTTTGAATAAGGCTTATTCTCGACTTTCCAAATGGGAATTTTTGTGGAATGCCACGCTTACTAGCCGGAAGGAGCGTGAAGATGAGTTGAAGCTTCCGATTTCCCGGTTAGAGGAGCAGCTCAGCGCTAAGGATGCGAAGATTGCTGAAGAGGCATCTCTTAGACGTGACGGTGAGTTTAGAGTGAGCAACATGGTCAAAGAAATTAGGGGTTGTGAAATGATGGCTGGCTTCAAGAGATGCATGCTGGATGAGTGTTTTGGCAAGGGAGCCTGTGTAGAGGATGCCAAAAAGCTGAGATCCACTGTTAGGCGACACGCATTACTGATACAGGAACTGCTCTCTAGACCAGGTCATCCGGAGACGTTGAGGTTATTGGGAGATGTCCGGGCGCGCCATCCGTCCTGATTTATCTTTGTTTTTCTCTTGTAGTATGTTATTCGTGATTGTATTTTGACCATCGCCAGGCTTGTTGGCCGAGGTCTTTCCAGTTGTATTCGGTTGTATCTTTATACTCTGCCTCTTGGCATTTGTTTATGTATGAGGTTTCTGATTCTGCGCTTGCTTACTTGGGACTCCATTGTTGTTATGGCTTCTTCTCCGGAACTAGAATCGGGGGGGGGGGGGGGGGGGGAATTAACCTATTGCATATTTACATGTGTGCATTTGCATCTTCATATTGCATGGCAGGTACCTTTTTTGAGCTCGAATCTTATCTCCTGCGTCTTTCAGGTTGTTTCAAGATTGACGAACAGAGAACTCACCGGTACGCTATAAGAAGCAAGAGTAAGAAGATCATGGATCAGGTACAAGCTGAGATGCAGGAGATCCGGGATAGGTTGGCCCAATTCATGCAGGCTATGGAGGCTATGGCCAAAGGCCAGGAACATCTTCAAACTCTGGTGCAACCGCTGCTGGCGCGAGCGGCTGGTAATACTGAATATAACTCTGTTCATGTTGAGACCCCTCGTAGGGAGGAAGTGATACCAAATGCTGGTGAGACTGGTACTGGCAATGGCAACGACAACGCTGGTAACGGATATGCTGATAATGGCAATGGGAACATGGAAACCAACAGGAATGTTGGTATCAATACTGGTTTCGGTGATAGCAATCAGGGTTTTGGCTTTGGTAATCAGGATGGCAATGATGACTTTAATAATCAAGGCTTCGGCAACGGAGGGTTTGGCGATAACAATCAAGGTTATGGGAATAATGGCTACGGCAATGCTGGGTTTGGCAATGTGAATACCAATGGTGCCGGGATGGGTCCTTTCAATGTTGGTTTCGGACCAAGCGGGGCTAATCAAGGATTTGGTAATAGAGGACATGGTCCTAACTTTAATCAACAAGGATATGGTCGTAATGCTGCTTATGACGGGTATGGTAATGAGGGTCCATACTGGGACAGAGACCGTCAGGAAGATGCCTTTTCTGGGCAAGGCATGGGTTCTGAAGGTCCCACTGATAATGATCGGAGGATTAAAATGCTAGAGGAACAGATAAGAGGTATAGCCAATCAAAATTCTACAGGTTTGGACATGGCCACCATGGGGCTGGTTCCTGGGCTGAGAGTGCCATTGAAGTTCAAAGCTCCCACTTTCGATAAATATAAAGGGGATACATGCCCTTGGGTTCATGTGCGTTCATATTACCGGAGGATGTCTGCTTACTCTGATGATGAGAAGATGCTTATGCATTTTTTCCAAGATAGTTTGTCAGGACCATCGCTGAAATGGTACATGGGACTAGAGCCTGCACAGATCGGAAGTTGGAAAGAATTGGCGGATGCTTTCGTCAGACATTACCAATACAACAGTGACCTCGCGCCAAATAGGGTCCAGCTTCAAAGTCTTTCACAAAAGAATGGGGAGAGTTTCAAGGAGTATGCCCAGCGTTGGCGTGATCTGGCAGCAAGGGTCCAACCACCTATGGTTGAAAGGGAATTGATTGATATTTTTGTTGGAACATTTTCTAGGATGTATTATGATAAATTGCTCAATTGCTCGATGGGTAGTTTCTCTAACATGATACTCATGGGAGAACGGATTGAAAATGGCATTAAAATTGGTAAGATTCAAGCTGGTGAATCGACCTCAGCTGGAGGTGCAAAGGTCTTTGGTGGTAGAAGAAAAGGAGACGCCAGTGCAGTGTATGGTGGTCGAGGACGAGGTAGAGGTAGGAATCAGTATATTCAATAACAGGTTGCTAGTGTGACGATTCCTATACCACAACAATGACAACAACCACAGCAACAACAACAACAACAAAGGCAGAATCCTTTTCAGAGAAGGGTTCAGAATGGGAAGCCAAAGAGGGTATTTGATACACCTCCGTCAGCGTATGCAGAACTGCTTCAAACGCTGTTAGGTTTGAATCTGGTTGAGAAGAGAACGTTGGACCCGCCCACAGGAGCGCTTCCTTACGGGTATGATGCTAGTAAGCATTGTGAATTTCATTCTGGGGCACCCGGACATGATATCGAGAGTTGTCATGCTTTTAAACACAAAGTCCAAGATTTGATTGATAGTAAAGTCATTAACTTCAGTCATGATGGTCCCAATATTGTACAACAACCAATGCCGAATCATGGAGCGAACGCTATTTTGACAAAAGAAAATTTGGATTTGATTATGGATGTAAATGATCTGAAGACGCCTTTAAGCTATGTTAAAAGCAGATTTTTGAAGGGGGAGGTCTTCCCCGGATGTGATGAGTACTGTTTGGATTGTTGGACCCGACCAGAGGGTTGTATTGATTTGAAGAGAGGTATTCAGGCCATGATTGATGAGGGAACTTTACAATTCGACCGTACTGCTGTTGAGACACCTGGTGAGGTAAGATTTGAAAAGCAGGGTGAGGTCGCAACAGTTACAATTCCATGAAAGACTATTACGATATCAACGCCCGCCAAGCGGCCAACTATCACGATAACCAAAGCAGGGCCCATTCCTTATGAAAGTACGAAAGCCATTCCGTGGAATTATGGGTTGGAAGCTTTTTGCAATGGGGAAAAGATTAAGGTGGATAGCCAGCCGGCAGGGGCAGTGGGCAATCTGGTTGGAGCGGGAGGCATGACCCGTAGTGGTAGGATTTTCACTTCACCTGAAATTGAGGCTGAGAGGATTGCTAAAGGAAAAGCCAAAGTGAATGAAGGAGGACCTTCCCAGTCAAAAGAGAAAGAAACATCGATCAAGGATGTAGAAGAGTTTATGAGGTTGATTCGCAAAAGTGACTATAAGATTGTGGAGCACTTGCAGCAGACGCCCTCCAAAATTTCAATACTATCTTTGTTGCTTTGTTCCGAGGCTCATCGGAATGCCTTGTTGAAAATCTTGGACACATCTTTTGTACCTCAGGAAGTAACTGTTAATCAGCTTGATGGGGTACTGGCGCATGTGAATGCCGGACAAAGCCTGGGATTTACTGACTTTGATTTGACGCCTAGAGGTCGGGATCATAATATGGCTTTGCACATTTCAGTGGAATGTCGGGGCACTGTTATGTCGCACGTTCTTGTAGACACCGGATCATCTTTGAATGTGTTGCCTAAGAAGGCTATGATGAAGCTAGATATCCGAGGAATCATATGCACGCCAAGTGACTTGGTCGTGAGAGCTTTCGATGGGACCAGAAGGTCGGTGTTTGGGTCCATAACATTGCCACTCCAGGTAGGGCCAGAAGTGTTTGACACTGTGTTCTACATCATGGACATACATCCAGCTTACAGCTGTTTACTTGGGGGACCATGGATACATTTTGCAGGGGCTGTGACGTCCACGCTGCATCAAAAGCTTAAATACATGGTCGGTGACAGTGTTGTTACTATTTGTGGAGAGGAGGACATTCTAGTTAGTCATCTTTCGTCATTCAAGTACGTCGAAGTGGATGGGGAGATCCACGAGACGCCATGCCAAGCCTTTGAAGGGTTGCAGATCAAGGACAAGTCTCATATCTCTAGTAAAGGGCCAGAGGTGGCCATGTCTTCGTACAAAGACGCTCAGGTAGTGGTTTAGGCTGGAGCAACCAAAGGATGGGGCCAAGTCTTAGAAATTCCTGTCAAGATGGACAAGTTTGGGTTGGGGTATCGCCCGACGTCGTCATCTTCCACATCAGGCGTGCCAAAGTTCAAAGGGCCAGTGGTGATCACTCCAGGTGGAGTCTGTTATGAAACGATTAGTGCTGTTTCCGATGCTGAAGACGGAGATAGTGACTGCGATATGGACTCGTGGATCAAGCCCAGCGTGCCAGGACAGAGCCTATGCAACTGGTCTATCCAGGAACTTGTCCAAGTGACTACAAAACAGTAATGATTTGTTTTCTTGATTATTGTATAATCCTGTGTCCTACCTGGGGCATAGTGATTCTGTTTTTAGGGCTACTTGCTTATGTGTGTACTTTGTTTAATCATTAAATAAAGGCGTTTTTCTCATGCAAATTTTGTGATCTTTGTTTTTCCTGTTTTTGCTTTAATAATAAAATGGCAACGTGGTTATGTGCTTTATTTGCGTTATTTGAAGCATTTAACCATTCTCATTGCAGGATTCATATTTCATACGACACCGATCACGAACTTCCTATAACTCGCTTCGACTTCAGCACCCGATATTTCAAGCAGGAGAAGAGATTGTTGAGGATAATGACTTATCAGAAGAGCTGACTCAACTTTTGAAACAAGAAGAGAGAATCATTCTGCCTCATCAGGAGGAAATTGAAATTATCAACGTGGGGTCCGAAGAGGTTATCAGGAATATCCGGAGAGGGGCTGCACTACAAAGTGATATCAAGCAAAGTTTGATCGAGATGCTTCGAGAGTATAGTGATATCTTTGCTTGGTCTTACGAAGACATGCCTGGGTTGGATACTGATATGGTGGTTCACCATTTGCCATTGCGTGAGGAATGTCCGCCGGTTAAGCAAAAACTCAGAAGAATTAGACCAGATATGGCCGTGAAAATTAAAGAGGAAGTTCAAAAACATTGGGACGCCGGTTTTCTGGCTGTTACAACTTATCCCTCATGGGTCGCCAATATAGTACCTGTACCAAAGAAGGATGGTATGGTGCGGATGTGCGTGGACTATCGAGATTTGAATAGGGCGGGCCCAAAGGACGACTTTCTGCTTCCTCATATGAATGTGCTGGTCGACAACACCGCTCAGTTCTCTGTGTTTTCCTTCATGGACGGCTTTTCGGGCTATAAACAGATAAAGATGGCGCTGGAGGATATGGAGAAAACAACTTTTATTACTCCGTGGGGAACGTTCTGCTACAAAGTGATGCCCTTTGGTTTGAAGAACGCCGGGGCAACATATCAGCGAGCTATGACAACACTCTTTCATGACATGATGCATAAAGAGATCGAAGTCTAATTGGACACGATTTAGTTTAATCTTAAGGAATTAAGTGAAATTGGATAGATTAGGTTAATGTATGGAGCGTGAGGATAATTTCTATGCAATTAGATTGTGATTTGGTGATGATCAATTTGGTTGTGATCTCTGAAACTTGAATCGTGTTTTGAAACCTGATGAGAGTTAGACAATTTGGATAAGATATCTGAGATCCTTGTGAGATTCTGAGCATTTTCATGTAAGGTTTGATGAGTTTTGGTTGCCTGTGAGTACTTGCTCGCCGGAGAAGACGACCAGAGGTCTTCTCCGGCCACCACACTTGAGTTCCCTCCGTTTGGCATTTGAATTGAGGAAGATGAAGTCTGAGCCATCAGATCTTGTTGAAACCAAGACTTTGTAGCATCATCCAACGGCTGTGTTATGTTTTCATTTTGTTGACTTCTGACTCTAAAACTTTGTCGTTTCATTAAATGAGGTGGCACGCCCCTGAGCCCTCAGATCAGCTGACCAGTCTACCAATCCAACGCCCCATGTTTTATCTTCAGTTTTAATTTCTTTTATTTCATATTTGATTTTATTAAATGCATATTGATTCCAAAAATCACAATAAATCAATTTTTAATCAGAAAAATATTTTAAAAATATGTCCATGCTCCTCTCTCAATTTGTGATTTTCTGGGATCAATAAATTGCATCTTCTTGCATTTTTCAATTTAATTTGCAATTTTCTCCTTTATGTTATCTCTTTAATTTTGCATAATTGACTATCTGCCTTGTTGATTTTGGTTTGAGCATTTGGTTTGGTTTCTAAATTTTATTTTTGAGTATGTTGTAGGTTAGATGTGCATGCTCCGTTAGGATTTTTATTAGATTTTTTTTACAATTGTAGGTTCTGTTTTAGGTGAGATGTTTAGAGCCTTCCCAACTTATGGTTTATCTTGACACAATTCAACTTAGGATTTATTTAATGGACCTAGAAGTTGATTTAGGCTTTCATATTTGAACCTTATAATGTTAAAACATGCATGTTCCCTTAGGAAATTTCTTAGATTTTTACAACTTAGGTTTCTATTTTAGATAGAATTTGCAAGTAGGGGTTGCTTTTGGTGTTCCTTCTTTAGTGCCTTGCTTTGTGTGATCTTGTTGGTGGCTTTGGAGCTTGGAGAGCTTGGTTTCCTTTTTGGAGGAGGTATTGGACATCTTGTAGCTGCTGTGGATTGGCTTGTGGAGCATAATTTGGAGTTTTCTTTCTCTTTTAGGAGCTTTTTAGAAGCTTATAGGATTAAGATTTTAGGAAGAGCCATTAGAACTAGTTCTTTTCTTTTCCTCAAAAATAGAATGCATTGTTTGCTTCTATCCTCATCCCATGATGCAAAGTCCTCTTAAGGAAGCTCCATCTCTCCTTTGGAGGGATGAGTGGCATGCCTTAATGAGTACAACTTTTGAGGATACACTTTCTTTCCATGTTGGTTCCTAATGAATTCCTTTGGTCTTCATCAGGTTTTCTAGCATTGTAACTTGATCTCGATGATGATTTATCTTCTTGTGGAGCTTGCTAGAGTTTGAAGATGAAGAATTGAAGAAGCTTGAAGATAGGAGTTAACTTGAAGATGAAGACTCTTTGCTGTCAATTCAATTTTGCTGACCAGAGCTGCTGTTAAAGGTTGAAGTTGCTGTCTGTAGAAGATTGTTGCTGCTGCTTGGGCTGCTTCCTCTGTTTTTTCTTTTGTTGTATTGTCTGTTTGCTTGTGTTACTTACCTTTAGGTTTAAGGTGGAACTTGTCTCCCCTTGCCTGTTGTTTTCTTAGGTTTGAGGTTGAGCCGGACTCCCTTGCCTCGCTTGTACTGTTGCATAGCATACATTTTACTGTTTATTGTTTACTGCTTGCTTTCTTTTGCTGTTTTCCCCTAGGATCTCTGATTTCCTCTGTGCAAGAGGGAATTATGACAGACATTAGGTTTTTAAACCATGCATGATAACTGTAGTTAGATTTCCTTTCAACCGTAGTTTTAGGGTGTCTTTCTCTTCTCATCTCAAAACAATTCAAAAATACAGTAATAAGGTTAATTGAAGTCGTACGTTACGAGCCTTAAGCTATCTGGGAAAAGGTTGGTGGAGGGTCTCTCTCCAGTAATCTGGATGTTTAGTGTGGTACCCTTTGGGTGACATACGAAGCATTCACTCCTAGGTCATAGTCTCTAGTGCGACGGAGATTGCGAACATCCTAAAAAACAGTTCTTTTGTAAAAAAATTCATACAAACAATCAAACTCTGTTTTGTCCTTTTGGACCCTTAATCTGGAAAACCCTTTCATAAGGAGATAAAAAACTGTCAGACAAGCTTGTGTCTTCCGTAGCCCGAACTACGTTTGCTCTGATCTTTCATGCCGTATGAAAGTACGTAGGCACGAGATGCGACATCTCGGCGAGCAACCTTCCCCCCTTAACCCGTAGTTAGGCGAACTACGTTGACTCTGATTTCTCGTTCCATACGGGAATACGTAGACATAAAGTGCTATACTTTTATGAGTCATTTTCTTTTCTTTTAGACCAGACCTTTAGAGTAGATAGATAAACACACCCTTAGATAGAAAACAAGCGTGGATCCCGTCGAGTACGACGGACGTGAGGGGTGTTAATACCTTCCCCTTGCGTAACCGACTCCCGAATCCAGGATTTGGTTGCAATGACCAATCCTTTCCCTCTTTGCGTTAGGTTTTCTCTGAGCGTTTCCTTTCCCTCTTTTGGGATAAATAACGCACGGTGGTGACTCTTCTGTCATGGCGAGCGCCGATTTTCGCAGTAGCGACACAATGCCCATTGCGACTTCCACTCAGGAGGACAGAGGCACAACATCGCAAACTGTAAAGCTTTTAAGCATAAGGTTCAGGACCTGATTGACTCGAAGGCAATTAAATTCGTGTCGGGCGGCATTAATGTATCAAGAAAAGTTATTCCCATTCCCCCACCTGAAGCCGTAGTAGGTCAGGAGTATATCCTACAATCTTTGGTGTCAGAATCCCCCTGCCCACAGCTGCTGCATGTTCTTGGGTCAAGCTTGAGGATGAAAGCGCCTGAACAAAGAGGGTCCTCAATGATTCAAACCCAGTCTCCGGATGTTTCTACTGTTCAAAATCCACGGCCTTTCGAGTCCTTGCAGCAAAACTATCAGTGCCAAAACCAGAGTAGGCCTCACAACAACTTGAAATGAAGGAAGGCTCCTCTTCCTCCAGTGCCTATGACATACAGTCAGCTGCTGCCACATCTGATTCAACACTCTTTGGTGGAGCCCAAGACTCTCAAACCGGTGCCAGAACCGTACCCTCCCGAATATGATCCCAGTGCTCAATGTGGATATCATGGAGGATCCATGGGACACTCAACTGAATATTGCGAGGCTTTTCAAGCCAAGGTGCAACAATTGATGGATAGAAGGTACGTATCCTTTCCAGGATGAAATTTAGTCGTACATCACTCATCTGTTTGAGTTTGAAGACTTCAAGGGTCGCATCCCTCAACAGCGAATCAGTGTGAAAGCCCAGTTCTGATAAGCTGGCAATTTTCATTTCATCCTATTATTTCTTTGCATTTGTAGTTTCTTTCCTGTCTATATGCAGATTTCGTTTGTAAAACTTGTTGTTTTTTAATTGATATTGATAATAAAATAAATATGCATGTTTTGATTAAGTCCATTCGTGTTCACTCTATTGCTTTCATTTATTTCAAACGCTTATTTAAGCGGAATCCGAGGAAGGATGACGAAATTTCAAGGCGCAAGCTTCCGATTATATGCTTTTGAATAAAAAGCCTGCTGATGATGTACAGACATTGTTTCAAATTCCTAAACACCAGAGATATAAGGACGGTAATCCCTTGTCAACCCCTTTGAGCCTAGTAGTAGGAGTTTCTTTCTGAAACGGAAAAACCCTCAATCTTAACCCGGGGCAGGGTAGGTGTCAGTTAATTTGACCGAGCGTTCAAATTCCAAAAAGGAGTGTTCTTGTTCGGGGATCAATCACACCTCTATAGGTCGTGCCTAAAAAACCGCAATGGTTAAAACTCGCCGATCAGGAGTAAAACAGTCATAATCTCTTTTCAAACAAGTCAGACGAGCCGGTGTCACACGATTTGTTCAAAAAAAAAGAAGAAGGAGAAATCATAAGAAAAGCCCGCTAAGTCGAGTCTTTGAAACAAGCGACTTAGGAAAAAATTAGGGCACCCCGCTGGACTTCAAAATCGAAAAAAACTCAAAAGAGTTAGTCCAGGCAAAAATTAGGGCACCCTGCTGGACTTCAAAATCGAAAAAAAACTCAAAAGAGTTAGTCCAGGCAAAAATTAGGGGAAAGACGAAAAAGCAAAAAAAGAGAAAAGGATTACAAAAGAAGAATCCTCAAACAAGGACCAAGTTGTGTGACTCCAGCCACCAAAGACGAATAGCGAGTGACTGTCACTCTGAAAACGCGTGCTTTCCTGAACCATCACTCCTTTTGTTCAACCGTTGAAAAGCAAGCGCTCGTGTTGAGTTAGCTGAACGTAGGATCGGAGAACATCAAGGAGAATGGGTGGGTTAAAATAAATTTTGAGCCTTTATCCTTCCTTTTAGACCGTGAGCCTGACCACGTTACAACCTTCAAAAGTTCTAATTGAAGCAGGTTTGTTTCGAAAGCATACTTCGGTAAAGATCGCATCGAAACTGACTCCTAAAAAGGATTCCTCTTACTGCGTTGGTATTAATGTTGACATTTTGAATAAGTAATTCATACACTTTATGTCACAAATTCTTTTCCAGTGAACAAACTTGGATTTCAAAACTGTCATATGCATTGCATTTAATATCTTTTATGCAGACCAATTTGTTTTACTTACAAGTAAGCGCTTGACAACAGGAAAGTTCCACAATGGAAAGTTTGATCAAGATAAAATTCAGAACACCCATTCCGGTAAACCGGGGCAAGCTATATTAGATGATCATAGCATGGGAGTCAACCATCTAAAAGTCAGTTAATCAGGGGCAATCAGGTCAATATTTGATAAATCTCTCGCAGCCAAGGGTACTGCTCCACAAATCTGCCAATCAGGGGCAAAGTCATTGCAGGTTGGGGCAAGCCACCCTAAAAGCACAAAAGCCATTCTCGACCAGAGGGCAATTAATGCAGAGCGCCTCTATGAAGTTCAAAACGCTGAAGCCGTTCATATCAAACCGCCAAAATACAAAGATTCCAGGGCTCCTCTCGAGGAAAATGTTACGGAGATCTCAAAGGATGAGGCAAAATTGGAAACGAAATAACCGTTCCTCTCCATATCTGCAGAGTTTATCAAAAGTTGTTACAGATTCTGGGCCAAGCCATCTCGAGTTTGTTTCATGGCAAGCTTTTCTGTTCAAGAGATCATTTTGCAAGGTCATAACCCTTGAGGCATCTGACAGATGTGTATCCTTGTCATATCCTTAGTAGAAGCATATGCAGAATATTGAGTCTACTCATCAGCAGATTCAGTTGTGTCTCCCCACAGAGTCTGAATATTGGACTGTGAGCATTGATTTGTCTCCCAAAGCAGAGATAAATTCTCCCCAACAAGAGTCCATTCCCTGGCAATCGGAGTTTGCATCTCTATCCCCAGTAGAGTGGTGTGCAGATTACAAGGAGCAGTTAGGTGTGTACCTTTTGTCCCCGACAGTTGATCGGTACACCGTTAATCCCCACAGAGTGCAGGTATATGCTTACTCCCCAGCGAGTCGAGATCAAGATTTCTTTCAACCAGACAGGTGTGATATTTTCCCCAGTAGTGGGTTAGCACGCGGTTTTCTCCAGCAGATTGGTTGTAAGTATTCAACTCTTAGTAGTTCAGACCAAGGTCTCCGGCATAGCGGATTTCCCCGCAGAGTTGTATTCTTCCTAGCAGGTAAGATTGGTTCCAGCGTCTGGTTGTCTATCCTCGGCTGAATTTACAGTTCCCCAAGAAAGCCGTATCCCGGAAGGCCATTCGTGGCATTTTTCCTCTTCGATAGGTGAGTGTGGCTGTTTAGCAGGCTGTTTGTCTCCTCAGTAGATTCGTCTATCACACTAGAAGAGTTCGTATTTTGGAAAGTTGTTCATGGCATTTCCCCCAGCCGAGTTAGCCATTCAGGTTTCGCACCCTCAGCATAAGTCCAATTGTTATTGGCATGTGTAAGCTATCTCCCAGCAGGATTTTTTCTTTCCCCGGAGGAGTTGGCTTCGTTTCTAGCATTTATTTTGCCGGAGCGGTTCCTTTGCATTTTGCATTGTGCATAGCATCTACCCGAACGCGTAGCATTTCCATTTCGTATGGAGCATTATGCCATTTTCCAACATATGCATCTGAAGCATAGGCCAAGTTTGATACCTTTGGTGCCGGTTGCCTTTGAGGGCTGAGGATTTCAAGTTCAGGAAATTTTCGTATTATCCCCCCATTGGGTGGATCTTTGGGGTCTTCGTGCTATTGGTTTCCCCGCAAAGTCCTTATTCCAACTTTTGGTTAGTAATGTTTGTTTCATTCCAACTTTTGGTTGGTGACCTATTGGCGTTTGGAGGTTATTCCAACTTTTGGTTGGTAATCCTTGTTTTCCTCAGTAAAGTTGATTATTCCAACTTTTGGTTGGCAATCGTTGTTGCGGTTAGTTCGCTTTCATTCAGCGTTTCCGACAATCCTAACTTTTGGTTAGTATCCTTTTTATTCCAACTTTTGGTTGGTAGTTCCGGACGTTATCCCAACTCTTGGTTGGTAGTCTTCCTTTGTTGACAGTATTCCAACTCTTGGTTGGTAGTCTTCCTTTTTTGATTATTCCAACTTTTGGTTGGTAGTCTTCCCTTGTTGATGTTATCCTAACTTTTGGTTGGTAGTCTTCCTTGTTGACGTTATTCCAACTTTTGGTTGGTAGTCTGCTTTTGTGGCCATCATTCCAACTTTTGGTTGGTAGTGTCGGATGATCATTCCAACTTTTGTTTAGTAGTCTTCTGTGATGGAGTCAGCTTTGTTCAGCGTCTCCAGCGATTCTAACTTTTTGTTAGTAGCTTGCACTCCAACTTTTGGTCGATGTTGCTCTTCTCCTGGCGATCCTAACTTTTGGTTAGTAGCCTTGCTTCCCAACTTTTGGTTGGATTTTATCCCCTGTAGGCGTTATTCCAACTTTTGGTTGGTAGTCTGTTTTTGGTTGGTAGTCCCCAGCGGGGTCCGAAGCTTTGTTGATGTTATTCCAACTTTTGGTTGGTAGTCTTTTGCTCCTGGAGTTGTTATTCCAACTTTTGGTTGGTAATCCTGTGGTGGTGGTACGTTTATCCCAACTTTTGGTTGGTAGTTCTCCTGTATTCCTGGGCGGAGTCGTTATTCCAACTTTTGGTGGTAACTTCATGTGATTCCAACTTTTGGTTGGTAGCTTTGTTTGATTCCAACTTTTGGTTGGTAACTTCATGTGATTCCAACTTTTGGTTGGTAGCTTTGTTTGATTCCAACTTTTGGTTGGTAACTTCGTGTGATTCCAACTTTTGGTTGGTAGCTTTGTTTGATTCCCACTTTTGATTGGTAACTTCGTGTAATTCCAACTTTTGGTTGGTAGCTTTGTTCAATTCCAACTTTTGGTTGGTGGTTTTCTGTTCCTGGATTTGTTATTCCAACTTTTGGTTGGTAATTAGCGACTTGTCAGAGTTTGTTTGATTCCAACTTTTGGTTGGTGAGATTTTGTTGATGTTAGTCCGACTTTTGGTTGGTAACCCTTAGTTCGTTGATGTCATTCCAACTTTTGGTTGGTATCCTTTGCTTCAATTCCAACTTTTGGTTGGTAGCTTTGTCTTATTCCAACTTTTGGGTTGGTAAGATTTTGTGGGCGCGATCCCAACTTTTGGTTGGTAGTCTTTGGTTTCTCCTGTGGAGCGTTATCCCAACTTTGGGTTGGTAGCTTGTGCTCGTCTTGTGATTTCAACTTTTGGTTGATAGTGCAGATTCGACTTTGTTCGGTATTTTGGTGATCCCAACTTTTGGTTGGTAGTTTGTGGTTAGTACTTTCGTTGAATTCTGACTTTTGGTCAATGTATTTCCCCAGCGGAGTATTCTTGTGATTAGTTCAGTTACCTCTAGAGATTTTCCTCCCCAATCTTTGTTGGCTGTTTATTTCTGCGGTTCGCAAATTTCAGGGTTTCATTGGTATTCAACCGTCTTTTACCTTGATTATTTGAAAGTCGTTCGCTTTTCACCCAGTCAGGTCCAAGTTGTTTGAATAGAGGCAGCTGTTGCACCCCAAAATTTGCCTAACCTTTCTTTACCTGGATTTTGTTTCATTGCACTGGCATTGCATTTATAACATTAGCATCTTGCATACCATTGTCCATTTATAGGGGATTAAGGGAGGTGTGCTCATCAAGAAGAGGTTATCAAAGGTCTAAGCCTAATCAAGAGGTTGTATTCAAGCTATTCAAGTACTTATTCTCATCAGAGGAAAGTCAAAGTTCTCTCATAGAGCAGATGAATGAATATGGTTCACCTCCTATCTTGGAGGCCATTAAAGATTACCAGATGATAGTGAGTCCATGGTTATGGATAAAAGCTATTGTGAGAGCTCACAAGATGTCTTAAGGATCATTATGGAGATTGCTCATGTTATTTCAAAGTGCAAGAGGCCACAACCAAAGGTGGTGCAGTTAGGGTTTTCATCTGGTCAACCCTAAGTCAACTGTGTAATTGGAGGAGATTAAGACTCAATTCAAAGAAACTATGATCATGGAATGGTGTGCTGAGACACCTAAGAGATTATTCCAAGATCAATTCATCAATATTCAAGAGTGTGAGAAGTTGCTAAGCTAGGGTTTCTAAGCTTGACAGTGTAAAATCCCCTGTTTAGTGCCCAACTTCAAGACCACATAACTCAAGATACAAGTTTCATCTCATCTTGACTTCAACATGAGACTTGTAGAGCATGTTCTTAGCTTTCTTTTCAGTACTAGAAGTCATTCATCTGATTTCTAGAACTCAAGATATGAAGCAGACAAGTTACAGGTCATCTGATGAATGTGATTTTGGTCCATGAAAGCCAACCAACTTCCAAGACATTTTTGACCTAGAAGGATGTCTCTCCTCACTTTGACCCAAACATGAAAGTTCTTCCTTATGATCTTAGCTTTCTAAAAAGTACAAGAAGTCCTCAAGCTGATTTGTGAATATCAAGATATAAAGCTTGCAAGGAAGGGGTATTTTGGGAAACTGAGATTATATGCCACTTTTCATTATAGGTCAACTTCACCACTTTGTGCATCTCAAATGGAAATCTTTCCCACTTCAAACTTGCTCTAAATAGGGTAATTTGCATAGTCAAACATCAAGGTGTCATGGAATTGACTTGTATGGAAGGATTGATGAAGAAATTTCCATGGAAAAGGCATTAAAAGTACAAAATCAAATTAATTCATATGGAACCAATTCCATTCAAGTTTGTGCATATTTTGAGGGCAAAAGACATTCTAAACATGATGGCAAAAGCAGAATTGCAAATTGAGCTCTTTTACCATGCCATTTTCAAGATTACTTCAAGCTTAAGGTACATATGCAAATCATGCCATAGGATCAAAACAAGGAGTAATTCTAGGCCATTGGATCAATTCACACCATGTATAAGCTACCTGAAGCAAGATTAAAGCTGGGCAAGCTCTGTTTTACACGAATTGTAAAGTTTCAAGTGAAGGAAATTTGGATTTTGATTGGGCTTCTATGAACTTTAATTGGGCTCCAAAATGATCAATATCCATCATATATAACACCAGGATCATGTACAATCCATGATAACTGTGTTTTGATCAAGAATTGCTCAGAAAACAGTTGGAGAAAGTGAGAGAAGATTGAGAATCGATTTTTCAGTTCCTTGAAGTTTCAATCCAAATTACTCATTCTAACAGCTCTAGGAAGGATCAAGGATCGTTTCTGGATCAAATTCATCAAGAATTAACAACATTTGAAGGATCAGTGGAAACTCTCCACTAGGTAATCTATCTCTCAACTTTCCTCTTTGTTTAGGAAGAATTAGCATGCCATTTTCATGTATTTATGATCCTTGTACTTAGTAGATGGATTTAGGATTAATTTGAGGCCTGGTGGTGGCAATTCTTGATTGAGCATGAAAACTTGTAGCTTTCGATTAGGCTTGTTTAGAGACAATTAGGTCAAGAAAACTATGGCATGATGTTGTATTAAGCAAGACGAGTTGATTGATGTCAAGAATTTTGAGTTTCGTGAACTTCTGTGAGTTGCTACAGTGCGTGCTAGAGGTAGAAGACGACCAGAGTTGTTCTGGCCACCGTCTGCAACTCTCCCCCCAAATTCATATTTAAATGCTAATGAGGGCGTGGCTTGATGCTATCCTTTAGATCATGGCTGAATTATTGACTTGGACTTAATCTGGTGGCCACGATTCAATGTTATTTTGTGCTGAATTTCTGATAATCACGTGACAACGTGTTAGCCTTAGGATGTTTTGACTTCGTCCATAATGTAAGGCTAGGATCTTGTTGAATCCCCTTTTAATGAAACGCTGCATTCAACAGCTCGTATCACAACCATTGGATGGATTGACTAGTCTTAAGATGAGTGGCTGAGATTCAATTCTGTTTTGTGTTGAATTGTTGATGCTTGCGTGTCCTCACATTAGCCTTTGGATGTTTGACTGGTAATTAAATTGAATGGCTGAGATGTGGCCTCGTTGGTTGACTAACTTTAGATTTTGGATTGGGCCATTGCTACTTACGCCCCCACACACCTGAGCCCAATAGAATGCACGCATATGGATTGATATATGCACCTAGTCTTTTTTCAATTTTCTTTTCTTTTTCTTTACTTTTTGTTTATTAATTCTATTTGCATTTTAATTCATGAAAAATACTTTTAATGCATCAAAAAATATATGAAAAATATTTTTGCATACTTTAACATTTGATCTTATTTTACCAATTTTTAATTGAATTTTTTATTCATTTTCCAATTTAATTTTGCATTTTCTTTTTAATATGTTCTTGTAAATAAGAAAATTGCATATCACCACTTCTTGATTTTATTTCTTGATCAAAACATCAAATAAATTCAGGAAATTTCTTGTTCACACTGTGGATATCTTGATTGATTTTAGGATATTTTTCTCTCTGATTTTTGATACCATTCGAGTAGGTTTTGGGTTGATCATTTAAGAGCCTTTCCTTTGTCTAATTCATAAGATACCCGTAAGACTTTGCCTTCTGTTGGCATAGCTGGGCTTAGATTTTTTCTCTCAAATTTTGACCCCTAGTTCCTAATACCAAAGGGGTCCCCTAGGAATTTTCTTAGAATTTTTAGGTTTATTTTACTATTTTTTAGGCATTTTCCATTCTGGCCTATCCTTGTGTGGTTTCCAACTCTACTACATGCCTAGTTTGCTTTTTTTTGAACTTTGTGTATTTCTTGTGCATCCAACTCTTGAATATTCATGCTTTAGGAATCTTAAGCCACTTGTGTGATAAATTTTAAGTCTTAATCATGTTCATACCTTACTCCTAACTTAGGCTTCCTTTAGGACCTTCCTTTAGCCTTTCCTTGTGGATACCCTTGAATAACTTCCATCTTTACATGATTCTTTTGCCATTCCTTTGCTCATTCTTTTTCCACATCTTCTTCTTCAAAATTCCTCTTTGTCCTACAATCTTAGGATCCTTCTTGTGAGAGCCCAGTTCTCCTTGTGGAAGAACTAAGGGCATTCCATAAAGAAGTTGAGCCTTTGATGGACTCTTGTGTTTGTACACATATTCTCCTTCTCTGTCCTATAAACTTAGGATCCTTCTTGTGAGAGCCTAGTTCTTCCTGTGGAGGAACCAAGTGCATTCCATAAGAAGTTGAGCCTTTGATGGACTCTTGTGTTGATACACATTGAACATAGTGTGTTCTTTTGGTTCTCACTATGCTTCTCTTCATTCATTCCTCTCTGTCCTACAATCTTAGGATCCTTCTTGTGAGAGCCTAGTTCCTCCTATGGAGGAACCAAGTGCATTGCATAAGAAGTTTGAACCTTTGTGGACTCCTATGTTTTTACACATTGAACTTAGTGAGTTTAGTTCTCCTTTTGCTTTCCCGTTATATGGTTTATCATCTCCCCTGCATATTAGTTTGATTAGGTGCATTAGTGTTGCACCCCAAAATTTGACCAACTTTTCTTTACCTAGCTTATGTTTCATTTCATTCACATTAGCATTATCATTTGCATTTCATTGACATGTATGCAGGAGATCAAGAGGTATGACTACCAATCAAGAGCTATACAAGAGTTTGAAGCTAGCTAAGAAGGTTATTCAAGTGTTCAATGGTTGATATCCTTGTCAGAGAAGTCAAAAGATTCTCAGAAAGAGTGGTTGAAACCAAGTGTGTGTGCCTCCTAACTTGACAGTTGTGGGAAGACCTCAGATGATTCTGAAGCCAAGAATGTGGACTTGAAGCCTTGAGAGAGCTTATGAGATATCTTGAAAGCCATCATGAGGCCTAGACAGGTCATTGTGCAAGATTAAGAAGACTCAGCCATGAGTGGTACAATTAGGATTTGACTGGGTCAACCCTAAGTCAACTGATGATTTGGAGAGGGTTAAGACCTAATTCAAGAGCCATGTGATCATGTATTGATTCATTGAGATGCTAAAAGGATGATTCCAAGGTCAACTCATCATGATTGAAGAGTTTGAGAAGTTTCAAGCTAGGGTTTCTAGGGCTTGACAGTGTAAAATCCCCTAGTTTGACCCCTATCTTCAAGACTATTTAGCCCAAGATGTGATTGTCATATAATCTTGCCCCCAACATGAATGTTGTAGAGCTTGTTCTTAGCTTTAATTTGAGTACTAGAAGTCCTTGATAGGATTTGTAGAACTCAAGTTATGACTTTGACAAGTTACAGGTCATCTGAGGTATGTGAATCTGGGGGCTTGAAAGTTACCCAACTTGCATCAAACTTTTGCCCAAGAAGGATGATTCCTATGAACTTTTGGTTAACATGAATGTTGTTCCTTATCCTCTTATCTTTCTATAGAGTACTAGAAGTCCTTGATAGGATTTGTAGAACTCATGTTATGGCTTTGACAAGTCAAGGGCATTTTGGTCATTTGGAGATTATAGGTCATTTCAAGCATAAGGCCATAACTCCTATTTCCAAGCTTCAAATGGAAAAATCTTCAACATCAAACTAGTTCAAAATGATGTTTTAAGTCTAGTAAGGAGATCATGAGATGATGGAAATGCTTGTAGCTCAAAGTTGCAAAAATGACCTAGAATAAGGGCATAAGTTAAATAAACCAAAGTTGGAAATTGATATTTTCAATCTACACATCCAAACCATGGCATGTAATATATCATTTTGACTCTAGAAAACATTTTAAGGACATTGGTTTAGCCATATTTTTGAGTTGAGATTCAATTGATGGACTTGCTTTGAAAAATGATTACTTGCATATTAAGCAACATGTGCAAAGCATAGAATCAAGGCATGAGCAAGGGCCTTTGCAAGCTAAACTCTTTCAAAATGTCACTAGGGGAGAAATTGGAAGAGAATGGGATGGTTTTCAAGCTGCAAACAGAATTGTGCATGTCATGATATATGATTGAAAATCTCATGACATGAGAGATTGAAACTCTCATTAGAAGGATCTAGAGGGTTCTAGATCACTCATACATCATCTATATATTGAGTAGAGATGATCCAATGGAGAGGTTGGTGATGATTGAAGGAGAGAGCATAGATTGAGATTGAGATTTCCTGGCTTGCAATTGGATTCGGTTTCACCAAATTTTCCACTTTCCATCCATTTTATTGATTGAAACATCTTCCATGGATGCTAAGGAGTGATTCCAGATCATAACCAAGAAGAATTCGTGGCTAATTGGTGTTCTTGAACTCAGAATTTTCCACCTGCAACTCACCATCGGGTTTCAAGATTTAGGAGCTTTCAACCGGTTCTTTTGCATACAGAAGCAAGGAGAGGGTTCATTGATCGTGTATGAAAGATTATAGAGCTTGAATTGGAGGTTTAGTGCATCTGTTCATCCAAGATTTTCAGGTTGGTAACTTTTTTCCTCTAGCATGATTTAGGTAGAATCAAGATGAATTAAGGTGTTGGTTGCATTGTAGAATGGTGTAGGATGGATTTCAGATAGTTAATTTGAGAATTAGTGACAAAATAGGCGCATTACCATTTTCGGTTGAGATTTGGATATGGTGAATCTTGAGGATTTAGGCTGAACTAAGGGTATGGTTGAACTCGTGATAAGATTTGGGATAAGTTTCATGTATTGACCTCTTGGAATGGAGGCCTCTAGAGAGAATTAAGGTTGAGGAAGATAACCGGAGTACCACCGGTGGTGGCCGAAGCTGGGCGCGAAGTTGCAGAGGTTTGAAAGGTAGGAGATGACTATGGGACCATTGGATCTTGGTTGGACCTTTGACTAGAAGCTCATCCAACGGCCACGTTTTAAACTCAGCTTGTGAAGGAATTCTGATTGTGAAACGCACCGTTTCATTTAATGAGTGGTTCTGGGCTTAGTGAATAGATTGATATCCCCACCCCCCTGAAGGCCCAATCCATAGTTTGAACTGGTTCTGTTTGCTATTTGCACCGCGCGTGTGGTTATTTTAAGTTGATTTTCATTATTGTTTTCATTGTATTCATGGTTCTTGGAAAAATCATATAAAATTGAAAATTAATCCAATTAATCCCATTCTTTTTGCATTTTACTCATGATTGAGTCTAGTATTATTTAGATAAAAAAATTTTTCATTTCATGTATTTTCTGATTTAATGGGAATTTTACATTTTAATTGATATTAAAATGGTTATGTTTGATACATATTTTTGTGGAATTTTGTGTGATCATGTGGTGATGATTTTGATCCTAATTTTTTGTGTGTGATTAGTTTAGACATGTATGCTCCCATAGCATTTTTCTCACATTTTTGTGATGAAAATAGGTGTGCTTTCTAGATTGATATTTAGGTGATTCCTTTTAGGGTATTAGGTTTAGTACCTCATAATGTAGAATTTATTTCTAGGTCTAATTTGATGATTTGATCTCTGGAATTAATATGGTAGAGTCATGATTGACCTAGGTTCCCATAGATATTTTTGTAGGATTTTACAATTGGTTTTAGTATTTTAGTTAGGACTAACTTTAGTACTAGGTTTTAGGTGATCCTAACTTACTAATTCAACTAGTTTAACTTCCTTAGTCCCCCTAGATTAGGGCTTCTGCTTGGTTTGCCTTTGGTTGAGATTGAAGACAAGTTGAAGACAAGGTGAGGATGTTTGAAGTTGCTTGAAGTTGCTTGGAGCTTGGATTTGTTTGTGCCTGAAGGTATCTGATGAAGATGTAGGAGATAGGAGCCATAGGGAGAGCCTTATAGTTAGAATGATTTCTTTCACAAACATGGAAAGCATCTTGTGCTTCCATTCCTCCCAATGACTAAAAGTCCTTCCAAGATATTCACATCCCTCCTTTGGAGGGATGAGTGGCTTTATCTGGGAAGTAGAACTTTGAGGGAACCAGTCTCTCATAATGATGAACCCTTGCAGGCTTCCTTTGGTTGTCAGTAAGCTGTTTATCATTTCCACTCATTCTGTTAAATCAATTGTCTTCTGGTTTGAGTATCTTGAAAGATGTTGGACTTGAGTTTGAAGATGAGGACTTCATTGAAGAGTGTGAAAGAGGATGATTCCTTGAGCATTGCCATTTCAGCTGAAGCTTGAAGAGCTTGAAGACCAAGTTGATACCTGAAGACCCAATGGAGATTGAATGAAGAGCTGAGGCTTGAAAAAGAATTGAATGATAAAGTTGACACTTCCAGATGATTGAAGATTACTCTGAGAAGCTGAAGCTTAGAGGTGAAGAAGACCAAGTTAATACTGGCAAAGCAAAGAGAGCTGAAGCTTGAAGACTAAGTTGGTATTTATGAAGAGGATTCAATTGAGGTTGAATGTAGAGCTGAGGCTTGAGGAATAAAGGATGAGTTGACACTCACATTGAAGCTTGAAGAGCCTGAAGGACTCAAGTTGATACTTGTAGTTAAGAGTGAAGCCTGAGGGTGGAATTGACTGAGGAGCTGAAGCTCGGAGAAGAGAGAATAAGTTGATACTTATGTTGGATGGATTAAAACCATGGAGAAGCAAATTGATATTTGTCATGAAAGATGATAACCCTGAAGAGCTGTTGAAGTCTGAAGACTGGATTGCTGTTAGAAGAGCTGAAGCTTGGAATTGACAGGGGGAGTTGTTGATCTGCTTTCTTGTCTATTTTCTTTTCTGTGCTGATGTGCCTTGTCTGACTTGCTTGATGCATTAGAATAAGCCCATATCTAGACTGACTTTAAATTAGGAGCATGATTGCACTAGAGGTTGAGTTGCTCCCTCTGCTTGTATTTTTACTGTATGGCTTTGCTTGCGGGTATTCGGTAGAGCCCAGCTCCCTTGCCTATGTGGTTTGTGTTTTGCTTGATGGCATTTTATTTCATTTCCTCTATATGATTGCAGTTACTTCTATTTTGCTTGATAGCATTTTATTCCTCTGTATGATTGCAGTTATTCATATCTGGCTTGAGGTTGAGATGAGCTTGTGGAGGCTGATGCCCCACACACATTTCCTCCCTCACTTGCATTGCATGCATTTTACAGTCGTTTACTGTTTACTGTTTAAGCTGATGCTTTATCTGTTTCTGTTTATCATTGACATGATCCCTTAGGACTCTCATTCCCTTTGATAAGGAAGTGATGATAGAACTTTAGGTTGAAACCTATGCATGATAACTTCTAGGAGTTCCCTGTTTCAAACTTCAACCATAGGATGAATCCTTGGCATGACAACATTAGGACTTGATAGTCTCCCGTTAGTTGAGCATGTTCTCTCTTCTCATCTCAAAACAACTTAAGATACAGTAATCATGAATGATTTCTTTCGTACGTTACGAGCCTTAAGCTATCTGAGAAAGGATTGTTGGAGAGCTTCTTTTCAACAGTCTGGATGTTTAGTATGGCACCCTTTGGGTAACATGCGACGCATTTACTCTCAGGTCATAGTCTTTAGTGCGATTGAAATTGCAAACACAATAAAAAACACTTCTTCCGTAAAAGACAGAAAACAAACTTCAAACCTTTTTGCTCCGTGGGCCCATAATCCAAAGGAAAGCTTTTCTGAAGAAAAGAGTGTCGTTAAACTTCAGCGCCAATGCAAACAGGCTTTGTCCCTAGCTGCTGGAACTACTGTTTAACCCTACTCGATAAAACAAATGAATCTGAATCCCCGTAGTCCGTATTATCCCGAACTACGTAAGCTCTGATCTCTCATACCTGTTGAGAGTACGTAGGCACAATACTGACGTATTGGTGAGCCACCTTCCCCGTAATCCGTCGTAGGTCGAACTACGTTGACTCTGATTTCTCATTCTCTGATGAGAATACGTAGGCATAAAGCGCGACGCTTTGCCGAGTCATTTTTACTTTCTGTTTAAGCCAACCTTGATAGGTAGATAGATAAACCAACCCGTCCAGTAAACACAACAAGCGTGGATCCCGTCGAGTACGACGGACGTGAGGGGTGCTAATACCTTCCCCTTGCGTAACCGACTCCCGAACCCAGACAACGGTTGCGACGACCTTGCCTTATACCTTTTTTCGTCAGGTTTTTCTGATCGTTTCCTTTCCCGTTCTGAGGGATAAATAACGAAAGGTGGCGACTCTTCTGTTTTGCCGTCACCTTATTTTCGTGGTAGCGACAGCTGGCGACTCTGTGGGGACTTGATAGTTTCTTGGGATCCAACGTCCCGTATGCGAGTCAGTTTGGGGATCCGACGTTCCCTGCGAGAGTCAATCCTAGCGCTTGTATGATTACTTGTTGGGTTGTGTTTATTCATCGCATTTTTATTTCCCGCTCTTTATTTTCAGTATGATATGATTATCTATGCTGTTGTGGGAGGGGCATTCTGATGAGTGAGAAGCCAGATCCAGGCTTGAGTGAACATAGCATTAGTTATGGAAATTAGTGGGCGCGTGCTTGCTCGGCAGGCACTAGTGTCTCATGAAATCCACGCTCAGACGAGGTTCTCCCGGTTGACTTCTTTTTCAACCCTTTGGGTTGAGGGGGTTGTTGGTTTGGAGGATTGTCGACTCTGGGGACCGATCATTTGGAATTCAGCCGAGTGAGGCCGCTTCATGAGCTGGTGATGCCACACCTTCTGGGTATCGTATCACCCCTCTTGAATGTCTGTGACGCTGATGACCGCATAGGATTCCGAACTCGAGTCAGTTTAGGTCCATACCTGTGAGCAGGGTTGGGTTTATTGCAGGAAACCTTAACCTTCAGACTACCTGGTTTTCTTGATAGTGAATCAGTTTTGTTGGTACCATAGGTTCTCATCATCAGATATATGATTGTTCTTGACAGAGCAGAGCTTTGGTCCTGTATCAGAGGACCTTATATTCAGCAGATGTGTATGTTGTTCTTGATAGAGCAGGTTTTGATTGGGATCAGAGGATCCCACCAGCAGATGTATGTTTGTTCTTGACAGAGCAGAGTTTTGGTCCTGTATCAGAGGTCCTTATTATCAGATGTTTGTTCTTGACAGAGCAGATTTATGGTCCTGTATCAGAGGTCCTTATTATCAGATGTTTGTTCTTGACAGAGCGGATTTATGGTCCTATGTGTGTGTGTTCTTGACACAGCAGATTTGTGGTTCGATACCAGGGTTTTCTTCTTATCAGATATAGTGGTTGTTCTTGACAGAGCAGCATCATGGTTTTGTTAATACATAATCTCTACAGCACAGTTACCTTGATCTCCTGCTGCATGATTGCATTTTACATCGCTTTGCATACCCATTTGCATTTCATTAACGTGTGTCTGTGTTGCAGGTACCGTTTTCCCCGATTCAGGATTTCTTGCCTCCTACTGTATTGTTATGGGTTCTCTGAGGAAGACTGTGGCTTACAAGCTCCCCGCCCCTGATGTGGTTCAGCTGACTGGTTTGACTGCTTTAGCAAATGATTCTGTGAGAGATGAGTTCAAAAAATCTTACGGCAAATTGCTTAGTTTGGTTCGTAAACCTTCAGCGTTCGAGTTGAATGGGTTGCACGCCCTGCTGCAGTTCTACGATCCTCCGTTGAGATGCTTTACTTTCCAGGATTTTATTCTCGCACCCACGCTGGAAGAATATGCTGATTTGTTAGGTGTGCCTATCAAGAGGCAGATGCCTTTTGTTCATATGGATGCTGAGCCTGATCTGGCTAGTCTAGCTCCTTCACTTCATCTGGATGCCTCCGAGTTGGTATTGTCTAGTTGGAACAAGGTTCCTGGTTTCTCCTTGAAGTTCTTAGTGGGAAAGGCTCAGCAGTGCGCCAAAGACGGATGTTGGGTCGTGTTCAACGCCATCCTCGCTCTGTGCATATATGGCATCATTCTGTTCCCCAATATGCCCGACTTTGTAGACTTCGACGCGTTTCGCATCTTCGCTTCAGGGAATCCAGTCCCTACCTTGATAGGAGATGTCTACCATTCTATCCACTACAAAAACGAGAACAGAAGGGGCAAGAATGTCTCGTGTTGTGTGCCCTTGCTTTATAAATGGCTTGATAGTCATCTGCCCAAGAGGGGTCCCTTTGTTTCGTCTGCAGCCACAGCTGAGTGGTCCGAGCGTTTGATGAGTCTATCAGCGGAGGATATTGACTGGTTTGACAGAGATAGGCTGGGCACCGAGATTATCTTCAGCTGCAGTGGGTTTCTGAGCGTGCCTTTGATTGGCAGGAAGGGCTGTATAAACTATAATCCGTCTTTGCTGGTCCGACAGTTCGCGTATGCTTTGAGAGCTCCGCCAAAGGATGAAGAGGTGCAGGAATCTCTGTACCTCACTGGTCTTCTAGAGGGGGATCTGTTATCTAAGCTTCAGCGCGCTTGGAATGGTATCAGTAAGAAGGGAAAACCATTGCTGGGGAGAAGCAATAGTCAAGCCTACCCTCCGTATGTGACTTGTATCAGAGCCAGAGCAGATGCTATAGGGATGCCGTTTCCTCCTGCCAAGCCAGAAAGCCCTCCAATGATTGAAAAGCCTACTACCGTGCCCATTCAGCAACATAATCAGGTGTTAGCTGAGAGAGATGAATTGAAGAGGGCAAATGAAGAATTGGAGAAAGAATTGGCTCAGCTCAGAAGCGAGAGAAACGAAGCTGTTCATTCCTTCAAGAGGCAGACCAAGCTGGTGAACCAGCTGGGGACAGATTTGACTAAGCAGATAGCTGAGCGTGAGCGCATGGGTCGAGACTTCAAAGTTGTCAACGATGTACTGGCCACGAAGAAGCAACACTTGGACGAAGCGTATCGGAGGATATCCAAGTTTAACCAGCACTGGAAGGCCTCCCTAGCCAACAGGAAAGAGCGGGAGGATAAGCTGATGCAACAGATCTCCAAGCTGAAGGCCCAGGTGAAGGCTAGTGAGAAGAGGTTTGATGAAGAAACCGCTCGCAGATATACCGCTGAAGGTCAGCTCAACAGGGCTCTCGCTAACCTGAAGGAGCGCAAACTGACGTTTGAGTCCAAGAAGCAGAAGCTAGAAGATTGTTTCGGCGAAGGAGCATGGGAAGATTCGGTCGAAGGTCTTCAGTACATCATTATGCAGAGAGAGTTACTCGTCGAAGGGTTACTCACTCGGCCTGATCATCCAGAAATGAAGGGGTTGTTAGAAGAGTTTCGCGCCCGTGGCTGTGCTTGACTATTTGTATTCCTTTTGTTTGATCATCATTGTATGCTGACCATCACCAGGCTTGTTGGTCGAGGTCATGCTTTTGATTCTGCTTGTACTCACTGATGTTGTGTACTGCCTTGATGGGCTTTCTTCATATATATGAGATGATATTTCCATGACTGGACTCGGACTTCTTATTATCAGCACTGGCACTCAGGCACTAGGATCGGGGGAAATCTCCCTAACACACAGACACACGTTTGCATTTGCATGACGAGCACTTTGTTGTTTTTCCTAACCCTTTTGTGTTTTCAGGTTGTTTCAGGTTGTTCCAGGATTGATCAGAGACCTATTCACCGTTATCCGACCAAAGCTAATCAAACCAGAATCATGGAGCAAGTGCAAACTGATGTTCAGGAACTCCGTGAAAGAATGGATCGCTTCATGGAGCTTATGCAAGCGGTCGCCAATGGCCAGGATTAGCTCAGAACCTTGGTTCAACCTCTGATTTCAAGGGTCGACAGTAATGGGGTACTCCACGGTGGGACTGTGCCAACTCCTCCACCAGTTGAAACTCCTCAGAATGGCGTCCCCGTGACCGGGGGGAATGGCAGTGCCAACGGAAATTTGATAGCTAACATGGGATTCAATGGTAATACGACGGGCGTCGGTAATGGAAATTTTGAAGCTAATGTCAATGTTGGGCTGGGTAATGGCAATGCAGGTGTTGGGAATCTGTTTGGGC
Organism: Lathyrus sativus; assembly: GCA_963859935.3. Taxonomy (NCBI): domain Eukaryota; kingdom Viridiplantae; phylum Streptophyta; class Magnoliopsida; order Fabales; family Fabaceae; genus Lathyrus; species Lathyrus sativus. Next base: position 272,485,891 of record OZ012741.1, read on the forward strand.
CTCAGCCGTGGTTAGAAGATCATCAAGACGATGTGTTCTCTCAGAGAGGTGCTGAAGGGGAGCTGACTGCTGAAGCACGACTAAGGTTCAAGGCACTCGAGGATAAGATGAGGAACATCGAGAACCAGAACACCCTAGGCGTTGATATGTCCAAGTTGGGACTAATTGCTGATTTCAAGGTGCCTCCAAAGTTTAAGGTACCTGACTTTGAAAAGTACAAGGGCACCACTTGCCCTCGCGTCCACCTGAAATCATATTACCGGAAAATGTCAGCTTATTCTGAGGACGAGAAGTTGCTGATGCACTTCTTTCAAGACAGTCTGTCCGGACCCTCCCTCGAATGGTACATGAGTCTGGAGCCTACCAGTGTGCGCACGTGGAAAGACCTTGCTGAAGCATTTGTGCACCACTACCAATACAACAGTGACTTGGCCCTGAACCGAGTCCAACTGCAAAATCTGTCGCAAAGGAACAACGAAGGGTTTAAGGAATACGCCCATCGGTGGTGTGAATTGGCAGCCAGGGTTCATCCGCCGATGGTTGAACGTGAACTTGTGCAGATGTTCGTAGCCATCCTCCCAGGAGTTTACTATGAGAAATTGGTCAGCGGTATGTCCGGAACCTTCTCAGATCTCATTATCACGGGTGAGCACATCGAAAATGGGATCAAGCTGGGGAAAATTCAAGGTGATTCGTCCTCAGCTGGAGGAGGAAAGAAACCTTATGCTGGCAAAAGACAGGAAGGAGAAACGAGCGCCGTGACCAACGCTCGAAGGAAAGGTAAAAGCCCTCACCAGCAGGTGGTCAGTATAACTATCCCGACAGTTCAACAGCCACAGCAGCAGCAGCAGTCAAATCAACAAGGGTACAAAAAGTATCAGAATAGGGCACCTCTGTCGAGCCGTCACCTCGAGACACCGCCCATGTCGTACGCGCAACTATTACAGACTCTGCTTCAGCTACAGTTGATCCAGAAGAGAACCTTGGCTCCCTTGACAGGGGCACCTCCGCCGGGTTATGACGCGAATGCAACTTGTGAGTTTCACTCAGGGGCACCAGGCCACACAATAGAGAATTGCAAAGCCTTCAAGCACAAGGTGCAGGACATGGTGGACGCTAAGATCATCAACTTCTCAGATAATGTGCCAAATGTCACGAAGAACCCTATGCCGAATCATAGGGGAGGTGGAGTAAACGCCATTATCGAAGACGGGAGTTTGGATTTGTTGACTGACGTCAAGGATCTGAAGACACCGCTTAGCTTCGTTAAAGCTAAGCTGATGAAAAGAGGTTTCTTTCCAGGTTGCGGAGAGCTGTGTATGAGCTGTGCGACTAGTCCTGACGGATGTGAACAGTTGATAGAGGGGATTCAAAGTCTGATGACTGAGGGAATCCTGCAGTTTAGCCAGAGGGCCGAATGTGGATCGGGAGAGGTAGTGTTGAAGCAAGATGACGAGGTTGCCACCATCACCATCCCTCGCCAGACGATAACTATTTCTGCACCCAGACCGCCCACGATTACCATCACCAAAGCTGGGCCGATAGCGTTCGAAAGCATTAATGCTGTCCCATGGCATTATAGGGCTGAAGTCTACTGCAACAGACAGAAGTTGGAACTAGAACCGTGTGGGTCGTCTATGGAGAACCTTGCGGGAATTAGCGGAATCACTCGCAGCGGGAGAGTGTTTGCACCACCTGAGGTCGTGGCGGATAAAGCGGACAGAGCTGATGCAACTGATAAAGGTAAGAGTAAAGTCGTCGAAGAGATCCCGCGTGGGGTAGAAAAAGACTTGCTCGTTAAGGACGACGAGAAATTTATGAGGTTGATTAAAAAGAGTGACTACAGGATTGTGGATCATCTCCATCAGACACCCTCGAAAATCTCCATCCTGAATCTGTTGTTGTGTTCTGAGGCACACCGCAACGCGCTGCTGAAGGTGTTGAACGCCGCGTATGTACCGCAGGAAATATCGGTAAACCAGCTAGAAGAGGTCGTAGCCCACGTGAATGCTGGAAATGGGTTAGGGTTCACTGACCTAGAGCTGACGCCGAAGGGGAGGAACCACAATAGTGCCCTGCACATCTCGATAGAGTGTAGGGGAACAATTATGTCTCACGTGTTGGTGGACACGGGGTCGTCACTCAATGTTCTTCCGAAGAAGGCATTAATGAAGTTAGATACTCGTGGAGTGATTTGCACACCCAGTGATCTGGTGGTGAAGGCGTTCGATGGAACCAAACGCCATGTTTTCGGGGAGGTGACCCTGCCAATCCAAGTCGGGCCAGAAATGTTCGACGCAATCTTTTACATTATGGACATCATGCCTGCCTACAACTGTCTCTTGGGCCGGCCATGGATCCATGTTGCGGGTGCCGTGACCTCCACGTTGCACCAGAAACTCAAGTATGTTGTCGGAGGTAGCATCGTGACTGTATGTGGCGAGGAAGACATAATGGTGAGCCATTTGTCGTCCTTCAAGTATGTTGAGATGGATGGGGAAATCCACGAAACCCTATGCCAAGCGTTCGAAGATGTTAAAGTCAAGGACGTAGCTCCTGTGGTCACTGAAAAGCAAGAGATGACTCTCTCTTCCTTCAAGGAAGCTCGGGCCATTGTTCAAGCCGGATCTACCCCAGGCTGGGGGCGAATTTTGGAGATACCTAACAAGCAAGACAAGTTTGGGTTGGGATATTCTCCTGGAGCGGAAGCCTCCTCTTCTAGCAGTGCGTCGCGAGGTAAAGGGCCGATCCAGTTTACCAGTGGAGGGGTGATTTTTGAAAGCATCAACGCGGTGTCTGAAGACAGCGGAGATAGTGACTGTGACCTCGACTCTTGGATCCAGCCAAGCAAGCCAGGCGAGGGCCTTACCAACTGGTCCGTCAAGGATATCATCCAGATGACAAGCAAAGAGTAATGATTTACTTTTTCCAATCATTGTACAACCATATGTCCTACCCGGGGCATAGTGGTTTTATTGTCAGGGCCTTGTTTGATTATGTACATGCATTTTATCAATAAATCAAAAGGCATTTTTCTTCGTATTCAAATATTGTGATCTCTGTTATTCCTGTTTTATATTTGTTTTGAAAAACCATAAAATGGCAATGGGGTTGTGCTAACCTGTATATCCTTGTTTTAAGCTTAACCTTTGTTATTGCAGGATCCACATGACAGATGACATCGACTCTGGACCTTCTACGACTCACTTCGACTTCGATTGCCCGATCTATTAAGCCGAAGAAGAGATTGATGAAGACGAAGACCTTCCTGAAGAGTTGGCCCGCTTGTTGAAACAAGAAGAGAAAGTTATTCTGCCTCATGAGGAGGAGATCGAGATTGTGAATCTGGGTTCTGAAGAACTTGTCAGGAATGTCAGGATAGGGGCCGCGTTGCAGAGTGATGTCAAGCAGAGATTGGTCGAGATGCTGAGAGAGTATAGTGACGTCTTTGCTTGGTCATACGAAGATATGCCCGGACTTGACACTGACATCGTGGTCCACCACTTGCCGCTGCGAGAAGATTGTCCTCCCGTTAAGCAGAAGCTTAGGAGGACGCGACCAGATATGGCCATTAAGATCAAAGAAGAAGTGCAGAAACAGCTTGATGCTGGCTTCTTAGCGGTCACTACTTACCCTCCGTGGGTCGCCAACATAGTGCCTGTACCGAAGAAAGACGGTAAGGTACGAATGTGCGTCGATTATCGGGATTTGAATAGGGCGAGCCCTAAAGATGATTTCCCGTTGCCTCATATTGATGTGTTGGTCGACAATACAGCACAGTTCTCCGTATTTTCGTTCATGGATGGCTTCTCCGGCTACAACCAGATCAAGATGGCGCCGGAGGACATGGAGAAGACGACGTTTATCACTCCTTGGGGAACGTTTTGCTATAAGGTAATGCCTTTCGGTCTGAAGAACGCAGGGGCCACTTACCAACGAGCAATGGTTACTTTGTTTCATGACATGATTCATCATGAGATTGAAGTCTATGTTGATGACATGATTGCGAAGTCCCAAACGGAGGAGGGACATCTGGTCAATTTGCTGAAGCTTTTTGAGAGGCTTAGGAAGTTCAGGTTGAGGCTGAATCCTAACAAGTGTACTTTCGGAGTACGGTCCGGAAAGTTACTGGGGTTTATCGTGAGCGAAAGAGGCATCGAGGTTGATCCTGCGAAGGTTAAAGCGATACAAGAAATGCCAGTGCCAAAAACAGAAAAAGAAGTTCGTGGTTTCCTGGGCCGAATAAACTACATTGCAAGGTTTATTTCTCAGCTCACGGCCACGTGTGAACCGATGTTCAAACTATTAAAGAAAGATCAGGCGATTATCTGGAACGAGGATTGCCAGAAGGCATTCGACAAGATAAAACAGTATCTGCAGGAACCTCCGATCTTGATACCCCCAGTGGACGGACGACCATTAATCATGTACTTGACAGTTCTTGAGAATAGTATGGGGTGTGTTCTTGGTCAGCACGACGAGACAGGAAGAAAGGAGCATGCCATTTACTACTTGAGTAAAAAGTTCACAGACTGTGAATCTCACTACTCGATGCTGGAGAAGACGTGTTGTGCACTAGCCTGGGCTGCCAAACGTTTACGACAGTACATGCTCAACCACACCACCGTGCTAATTTCGAAGATGGATCCGATTAAGTACATCTTCAAGAAGCAAGCGCTTTCGGGCAGGATTGCCAGATGGCAAATGGTGTTGATGGAATATGACATTCAGTACGTGTCCCAAAAGGCCATTAAGGGAAGCGTATTGTCTGATTACCTTGCCGAACAGCCGATCAAGGATTACCAGCCGATGAAATTTAAATTCCCTGATGAGGATATCATGTTTCTCAAAGCGAAGGATTGCGATGAGCCGTTGCCCGACGAGGGGCCAGATAGGAAATCCCAGTGGAAGACTCGCCAATCGAATTTGGTGCCGTACATGAACTATGCCAGAAGGCTGCTTTCGTTCTTTGATCGAGTGGAACTCCATCATGTACCCAGAGCAGAAAATCAGATGGCTGATGCCTTAGCCACGTTGGCTTCAATGTATAAAGTCAATTTTTGGAATGAAGCTCCAAGGATTGTCCTTTCTCGTCTTGATAGACCTGCATTCGTCTTTGCGATCGAGGAAGCCTCCGACGGAAAGCCATGGTTCCATGACATCCAGACTTTCCTTATGACTAAGGAGTATCCTGCAGGAGCGTCAACCCAGGATAAGAAGACTCTGAGGAGGCTGTCTGGAAATTTTTATCTCAATCCTGATGGAGTTTTGTATAAAAGAAACCACAATCTCGTGCTACTCAGATGTGTAGGTGAGAAAGAGGCGAGTGTGCTCATGGAAGAAGTCCATGAAGGCACATTTGGTACGCACGCCGGCGGGCATGCTATGACAAGAAAGATCCTGAGAGCAGGATACTACTGGCTGACGATGGAATCAGATTGCTTTAAATTCGCGAAGAGATGTCATAAATGCCAGATTTATGCTGATAAAGTTCATGTGTTGCTGTGCCCGTTAAATGTCATGTCCTCCCCTTGGCCGTTCTCCATGTGGGGCATCGACATGATAGGCAAGAACGAGCCCACTGCATCTAACGGTCATCGCTTCATTCTAGTAGCTATCGACTACTTCACCAAGTGGGTGGAGGCAGCCTCATACGCTAATGTGACCAAGCAGGTGGTGGCTAAATTCATAAAGAGGGATATCATCTGTCGTTACGGAATTCCCGAGCGGATCATTACTGATAATGTTTCGAATCTGAATAACAAGATGATGAAGGAGCTGTGCCAGAGTTTCAAGATTGAACATCACAACTCATCTCCTTACCGGCCGAAGATGAATGGCGCCGTTGAAGCGGCCAATAAGAACATAAAGAAGATTGTTCAGAAGATGGTTGTGACCTATAAAGATTGGCACAAGGTGTTGCCATTTGCACTGCACGGTTATCGTACCACAGTACGTACGTCCACCGGGGCAACTCCTTTCTCCTTAGTGTACATTATGGAGGCTGTCTTACCGTTAGAAGTTGAGATCCCTTCTTTGCGAGTTTTGGTTGACGTGAAACTCGATGAGGCAGAATGGATTAAGAACCGACTAAACCAACTCAGCCTGATGGACGAGAAGAGGTTAGCATCGATTGCGCATGGTCGTCTGTACCAAAGCCGAATGAAGAAAGCTTATGATAAGAAGGTGCGTCCTAGAAGCTTTCAGACGGGTGATCTCGTCCTGAAGAAGATTCTTCCTCCACACTCCGATCACCGGGGCAAGTGGACTCCCAATTACGAAGGTCCGTACGTCGTCAGCAAGGTCTTTTCGGGAGGAGCTTTGTTGTTATCCACGATGGATGGTGAAGATTTTGCATCCCCGGTGAACGCGGATGCAGTTAAAAAATACTTTGCTTAAAAAATGACCCGCTGGAAAGAAAAAGAATATCCAGGCAAAAATGGGGCATCCCGGCGAACCATAAAAAAGGAAAAAGGTTCGGGCAAAAATTAGGGATATAAATTGAAAAAATGTACACCCGCAAAGTCAAAAACCCGGATGGGCGACTTTGGCAAAAAAGGGTATCCCGGTGAATCGAAAACCCGGAAGGGCGATTCAGGCAAAAGTTAGGGATTTGAAAAAGCAAATGACTGTGTTCCGCGTGTGGACTTTCATTGTTTAGTGGTTTGGAAGACCTGAGGGCCGTTTATCTGAATCAATCTCTTCTGAAGTTGAAGCGTCGGAGAAGTATCGAAGTCGAGTGGGTCATAGAGGGATCAACTCATGGTGTTCGTCTACGCCTCGTTGCCGACATTTGTATATACTGATGTATATTTATGTTTTTACTTTTTTTGCGCAGCTTCCTCATTCTAGGAGCTTGCATCTGTTGTAAAACATTTTTACCCATTCAGGGGCTCGTTATCAATAAAATGTATACTATTCAGCAATTCTGTTTGTCTGTTTAGCATTTATCTGTTTTGCTTGCGAAAAAGAACGTCGATGTTTTTGACAAAATGCGCATACATAAACTTACTGGCCTAGCCCACTGATTGTTGAAACAATGAATTACTCGAACATTGTCACAAGATGATAACCTTGATAGGTCCCTTAGAGAAGGGTATCTTGTCTGTTTGTTTGTGTTGGTGCAGGTGTAGCATGTACCAGGTGGTGCGCCGTATGCATCCCCAAGCAGGATGATTCCTCCTTCTCCAGCAAAGTTCAGCAGTCTCTCCCCGCAGAGTCTGAACGTGAGATCGTAAGCATTGATATGTCTCCCCAGGCAGAGAAGATTCTCTCCCCAGTCAAGTACATCTTGAAGGAATGTCGTCTCCCCAGCTGAGTCGTACACTGAAGTGTGTAGTAATTGATAGTTCCAGACTGAAGTCCCCAGCGGAATTGAGATTCCCCACAGAGTCGTACTCTCCCCCGAAGCGGGATGATTTCGTCTTCTCCAGCCGAGTTTGCAGATCCCCAAGAGAGCCGAGTCCTTGGAAGCAGTTGGGACCATGATTGGTTTTCCCCAGTAGAGTGTTGAATAGTTGAGGCCGTATTTCCCCACCGGAGTCGTTATCTCCAGGAAGGTTAGTCGTGAAGGCCGTGCAGTTTATTTCCGCGATTGACATTGCTTTCCTTAGCAGGTCTGGGTTCTCGTAGAGCTTCATTCCCCTGCAGCAGTCGACTGAAGTTTGACACCCCAGGCGGAGTCCAATTGAGATTGGTGTGACTTCTTCTCCTTGGCAGGATGAGTCCTTCCCCTACCAGAATGGTTCTTTCTCCTTGATAGGAGGCGGTTCCCTTCAGCATTTATTTTGCTGATGGGGTCATAGCATTTTGCATGATTGCATAGCATTTACCCTAAACACGTAGCATATCCACCGTGTGGAGCATTACACCATTGTCAAAGCATATGCATACGAAACATGAGCTAGGTCGTTACCGTTCTTGTTTTGCAGGTGTTCCTACGCAGAATGGTTTGCTCAAGATGATTCTTGAATTCCCCAACAAAGTTGTGTGCTTAAGATGATTCTCAAAATCCCCAGTGAATTCGCCAGAGTTGGTTGCTCAAGTTGATGCTTAGAGTCCCCGACAGAGTGATTGCTCAGGATGATTCCTGAAATCTCCAGCAGAGTTATTGGTTCAGGATGATTCTTGAAGTCTCTGGCGGAATTATTTGTCCAAGATGATTCTTGAAGTCCTCAGCAGAGTTGAGTCGCCCAGAATGATTTCTGGAGCCCCGAAGCAGAGTTACTTGATAGTTCTCCAAAATCCCCGGCGGAGATGCGTCATCCCCAGCAGGTTTCTGAAACTTCCCTTGAAGACTTGATGATTGAAGTCTGGCAGTAGTGCCAAAACCCTTGACTTACTGATGAAGTCTAACCACAAGGTCAAAGCAGTCCTCCCTGCTGACGCGGAATGCCTGATGGCAATGGCTTAGATACCCCTATTGGGTTCATGATTGACCGAGAATTCTATTCCCGACTTACCGACGAAGTCCGGCTGACGCCCGAAGATTTCTGAATGCCCGATGGCATGATTAACTTGATTGTTGACCTGATGGGTCCCGAGGAATCTTGATGCCTGACGACATGATCGACCATGTATCACCGGTTACCATGTGACCAATTCCCCAGCTAGTTGCCGTGCAGCTAGTATTTCAGTTTTCGAAGATTTGTTCCCATCAGAGTATCGTGTACTTGTGCAATTGGCAAATTTCCGAGTTTGTCGGTATTCAACCGTCTCGCACCTTAATTGGTTGAGAGCCGTTTGCTTCTCACCCAGTCAGGTTCAAGCCGTTTGAATAGGGGAAGCTGTTGCACCCCAAAATTTGACCAACTTTTCTTTACCTAGCTTATGTTTCATTTCATTCACATTAGCATTATCATTTGCATTTCATTGACATGTATGCAGGAGATCAAGAGGTATGACTACCAATCAAGAGCTATACAAGAGTTTGAAGCTAGCTAAGAAGGTTATTCAAGTGTTCAATGGTTGATATCCTTGTCAGAGAAGTCAAAAGATTCTCAGAAAGAGTGGTTGAAACCAAGTGTGTGTGCCTCCTAACTTGACAGTTGTGGGAAGACCTCAGATGATTCTGAAGCCAAGAATGTGGACTTGAAGCCTTGAGAGAGCTTATGAGATGTCTTGAAAGCCATCATGAGGCCTAGATAGGTCATTGTGCAAGATTAAGAAGACTCAGCCATGAGTGGTACAATTAGGGTTTGACTGGGTCAACCCTAAGTCAACTGATGATTTGGAGAGGGTTGAGACCTAATTCAAGAGCCATGTGATCATGTATTGATGCATTGAGATGCTATAACGATGATTCCAAGGTCAACTCATCATGATTGAAGATTTTGAGAAGTTTCAAGCTAGGGTTTCTAGGGCTTGATAGTGTAAAATCCCCTAGTTTGACCCCTATCTTCAAGACTATTTAGCCCAAGATGTGATTGTCATCTCATCTTGCCCCCAACATGAATGTTTTAGAGCTTGTTCTTAGATTTAATTTGAGTACTAGAAGTCCTTTATAGGATTTGTAGAACTCAAGTTATGACTTTGACAAGTTACATGTCATCTGAGGTATGTGAATCTGGGGGCTTGAAAGTTACCCAACTTGCATCAAACGTTTGCCCAAGAAGGATGATTCCTATAAACTTTTGGTCAACATGAATGTTTTTCCTTATCCTCTTAGCTTTCTAGAGAGTACTAGAAGTCCTTGATAGGATTTGTAGAACTCAAGTTATGGCTTTGACAAGTCAAGGGCATTTTGGTCATTTGGAGATTACAGGTCATTTCAAGCATAAGGCCATAACTCCTATTTCCAAGCTTCAAATGGAAAAATATTCAACATCAAACTGGTTCAAAATGATGTTTTAAGGCTAGTAAGGAGGTCATGAGATGATGTAAATTCTTGTAGCTCAAAGTTGCAAAAATGACCTAGAATAAGGGCATAAGTTAAATAAACCAAAGTTGGAAATTGATATTTTCAATCTACACATCCAAACCATGGCATGTAATATATCATTTTGACTCTAGAAAATATTTTAAGGACATTGGTTTAGCCACATTTTTGATTTGAGATTCAATTGATGGACTTGCTTTGAAAAGTGATTACTTGCATATTAAGCAACATATGCAAAGCATAGAATCAAGGCATGAGCAAGGGCCTTTGCAAGCTAAACTCTTTCAAAATGTCACTAGGGGAGAAATTGGAAGAGAATGGGATGGTTTTCAAGCTGCAAACAGAATTGTGCATGTCATGATATGTGATTGAAAATCTCATGACATGAGAGATTGAAACTCTCATTAGAAGGATCTAGAGGGTTCTAGATCACTCATACATCATCTATATATTGAGTAGAGATGATCCAATGGAGAGGTTGGTGATGATTGAAGGAGAGAGCATAGATTGAGATTGAGATTTCTTGGCTTGCAATTGGATTTGGTTTCACCAAATTTTCCACTTTCCATCCATTTTATTGATTGAAACATCTTCCATGGATGCTAAGGAGTGATTCCAGATCATAACCAAGAAGAATTCGTGGCTAATTGGTGTTCTTGAACTCAGAATTTTCCACCTGCAACTCACCATCGGGTTTCAAGATTTAGGAGCTTTCAACCGGTTTTTTTGCATACAGAAGCAAGGAGAGGGTTCATTGATCGTGTCTGAAAGATTGTAGAGCTTGAATTGGAGGTTTAGTGCATCTGTTCATCCAAGATTTTCAGGTTGGTAACTTTCTTCCTCTAGCATGATTTAGGTAGAATCAAGACGAATTAAGGTGTTATTTGCATTGTAGAATGGTGTAGGATGGATTTCAGATAGTTAATTTGAGAATTAGTGACAAAATAGGCGCATTACCATTTTCGGTTGAGATTTGGATACGGTGAATCTTGAGGATTTAGGTTGAACTAAGGGTATGGTTGAACTCGTGACAATATTTGGGATAAGTTTCATGTATTGACCTCTTGGAATGGAGGCCTGTAGAGAGAATTAGGGTTGAGGAAGATGACCGGAGCACCACCGGTGGTGGCCAGAGCTGGACGCGAAGTTGCAGAGGTTTGAAAGGTAGGAGATGACTCTGGGACCATTGGATCTTCGTTGGACCTTTGACTAGAAGTTCATCCAACGGCCACGTTTTAAACTCAGCTTGTGAAGGAATTCTGATTGTGAAACGCACCGTTTCATTTAATGAGTGGTTCTGGGCTTAGTGAATAGATTGATATCCCCACCCCCCTGAAGGCCCAATCCATAGTTTGAACTGGTTCTGTTTGCTATTTGCACCGCGCGTGTGGTTATTTTAAGTTGATTTTCATTATCTTTTTCATTTTATTCATGGTTCTTGGAAAAATCATATAAAATTGAAAATTAATCCAATTAATCCCATTCTTTTTGCATTTTACTCATGATTGAGTCTAGTATTATTTAGATAAAAAATATTTTCATTTCATGTATTTTATGATTTAATGGGAATTTTACATTTTAATTGATATTAAAATGGTTATGTTTGATACATATTTTTGTGGAATTTTGTGTGATCATGTGGTGATGATTTTGATCCTAATATTTTGTGTGTGATTAGGTTAGACATGTATGCTCCCATAGCATTTTTCTCACATTTTTGTAATGAAAATAGGTGTGCTTTCTAGATTGATATTTAGGTGATTCCTTTTAGGGTATTAGGTTTAGTACCTCATAATGTAGAATTTATTTCTAGGTCTAATTTGATGATTTGATCTCTGCAATTAATATGGTAGAGTCATGATTGAACTAGGTTCCCATAGATATTTTTGTAGGATTTTACAATTGGTTTTAGTATTTTAGTTAGGACTAACTTTAGTACTAGGTTTTAGGTGATCCTAACTTACTAATTCAACTAGTTTAACTTCCTTAGTCCCCCTAGATTAGGGCTTCTGCTTGGTTTGCCTTTGGTTGAGATTGAAGACAAGTTGAAGACAAGGTGAGGATGTTTGAAGTTGCTTGAAGTTGCTTGGAGCTTGGATTTGTTTGTGCCTGAAGGTATCTGATGAAGATGTAGGAGATAGGAGCCATAGGGAGAGCCTTATAGTTAGAATGATTTCTTTCACAAACATGGAAAGCATCTTGTGCTTCCATTCCTCCCAATGACTAAAAGTCCTTCCAAGATATTCACATCCCTCCTTTGGAGGGATGAGTGGCTTTATCTGGGAAGTAGAACTTTGAGGGAACCAGTCTCTCATAATGATGAACCCTTGCAGGCTTCCTTTGGTTGTCAGTAAGCTGTTTATCATTTCCACTCATTCTGTTAAATCAATTGTCTTCTGGTTTGAGTATCTTGAAAGATGTTGGACTTGAGTTTGAAGATGAGGACTTCATTGAAGAGTGTGAAAGAGGATGATTCCTTGAGCATTGCCATTTCAGCTGAAGCTTGAAGAGCTTGAAGACCAAGTTGATACCTGAAGACCCAATGGAGATTGAATGAAGAGCTGAGGCTTGAAAAAGAATTGAATGATAAAGTTGACACTTCCAGATGATTGAAGATTACTCTGAGAAGCTGAAGCTTAGAGGTGAAGAAGACCAAGTTAATACTGGCAAAGCAAAGAGAGCTGAAGCTTGAAGACTAAGTTGGTATTTATGAAGAGGATTCAATTGAGGTTGAATGTAGAGCTGAGGCTTGAGGAATAAAGGATGAGTTGACACTCACATTGAAGCTTGAAGAGCCTGAAGGACTCAAGTTGATACTTGTAGTTAAGAGTGAAGCCTGAGGGTGGAATTGACTGAGGAGCTGAAGCTCGGAGAAGAGAGAATAAGTTGATACTTATGTTGGATGGATTAAAACCATGGAGAAGCAAATTGATATTTGTCATGAAAGATGATAACCCTGAAGAGCTGTTGAAGTCTGAAGACTGGATTGCTGTTAGAAGAGCTGAAGCTTGGAATTGACAGGGGGAGTTGTTGATCTGCTTTCTTGTCTATTTTCTTTTCTGTGCTGATGTGCCTTGTCTGACTTGCTTGATGCATTAGAATAAGCCCATATCTAGACTGACTTTAAATTAGGAGCATGATTGCACTAGAGGTTGAGTTGCTCCCTCTGCTTGTATTTTTACTGTATGGCTTTGCTTGCGGGTATTCGGTAGAGCCCAGCTCCCTTGCCTATGTGGTTTGTGTTTTGCTTGATGGCATTTTATTTCATTTCCTCTATATGATTGCAGTTACTTCTATTTTGCTTGATAGCATTTTATTCCTCTGTATGATTGCAGTTATTCATATCTGGCTTGAGGTTGAGATGAGCTTGTGGAGGCTGATGCCCCACACACATTTCCTCCCTCACTTGCATTGCATGCATTTTACAGTCGTTTACTGTTTACTATTTAAGCTGATGCTTTATCTGTTTCTGTTTATCATTGACATGATCCCTTAGGACTCTCATTCCCTTTGATAAGGAAGTGATGATAGAACTTTAGGTTGAAACCTATGCATGATAACTTCTAGGAGTTCCCTGTTTCAAACTTCAACCATAGGATGAATCCTTGGCATGACAACATTAGGACTTGATAGTCTCCCGTTAGTTGAGCATGTTCTCTCTTCTCATCTCAAAACAACTTAAGATACAGTAATCATGAATGATTTCTTTCGTACGTTACGAGCCTTAAGCTATCTGAGAAAGGATTGTTGGAGAGCTTCTTTTCAACAGTCTGGATGTTTAGTATGGCACCCTTTGGGTAACATGCGATGCATTTACTCTCAGGTCATAGTCTTTAGTGCGATTGAAATTGCAAACACAATAAAAAACACTTCTTCCGTAAAAGACAGAAAACAAACTTCAAACTTTTTTGCCCCGTGGGCCCATAATCTAAAGGAAAGCTTTTCTGAAGAAAAGAGTGTCGTTAAACTTCAGCGCCAACACAAACAGGCTTTGTCCCTAGCTGCTGGAACTACTGTTTAACCCTACTCGATAAAACAGATGAATCTGAATCCCCGTAGTCCGTATTATCCCGAACTACGTAAGCTCTGATCTCTCATACCTGTTAAGAGTACGTAGGCACAATACTGACGTATTGGCGAGCCACCTTCCCCGTAATCCGTCGTAGGTCGAACTACGTTGACTCTGATTTCTCATTCTCTGATGAGAATACGTAGGCATAAAGCGCGACGCTTTGCCGAGTCATTTTTATTTTCTGTTTAAGCCAGCTTTGATAGGTAGATAGATAAACCAACCCGTCCAGTGAACACAACAAGCGTGGATCCCGTCGAGTACGACGGACGTGAGGGGTGCTAATACCTTCCCCTTGCGTAACCGACTCCCGAACCTAGACAACGGTTGCGACGACCTTGCCTTATACCTTTTTTTCGTCAGGTTTTTCCGATCATTTCCTTTCCCGTTCTGAGGGATAAATAACGAAAGGTGGCGACTCTTTTGTTTTGTCGGCACCTTATTTTCGCGGTAGCGACAATTAGGATATGCATTCTTTCTCTTAAGTCCATGTTTGAATCTAAAGGTTGAGGTGTCCTCCCTTTGCTTGTATGTTTCTTTTCCCTTTGTGTTTGCTTGTTTGCATTAAAGGTTGAGGTGTCCTCCCTTTTCTTCTACTGTTGCATTACATGTGCATCCATTCACACTTATATTTCATCTACTTATTGACTTTAGCATTCTGTTTCTTCTTTCCATTGACATGTTCCCTTAGGATTCTCACATCCTTGTTCAAGGATGGTGATGATAGACATTAGGGTTGATCATTTGCATGATAACAAGTAGGATAGAATTCCCTTTCGAAACTCAACCTTAGGACCACCTTGCATGATAACTTTAGGGTTTTGATTAGTCCCCTTGTAGAGTCCTCTCTCTCTCTTCTCATCTTCAAACAATAATAAAACACCTAATAAAGGATAATGATTATTGTACGTTATGAGCCTTAAGCTACTTGGGAAATGATAATTGAGTGGTCTCCTCTCAATAATCTAGAGTGTTAGCATATGTCCTTCAGACGATATGCGACGCATTCGTTCCTAGGTCATAGTCTCTAGTGCAATATGAATTACAAACATTCATTCAAAACACTTCTCTAATAAAAGACAAACACAAACATTCAAACCTCTTTTTGCCTCTGGGGCTCTGTTAATCAGGAAAATCTTTTCAGATAAAAGAGTGTTGTTAACTCTTAGTTCTACCGCAAACGGTAAAGCCTAAGTCTCCAACGAGCGAGCTGCATACACCAAACTGCTAGAACTACGTGTTAACCTTACTCGGGTAAAAAATAGTTGAACAAACCTATGTTCTTTTTATCCCGAACTACGTAAGCTCTGATCTCTCATACCTGTTGAGAGTACATAGGCACAAGACGCGATGTCTTGGCGAGCAACCTTTCCCCCTTTCATCCGTAGTTAGCCGAACTACGTTGACTCTGATTTCTCGTACCAGACGGGAATACGTAGGCCCAGAGCTGCGATGCTCTGTCGAGTCCTATCCTTTTTCTTTTCTTTTGTCCCAAACCTTTAGTTAGATAGATAAACACACCCTTTTAGATAGACAACACAAGTGTGGATCCCGTTGAGTACAACGAACGTGAGGGGTGCTAACACCTTCCCCTTGCGTAATCGACTCCCGAACCCGAGATTTAGTTGCGATTACCGATCTTATCCTTTTTTTCTAGGTTTGTCCTGATCGTTTCCTTTCCCTCCTTTGGGATAAATAACGATAGGTGGCGAATCTTCTGTCTTTGCCGACACCTTTTTTCGCAGTAGCGACAAATTGTTCTTCTCTTTTGTTATTATCTTGTATTCAGACCATCACCACACTTGTTGGATGGGGTCATATGATCATTTTCTATTGTATTCCTTGGTGTTATGTTGTGTACACTGACTCTTGCTCTCATTTTATTTATGAGAAGAGATTTTTGGTTCTATTTGTTGCTTCTTCTGACTCCTGTTTATTTGTGGAACTAGAATCAAAGGGATAATTTCCCTGAGTCATATTTACATGCTTGTATTTTGCATTATCATCATCACGTTGCATCATAGGTGTTCTTAGGCCCGTTAACCTTATCTCTGTGTGGTTTTCTTCTAGCAGTTTTCAGGATAGCAGACCAGACGCTTCACAGATACTTGACCAGAGGGAATCAACCAAGAGCTATGGATTAGATATAACTAGAGTTGCAAGAGTTTAGAGATCGGATGGCTCAGGTTCATGAATCTGATGCAAGGGGTTGCCAATGGACAAGAACAACTCAGAACACTAGTCCAGCCACTAATTGCTAGGGTAGATGGTAGTGGGGTCTTGCATGGAGGGACAACTGATGTTCCTCCCCCAGTTGATGGGAGTACTCTTCAGGCTAATGTTATTCCTACTTTTGTTATTCCTCCGGGCAGAGGTCACCAACCGGGAGTTCACGTACCAGGTGCAACGGGCGTTGTACATGGGACAACAGGTCCTCAGTGGGACGAGGATGAGTATGATGACGTTTTCTCAATGGGAGAATTGGGTGTAGGCCTTCATATTGATGCAGATAAAAGGTTTTAAATGATTGAGGAAAAGATGAAGAATCTCGAGAATCAGAACTCTCTAGGGCTTGACATGTCCAACTTGGGGCTGATTCCAGGGGTGAAGATTCTGCCCAAGTTCAAAGTTTTAGACTTCGATAATTACAAAGGAACAACTTATCCCAGAGTACATCTCAGATCTTATTATCGGAAGATGTTTGCCTACCCAGATGATGAGAAGTTGCTGATGCAATTTTTCCAAGATAGCTTGTTAGGGCCTTCACTAGAATGGTACATGGGTCTAGAGGGGACTCATATTAGAAGTTAGAGGGATATGAGAGAGGCCTTTGTCCATCAATATCAGTATAATAGTGACCTGGCGCCGATCCGAGTTCAGTTGCAAAATCTGTCTCAGAGGAACAATGAGAGGCTTAAAGAATATGCCCAGAGGTGGCGTGAACTAGCGGCCAGAGTTTAGCCTCCGATGGTGGAGAGGGAGCTTATTGATATGTTCGTGGCAACCTTGCCTGGAATTTATTATGAGAAGCTAATTGGAAATATGTCTAGAAGCTTTTCTGATCTGATCATGACCAGTGAAAGGGTAGAAAACGGAATTAAGTTGGGAAAGATTCAAGGAGGAGAAGGATCCACATCAGGTGGAGGAAGGAAGACGTTTGGAAATTCTAAAAAAGAGAAGGAGATACCAATGTAGTTACAACTTATAGAAACACAAACATAAATAGAGCTCAGCATCAACAGCAATATTAGCCTCAGCAACAACAGGTTGCTATCATAACTATTCCAGCGGTACCTCAACAACAAAATATTACACCATGCAGATTTCAAAATCGAGGAAGGACCGTTAATAGGAAGTTTGATACTCCGCCTATGTCATACTTTCAACTACTTCAACATCTACTTCAGTTACAATTGATCTAAAAGAGAACTTTGGCACCACTTACGGGCGCGCCACCTCCAGGCTATGACGCGAATGCAAGGTGCGAGTTTCATTCTGGCGCCCCGGGTTACAACATCGACAATTGCAAGGCTTTTAAGCACAAGGTGCAAGATCTTCTTGACACCAAAGCAATTAACTTTACCAACGAGACCCCGAACGTGAATCAGAATCCAATGCCGAATCATGGGGTATCCGAAGTTAACGCTGTTATTGAAGAGGAAAAGTTGAATTTGATAACTGATGTGGCAGAGTTGAAGATGTCGCTAAGTTTTATGAAGAGTAGATTGTTGAAAGGGGGTGTTTTTTCTGGCTGTGTGGAAGGCTGTGAAGGATGTGTTTTGCATCCGAAGGGTTGTGTTGATCTAAGAAACCATATTCAAGGCTTGTTAAATGAGGGTATTTTGCAGTTTGATAGAATCGAAGAAGAAAAAATGTGAAAGAGGTTAACAGTGGGCGGGATGAAATCGCTATGATTTCAATCCCATTCAGAACGATAAATATTTCAGCGCCTCCAAGGCCAGCGCCAGTAATCATCAATAAAGCCGGACCAATACCTTACGAAAGTACCAAGGCCATCCCATGGAATTATGGGGCAGAGGTATTTTGTAATGGACAGAAACAAGAATTGGTAGAAGTGTCATCCAGAGGTTCGTCCATGGATAATATTGTTGGGGCCAGAGGTTTAACCCGAAGTTGTAGAGTGTTCTCCCCTCCAGAGGTTAATGGGGAAATAACTGATAAAGGAAAGGGTAAGACTGTAGCGGAAGAGAGTTCACAACAAATAGAGCAAGACTCTTTAATCAAAGATGCAGAGGAATTTATGGGGCTTATCCGCAAGAGTGACTACAAAATTGTGGATCATTTGCAACAAAATCCTTCTAAGATCTCAATCTTATCTCTGTTGTTGTGATCTGAGGCACATCGGAACACGTTGTTGAGAATTTTGAACACTGCTTACGTACCGCAGGAGATTTCTGTCAATCAACTTGAGGGGGTGGTAGCCCATGTTAACGCTGGCAATGGCTTGGGTTTCACAGATCTAGACTTGACTCCCGCGGGGAGAAATCATAATCATGCCTTACACATCTCCATTGAGTGCAGAGGGGCTGTTCTGTCGCATGTATTGGTAGATACAGGGTCTTCACTCAACGTGTTACCCAAGAAAGCTTTGATAAAGCTGGATACCCAGGGTGTGATTTGTACTCCCAACGATCTAGTGGTGAGAGCATTTGATGGAACCTGAAGATCAGTGTTTGGTGAAGTTACTTTACCAATTCAAGTGGGCCCGAAAATCTTTAACGCCAATCATGGACATTCAACCAGCGTATAGCTGTTTACTTGGTCGACCATGGATTCATTCTGCAGGAGCAGTTACTTCAACCTTACATCAGAAGCTGAAATACATGGTTGAAGGGAGGATTGTAACAGTGTGTGATGAAGAGGACATCATGGTTAGTCACCTGTCGTCCTTCAAATATGTATAGGTGGATGGAGAGATCCATGAAACACTGTGTCAGGCGTTCGAGGCGGTGCAGATTGAGAGAAAGCCTCCAGTTGAGGACAGAGCTCCGGAGAGGACAGAAAAGAGTTCAGAATTAGGGTTGCGTTGGAAGACGGTATCAAGAGAAGACTGGTTGAAATGCTCCGTGAGTACAGAGACGTCTTTGCCTGGTCGTATAAAGATAATTCAGGGCTGGATACGGACATAGTAGTACACCGCCTACCTCTTCAAGAAGAATTTCCACCTGTAAAACAAAAGTTGAGAAGAACTAGGCTAGATATGGAAGTTAAGGTTAAGGAAGAGGTCCAGAAGCAATTGGATGCCGGTTTTCTTGTTGTTACAAACTATCTCTGTGGGTCGCTAACATTGTGCATGTACCTAAAAAGGATGGAAAGGTCAGGATGTGCGTCGACTACAGAGATCTGAACAGAGCAAGCTCGAAAGGTGATTTCCCGCTCCCCCACATTGATGTGTTAGTTGATAATACGAATCAAAATTCTGTGTTTTCCTTCATGGATTGCTTCTTTGGGTACAACCAAATCAAAATGGCCCCAGAAGACATGGAGAAAACTCATTTTATCATGCCGTGGAGGACTTTCTGCTATAAAGTTATGCCTTTTGGATTGAAAAATGCAGGGGAAACTTATCAGCGGGCGATGGTGACTCTCTTTCATGATATGGTTCATCATGAGATCGAGGTTTATGTTGATGACATGATCGCAAAGTCACAGATGGAGGAAGAGCATCTGGTTAATCTTTTGAAGTTGTTTGAAAGGTTGAGGAAATTCATATTGAGGTTGAATCTAAATAAGTGCACTTTCGGAGTGTGGTCAGAGAAGCTATTGGGGTTCATTGTCAGTGAAAAAGGAATTGAGGTAGATCCTATGAAGATAAAGGCAATACAAGAAATGTCAGCGCCAAAAACAAAAAAGAGGTTCGTGGTTTCCTGGGGAGATTGAATTACATTGCATGGTTCATATCTCACCTAACAGCCATCTGTGAACCAATATTCAAACTGTTAAAGAAAGACCAAGCGGTTGTTTGGAATGTAATTTGTCAAAGGGCATTTGAAAAGGTAAAAGAATACTTGTAGGAACCTCCAATACTAATGCCTGCAGTGGCAGGAAGACCCTTAATTATGTACTTGACGGTTCTTGAGAACTCAATGGGTTGTGTACTCGGTCAACACGACGAGACGAGAAAAAAAGAACATGATATCTATTACCTGAGTAAGAAGTTCATAGAATGTGAGTCCAGGTACTCAATGCTAGAGAAAACATGTTGTGCACTTGCATGGGCAGCCAAGCGCCTAAGGCAGTATATGTTGAATCACACAACCATGTTGATTTTGAAGATGGATCTAATCAAGTACGTGTTTGAAAAGCAGGCACTTTTTGGAAGAATTGCTAGGTGGCAGATGGTTCTGACAAAATACGATATTCAATATGTTTCCCAACAAGCCATTAAGGAAAGTGTTTTGTCAGAGTATCTTGCAGAGCAGCCGATTGAAGATTATCAACCGATGAAATTTGAGTTTCCTGATGAGGACATCATGTTTCTGAAGATGAAAGATTGTGATGAGCCACTACCAGACGAAGGTCCCGAAATAGGCTCTCAGTGGAAAATGGTTTTCGACGATGTTGTTAACTCATACGGAAACAAAATTGGGGCAATCATTACGACGCCTCACAATTCCCACATACCGTTTACTGCCCGGCTAACGTTTGCCTGCACCAATAACGAAGCTGAATATGAAGCATGCATCATGGGTATAGAAGAAGCCATCGATCTGAGAATCAAGAATCTTGATGTATATGGTGATTCAGCTTTAGTCGTTAACCAGATTAAATGAGAGTGGGAAACTTGTCAGCCCAATTTGATTCCTTACACAAATTATGCCAGGAGATTGCTACCTTTCTTTAACCGAGTGGAGTTTCATCATGTGACGAGGGCCGAGAACCAGATGGCAGATGCTTTGGCAACCTTATCATCGATGTATAAAGTGAATTATTGGAATGAATCTCCAATGATCACTATCATGCGCCTTGATAGGCCAACCTTCATATTTGCAGTAGAGAAAGCATCAGATGGGAAGCCTTGGTATTTTGATATCAATAATTTTCTCAAAAATCAAGAGTATCCGCCTGGGGCATCAAGTCGGGATAAGAAGTCTTTGAGAAGGTTGGCAGGAAATTTCTACCTGAACAAGGATGATGTGTTATACAAAAGAAACTTTGATTTGATATGATTGATAAAGTGCATGTGCCGCCGAGTCCTCTGAATGTCTTGGCATCTCCTTGGCCCTTTGCTATGTGGGGTATTGATATCATTGGTAAGATTGATCTGAACGCTTCCAATGGACATCGCTTTATCTTGGTGGCAATCCATTATTTCACCAAGTGGGTAGAAGTAGCTTCTTTTACCAATGTAACCAGAGAGGTAGTGGCTCGCTTTTTCAAGAAGGACATAATTTGTCGTTATGGAGTGTCAGAACGAATTATTACTGATAATGGTTCGAACTTGAACAGCAAGATAATGAAGGAACTGTGCCAGAGTTTCAAGATCGAACACTACAACTCTTC
This sequence comes from Lathyrus sativus, assembly GCA_963859935.3. Classification (NCBI taxonomy): domain Eukaryota; kingdom Viridiplantae; phylum Streptophyta; class Magnoliopsida; order Fabales; family Fabaceae; genus Lathyrus; species Lathyrus sativus. Next base: position 272,507,361 of record OZ012741.1, read on the forward strand.
TCCGTACCACCCAAAGATGAATGGTGTTGTTGAGGCAGCCAACAAGAACATCAAGAAGATTGTACAGAAGATGGTGGTAACCTACAAGGATTGGCACGAGATGTTGCCCTTTGCTTTTCATGGATATCTTACTTCGGTGTGTACCTCGACTGGGGCAACTCCTTTCTCGCTGGTGTATGGTAGGGAAGTTATCCTACCATTAGAGGTCGAGATTCCTTCCCTGAGGGTGTTTGTTGATGTGAAGCTTGATGAGGCAGAATGGGTGAAGGATAGGTTGAATCAACCTAGTCTGATTGACGAGAAAAGATTGGTAGCTATCACCCATGGTCGATTATATCAGAGCAAAATGAAGAAGGCCTTCGATCAGAAAGTGCGCCCTCGACTTTTTTAGGAAGGTGATTTAGTGCTGAAGAGGATCATTCCTCCGCAAACAGATCACAGGGGCAAATGGACTCCCAACTATGAAGGTCCATACATGGTAAGGAAAGTCTTCTCCCGAGGTGCCTTGCTATTATCAATAATGGACGGTGAAGATTTTACGTCCCCTGTGAACGTAGACGTAGTCAAAAAATATTTTGCTTAAAAGAGACTCGCTGGAAAGAAAAAGAAAATCCAGGCAAAAATGGGGCATCCCGGCGAACCATAAAAAGAATGGGTTCCGGAAAAAATTAGGGATAAAAAGAAAAGAATGAACCCGCAAAGTTGAAAACCTAAAAAGGCGACTTTGGAAAAATGGGTATCCCGGTGAATTGAAAATCCGCAAGGGCGATTCAGGCAAACGTTAGGGATTGAAAAGCAAACGACTACGGTCTGCGTTCGACCTATGAGCACAGTTGGATTCTTGGAGAACCCGAGGGTTAACAAGTCAGTCTCTTCAGAAGGCGAAGCATGGGTGAAGCATCAAAGTCATGCGAGTCATAGTCGAATCGACACATGGTGGTTGTCTGTCTCCATATTGCCGACATTTGTATATCTGTTGCATTTTGTATCTTTTGCGCAACTTTCTCTTTTCAGAAGTTACATGTGATGTAATCTGCCTATTTACAGGCCATTTTCAATCAATGAAGTATTTTCCCACAAAAAGATTTCTATTCTTGTTTTTACTTTTACTGTTTTGTTTGCAAAAAGACGCCTGATGTTTTTTATAAAACTTTGCATACATAAACTTGTGGGGCTTTGTTAACGATAATTGAAACAATGATTTATTTGAATGATGTTATGGACGATGACCGAGATAACCTTTATTGTATATAGGACACTTTGCTTTTTTGTCATTTGCAGGGTTCTCATAGTTAAGATTGCTTCAAAAGGGTATCCTCGATAGAGGCATGTCTCTAACCCCACAGGGTGATGATGTCAGATCAGAAGTATATCCCCAGCAGGTTGAAATTGTGATGTGCACTTATCCCTCAGCAGGTTGAGATTGAATTTCCCCAGCAGTGGGACAAATTCAATACAATTCCCCACAGAGTCTATGTTATTGACTCATTTCCCCAAGCAGAGGTTGATGCTGATTCCTTCGATGAGTATTTCCCAGTGAAGTCGTCATCCTCAGCAGAATCCAGTGGTTATTGGTATTCTCCAGAGCTAGATTTTGGGATAACTTCCCAATAAATTCCTCTCAATTCCCGGTGGAGCAGATTTATTCCCAGCAGAGTGGATATTTTCCCCAAAAACATTTTATTCTGGAAGGCCATTCAGGGCATTTTCCCTAGGAGAGTTCTATTTACAGGAGGCCGTTCAGGGCGTTTTCCCCAGCACGAGTTTTCTTGCCGTTTATTTCGGCACCTTTTCGCAGTGGTGTTGCTTTGCATTTGCATTTTGCATAGCATCCTCCCAAACTCGTAGCATTTTCATTTCGTATGGAGCATTATGCCATATTCAAGCATATGCATGCGAAGCATAAGCCAGGTTGGTACCTTTTGTCGCCAGATATCTTTCCAGCAGGTAGCGGCGTATTTCATGAGCCTGCGTGGTATCCAGACCCCCAACAAAATCATTGATAGATGTTTTCATCTTATCTTCTTCTCCCCAACAGGGTTTTCTTGTTTAAGTTTCTCTTTCCCCAGCGGAATTCTCTTTCAGATTGTGAATCGGTTGATTCTACTTCCAACTTTGCGTTGAGGCTGTCTAACTTGTGTTAGCAGTTGTTTTCCGACTTAGTATCGAGCCTGCTGGTTAGCAGATGTCTTTTTCCGACTTAGTGTCGAGCCTGCTGGTTAGCAGATGTCTTGTTCTGACTTAGTTTCGAGCCTGCTGGTTAGCAGATGTCTTTGTTCCAACATTGTGTTGAGGCTGTCTAATTGGTGTTAGCAGTTTGTTTCTTTCTGACCGAGCATCGAGCCTGCTGGTTAGCAGATGTTTGTATTTTTTCCGACTGAGTGTCAAGCCTACTGTGTTAGCGTTTGTTCTTTTTCTGACCGAGTGTCGAGCCTGCTGGTTAGCAGATGTTTGTTTCTTTCAGGCTGAGCATTGACTCTGTTGTTTAACAGATGTTACTCTAACTTTGTGTTGAGATTGTCTAACTTGTTTATCAGTTTTGTTCCGACTTGATGTCGAGGTTGTGTTTATCAGTTTGTTTCCGATTGTGTGTCGAGGCTTTCTAACTTGTGGCTAGTAGCTCTTTCCTATCACTTTCAGATACATTTCTCCGGTGATTCCACTGTTGGTGGAAAATTTCTACAATTTACAATCCCGCGGTTGGAAAATTTCTGGATTCTTTGGTATTCAATCACCTTTTACCTTGAATTTTCGAAAGCGATTTTTTTTCATACCTTTAGGTCCAAGTCGTTTAAATAGGGGCAGTTGTTGCACCCAAAAATTTGCCCAACCTTTTCTTTTATCTTGGCTTATGCTTCATATTGTCGCTACTGCGAAAATCGGCGTCGGCATAACAGAAGAGTCGCCACCGTGCGTTATTTATCCCAAAGGAGGGAAAGGAAACGCTCAGAGAAAACCTAACAAAAGAGGGAAAAGGAATGGTCATCGCAACCATTGCCTGGGTTCGGGAGTCGGTTACACAAGGGGAAGGTATTAGCACCCCTCACGTCCATTGTACTCGATGGGATCCACGCTTAATTGGTTATCTAAAAGGGTTGATTAATATCTATGCTAATGGTTTAAGGACAAAACAAAAGAAAAGTGACTCGACAAAGTATCACACTTTATGCCTACGTATTCCCGTCTGGAACGAGAAATCAGAGTCAACGTAGTTCGCCTAACTAGGGGTAAAGGGGGGAAGGTTGCTCGCCGAGATATCGCATTTCGTGCCTACGTACTTTCATCTAGTATGAAAGATCAGAGCAAACGTAGTTTGGGTTACTACGGGGAGACTAGTTTAATCCTAACGTTATCATGCCAAGTTCGTCCTAAGGTTGAAGTTTGCAAAGGGGAAGACTACCCTAATGTTGTCATACATGGTTGCAAAGCCTAGTGTCTATCACATTCTACCTTGAACAAGGAAGAATGGAGATCCTAAGGGAAAGGCAAAGGAAGCAACAAAAACAGATGAAATAAACAACATACAGGAAATGCGGATTCATAACAGGAAACATGGAATGCAAGTGAAGGAGCAAGTCATCTCAACCTCAAGCCCATAATGAATGGAAAAATGTCCTATTTTAAACATGAAATATTGGCCACAAGTGATTATAAAGTGATACGAGGCAATAAAACCTACGAATGACATACGTATACTACGATTAGGAATCATAACGCATTATCATGGAAATATGGAACCTAATGGGCAATTCATGGGTGAGAGATACCACAAAAATATCCAAAGAGAAATGGCCAAACAAGTTGAAACTATGTCATGTGTACCAAAAAGAAGCCAAACTAGCACATGGTAAAGAAAGACCTTCAAAACCCTTCAAAATGGTACAATAAAAATCAAGTAAAAATATATCTAGGCACCTCAATGTGTGTATGAATACCCTGCAAAAGATTTGGAATTTAAATGATGTATTGGTAGGTCAAAGAAATTCAACAAAATGATAGCACCGACATTGGCCTTTTTATGACGACCCAAATGTAAAAAATTCTAATAAAATGTCAGAAAAAGGTAAAATTATAATTCCAGTTATATAAAAATCTATACATCTTGAAGATTACGTAGAAAAAAATGGGGATCAAAAAGACTAATTTTCCTATTTTTTATGATTATATGAAGTCAGCATATAAAACAGAGAAACAAAAGAAAATACATGAAAGCATATAAATGTGAGAAACAAGTAATATAAATGCAATAAATCAGAAATGTCACAGCCAAGGATCGAACAGGGGTCATGGGGGTGGGGTAGCTGATTTGGCGCTGAGGTGTGGTGACTGGACGCGCGACGTGGCGCCTTCCCAGCCGCGCGATGGGTGACTCGGTCAACCCGATCGGACGACAAGAAGCTTGTCTTCTTCGTTTCTCCGACCTTCAGCCCGCGTGAGGGACCGGCCGGCCGGCCTTCTGCTGGAGCTTTTCTTTTCCCTCTAAATCGTTCATTTCTCCACCAAATTTAATGTTCCTTAGACCTATTATGTGGGATTTTGCGAGAGGAATTCAAATATTGCCTTAGTTTTGAGTGAAAAAGCCTCTAGCTCCAAAACCATGTTTGAATCTTGAAACCTCAAGAATACAAAAATGTTGTAAAAACTCTTCTTTCTTTACCAGAAACCATCTACTACCCAAGGGGATGTTGAATATGTAACAATGGTGTAAAAATAATGCATAATTAGTGAGTAATGTTGATTTTCCAATACCTCTGAAAAATGGTTTATGGAGCTTCACTCAATCACCAATTCTTTGAGAAAATGATGTGGACACGTTCTATAATTGATGAGAAAGGTGTTTGGATGGGAAGAAAGCCTTGAAATGGTGTAAAACAGAAAATCAATTTTCCACTTGGAGCTCACTTTAATGGAGTTGTGTAGCTTGGTTCATGCATCAATTATGGCCAAAAAATGGATGAATCAATTGTGAGAATGATGTGGAAGTGATTTGCAATGGTGGAATGAACAAAAAATGGGAGAAAAATGGAATTGAAATTTTGAGTTTTCAAGTGTAGAAAAATGTGGGAAAATGGAAAAATGGTGAAGAGGAATGTCAATTGCCTTGATTTTTAGTTTTTATATTCCTTGCATCATGAGGAAGGTTTTTAAGGCCCACAATAGTTCCTTGTTTCTAAGCCCAAGCCCAAGATCCATTACGTTACTTGAATTGTAAGAAATCTCAAAATAGCTCATGATAAAATCCTCAAATGAAAAATGTAATAATGTCATTGTTCTTAAAACATGATTTCCATTCAAAATGAGTACAAATATGGATTGGTTTGGTTAAATTTTGACAAAATACCCAACTACGCCATTTCACATGTTTTCACCAAAGTGACTTTCATCAACCTTCAACCATGAGCTAACCCATTAAAACCTTGAGGTTTAGTTGACCCAATGACGCCATTCGGAGCAACTTTCATGTTGGAAAAAAGTCTATTTGAGTTATGCAAAGTATTGAACTTGACCTGTAATGTTATGACCCGTAATCATAGTTTTCCAAGATGAACCCCACACAAGCATTTGAACTTCTCAAGGGCATGAACCACTTCCTGGTGACTTTAGTGATTCCTCAAGCTCGAATAAAACCTCTAGATAAGCCTCTCTCGATGTATATCATACTTGATCCCCTGCATAAATGCTAATGTAATGCTATGATAATGCTACGATGATGTTATGCTAATGCAAAAACAAGAAGGAAAAGGTTGGGCAAATTTTGGGGTGCAACAACTGCCCCTATTCAAGCGACTTGGACCTGAATGAGTGAAAAGTGAACGACTTTCAATCAATCAAGGTAAAAGACGGTTGAATACCGAAAGAACCCGGAAATTTGCCAACCGCAGAAATAAACTGCGAACTCTGATTGGGATAGAATCTCCTAAGAAACTGAACATAATGAACATCTTGAACATCCCACCAAGGGAAAGAGAAACTTAATCAAGTAACTCTGCTTTAGGAAATACGTAACTGGCCATGGTCTGAACACCACATGGGCCAAAGAACAATCTTTCGAATCGTCGGAATCTGTATACTCAACGCACGATAGGGCCACATCAAAATCTGTCGGAATCTGGATACTCAACGCACTGATCGGAGCCTGGGTGCTCAACGTAATGACCGGAGCCTGGACGCTCGACGTAACTGATGACTTCATTGAGGGGTTTACCGGAGCCTAGATACTCGACGGACGAAGCAATACATCACAAACCGAACATTCACCGGAATCTGGACATTCAACGGAGAGAGAGTATTATCGCAACACTTACTAGGATCTGTATACCCAACTGCCTTTATCGGAGTCCAAACACTCAACGGACAAAGAAAAACGTTACAAATTGGAAATTTCACCGGAATTTGGATATTCAACGGAGGAGTCGGGGCTTGAACGCTCAACGTAACACATCGGAGTCTGAACACTCAACGCCAAAAAACCAGAGTCTGACAACTCAAAGAAAATACACCAGAGCCTGGAAACTCAACGGACAAACACGCACCAGAGCCTGGATACTCAACGAAGATACAAATCGGAGCCTGGATACTCAACGAAGTGATAAACCGGAGTATGGATACTCAACGAAGCGATAAACCAGAGTCTGGATACTCGACGGAACAACAAACCGGAGCCTGGATACTCAACGCAACAAACCGGAGTCTGAACACTCAACAAAACAACACACCGGAGCCTGGATACTCAACGAAGCAACACACCAGATCCTGCATACTCAACGAAGCGATAAACCGGAGTCTGGATACTCGACGGAACAACAAACCGGAGCCTGGATACTCTACGAAGCAAACAAATCGGAACCTGAACACTCGACGAAGCAAACAAATCGGAGCCTGAACACTCGACGAAGCAAACAAATCGGAGCCTGGATACTCGACGAAGATACAAATTGGAAAGAGAATACTACAAATACTTATCAAGATCACCTTACAAAATCTTTACCGGAGTCCGCATACTCGACGAGAGAAAGAATCAATACACACTGGAGATTACCGGATCCTGGATACTCGACGGAATAGCCACGAACACTAATAGGGGTCTGGACCCTTGCTTGATTTTACCAGAGTCTGAACACTCAACGTACTGACCGGAGCCTAAATACTCAACGTAAAAACTGACGTCAGAATACCACAGCTCCATGCTGGGGAGAAAAGCTCTGAACAACTTTGGAAGATACGATCACAACTCTGCTGAGGGACATACCAACAAACCTGGAGTTACAAATTTTACTGGAAATGAACAAGTCTCTGCTGGTGATGAGCAACTCTTGCTGAGGAACGGAGTGAAGGTCCTGCGTGCTCCCTGGAACACATCTTACACTGTTGGGGGTCACGAACGACTTGCTGGAGCATATTCCACACATGCCTGGTGGAGAGAAATCTGATCTCGACTCGCTGGGGAACAAACCCATACTCGTACTCTGTGGGGATTAGAGGTACGCCTGACCAACTGTTGGGGAATGATCTTTGATTGTTGGAAAAATGAGCTTCATCCGAATCTCTCTGAGAAATCGCCCCAAGCGTAATGCCCCTGCCCCAGTCTGATTCTTGGGAAGGTCTACGCTGAGAAGAAAATAGCTTGCCATGAGACGACCCCGAGATGGCTTGCCCCAGAATCTGGACCGTGAGAGGATCCTTGGTTGAATATTTCGGATAAGCTCTAGAGGTATGGAGGAGAAAAAATTCTTTTCCTCATAGGGTGGCATGCCCCAGCCTTGTAATGGCTTTGCCTCTGATTGACTGATTCGTGGAGCAGTACCCCCGATTGCGAGAGATTTACCAAATCTCGACCTGATTGCCCCAGATTAACTGATTCTTGGATGGCTGACCTTACTGGGGGTTACTTGATAATAGCTGGCCACAACTCAATGGAGTATTCAGGCGTCCTACATTCTATCCTGATCAAACTTTCCACTGTGAAAACTTTCCTGCGGTCGAGCGCTTACTCGCAAGTAAAAAAAGTTGTTCTACATAAAAGATATATTAAATGCAATGCATATGACAGTTTTTTCTTCAAAACCCAATCCTGTTCACCGGAAAAATTTATGACATATAATGAACGAATCAATTATCAAAGTGTCAAAATTAATACAACGCTGTAAGAGGAATCCTTTTTGGAGTCAGTTTCGATGCGATCTTTACCGAAGTATGCTCTCGAACTAAACCTGTTTCAATTAGGACTTTTGAAGGTTGTAACGTGGTCGGGTTCATGGTTAACAAGGAAGGATATAAGGCTCAAAATTCATTTTAACCCACCCATTCTCCTTGATGTTCTCCAATCCTATGTTCAGCTAATTCGACCTTAGCATTCACCTTTCAAAGGTGGAATGATAGGAGTGATGGTTCAGGAAATCACATGCTTTCTGAAGTGACAGTCATTCCCTTTCCGTCTTCGTAGTGCCTGGAGTCACACGATTTCGTTCTTGTTTGAGGATTTTTCTCTTGTAATCCTTTTTGTTTTTTCGCTTTTTCGTTCCCTAATTTTTGTCTGGACTAACTCTTTTGAGTTTCTGATTTTGAAGTCCAGCGGGATACCCTAATTTTTGCCTAAGTCGCTTATTCGTAAGATTCGACTTAGCGGGCTTCTTTCTTTTCTTTTTTTTTTGAACAAATCATGTGACACCGGCTTGTCTGACTTGTTAAAAGAGATTGTGACTGTTTCACTCCTTATCGGCAAGGTTTAACCATTGTGGTTTTTTAGGCACGACCTATACAGGTGTGATTTATCCTTGAACGGACATTCCTTTTGCAATTCGGACGCTTGGTCAAATTAACTGACACCTACCCTGCCCCAGGTTAAGATTGAGGGTTTTTCATTTTCAGAAAGAAACTCCTACTACAAGGCTCAAAGGGGTTGACAAGGGATTATCTTTCTTATATCTCCGGTGTTTATGGATTTGGAACAATGCCTGTATATCGTCAACAGGTTTTTCTATCCAAGAGCATACAATCGGCAGCTCATGGATTCTTCGATTTCGTCATCCTCCCCGGATTCCACTTAAACAACGTTTGAAATAAAAGATAGCAATAAAGTGAACACGAATGGATTAATTCAAAACATGCATATTTATTTCATTTATCAATATCAATTGAAAACAACAAGCTTTACAAGTGAAATGCACATAAACAGGAAAGAAACTACAAATGTAAAGCAATGACATGCAAAATGCAGATTGCCAGCTTCTGAGAACTAGGCTTCTTGTATCTTGACTTGTGGGCGACTCAACCGCTTTCGGCTTGTCCGTGGTTTGGCAGAGGATCCTCTACCATGTTAGGCGCTTCATGCGAGAAGTTTATGGCTTTACTGTCAATTAAATCTTGTAGCTTTTGCTTAAAAGCCTTACAATCGTCAATGCTGTGCCCGGGTGCCCCCGAGTGGAATTCGCAGCGGGCATTTGCATCATAGCCAGGTGGTGGTCGGCCTGTCAGAGGGGCCAAGGTTCTCTTCTGGATTAACTGCAGTTGTAGTAACGTCTGAAGCATCTGGGAGTACGGCATTGGCGGCGTATCGAATACTCTATTTGCTCCCCTCGAATTTTGGTACTTCCTGTAGCCCTGTTAATTCTGCTGCTGTTGTGGTTGTTGTTGTTGTGATGGTATCGGAATGATAACACTTGCAGCCTGATGATGATGACACTGATCTTGATATCTACCTCTGCCTCTACCCCGAGAGCTTGATACAGAATTAGCGTCGCCTTCACGCTTCTTATTTCCGAACACTTTCTTTCCTCCACCTGACGAAGGTACTTCTACGACCTGAATTTTCCCAATCTTGATGCCATTTTCTATACGCTCACCAGTGATGACAAGGTCAGAGAAACTCCCGGACATTCAGTTGACGAGCTTTTCATAGTACATCCCAGATAACGTCGATACAAACAATTCAATCAACTATCTCTCTACCATTGGGGGTTGCACCCTGGCTGCAAGCTCACGCCACCTCTGGGCGTACTCTTTGAAAGATTCCCCGCTGTTCTGGACGACATTCTGAAGTTGGACCCTATTGGGAGCAAGGTCACTATTGTACTGGTAATGCTTCACGAATGCTTCAGCCAAACCCTTCCAACTGCGAACCTGAGAGGGTTCCAAACCCATATACCATTCGAGCGACGGCCCTGACAGGCTATCCTGGAAAAAGTGCATGAGCATCTTCTCATCATTTGAATAGGCTGACATTTTTCTGTAGTATGAACGTATGTGCACCTTTGGGCAAGTGACACCTTTGTATTTATCGAAGGTAGGAACTTTGAACTTGTACGGCACTCGTAAATCAGGGATCAGCCCTAAATTGGCCATGTCGAGCCCCATGGAGTTCTGATTTGTTATATTCCTCATCTGTTCCTCCAGCATTCTGAATCTACGATCAGTTTCAGCAGGCAACTCAGCGCCTACATCCCTCATAGAGAACACGTCGTCCTGATGATCTTCATTCCATCGTTGGTCCCCATTGTCATACCCTGCGTATGCACCCTCCGGACCATAGACGTTTCGATTGACAGTGTAACCATACCCAGCGTTACCAAGACCATGGTTAGCAGCACCAGGTCCAAACCCAACATTATGAGTACTATTACCACAACCCAAGTTAACAGTATTACCAAGACCTGCGTTACCAGCATTACCCAAACCTGCATTACCAGCAGCATTACCCTGACCAGCGTGGCGGACGCCAACATCACTACCGTTCCCGGCCCCTGCAGCAGTTGGGGTGCATCCGGTAGGCACAGCAGTGGCGTTAGGAATCTCTGTATCGTTGCGGGGAGTATTAGCCGCAATACCTCCGTGAAGAACTCCATTAAGATCAACCCTATCTACTAGGGGCTGGACCATTGTTCTCAGTTGCTCCTGTCCTTGAGCCATACTTTGCATGACTTCCATGAGCTGAGTCATGCGCTCCCTCATCTCTTGCATCTCAGTCTGAACGTGATCCATGGCTTTCTTGAGATTGTTTCTAGTAGGATACCGGTGAAGTCTCTGGTCAGCAATCCTGAAACAACTCTAAAAAGACAACAGAACATAAGAACGAGGCTTAAGAAGGTACCTGCAAACACAAAGAAAAATATGCAAAATGCTAACAATGTATATATGCATATGGAATATTTCCCTTGATTCTAGTTCCGGGTGAAACACATGACAATGGAAACCCCTCAGATAGCAATAGTAAAAAACTCCTCATATACAGATGGAAGACCGCATAGGTAGTTACAAGCACAAGTATCTGAGCACGAATGACGGCAAGCGAGATAGCTAGAATCAAAGGGAATATGCACCTGCAATGTTAATGCAATGTCATGTAATTAATGCAAATGAGAAATGCCAAAAATGCAAGGATGCTATAGGGGATCAAGGTAGCTGTGCTGTGCTGTAGCAATAATAATCAGAAGCTAATTGTGCTGTAGCTTGAGAATAACCAGAGCTTCGCCTTTGCATAACATATATCACTGCATGACGTAGATCACTGATACTGAAGACCTCTGATATCAAACCCAAAAGTTCACACTGAAGAGAAAACCGGGTGATCTGGAGCTATGGTTTCCTGCATAACCCAATCCCTCTCACATGTATGGACTTAATTCGCCGACGAGGTATGGCATCCTATGCGGTCATCAGCGTCATAGACTTTCAAGTGCGATGATACGATACCCAGAAGGTGTGGCATCATCATCTCTTGAAGCGGCCTCACTTAGCTGAATCCCAAATGATCGGTCCCCAGAGTCGACAATCCTCCAAACCAACAACCCCTCAAGCCCAAAGGGCTGGAAAAGAAGTCAACCGGGAGAATCTCGTCTGAGCGTGGATTTTGTGAGACACTAGTACATGCAAAGCATGCACACACCCACTACTTTCCACAACTAATGCTAGGCACACTCAAGCCTGGGTCTGGCTTCTCACTCATCAGAATCAATCCCTTCCCAAATAACATAATAAGGATATAATATAATGCTGAAAATAAACTGCGGGAAAATAAAATGCAGGAAAGTAAAGCTAAGGTACAACAGGTATGTACAAAACCCAAAAGATAAACAAACAAGCGCTAGGACTGACTCGCCTAGGGGATGGGAAACGGTCCTAGCGTAGGGGATGGGAAAAGTCCCCAGCTGCCATTAGCATCCCCAGCAGAGTCGCCAGCTATCGCTACTGCGAAAATCGGCGTCGGCATAACAGAAGAGTCGCCACCGTGCGTTATTTATCCCAAAGGAGGGAAAGGAAACGCTCAGAGAAAACCTAACAAAAGAGGGAAAAGGAATGGTCATCGCAACCATTGCATGGGTTCGGGAGTCGGTTACGCAAGGGGAAGGTATTAGCACCCCTCACGTCCATCGTACTCGATGGGATTCACGCTTAATTGTTTATCTAAAAGGGTTGATTAATATCTATGCTAATGGTTTAAGGACAAAACAAAAGAAAAGTGACTCGGCAAAGTATCGCACTTTATGCCTACGTATTCCCGTCTGGAACGAGAAATCAGAGTCAACGTAGTTCGCCTAACTACGGGTAAAAGGGGGAAAGGTTGCTCGCCGAGATATCGCATCTCGTACCTACGTACTTTCATCTGGTATGAAAGATCAGAGCAAACGTAGTTCGGGTTACTACGGGGAGACTAGTTTAATCCTAGCGTTATCATGCCAAGTTCGTCCTAAGGTTGAAGTTTGCAAAGGGGAAGACTACCCTAATGTTGTCATACATGGTTGCAAAGCCTAGTGTCTATCACATTCTACCTTGAACAATGAATAATGGAGATCCTAAGGGAAAGGCAAAGGAAGCAACAAAAACAGATGAAATAAACAACATACAGGAAATGCGGATTCATAACAGTAAACATGGAATGCAAGTGAGGGAGAAAGTCATCTCAACCTCAAGCCCATAATGAATGGAAAAATGGCCTATTTTAAACATGCAATCTTGGCCACAAGTGATTATAAAGTGATACGAGGCAATAAAACCTACGAATGACATACGTATACTACGATTAGGAATCATAACGCATTATCATGGAAATATGGAACCTAATGGGCAATTCATGTATGACAAAACCAGCCAATCAATGATCTACACATCCTATATAATGTCTATAACAAGTAATAAGAACCCTAGCGTTCACCACAAAAACAAATCGAGGCCGTTGGAGCCGAAAGAAAAGCAAAGTCCGTTCGAATATCCAAATTACAAGTCCGAATACAAAAATATAAGAAAAATAGCAAAAGGTGCTAAAAAATTCAAATAAAAATCTCCAATGCCCTACATCAAGCCACAAACCAGGGGTGAGAGATACCACAAAAATATCCAAAGAGAAATGTCCAAACAAGTTGAAACTATGTCATGTGTACCAAAAAGAAGCCAAACTAGCACATGGTAAAGAAAGACCTTCAAAACCCTTCAAAATGGTACAATAAAAATCAATTAAAAATATATCTAGGTACCTCAATGTGTGTATGAATACCCTGAAAAATATTTGGAATTTAAATGATGTATTGGTAGGTAAAAGAAATTCAACAAAATGATAGCACCAACATTGGCCTTTTTATGATGACCCAAATGTAAACAATTCTAATAAAATGTCAAAAAATGGTAAATTTATAATTCCAGTTCTATAAAATTCTAGACATCTTGAAGATTACGTAGAGAAAAATGGGGATCAAAAAGACTAATTTTCCTATTTTTTATGATTATATGAAGTCAGCATATAAAACAGAGAAACAAAAGAAAATACATGAAAGCATATAAATGTGAGAAACAAGTAATATAAATGCAATAAATCAGAAATGTCACAGCCAAGGATCGAACAGGGGTCATGGGGGGTGGGGTAGCTGATTTGGCACTGAGGTGTGATGACTGGACACGCGACGTGGCGCCTTCCCAGCCGCGCAATGGGTGACTCGGTCAACCCGATCGGACGACAAAAAGCTTGTCTTCTTCGTTTCTCCGACCTTCAGCCCGCGTGAGGGACCGGCCGGCCGGCCTTCCGCCTGAGCTTTTCTTTTCCCTCTAAATCGTTCATTTCTCCACCAAATTTAATGTTCCTTAGACCTATTTTGTGGGGTTTTGCGAGAGGAATTCAAATATTGCCTTAGTTTTGAGTGAAAAAGCCTCTAGCTCCAAAACCATGTTTGAATCTTGAAACCTCAAGAATACAAAAATGTTGTAAAAACTCTTCTTTCTTTACCAGAAAGCATCTACTATCCAAGGGGATGTTGAATATGTAACAATGGTGTAAAAATAATGCATAATTAGTGAGTAATGTTGATTTTCCGATACCTCTGAAAAATGGTTTATGGAGCTTCACTCAATCACCAATTCTTTGAGAAAATGATGTGGACACATTCTATAATTGATGAGGAAGGTGTTTGGATGGGAAGAAAGCCTTGAAATGGTGTAAAACAGAAAATCAATTTTCCACTTGGAGCTCACTTTAATGGAGTTGTGTAGCTTGGTTCATGCATCAATTATGGCCAAAAATGGATGAATCAATTGTAAGAATGATGTGGAAGTGATTTGCAATGGTGGAATGAGCAAAAAATGGGAGAAAAATGGAATTGAAATTTTGAGTTTTCAAGTGTAGAAAAATGTGGGAAAATGGAAAAATGGTGAAGAGGAATGTCAATTGCCTTGATTTTTAGTTTTTATATTCCTTGCATCATAAGGAAGGTTTAAGTCCCACAATAGTTCCTTGTTTCTAAACCCAAGCCCAAGATCCATTATGTTACTTTAATTGTAAGAAATCTCGAAATAGCTCATGATAAAATCCTCAAATGAAAAATGTAATAATGTCATTGTTCTTAAAACATGATTTCCATTCAAAATGAGTACAAATATGGATTGGTTTGGTTAAATTTTGACAAAATACCCAACTACGCCATTTCACATGTTTTCACCAAAGTGACTTTCATCAACCTTCAACCATGAGCTAACCCATTACATTAAAACCTTGAGGTTTAGTTGACCCAATGACGCCATTCGGAGCAACTTTCATGTTGGAAAAAGTCTATTTGAGTTATGAAAAGTATTGAACTTGACCTGTAATGTTATGACCCGTAATCATAGTTTTCCAAGATGAACCCCACACAAGCATCTGAACTTCTCAAGGGCATGAACCACTTCCTGGTGACTTTAGTGATTCCTCAAGCTCGAATAAAACCTCTAGATAGGCCTCTCTCGATGTATATCACACTTGATCCCCTGCATAAATGCTAATGCAATGCTATGATAATGCTATGATGATGTTATGCTAATGCAAAAACAAGAAGGAAAAGGTTGGGCAAATTTTGGGGTGCAACACATATCATTTGGCACTTGCATTTGCATAGCATTGGTTCTTGACAGGGGATCAAGATGTTGTTTTTTCCAATCAAGAGAGTTTCATGTTCAAGCTCAAGCAAGAGTACATTTGCAAGTCATCAAGAGTTGTATCATCATCAAAGTTGGGTTTCAAAGCTCCTTGAGGGGAGAAAGTTGGTGTATGTGTGTCACCTATTATCTTAAGGATCATCAGGGGTCCATGAAGTTACCTATTTGGATGAGGCATGATTCAAGGGTTCATGGATAAGGTGTGAAGGTTTCATCTGGTCAACAGGCAGTCAACTGTGGACTTGAGAGGGTCCAAGACTTGGTTCTTGATCTTTAAAGCCATGAGAAGTCATCATAAGCCATCTCTAATGTCATTTTGAGGTTAAGTCAATAAGACTCAGGAGTTCAAGAAGTTACTAAACTAGGGTTTCAGTTGATTTTAGTGTAAAATCCCCTCTTGTGGTACCCAACTTCAAGGATGAATTTCATTATGATGCAAGTCCAATCTCATTTTCCAACAAACATGAGACTTGCTCATCATCTTTCAAGCTTTCATTTGAGTACAAGAACTCATCCATTAGGTTTGTACATCTCAAGTTATAATGTCAACAAGTTGGTGTCATCAGATGAAGAGATTTTAGTGGTACTGAAAGTCAACTCACTTCCAAGGCATTTTTCACATGGAACCATGATCTTTCTCACTTTCCAATGAACATGAAAGTTGCTACTCATTGTCTTAGCTTTTCAAAACGTCATAGAAATCATCATTCTCATATGTTGAGCTAAAGTTATGGTCTTCACAAGGCAGGGGTATTTTTGGAAACCTAGTTTTAGGTCTTTCATTTCAATGACCAATTCCATGAACTTTATGACCTCTAATCCAAATTTGTGCCACATGAAAGTTGTGTCACATTGCCTTAACATCCTCTTGAACTCAAAATCCATAATGTTTGATGATTTAAGTGATCATTTGAATCATGATGAGCTTGAAAAGAAGTTTTGAACATGATTTGATTTCCTTCCATTACAAGTCATCAAATGAATTGGCTTTTGAATTTTTCACACCACATCATCACCACATATTGGTCTTGCTAGAGATTACCCAAATTGAACCAACATGAGTACACATTACAAGTCATTTTCAAACTTTCATGCCATAAAAAGTAATGGTCCAAAACTTTACACCAAGGCATTTCCAACTTACCAAATTACTCTAATTCATTTCCACACACCCCATAGTGCAAGTGCTGAGTGGAATAAGAAGCAAGACTCTCCATAACCCGTGTGTATGCTTCATGTGAGTTTTTTTTCATGTTTTGTGACAGCAAAAAAATCAATCATTATGGGCCTGCATGGGATTCACTAGGCCTTCATATTTAAACCATAGTTGAACCCTAATTGCTCAGAAGAGAGGTTGTTGCGTAGAGAAGAGACTTTCCATCAAAAATACATACAAAATTCTCTTCTTCGAATTGGTGTTTTACCTGAGTTTCCATTCAAACCATTGCTCAATTCATAAACACTGAGGATTAAGGAAGAGATTAGAAGCATCAGAGCAAAACTTGCAAGGAGTTTGAAGAGCCAACAGAGCAGTTCCATTAGGTAAGCTTCAATTCACTGAAACTCTCATTTTAGCCTTGCATTAGGGTTCATATCTGGTGCATCTGAAGTCCTATCTAGTATAGACAATGTTTGGATAGTTATCATGCGTGTTTGAACCATTTTCAGAATGTGCATAAAATCTTTGTGGCTTGATTTCTCCTAGTTTTAGGAGCCTTTTTAAAAAACTAATGTCATTTTTGAGTTCCTCGTGAAAAATGCTTCAAAACCATGTCAAGTGTTTGGATTTTTATCATGTTTTCCATATTGCTCCGGTGAAGCTCACTTGAGAAGACGACCGGAGCTAGGGCTCCAGCATCCAAGCTTGAGCTGAGGTGGCTGGGTATGTGGCAGTTTGACCCTGCATGCGTGGAGTTTGAAATCTGATTTGTCACGCCACATGGATTAATGAAACAGAGCGTTTCATTAATCTGAGTGTGTTTTAGTCTTGGGCCTTGCCCATTTTATATTCCCACCCCCTGATTTGAGGCCCATGCGCGTTTTCAAAGGAAACCAGTTCAGTCCATATTGCTTATACACCCCTCTTATCATTTTAATTTCTTTTTATTTTCTATTATTTGCGCTTCCATTTTAAATCTTTTTAAAATAGTTTTGTTCATTATAAAAATCCAAAAAAATGTGTTTCTGATATTTCAAGATGTTGAGTTATTTTTCCATTATTTTAATTTTTTTAATTGAATTAATCATTGAAGGTGTTTTATGGTTTATACCTTGTTTTGAACTTGATCATTGACTACAACTAAAACACCCCTTTTGACTAATTTTCCTCTCACACTTAGGTGTTAGATTGAGGCTTATTTGAGGTTTGGTTTGAGGTCTTGATCATTTTTCAATTGTTTCTCATTGGTTTTTTATGGACTCTCAATGCATACTCGACAAGTTGAACATGTTGCCTTCTTTGATTTAATTGGTGGTGCTTTGAATTGAATCTTGCCTTGAGATTTTGCACACTGATTTTAGATTGGTTCAATTTGAGTTTAATGATTTATTTGGATTTTATTTGAGCTCTTTTCTGTTTTTGGTGAGTACTTCAAATTCAAGTTGTTTTCACTATGTGTATACATCCTTTTCTTGACCTAATTTTTGGGATGTGATCTTGTGTGATCCCTTGAGCACCTCTTAAGCCTTGTTAGCTTTTGTTAACATGCTTGAGGTGGTGCGTTGCATTTTTAGAGGTCAATTGTATGTGTACCTTGTGCCACAAGTTTCATTTTGATATTGTCTTTCTACATGTTTGAAGTGTGAGATGTTTAGATGGACTTTGGTCCTCTAATTGAACTTGATCATTCTTGTATTTTCTTTCCTTTTTGATCTTGAATTTGAGGTTTCTCACTTGAGTTTCACTTCTGACATTGATGGTTATGGACTTTGTTCTTGATGCCTTGGTGATGTTTGTGTCACTTTAAGAATGCTATGAACATTTGAACCTCTCTTGCTTTGTTCGTTGGCTTTGTTTTACTTAATCATGTGTAAGTGTTTGGTTGAATTGATTATGATGTGGTTGTTGCCTCACACTCTTTCCTCCCTCACTTCTTTGATTATGCTTTTGTGTTTAGTAACTTTCTTCTTATGATGATTGATGGCATTTGATTGTAGGAGTTTGCTTCTCTCATTTCCTCTCATCTCTAGTTGACTTGCTTAAGCCTTCTCTTTTGTTGATTTGAATTTTACTTGTGTTGGTCTTGTTGCATTGTTTACATTTGTGTTTGCATTTTCATATCTCCTTCATCTTACATTGACTTGCTTAAGTCTTTCATTTCATTTTCATTTGTGATTGATTTAGCATTGTGTTTACTTGTGCTTCTTGCCATGATCCCTTAGGATTCCTAGTCCCTCTGTTTAAGATGGGAGTAGGAGAGACATTAGGATTTCAATCCTTTGCATGATAACATTAGGTAGTCCCCTTTTCATCCCAACTTTAGGATCACTTTGCATGATAACATTAGGGTTTACAGTTCCCTTTAGAGTCTTGTGTCTTCTCTTCTCACCTCAGAACTCTTTTAAGACACTTTATAAAAGAAAGACAATTTTTGTACACTACGAGCCTTAAGTACATAAGGAATGATGTGTGAGGGGTCTCTTCTCACATTGTCTAGAGTGTTTAGCGCATGCCCTTTGGGCGATATGCGACGCATTCACTCTTATGTCATAGTCTTTAGTGCAACATGAGTTTCAAAGTAACTCAATTCACTTCTTCTAAAAAACACAAACAAAATTCAAACCTTTTCATCCTTCGGGATTGTTCCAAACCTAATTTTCAGAAAGAGTATGTTACATTTCTGTTCTACCGTAAATAGGCATCGTCCCTAACTGCTAGAATTGAAACGTAACATTACTCATTAAAAACACTTGAACCAACCATTGGTCTAGTTTTCCCGAACTACGTTGACTCTGACTTTCCCATTGCACGAGGGAATACGTAGACATAGGGTGACATTGTCCTATCGAGTCTGTTCTTTCTCTTCACCCCCGTTTAGCAGTAGCTTTAGATATTTTTCACCCATAGATTAGACAACAAGCATGGATACCGTTGAGTACAACGGACGTGAGGGGTGCTCATACCTTCCCCTTGCGTAACCGACTCCCAAACCCTAGATTTGGTTACTATGACCTTGTCTTTTCCTTTCTCTTAGGTTTTCTTCGATCGTTTCCTTTCCCTCTCTTTAGGATAAATAAAGTTCGGTGGCGACTCTTCTGTCTATTTGCTGGCCCTCTTTTTTCGCAGTAGCGACATAGTGGTTAAAATCTTGTGGTGAAATTTGAAAAGTGAAGAGTGAGAATGAGGGTGGCTCGGGTTGTACATATATGAGGTGTATGGTGATTGTGTTTTTGAGCAAAAGCAGGATCAGAATGAGGGTTGATGAAAGGCACATCATGAGGTAAATTGGTGTGCAAGTTTGTGTTTCCACTTTTGGCAAGAATGGTTCAAAATGATACCAAAGGTACATGAGTGTGTTTGGCTTATTTAGGTAGTGTTTTAGCATCTAAAATCTTAAGGTGTGCACCTGAGTTTGAGGCCCAAGGCTTGCTGCAAAGGTATATTCATATGTGTGCCCAAAATTATGAAGCATCATGCACGAGAATCATGTCCAAATGGTTGACTTTAATCCAACATAGCTTCATGAATAATGGTCTAATCCATGTGATCTTTAGCTTAAGAGAAAGTTAGGAGCATGGTGAGCAAACATGATGTTCAAAGAACTTTGGAATTAAGCTTAGAAGGATGAGAAATTTTAGGTTGAACATTTGTCCTCAAAACTGTCCCAAAATAACTTAGAAAAATTCTAAGTTATGTAAATTTTGGCAACGTTGACATCTTGACTTTGAAGGCACATAACTTGATGAGTTTTGATCCAATGTGAGAGTTCTAGTAATGGATGGAAAGCTTGAAGAATGTTATTCAACTTTAATATTGTGAGAAAACTCAATTGAAGTCAAGAACTTAGTGAAAACTGTCTAGGAAGTTGGGTTGAAAAATCTTTCTAACCACTTGCTACTTTTGACAACTTTGAAACCCTAATTTTGGAGCATCATAACTTGAGCTCTACATATCCAATGGATATGATCTAGTACTCAAAAGAAATATTGAAGGATGTTATACTATTCTCAAGTTGTAGGAAAATTCAAATGAAACTTGTATCACCATGAAAAATGAGCTAGAAAGTAGGTATTTCAAATTGAATTTATATACTTGGAAAATTTTCTAAGTGTAGAAATGTCATAATCTCCTTTTTCCAAACTTTGACTCATCATATCTCCTAAACCATGAATCGTTTGGACATGCTTCCTTCCATAAACGTGTAGTTCATGACGTCCTCTTCAATTTGATAGCTAGTTTTCGTTCATTGGATCAAAAATGAGAAAGTTACGGAAGTTACAAATGGCTTGAATTAGGGTTTCTCACACTTAGGAAAATTTCTATCAAAACCCTAATTTAGTCAAACTCTTGATTTTATGTTTGTACTTGATTCTTCTTGTTCCAAACTCATGAAATCATTTGAAAACAAGTACCATCCCCTTGATTGGCCTTGAAATTCAAGATCTTGACCTAATTGAATCACAATTGACTTTTGTTGACCAGGTGAAACCCTAAGACCATTTCCACTAGCTGAGGCTCTTGTGATGACACTAATCAATGTAGAAGGCCCTTAAGGTATATGTTGAGCTTTAGAATCATGTCTTTCCCAAGGAACTAGCCAGAAGCCTACTTTGAACCAAACTCTTGACTAGTTGTCCATGATAGAAGGAGAAGAATCATTGCCTGCATTCTTGATTCAAGTGGTGGAGTGACATGCATTGATGATGATGGAGACTTTGTAACTTGAGATTGCCACAAAGTTGAGATTGAGCTCTTGATTAAGCTTTGAAGATGAAGCCCTTCTCTTGATTATTGGATAAGATATCTTGATCCCTGTTGTCGTTACCGTGAAAAAGGGTCGGCAAAGGTAGAAGAGTCGCCACCGTTCATTATTTATCCCAAAGAGAGGGAAATGAAACGATTAGAGAAAACCTATGAAAAAAGGGAAAAGACAGGTCATCACAACCAAATCTTGGGTTCGGGAGTCGGTTACGCAACGGGAAGGTATGAGCACCCCTCACGTCCGTTGTACTCAACGAGATCCACGCTTGTTGTTTATCTAAAAGGGTGTTAATCTATCAAAAGGCTGGCTCACAAGGATAAAAGAAAAAAAAAGAGACTCGATAGAGAATCACCGTTCTATGCCTACGTATTCCCTGGTGCAATGGGAAAGTCAGAGTCAACGTAGTTTGGAAAACTACGGGTGAAGAGGGGAAGGTTGCTCGCCAAGACATCACCGTCTTGTGCCTACGTATCCTCGTCTGGTACGAGAAATCAGAGCAAACATAGTTTGGGCTGACACGACCACATATTTGTTCAAGTGTTTTAACTGAGTAGGGTTAAACCTTTGTTCTAGTAGTTAGGTGTATTGTTGCTCGACCATTGGAGACTTAGGTGTTACCTGTTTGCAGTAGAACCAAGACTTAACACACTCTTTCTGAAAATGATTTTCAAACAATCCCGAAGGATAAAAAGGTTTGTTGTTTTTTAAACAAGAAATGAATTGAGTTAAGTTTGTAACTCATGTTGCACTAAAGACTATGACTTCAGAGCGAACGCGTCGCGTATCGTCCAAAGGGCATACGCTAAACACTCTAGACAGTATGAGAGGAGGCCCCCTCAACTATCATTCCTCAAGTACTTAAGGCTCGTAGCGTACAACATTTATTATCCTTTATTAGGTGTCTTAAGATGTTTAGGAGATGAGAAGAGAAGACACAACTCTAAGGGGAAACTGAACCCTAATATTGTCATGCACAATGCTCCTAAAGTTGGGATTGAAAGGGAAGAAATTGTCCTAATGTTATCATGCAAAGTATTGAACACCTAATGTCTCTCCTACTACCATCTTAAATAAAGGGACTAGGAATCCTAAGGGATCATGGCAAAAGACCAAGTAAACAACAGATAATTCAACCACAGATGAAATGAAGGAAGAGAAGTTGACTTAAATAAGTCAAGCACATGTGAATTATCTCGACCAAACATTTCAAATTGATCATGAAAAATGGACAAGCAAAACAAGTGTAAGAAGTGATATATTATTCAAGACAAACTCAAAGAATAAACATGAATACCAAATCATCTTGAAGAATGATCAAAGCATATGGGGCATATGTATATCAATAAGAAGAAAGCTCAAAACAAGATTGGAAACAAATCACAATCATCAACCAAGTCATGTCAAGTGAAAGAAACAAGGTTCTATCACCAATTCAACACTTAAAAACAAGTGGAAATGCCTAACTTCTAAGTAACTTGTAAAACAAGTTACACAAGTGTATGACCTAAAGACAAAGAATCAGAACCTTAATCATGTTATAAACAAGCATCAAAACTCATAGGGTGCATATGGGATCCATAGAAGTCATCTCCCAAAGGGATTAGGTCAAACTAGTTTGTATGAACACTTCCTAAGATGACTTGACTTGCAAGCTTCGCCAAAAATAGGAAAAATATTCAATAAATCTCAAATAAAAAACACAAAAAGCTAGGTCAAGCGACAAACGGAATCCAAAGTCTCAAGTTCAAAATCATCTCAAGGCAATACCAAATAATTCAACTATTAAGGGTGCTCCACCTTATTGAGCATAAATCGAGGGACAAGAAAAAATCAACTCAAAGTCAACTAAAAAATGATCAATCATGAACCATATCCACCCTCAAAGACACTTCAATTCATCCTCTAAATGAAGAAGAAACATTGATCATAAGGGACTTGTATTAGGGGTTCAAATGGATTGGATCAAACAAGGCATGAACCATAAAAAGGCAATTAATTGCAAAATTAAAATAAAATAGCAAATTAAAATAAAATCAGAAACAAAAATGATAGAAAATTAAATAAAACTTTGAAATGCAAGAAAACAATTTTTGGGAATTTTTTAATAAAATGAAAACAAATAAAAAAATAAAATGAAGGGGGTGTGAATAACAACTTCAGCCCAATTGACCCAGACTCAGTGTTTTAATGAAACACAACGTTTCATTAAAACACGTCATAGTCAAACTTCCACACAAGCAAAGTCAGGCCAATGAAGTCATGCCAAGCAATCAGGTCAAAAAGTCAACATGAGACAAGTCGACTCAGATCAGACTGGTGACTGGACGCCGGAGCTAGGACGCCGGAGACCAGCCATCAGACCTCCATAAAAATTCTGAAATGTGGTACCGTTTGAAAGCTATACTCACAAGGATTCCAAATCTAACCATGAATTTTGAAAAAGGTTCTTGAATCAAGAGAATCGAAGGCATGAATTTCCAACATGTAAACTGAAAATGCTATCAAACAACCATGATAATGCAACAAACATTTCCTATGATACATAGGGCTTCAGATGTAATCCACGATGAACCTATTACATGCCTATAATGAGAACGGAGCAGCTCCGTTGGCTCTTCTAAAGTTTGCAAGCTTCAATCTCTTGTTTTTAATTCACTCCTCAAGGTCTGATGAAGAAGATTCAAGCAGCAATTGGAGTTGATTTTCAATGCTATGGCAGATTTGAAGAGAGAAAGTTTTGATGCAATTTTTGAATTTTCTTCTTTCTTTCACGCATCAGCTTCCATTATGAGCAATTATGGCAGCTGAAAACCTTTTATATGGTGGGTTTTGCATGACCATGCATGCCCATGTTGATAGAATCATGTGCTTTCTCAATTTTCTTTTCAAACTTCTCTTTCATGTACCCTCACGAATTAACCACATACATGTCATTTAAGGCCAGTAAACAATCAAGTGTGGGGTGTAGGAGTGGATTGGACTATTTTTGATCATGTATGAAGCCTTCACACCATGTTTGAATTCATTACTTTTTAAGTGATAAAACTTGAAAAAGTGGTACATGATGGCTCCTTATGTTGGCACAAGTGTAGTAAACCTCTTTTGGTCATGTAATGGTATGGAATAAATCAAATGTGAAGCAAAATATGACTTATAATGTAAGGCATTCAAGTCGTGACCAAAAATCCAAATTTCCACCTTAAAATAGTTCACATGGCCATATAATCCACCAATCTTCATGCATTTTGAGTTGAATGATGGAGTTAAGACCCTTAGGAACAAGTTTCATGTTGGTTGGAATTGCATTTGAGGTCCATAAAGTCATGAAATTGCTCATTGAAAAAGATGACCTATAATGAACTTTCCAAAAATACCCTTGCCTTGTTAGATCCATAACTTGACATGTACACATGATAAGAAGGACTTATAGGACTAAAGCTAAGATCATGAGGAACAACTTTCATGTTCACTTGAAGTTGAGGAGAAACTTGATTCTAGGTCAAAAATGCCTTGGAAGTGAGTTGACTTTTAGTTGACCAAAATTCTCTCCATCTGAGGAACCTAACTTGTTGGCATCATAACTTGAGATGTACAAACTCAATGGATGAGTTCTTGTTTTCAAAAGAAAGCTTGGAACATTTCCAACAAGTCTCATGTTTTCATGAAAATGAGATTGAGCTTGCATCATAGGGTAAATTGTCCTTGAAGTTGGGCACTAAAGAAGAGGATTTTACATTGAAATCATCTGAAACCCTAATTTAGTAACTTCTTGAACTCTTGAATCCTCTTGATTTGATCTTAACATGATATCTTAGATGTATTAAGATGACTTCCTATGTCCTCAATTACTTAGAACCAAGTTGTAAACCCCCTCAAGACCACAGTTGACCTTGGGTTGACCAGATGAAATCCTAGTTCCATGTCCTTTGCCAGTGGCTTTTGCACATGAATTGAATGACTTCACAAACTTCAAAATGACCCCTAAGGTACTCAATGAGATTTAAAACCATTTTCAACCAAGAATAAAGCCCTCATGACCCATTGAAAACCCTCTGATGATCCTCAGGATAGGAGGTGATACATACACAAACCTCTCTCTTTCCTCTCAAGGAGCTTTCACAAATTCATGGTGATGACAAACACTTGATAACTTGCACAAATGCCTCTTGAATGGCATAACACACCTCTTGATCCCCTGTTAAGAACAATGCTATGCAAATGCAAAAATTCTAAAATGAAATGAAACATAAGCCAAGTACAAGAAAAGGTTGGTCACATTTTGGGGTACAACAGTTGCCCCTATTCAAACGACTTGGACCTGAAGGGGTGAAAAGCGAACAAATTTCAAACATTCAAGGTAAAAGACGGTTGAATACCAAAGAACCCGGAAATTTTCCAACCGCAAAAGGAAACTAAAACTGATGATTGTAACTGATAAACTGTGTTGGGGAAAATGTGATAAGATGAACGCATTCGTCAAAGACATCACACTCTGCTGGGGTTTGGATACCGTTCAGGCAAGATAAATCATTGGACTGGGTTCGGATACCGCACGGGCTCAAGAGAACAATCGCAGTTTGTCGGGGTCTGGATACCGCTCAAGAAAGAAATAAACATTGGTCGGGGTCTAGATACTGCACGGGCTCAAGAAAACAATCACAAACTTCTGGGGTCTGGATATCGCTCAGGAAAGAAATAAACGTTGGTCGGGGTTTGGATACCGCACGGGCTAAAGAAATAAACCGGTGTTAGCTGGGGTCTGGATACCACACGAGCTAAATAAGTAAACCGGTGTAAGCCAGGGTATGGATACCGCACGGGCTAAATAAGTAAACCGGTGTAAGCCGAAGTCTAGATACCGCACGGGCTAAATAAGTAAACTGGTGTAAGCCGAAGTCTGGATACCGCACGGGCTAAATAAGTAAATCGGTGTAAGCTGGGGTCTAGATACCGCACGAGCTAAATAAGTAAACCGGTGTAAGCTAGGGTTTGGATATCGCACGGGCTAAATAAGTAAACTGGTGTAAGCCAGGGTGTGGATACCGCACGGGCTAAATAAGTAAACTGGTGTAAGCCGGGGTCTGGATACCGCGCGGGCTAAGGAAATGAACTGGTGTTAGCGGGGGTCTGGATACCGCACGGGCTAGAGAAATAAACCAACAAACTCTTGCCGAGGTCTGGATACCACACAGGCTCAAGATAAACACCAATATATGTCGGGGCCTGAATACCGCACGGGCTCATGAAATAAATCAATAACAGTCGGGGTCTGGATACCACACAGGTTTGAGAAAATACACTGTTGTCTGCTAGAGATATACCTGAAAACAAGAGGTAACGACCTGGCTTATGTTTCAAATGCACATCTTTGAATATGGCATAGTTCTCCATACGAAACAGAAATGCTACGCATTTGGGAGGATGCTATGTACAATCTAAAAATGCAAAGGAACCACTCCAGCAAAATAAATGCTGAAGAGACGAAGCCAACTCCGCTGGGAATGACCGGGTGTGCCAAGTACGATTGGACTTTTGCTGGGAAACAAGCTTTGGATGGCTTCCTAGGAAAGAAACCTCCTGGGTATAACTGCTTTGCTGAAAACAAAATCCACTCCGTTGGGGATCAAATCAACTCTACTAAGGAAAACGCCCTGGATGGCTTACTAGAATACGACTCTTCTGGGGAATAAAAGACTTGACTGGGGAAAATGAATCCACTTTATTGGGGAAACAACCTTGGATGGCCTCCTAGGACAACATAAGTCTTCTAGGAGACAAAGCAAACTATTGAGGAATAAACTCCACTCTGCCGGAGATTTCGCTTTACTGAAGATTGAATCCACTACCTGCTAGTGATAATGAATAAGATTTACGGGGAAATTATCCCAAATTCCTTCTCTACTGAGGATGGAGAATAACAAAAACTGGGTTAATCCCACTCTGTAGGGAAGCAAACTACTCTACCGACTTCGTTGGGGATTAGGCAACAAGGGAATCAAATCGACCTTTGCTTGGGAAAAAAATGAGAAATAAAACTCAACAATATCAGCCTTCATTTGGGAAATGAGTCAATGACCTAGACTCTGAGGGGGATGAGGTTAAAGATCTAGACTCTGTGGGGGAACAAAACTCTGAACCCGCTCCACTCCTGGGGGATAATCCTAAATCTACCTGTCAAGGAAATAGGTGCACATCACTACCGGGGAACCTCAGTTTCGACCATCTGGGGATAACCCTGATATCAACCTGCTAGGGAATAAGATATGCGTTTGAAGTGTTGAGAATAGGTGTACACGCTCCACCTGCTGGGGATAGCTCTACTCTGTCGGGGATGTCAATCTCGACCTACTAAGGATAACCTTGATCACACGTAATCCCAACCTGCTGGGGAAGCACTAGTCTCAAACTACACATCTTCCTCTTGTGGGGGCAGAGACATGGTGACCTTACTGGGGATGCACCTTTGGAATAGCCTCAAGAACGAGAACCCTGCAACAAATACAAACAAAGTATCCTGTATACAATAAGAGCTATCTCGGTTATCGTCCATGACATCGTTCAAGAAAAATCAATGTGTTAATCACGATTAACAGAGCCCACAAGTTTATGTATGTAAAGTTTTATAAAAAAAAATCGGGCGTCTTTTGCAAACAAAACAGTAAAAGCTAAAACAAGAACAAAAACTTTCTGAATAGTATACTTCATTGATAAATGGCCTGTAAATAGGCAGATTTACATCAGATGCAACTCCTGAAAAGAGAAAGTTGTGCAAAAAGTACAAATGCAATAGAAATACAAAATGTTGGCAACGTGGTACAGACAAACACCATGTGTCGATTCGACTATAACTCACATGACTCCGCTACTTCTCTGATGCTCTGCCTTCCGAAGAGACTAACTTGAATGGTTAACCCTCGGGTCCTCTCAGAATCCACTGTGTTCAATAGGATCAGACGCAGACCGCGATCGTTTGCTTTTACAATCCCTAACTTTTTCCTGAATCGCCCTTTCGGGTTTTTGATTCACCGGGATATCCATTTCTGCCAAAATTTCTTTTTCAAGTTTTCAACTTTGCGGGTTTACATCTTTTCTTTTTATCCCTAATTTTTTCCTAAACCCATTCTTTTTATGGTTCGCCGGGATGCCCCATTTTTGCTTGGATCTCCTTTTTCTTTCCAGCGGTTCTATTTCAAGCAAAGTATTTTTTAATTGCGTCTGCGTTCACAGGGGATGTGAAATCTTTGCCATCCATAGTTGAAAGTAGTAAGGCTCCTCCGGAGAAGACCTTCCTTACAACATATGGTCCTTCGTAGTTGGGAGTCCATTTGCCCCTGTGATCTATCTGTGGAGGGAGAATCCGCTTCAACACTAAGTCACCTGCCTGAAAGCTTTGAGGGCGCACCTTCTAATCAAAAGCTTTCTTCATCCTGCTTTGACACAAACGACCATATGCAATGGATGCCAACCTCTTCTCGTCCATCAAGCTAAGTTGATTCAATCTGTTCTTCACCCATTCTGCCTCATCAAGTTTGACGTCAACCAATACTCTCAAAGAAGGAATTTCGAATTCTAATGGTAGGATAACTTCCATACCATATACTAGCGAGAAAGGAGTTGCCCCAGTTGAAGCGCGTACCGAAGTACGATATCTGTGTAATGCAAAGGGCAACATCTCGTGCCAATCTTTTTAGGTCACAACCATCTTCTGCACAATCTTCTTGATGTTCTTGTTGGCCACCTCAACAGCGCCATTCATCTTTGGACGATAAGGAGAAGAATTGTGATGCTAAATCTTGAAACTCTGGCACGGTTCCTTCATCATTTTGTTATTCAGATTTGAATCGTTATCAGTAATGATTCTTTCGGGCACTCCGTAACGAAAGATGATGTCCTTCTTGATAAATTGAGCCACGACCTGTTTGGTGATGTTGGCGAAAGAAGCTGCTTCAACCCACTTAGTGAAATAATCAATTGCCACTAAGATGAAGCGATGTCCATTGGATGCGGTCGGTTCAATATTACTGATCATATCAATTCCCCAAATGGAAAAGGGCCAGGGAGACACCATGACATTCAGGAGTCTTGGCGGTACATGCATCTTATCAGCATAAATCTGACATTTATGGCATTTCTTGGCGTACTTGAAACAATCAGACTCCATGGTCATCCAATAGTAGCCTGCCTTTGATAGTTTCTGAGACATTGCATGTCCGCTTGCATGCGTACCAAAATCACCCTCGTGGACTTCTTCCATAAGCGAACCTACTTCTTTTTCATCCACGCACCTCAACAGAACCAAGTCGAAGTTTCTTCGGTAGAGTACATCATCCTTATTCAGATAGAAGTTTCCAGACAATCTTCTCAAGGTCTTCTTATCCCAGGTGGATACTCTTGATTCTTAAGAAAGTTTATGATATCATGATACCACGACTTCCCATCTAAAGCTTCCTCTATTGCAAATACGAACCCTGGCCTATCAAGGCGGGAGATGACAATTCTAGGAGCGTCGTTCCAATAATTCACCTTATACATCAAGGACAATGTAGCCAAGGCATCTGCCATCTGATTCTTAGCTCTTGGCACATGATAGAATTTTACTCTATCGAAGAAAGGTAACAACCTCCTTGCATAGTTCATGTAGGCAATCAAGTTAGGCTGGCGAGTCTCCCACTCTCCTTTGATCTAATTGACTACCAAAGCTGAATCACCATAAATATCAAGGTTCTTGATTCTCAAATCAATCACTTCTTTAATTCCCATGATAAATGCTTCACACTCAGCTTCGTTATTGGTGCAGGGAAATGTTAACCTGACAGTAAATGGTATGTGCGAACCATGGGGAGTTGTAATGATTTCCCCAATTCCTCTTCCATAAGAGTTAATAGCACCGTCAAAAATCATCTGCCATTGGGAGCCTATCTCAGGACCTGCATCAAGTAACAGCTCTTCGTAGTCTTTCATCTTCAAGAACATGATATCCTCATCAGGAAACTCAAACTTCATCGGCTGATAATCATCGATTGGTTGCTCTGCGAGATATTCTGACAGAACACTTCCCTTAATAGCCTTTTGGGAGACGTATTGAATATCGTATTCTGTCAAAAGCATCTGCCACCTATCAATCCTTCTTGAAAGTGCTTGCTTTTCAAACACTTACTTAATCGGATCCATCTTCGAAATCAGCATGGTTGTATGATTCAACATATACTGCCTTAGGCGTTTGGCGGCCCAAGCCAGTGCACAACATGTCTTCTCTAACATTGAGTATCTGGACTCACAATCTGTGAACTTCTTACTCAAATAATATATGGCATGTTCTTTTCTTCCTGTCTCGTCGTGTTGACCGAGAAGACAACCCATGGAGTTCTCAAGAACCATCAAGTACATTATTAAAGGTCTTCCGGCCACTGGAGGCATCAATATTGGAGGCTCCTGCAAGTATTCCTTTATCTTTTCAAATGCCCTTTGGCAATTTTCATTCCAGACCACCGCCTAATCTTTCTTTAACAGCTTGAACAATGGTTCACAAGTGGCTGTAAGGTGAGATATGAACCTTGCAATGTAGTTCAATTTACCTAGAAAACCACAAACCTCTTTCTCAGTTTTCAGTGCTGGCATTTCCTGTATAGCTTTTAATTTTGCAGGATCGACCTCGATTCCTTTTTCACTGACTATAAACCCCAATAGCTTTCCCGACCGTACACCAACAGTATACTTGTTCGGATTCAACCGTAGTCTGAATTTCCTTAACCTCTCAAACAACTTCAACAGATTCACCAAATGTCCTTCCTCCATTTGCGAATTTGCGATCATGTCATCAACATAAACCTCGATTTCATGATGAATCATATCATGAAAGAGAGTCACCATTTCTCACTGATATGCTGCCCCTACATTCTTCAATCCAAAAGGCATTACCTTATATTAAAAGGTCCCCCACGACGTGATAAAGGTCGTTTTTTCCATGTCTTCCGGGGCCATCTTGATCTGGTTATACCCGGAGAAACCGTCCATGAAGGAAAACACTGAATATTGAGTCGTATTATCAACTAGCACATCAATGTGGTGGAGCGGGAAATCTTCTTTCGGGCTCGCTCTGTTTAGATCACGGTAATCTACAAACATCCTGACCTTACCATCTTTCTTAGGTACAGGTACGATGTTAGCGACCCACGGAGGATAATTCGTCACGACAAGAAATCTGGCGTCCAATTGCTTCTGGACCTCTTCTTTGATCTTAACTGCCATGTTTGGTCTGGTTCTCCTTAACTTCTATTTCACAGGTGGACACTCTTCTCGGAGAGGTAAGTGATGAACCATAATATCTGTATCCAGTCCGGGCATATCTTCATATGACCAAGCAAAGATATCTTTATACTCTCGGAGAATTTCTACCAATCTTTGTTTGACATTATCCTTTAAAGAAGCCCCTATTCTGACCTCCTTTCTATCTTCCTCTGTACCCAGGTTGACAACTTCAATCTCTTCTTCATGAGGCAGAATAACCTTCTCTTCATGTCTCAGCAACCTGGCGAGCTCTTCAGGAAGGTCTTCGTCTTCTTCAATCTCTTCTTCAGCTTGAAAGATTGGATTATCAAAGTCATACTGAGTCATAGACGAGTATGAATCGGTGGTATCTGCGATGTGAAACCTGGATGACGATGATTTGATGCTTAAAATGACATGTAAACAAGCACAAACCACATTTCCATTTTAATGTTAAAGTAAAACAAGAAAACAAGGATCACAATATTTGAATGCAAAAACGCCTTTTGATTAATGATAAAGCAATTGTTCAAAACATAAACAAGATAAGGCCCTACAAACAAAGACCACTATGCTCTGGGTAGAACATAAGGTTGCACATAATCAGAAAATAAGATAATTACTTTTCACGGGTCACTTAGATGACTTCTTCAATAGTCCAGTTGCTCAGGCTTTGGCCGCGAACACATGGCTGGATCCATGCGTCCATATCACAATCACTATCACCCTCATCCTCAAACACAATATTGATTCGGTCGAAGATCACTCCACCACTTGTAAACTGAACTGGTCCTCTGTAACATGGAGCATTCTATGAAGAAATGGACGACAGAATGTACCCCAATCCAAACGTATCCTGTTTATTAGGGATACTCAACACCTGCCCCCATCCTTGAGATGAACCTGACTCCACCACCGCACGCGCTTCCTTGAAAGAAGACATAGAAATCTCAGGAATTTTGTCTATGACTGGTGCCTTTTCTTTGACTTGGACAGTTTCAAATGCTTGACATAGAGTTTCATGTATTTCCCCATCAACTTCAACATACTTGAATGGGGATAAATGGATGATCATTATATCCTCCTCACCATAGACGGTGACAATGTTACCCCCAACCATGTACTTTAACTTCTGATGTAATGTCAACATCAATGCCCCTGCAGAGTGAATTCAAGGTCGACCTAACAAGCAACTGTATGCAGGTTGGATATCCATTATGTAAAAGACAGCGTCGAAAATCTCCGGACTAACTTGTATAGGAAGAGTAACTTCACCAAAAACAGACCTTCTCGTTCCATCAAATGCTCGCACAATCAGATCACTAGGGGTGCACATCACGCCTTGGGTGTCAAGCTTCATCAAAGCCTTTTTGGGCAACACGTTGAGTGAAGACCCAGTGTCCACCAGAACATGTGATAATACAGCTCCTCTGCACTCAATGGAAATGTGCAAGGCATGATTGTGATTTCTTCCTTTAGGCGTCAGGTCCAAATCTGTAAACCCCAATCCATTCCCAGCATTTACATGGGCCACAATTCCCTCGAGCTAGTTCACTGAAATCTCTTATGGCACATATGTTGTGTTCAGAATCCTCAAAAGGGCATTCCGGTGTGCCTCAGAGCATAGAAGTAGAGATAAAATGGATATTTTGTATGGGATTTGTTGTAGGTGATCAGTAATTTTGTAATCACTTTTTCTAATCAGACGCATGAATTCCTCAGCGTCTTTCAACAAAGCATCCTTCTCACCCTGTTGAGAACTTTCCTCTACAACAACCTTCCCTTTCCACTTGTCTGACCTTTCAATATTAGCTTCTAGAGGTGAAAACACCCTCCCACTTCTTGTAATCCCACTGGTCCCAATCAAATTATCAACAGATGAACCATCTGACAACGTCCCCCTCAATTCTTGTTTTTGGCCATTACAAAAGACCTCAACCCCATAGTTCCAACGGATTGCTTTAGTACTTTCATAAGGCATCGGTCCTGCCTTGGTGATTATAACAGTTGTTGGCCTCGGCGACGCAGATATGTTAATTGTTCTAAAAGGAATTGAGATTGTGGCAATCTCATCCCGCCTTTGACCAATCACCTTCTCATTTTTCTCTTCAACAATTCTGTCAAATTGTAATACGCCTTCATTCATTAAACTCTGAACACCATTCTTCAGATCTTCACATCCTTCGGGATGAGCCAAACAACTTTCACAGTCCACTCCACCCTTCAATATTCTACTCTTAACAAAACTCAAAGGAGTTTTCAAATCTTCAACGTCAGTCACCAAATTCAGATTCTCTTCTTCAACAATAGCATTGACACCAGCCGCTTAATGGTTGGGCATAGGGTTTTGAACAACATTAGGCGCGTCATTTGTAAAATTGATGGCTTTGCTATCAATAAGCTCCTGCACCTTATGTTTGAAAGCCTTACAGTTGTCTATATAATGACCAGGGGCGCTTGAGTGAAAGTTCCATCTGGCGTTTGCATCATACCCTGGGGGTGGCGCGCCAGCCAGAGGTGCCAACGTCCTCTTCTGAACCAACTGAAGCTGCAACAAATATTGTAAGAGTTGTGAATATGGCATTGGTGGTGCATCAAACTGTCTATTCATTGTATTTCTATGATCTTGAAACTGTCGTGATGCATAATTCTGCTGTTGTTATGGACGTTGTTGTTGTTGTTGTTGTTGCTGTTGAGGTTGTATAGCCGGAATTACAATACTCGCAACCTGTGGCTGTTGCTGATGATATTGTTGATTTTTGTTTTGATTTCTGTTATTATTCCTGTATCCTGAAACCGCGTTCATTTCTCCTTCCCTTTTCTTGTTACCAAAATTCTTCCTTCCTCCTCCAGATGAGGGTCCCTCTCCCGCCTGAATCTTTCCCAGTTTAATACCATTCTCAACTCGTTCACCAGTGATGATTAAATCGGAGAAGCTACCAGACACATTCCCTATCAGCTTTTCATAGTATACACTAGGCAACATAGCTACAAACATATCAACGAGTTCTCTCTCCACCATTGGAGGTTGAACCCTTGCAGCAAGTTCGCTCCACCTCTGGGCGTACTCTTTAAATCCCTCATTACTCCGTTGCGACAGATTCAGCAACTGCACACGGTTGGGCCCAAATCACAATTGTATTGATAATGTCGGACGAAGGCCTCTGCCAGGTCTCTCCAGCTTCTAATATTGGTTGGCTCTAAACCCATGTACCATTCCAGAGATGGTCCAGACAGACTGTCTTGAAAGAAATGCATCAACAGGTTCTCATCATCAGAATACACAGACATTTTTCTGTAGTATAACCTGAGGTGTACCCTGGGATAGGTCGTCCCCTTGAACTTCGGTGGAATCCTTAGACCTGGAATCAGCCCCAAGTTAGACATATCTAGACCAAGAGAATTTTGACTCTCCAAATTCCTCATCTTCTCTTCTATTAATTTGAACCTCCTGTCCGCATCAGACTGCAAACCTGCTCCCAGATCTCCCATGGAGAAAATATCCTCTTGTTTGTCCTCCTCCCAATGAGGACCGACATTTCCATGTACAACGCCCATTGCACCTATCATATAAATTCCAGCTTGATTACCTCCGCTCGGAGGAATAACAACTGTTGGGATAACATCGGCATGAGGAGTACCATTTTTAGTTTGAGGGGGAACTGCAGTGGTCCCACCATGCAAAACTCCACTTCCATCAACCCTAGCAATCAGAGGTTGAACAAGTGTTTTCAACTGTTCTTGGCCGTTAGTGACCCACTGCATAAGGTCTATGAATTGCGCCATGCGGTCTCGAAACTCTTGTAACTCAAGTTGAATCTAATCCATTGTCTTTTGTTGATTTCCCCTAGTTGAGTAGCGGTGAATTGTTCGGTCTTCAATCCTGAAACAGTGCTGAGAAAAACACAGAAAGAAGTAAGGTCAACGGAACCAGAACACCTGCAATGCAAAATGAAAAATGATGCAAAATGTAGGCATGTAAACATGGTTCAGGGAAATCTTTCCATTGATTCTAGTTCCACAGAAACGATAGGAGAGTGAAGAGCCAACAGATGAAGCCACAAAAACTCTCTCATAAATAAAATGAGAAACAGAGTCAATACATAGCACATCACCAATGAAATACAACTGGGTCAACACGACCTCATCCAACAACTCTGGTGATGGTCAGAATACAACAACTCAAAGAAAAACATCAGAGAAAACTGCATCAAGAATGACAACGAGTCTGGAATTCTTCCAGTAACTCCTTTGTATCAGGATGATCAGGTATGGCAATTAACCCTTGAATAAGAAACTCTCTCCTGCTGATGGTAGCTTGCAAGCCTTGAACATAGTCTTCCCAAGCATCCTTCCCAAACACATCCTCAAGTCTAGGCTTCTTCAGGTCTGCCTTCAACTTGTACTCTTCCAACGTTGCAAGGGATTCTCGTAGTTTACGGTCGCTTTCATATTGACGAGTAGATTCTCCAGGAGCTTTCTCATCTTTGATTCGGAGTTGAGTCTTCAACCTATCAATCTGCCGATGAAGTTCATCTTCTCTTTCCTTGTTGTTAGTCAAGATGGCATTCCACTGAGCGTTGAACTTTGATATTTCTAGGTGTGCTTTCTCTAACTCTTTCTTCTTCCTTTTGAGAGTGTTACCCAAGCTCCTCATATCCTGACCAAGACGTTCTATGACGCGAATTTCTTCAGTCAATTCCCTGCCCATCTTGTTCAGAGTATATGTCTGCTTCTTGGAGAGGTGAGTGGCTTGATTCTTCTCACTCCTAAGTTGAATGACCTCCTTCTCCAACTCTTCATTTACTCTTTGTAGTTCTTCCTTTTCAGTCCACAGTTGATTGTACTTCTGAATATCAACTGTCAGCGGTTCTTCAACTTCCCGGGGATACAAAGGCTCCCTGCCTGGAAATGGTAGTAACAGTCTCTCAATTCTTTCTTGGATCCATTCAATATACGGTCCATAAGCTCTGCAATCGCTTTTGCTCAAATAAAGCTTTCCCCTCCGATGATTGTTATTCCAAGCCTGTTGCAAACTAGTTAGAGTAACGACATCAACCAATCCTATGAAATACAGAGAAACCTGTATTTCCTCCTCCTTTGGGGATTCTCTTAAAGCATAGCCAAATTGTCTAACGGCGAGAGCTGGATTGTAATTAATGCCACCTTTTCTTCCAATCAAAGGACCATTGGGGAAATCCCCACAGTTGTAAACAATCTCCATACCCAAAAGGTCTCTGTTAAACCACACAATATCCTCCAAGGTCAAGCCCATTAGGCTCTCTGACCAACCAACTGTATTAGTTGTATCAACAAAAGGTCCAAACCTGGGCAGATGCGAAATAAATCATCTGTAAAGTAGTGGTACACAACAGAAGACATTCTTCCCTCGCATGTTCTCATTCTTGTAATGTGTAGAATGATAGACATCACCTAAAAGAGTTGGCACAAGATTCTTGGAAGCAAAGATTTAAAAAGCGTCCAAATCAACAAAATCAGGTATATTGGGGAACAATACTATCCCATAGATGCAGAGCGCCAAGACTGCATTAAAGATAATCCAACATACTTCCTTTGCAAAGTGTTGAGCTCTACTTACTAAGAATGGCAATGGGAATCCAGGCACCCCATTCCTCCGTACCATCTTTCCATCTAGTTCAGAAACATCCAAGTGAAGAGCATTGGCTATCTTGGTCAGATTAGGCTCCTCTTTAGAATGCACAAAAGGCATCTCTTCTAAGACTGAGACTCCCAACAACTGAACAAATTCTTCCAAGGTGGGCAACAAAACATATCCGGGGAATGTGAAACAACGCAGTTGGGGGATCATAAAATTGCAGCAACGTGTGGATACCTTCCAACTCATATTTAGAGATCTTGCAGACAAGGATTAAAATCCTCCCATATTCCTTTTTGAAATCCTCCATAACTCCACACTCAACCACAAAAATGAGGCCAACCAAAGGTCTGACATCTGGTATTGGGAACTTGTAAATAACAACTTTCTTGAGACCATGCTCCATGACGACAGTGGATTAAATTACTAGAATCAAGGAGAAAATATGCACCTGAAACACAAATACATGTAAATGTTAGGATGCAAATGAGTATGCACATGCAAATAGGGGATCAAGATTGTTGTGCTGCTGACTGAGTTGAACCAGAGCTTCACTTCAGCGAGAAAATACCCAAAATCACAGCACTGAGAAACTGGAAACCCACAATAATTAGGATCAAAGGTCCACACTGATAAGAAGACCGGGTTGGTTGAAAGTCAATTTTACTGCATAACCCCCCACTCACAGGTATAGACCTAGCACTTGACAAGGTTCGGCATCCTATGCGGTCATCAGTGTCATAGACTTTTGAGAAACGACTATACATTCACCATTTCTGGTTTGACATCATAGTTTAATGAAGTGACCTTACTTAGCTGACTCCCAAATGATCGGTCTTCAGAGTCGATAGTTTCCAGATCCAACTCCCTCTCTTAACCAATACACAAGATAGGATGTCTTCAAAGAAAACCTCGTCTGAACGCAAATTTCATGAGGACTAGTGCGTGCCTAACGTTCAATTCCTCACTACTTTCCATTCTAATGCTATGTATATCCTCAAGCCTGGGTTTTGGCTTATCTCTCAATGGAACAGCCCCACCCAACAACACAGCAATATCATGATAATAATGTGCAGGAAATAAAGTGCAAATGCAAAATTGTACCAATGCAACACATATACACACATGCACACACCTATAGATAAAAACACAAAGGATCTAGAATTGACTCGCATAGGGGATGGGAAAAGTCCCCAGCAGAGTCGCCAGTTGTCGCAACTGCGAAAAAGGACCGGCAAAGACAGAAGAGTCGCCACCGTTCGTTATTTATCCCAAAGAGAGGGAAAGGAAACGATTAGAGAAAACCTATGAAAAAAGGGAAAAGACAGGTCATCACAACCAAATCTTGGGTTCGGGAGTCGGTTACGCAACAGGAAGGTATGAGCACCCCTCACGTCCGTTGTACTCAACGAGATTCACGCTTGTTGTCTATCTAAAAGGGTGTTAATCTATCAAAAGGCTGCCTCACAAGGACAAAAGAAAAGAAAAGAGACTCGATAGAGCATCGTCGTTCTACGCCTACGTATTCCTTCGTGCAATGGGAAAGTCAGAGTCAACGTAGTTCAGAAAACTACGGGTGAAGGGGGGGAAGGTTGCTCGCCAAGACATCACCATCTTGTGCCTACGTATCCTCGTCTGGTACGAGAAATCAGAGCAAACGTAGTTCGGGCTGACACGACCACAAATTTGTTCAAGTGTTTTAACTGAGTAGGGTTAAACCTTCGTTCTAGCAGTTAGGTGTATTGCTACTCGACCATTGGAGACTTAGGCGTTACCTGTTTGCGGTAGAACCAAGACTTAACACACTCTTTCTAAAAATGATTTTCAAACAATCTCGAAGGATAAAAAGGTTTATTGTTTTGTTTTGTGTTTTTTAAACAAGAAATGAATTGAATTAAGTTTGTACCTCATGTTGCACTAAAGACTATGACTTGAGAGCGAATGCGTCACGTATCGCCCAAAGGCATACGCTAAACACTCTATACAGTATGAGAGGAGGCCCCCCAACTATCGTTCCTCAAATACTTAAGGCTCGTAGCGTACAACATTTATTATCCTTTATTAGGTGTCTTAAGATGTTTAGGAGATGAGAAGAGAAGACACAACTCTAAGGGGAAACTGAACCCTAATATTGTCATGCACAATGCTCCTAAAGTTAGGATTGAAAGGGAAGAAACTATCCTAATGTTATCATGCAAAGGATTGAACACCTAATGTCTCTCTTACTACCATCTTAAACAGAGGGACTAGGAATCCTAAGGGATCATGGCAAAAGACCAAGTAAACAACAGATAATTCAATCACAGATGAAATGAAGAAAGAGTAGAAGTTGACTTAAACAAGTCAAAAGCAATACAAACATAATATGCAAAGATACAAAGATGAAATGTAAGACTCGAAGTATATAACAAAAGCAAATGATCAAAAGTTGACTTAAACAAGTCAAGAAAAGTGAGATGAAATGGGAGAAGTAATAACTCCTACAACCATTCAAACATCCATCACTTAAACAAAAACTAAGCACAAAGCAAAAGCAAAAGGTCATGATCAAAGAAAAGATAGGAGAAATAAAGCTTGGGCAGCAAGCACATGTGAATTATCTCAACCAAACATTTCAAATTGATCATGAAAAAGGGACAAGCAAAACAAGTGTAAGAAGTGATACATTATTCAAGACAAACTCAAAGCATAAACATGAATACCAAATCATCTTGAATAATGATCAAAGCACATGGGCAGAGGTATACCAATATGAAGAAAGCTCAAAACAAGATTAGAAACAAATCACAATCATCAACCAAGTCATGGCAAGTGAAAGAAACAAGGTTTTATCACCAATTCAACACTTAAAAACAAATGGAAATGCCTAACTTCTAAGTAACTTGTAAAACAAGTTACACAAGCGTATGACCTAAAGCTAAAGAACCAGCACCTTAATCATGTTATAAATAAGCATTAAAACTCATAGGGTGCATATGGGATCCATAGAAGTCATCTCCCAAAGGGACTAGGTCAAACTAGTTTGTATGAACACTTCCTAAGATGACTTGACTTGCAAGCTTCACCAAAAATAGGAAAAATATTCAATAAGTCTCAAATAAAAAACACAACCAAGCTAGGTCAAGTGAAAAACAGAATCCAAAGTCTCAAGGTCAAACTCATCTCAAGGCATCACCAAATAATTCAATTATTAAGGGTGCCCCACCTTATCGAGCATAAATCGAGGGACAAGAAAAAGTCAACTCAAAGTCAACTAAAAATTTATCAATCATGAACCGTATCCACCCTCAAAGACACTTAAATTCATCCTCTAAATGAAGAAGCATTGATCATAGGGGACTTGTATTAGGGGTTCAAATGGATTGGATCAAACAAGGCATGAACCATAAAAGGCAATTAATTGCAAAATTAAAATAAAATAGCAAATAAAAATAAAATCATAAACAAAAAGGATAGAAAATTAAATAAAACTTTGAAATGCAAGAAAAAAATTTCAAGGAATTTTTTGATAATTGAAACTGTTTTTAAAAATATAAAATGAAAACAGATAAAAAAACAAAATGAAGGGGGGTGTGAATAATAACTTCAGCCCAATTGACCCAGACTCAGTGTTTTAATGAAACGCAACGTTTCATTAAAACACGTCATAGTCAAACTTCCACACAAGCAAAGTCAGACCAATGAAGTCATGCCAAGCAATCAGGTCAAAAAGTAAACATGAGACAAGTCAGCTCAGATCTGACTGGTGACTGGACGCCGGAGCTAGGGCTCCGGTCGTCTTCTCCGGCCAGCTCGTCGGAGACCTGTCATCAGACCTCCATAAAAATTCTCAAATGTGGTATCGTTCAAAAGCTCTACTCACAAGGATTCCAAATCTAACCATGGATTTTGAAAAAGGTTCTTGAATCAAGAGAATCGAAGGCATGAATTTCAAACATGTCAATTGAAAATGCTATCAAACAGCCATGATAATGCAACAAACATTTCCTATGATACATAGGACTTCAGATGTAATCCACCATGAACCTATTACATGCCTAGAATGAGAGAAACAAAGTGAATAAACTTACTGAATGGAGCAACTCCGTTGGCTCTTCTAAAGCTTGCAAGCTTCAATCTCTTGCTTCTAATTCACTCCTCAAGGTCTGATGAAGAATATTCAAGCAGCAATTGGAGTTGATTTGCAATGCTATGGCAGATTCAAAGAGAGAAAGTTTGGATGCAATTTTTGAATTTTCTTCTTTCTTTCACGCAACAGCTTCCATTATGAGGAATTAGGGCAACTGAAAACCTTTTATATGGTGGGTTTTGCATGACCATGCAGGCCCATGTTGGTAGAATCATTAGCTTTCTCAATTTTCTTTTCAAACTTCTCTTTCATGTACCCTCACGAATTAACCACATACATGTCATTTAAGGCCAGCAAACAATCAAGTGTGGGGTGTAGGAGTGGATTGGACTATTTTTGGTCATGTATGAAGCCTTCACACCAAGTTTGAATTCATTACTTTTTAAGTGATAAAACTTGAAAAAGTGGTACATGATGGCTCCTTATGTTGGAAAAAATGTAGTAAACCTCTTTTGGTCATGATGGTATGGAATAAATCAAATGTGAAGCAAAATAT
This sequence comes from Lathyrus sativus, assembly GCA_963859935.3. Classification (NCBI taxonomy): domain Eukaryota; kingdom Viridiplantae; phylum Streptophyta; class Magnoliopsida; order Fabales; family Fabaceae; genus Lathyrus; species Lathyrus sativus. The sequence continues at coordinate 272,549,180 of OZ012741.1, forward strand.
GACTCATAATGTAAGGCATTCAAGTCATGACCAAAAATCCAATTTTCCACCTTAAAATGGTTCACATGGCCATATAATCCACCAATCTTCATGAATTTTGAGTTCAATGATGGAGTTAAGACCCTTAGGCACAAGTTTCATGTTGGTTGGAATTGCATTTGAGGTCCATAAATTCATGAAATTGCTCATTGAAAAAGATGAACTATAATGAACTTTCTAAAAATAGCCTTGCCTTGTAAGATCCATAACATGAGATTTACACATGATAAAAAGGACTTCTAGGACTTTTTGGAAAGCTAAGATCATTAGGAACAACTTTCATGTTCACTTGAAGTTGAGGAGAAACTTGATTCTAGGTCAAAAATGCCTTGGAAGTGAGTTGACTTTTAGTTGACCAAAATTCTCTCCATCAGAGGAACCTAACTTGTTGGCATCATAACTTGAGATGTACAAACTCAATGGATGAGTTCTTGTACTCAAAAGAAAGCTTGGAACATGTTGAACAAGTCTCATGTTTTCGTCAAAATTTGATTGAGCTTGCATCATAGGGTAAATTGTCCTTGAAGTTTACACTGAAATCATCTGAAACCCTAATTTAGTAACTTCTTGAACTCTTGAATCCTCTTGATTTGATCTTAAAATGACATCCTAGATGTCTTAAGATGACTTCCTATGGCCTCAATGACATAAAACCAAGTTGTAAACCCCCTCAAGACCACAGTTGACCTTGGGTTGACCAGATGAAATCCTAGTTCCATGTCCTTTGACTGTGGCTTTTGCATATGAATTGAATGACTTCATAAACTTCACAATGAATCCTAAGGTACTCAATGAGCTTTTAAACCATGTTTTAACCAAGAATAAATGCCTCATGACCCATTGAAAACCCTTTTATGATCCTCAGGATAGGAGGTGATACATACACAAACCTCTCTCATTCCTCTCAAGGAGCTTTCACAAATTCATGGTGATGAGAAACACTTGATAACTTGCACAAATGCCTTTTCTTAAGCTTGAAACCAATGAGACTCTCCTCTTGAATGGAACAACACACCTCTTGATCCCCTGTTAAGAACAATTCTATGCAAATGCAAAAATGCTAAAATGAAATGAAACATAAGCCAAGTACAAGAAAATGTTGGTCAAATTTTGGGGTACAACACCTGTCTAAAACCAATGCTTGGTGCAAAATGTCAATACAAATGATAATTATATGGAGGTTAAAGGTTAGGGTGAAAAGAGGTTGTGATAGATGCCCTTATTAAATTTTATTGGACTTGAAAGCAAGTATGACAGAGGCCTTCTCAAGGTCAAGGTACAAGAAAATTAAATACAAGAATACCCAATGTTTCAGCTAACCGAGGTGGAATGTATCGGGTTGGAATAACATGATGGATTTGAAAAAGGCAGTTGTCAAAAGACAAATGGTAATATGATGGATTGATTGGTTATAAGGGGTATATGATGATATGTTTGAGATGCTGTGCAAAAGAACAAAAGCGCTTTTCTAGTCCTGAAAGGGGGGAGCATCTTGCAGTAAATGATAATAATTAGGGTTTAAGAGATATTCCTCCTACGAAAGGCCAGGAGGACTCAAGTCGTACATAGTGAGATATTCCTTCCACAAAAGGTAGCAAGGACTCAAGGGATATAATGAAATAACTCTTACCAAAGGTAGATCCCAATAATCAAAGAGTGAAATATTCCTCCTACAAAAGGTAGAGAGGACCCCATAATGAAAGGTTTGGAGAAAACATTCCTTACGCAAAAGGCGAAAAGGACTCCAAAACAAAAGGCTTGGAGAAAATATAAAGTCCTTCTATATCATATAGAGGAACCCCTTTATGGGTAACACGATCGAATAAATTTATGAAAAAATAGAAAAGACTCTTGAGCAAAAGGTTAGGAGAGAATCTCTCCTACAAAAGGTAGCGAAGACTCTAGAACAAAAGGCTCAGAGATAACTTCCTTCTACGAAAGGTAGAAAGATCCCTGTAACAAAAGGTTTGGAAAAAACGGTCCTACTATAGCAAGTAAAGGATGTTCTGTTGGGGAAAAAACGATCGTGAAATTTCTACAATAAGCAGAAAAGACTCCTGAGCCAAAGCTAGGAGAAAACTCTTCTACGGAAGGTAGTGGTAATCCAGAACAAAAGGTTTGGGGACACAAATTTCTTCTACGAAAGGTAGAGGAAGACACCAGAACAAAAGGTTCAGGGAAACAAATTTCTTCTATAAAAGGTAGAGAAAGACATCAGAACAAAAGGTTCAAAGACAGAGGTCTACAAAAGGTAGGATACTTTGTGGGGAGAAAAACGTAATGCACACAGACGAACTGCTGTGGATGATGTGCAAAAAGGCATGGCTAGATATGGAAATGTGTAAAATGCACAAATCAAAAGTCTTACGATGACGTCATGAACAAGACTCACAAAAGGTAAGTTGAGGGCAATAACCACCCCTGTATAAGGTATCAGAAAAACATTAACCTCACTGGCACAACGACCGAGATGACACTCTTTGTGTAGTGATCATTCAGTTCTTGGCTACATAGGCATCAAGCATTCAAAATGATTGACGATACCTAATACAAAGTTTTATTGTGTGTAAAAGATAGCGAAGAAGCTTACAAAAGTAAAGTGAAGGGATAAAATTCCATGCAAAAGGGAAATGAAATACCCTACAAAAGGTAAGGTAGCTCCTATGCAAAAGGCACAGAAGGAGTTGCAAATAGTAATCGTCGGAAGAGACAATGTCCACAGGAATGCTCTACTTTCTATAGGAACTGGCTAAACAAGTGTATAAATGATGCAGAAATGCATGCAAAATGTTGGGGAAATGAGAGTTTGGAGTGGCGGTCGTGCCAAGCATAACCGGGTTTGCTGGGGAAAAAGGGATATGTACGAGGAAAGGTACTAGTCAGAGGTGGTTTTACAAAGAGGTGCCAAATAAAAGCAGCTTTACAACACAAAGGCCAAATATGATTGGGCTTTGGACTGGATGGGGAACGAGCTTGACTTCCCGACACCATTTCTTCATGATGCAATCAAGTTTTAGAGATGTTAGGACTCCAATTTTTGCGCCAGTTTCTTCTGGGCTAAATAATTTTTGTCTCGGGCAAGTCACTTCGTGGTTTCAAATGTTGTTCTTGCATGTTTCCTGGAGTCATGGTCACCCTATAGTTACCCTAAGAGAAGAAGTAATCCCACACTTTTCCATCACAAAACTAAAATGTGTAATACTTATCATCGATAAAAGAAAAATTGCAAAGATATGGTAAGAGATAGGAGAGAAAGTTTTTGATGGAAGTAGTCTTTATTGATGAAGACCCATAAACGAGCAAATTACAAAAGGAGGAATTCTCAAAAGTGGTGATTGATTTGAAAGAAAATGGATAAAAAATAGCAAAGGCAATGTTGAAATCGGTTTCTATCGAGTTTCAATTCTGCTATGACCCATATATCTCTGAAAACTCTTTATCCCTTGCTTTTGAACGCAACGATTTCGTTAATCTTTCCCAGTCAGATCTTAGTGATCAAGGAGGAAAATTCACACGTCTTCTCATAATGCAATTTTTTTTGCCTTTTGAATCCCTAACTTTTGCCTAGACCGCCATTTTCGGGTTTTCAACCTACCGGGATATTTCTTTTACTTTAGTCCTTAATTTTTGCTTGGACGTTTTCTTTTTACATGGTCCACTCGGACGCCCATTTTTTATGTGGGTTTTCTTTTTGTTCCACCGGGTCCATCTTTTAGGCATAATATTTTTTAACTGCATCTGAATTCACAGGGGATGGAAGACCATTGCCACCCATGATTGAGAGAATCAAGGCTCCACCGGAGAAAACCTTCTTCACTACATACGGACCTTCATAGTTCGGTCTCCATTTTCCCCTTGGTCTCCTGCTTCAATGTGTCGTGGGCGAACTTTCTCGTCAAAGGCTCTCTTTAACTGCTTCTAGTATAATTGACCATGACAGATGACCGTCATGCACTTTTCGTCGATGAGATTAAGCTGGTCGAGTCTTGCTTGTACCTATTCAGCTTCGTCTAACTTGACGTCTGCCAAAATCCTCAAGGAAGGAATCTCTACTTCAATAGGCAACACTGCTTCCATGCCATACACGAGAGAGAACATGGTTGCCCTAGTAGAAGTGAGCACTGAAGTGCGGTAGCCATGCAAGGAAAATGGAAACATCTCATGACAGTCCTTATATGTTCTGACCATCTTCTGGACAATCTTTTTGATGTTTTTATTCGCCGCCTCAACAACTCTATTAATCCTTGGGAGATATGGCATCGAGTTGTGATGTTCGATCTTGAAGCTTTCGCACAACTCCTTCATCATTCTATTGTGGAGGTTCGAACCATTATCAACAATGATTTTATTCGGAACTCCATGTGGCAAATGATTTCTTTCTTAATGAAGCGAGTCACTACCTGCCTTGTGACGTTGGCATAAGATACAACTTACACCCATTTGGTGAAGTAATCAATGGCCACTAGGATGAAACAGTTCCCCTTGGAAGCAATTGGCTCAATTCGTTCGATTACATCTATTCCCCACATGGTAAAAGGCCAAGGCGAAGTCAACACATTCAAACAAAATGGTGAAGCATGAACTTTGTCTGCATAGCTTTGGCATTTGTGACATGTTTGGACATGGTGATAACAGTCTATTTCCATTGTCATCTAGTAGTATCATGCCTTTAAGATCTTCTTAACCATTGTGTGGCCACTGGCGTGTGTCCCAAAAGACCCTTTGTGCACTTCGTTTATGATATGTTCAGCTTCGTGTCTATCCACGCATCTGAGCAAGACCGAGTCATAGTTCCTCTTGCATAACACATCACCACTGAGGAAGAACTTTGACGAGAGCTTCCTAAGACAATTTTTGTTAGTGATTGTAATGCCTTATGGATATTCCTGTGTTTCTAGATACCGTTTGATATCGTAGAACCAAGGATGACGGTCAACTTTAAGCTCTGCAGCATCGGTTTCCAGGCAATACGCAGGTTTTTCAAGGTACTCTAAATGAATGGACGGTGCTTCATTCTTCCACTTGACTTGGAACATGGATCCTAATGTTGCTAGAGCATCTGCCAATTGGTTTTCTGTTCTGGGAATATGGTGAAACGTGATCTCATCAAAGTATGGGGTCAACTTCAAGACGTGATCTCTGTAATGGATCAACTTGGCATCAAGTGTTTCATATTCCCCTTTAATTTGGCATATGATGAGAGCAAAATCTCCGTAGACATATAGAATCTTGATTCTATTATCAATGGCATCTTCAATCCCAAAGATGCAAGCTTCATACTCAGCCATGTTATTAGTACATTTGAAGCACAATATGGCAGTAAATAGTAGATGAAACCCAATTGGGGAAGTAACGATTGCCCCACTTCCACATCCTTTAGCATTTTCAACACCATCGAACACGAGCGTCCATCGTGATCCTGGTTCGGGTTCATCATTCGGGCCAAGCATTGTATAATCTCTGGTAAACATAATGTCTTTGTCAAGAAAATCGAAGTGCATAGATTGGTAATCATCCATAGGTTGGTGGGCAAGATAATTAGATAGCACACTTCCTTTGATGGTCTTCTGTGTGGCATACTAGATGTCATATTCTGTCAGTACCATTTGCCAACGAGCCACTCGTCCGGTGAGAGCAGGCTTCTCAAATATGTATTTGACAGGATCCATCTTGGAAATTAGTAGAGTCGTATGGTTGAGCATATATTTCCCTAGGCGTTTTGCAGCCCAAGCTAATGCACAACATGTCTTTTCAAGCATTGGATATCTCGTTTCACAATCATTGAATTTCTTGCTGAGGTAGTAGATTGCATGTTCCTTTCTACCAGTTTCATCATGCTGACCCAACACGCATCCCATGGATCCTTCTAACACAGTGTTAGCTGAAAACTTAGCCAATTAACCTCGACAAGAGGTAAGAAATCGATTAACCACCTTCACAAAGAACGAAGGCCGACAGTACTAAAAACGGCCAGCATCACCCCCGATTCGACAGTATGAGTTAAGCATATCGACAAGAGCTGTGTCGATCGACACAGAGAAGAAGCCAACTAAAAGCATTCTCGACAGGAGGACTTAAAAGACTAGCGGGAAGCCCGTTTGAAATGAGAACATGGAGGTACTTCCCAAAGACGTGGGGTGCCACGTGGCGCATCCTGAAGTCCCTTGGCAGTTACTCTATATGCCTATATAAAGCAAAGAATTTGGAGGAGATAGGGGCGTCTTTTGTCAGTATTGGAAGAAAAACACTCTGAGTACCTCGCTATAGAGAAAAGAGTTCACTTTGTCACTCCAAAATGTACGAATACGTCCAAACACCTTTTTTCCGGTACTTTTCCATTTTACTTTAAGTCCTTTTTCCATTCTACTTTAAGTTTTATTCTAAGTTTACCCAGTAGTTTAGGCATTTAAGCCTCATTATCAGAATATATACCAAAATTATGTTTTTTACATTGCCCAGTCTTTGAAATTCCAAGGTAGTCAGAGAGTGGACTTACGAAAGATATAACCATCAAAGTGCACCATTACACAAGAAAATAACGCGCCTGAAACACAAAACCATCCTGGGACTAGTTTGGCCAGTCCCGCAAGCAAATCCGCGTAGGAGGGCCAAAGGTTGTTCGTGCGAAAATCACGTGCGAACAAATTGGCACACCCGGTGGGACCCCTATTTTTAGGTGTATGCAGTTACATAGCGGAAAGATGGTGACATCACGACCAAGCGAAGAAACATCTTCGCAAGGAAACACATCTTCTTCGCCAGGGGCGGTACTGGGCACGGGGCCCATGCCAACCGTCACTACGATCATTGGCACTGCACCACTTGTGACTCCTAGTCGAACGGATGCACGGTTCGCTATGACCAGGATCGACTGTCAACGGCCTCCAAATTATAACACTTCGGCGCATCAGCACTTGGGGATGCCGCTAGAATTCATGCCGAACTGGCGTTACGGGAGAATAGGCAGGGGAGCAAATTCAATCTCCACATTTTCTCCATACCGAAGCCTAGGCCCTATGACCCAGCAGGGAGGAGGGCCACCATGATTTGGAACACTTCCCCCAGTAATACCAACATTTACTATTAGTTTTGTCGCGGCCATGTGCCAGTAGATGGACAAAAGTAACCATGATATGGTACATATGTTGACACAACATATTGGTACCGTTATGAGGCCTTTGATACAGGACTCGACGCATAGTTACCAACAATTAGCCACCCAGATGGAACGAATATGAGATTTTCTAGGAGAACCTAGGAACGTGGGAGGACAAACTCCTCTAAATCATCCCGACACGTCGGGTTGATAAAACGAGCCTGTCGAAGAAGAGGTCTAACTCCCTGAGGTTGACTGGATCCCTCAGATGGCCCAGAGACCCCCCTATAGTGTTGGTCCATAGGGACCAAGACCCCAACAACATAGTCCGACAGGTTAGAAATGAGAACCTTGGAGGCGAAGCTAATTTCAAGGCCATGGTCGAACACATCATGGTTCAAAATGGTGCGAACCCTAGCCTTCGACGACCCGCCTACACGTCCCCATTGCTGAATTTTGTGTTGCAAACTGATTTACCAAGGGGTTGGAAAGTCCCTAAATTCACTAAGTTTGCGGGCAAGACAGAGGATTCCATTGTCGAACATGTGGCCCGCTATCAGACAAAGGTCGGGGGCATAGCAAATAACGAGGATTTTAAAATGAAATATTTCCCAAGGGCCATCACAAAAAATGCGTTCACATGGTTCACTTCACTGCCCCCACAGTCGGTCCACACATGGACGCAGTTAGAGAGATTGTTCCACGAACAATTTTATTTAGGGCAATCAAAGATCATTTTGAAGGAATAAGCTAGCGTAAAAAGGAAAATCGCGTAATCCGTAGATCAGTACCTGAATAGGTTCCGACTGTTGAAAGTGTGTTGCTTCACGCAAGTCCCCGAACACAAATTAGTTGAAATAGTGGCAGAAGGATTAGATTATCCAATTACGAAAAAACTAGATACACAATATTTAAGAGATATGACACAATTAGCTGATCGCGTCCGACAGATCGAATGTTTGAGAAGTGAGAAATCACAAACTAGTCGATACCGTAAGAAAGAAAAAGTTGCCTTTGTGGCTACCGACGGATATTCGTCAAACGAAGAGGAATTCGTCAAAGATAATACCGTTAACGTAGCTGAGCTGACCGCTGGACCTCCATATGCGTGTAGGATCCTAAAGCCGTCGAACGAAAAAATTTTGATCGAAATGGAAAAGACGGACAAGTATATCGCGAAAACATACTCTTTTGATGTGTCTAAGTGTGATGAGATATTTGACGTATTAGTCAAAGTTGGTCAAATTATCGTCCCTGTTGGGGCAAAAAATCCCCCTTTAGAACAAAAGAAAAAGAGGGGATTTTGTAAGTTTCATAACTTCCTTGGTCATAAAACTTCTCAGTGTGTTCTTTTCAGGGATTTGGTGCAGGAGGCGTTGAAGGAAGGAAGATTGCAGTTCGGAGAGCGACCAAAAATGCAAGTGGATACGAATCTTCTGAAAATGGAAGAAGCTCTCTATTCTGAAGTAGCAGACTGCATGATGATCGAGGCTATTGATGGCCTCAAAGAACAAGTAGAAGACTACATCGTGATCGAAGCTACTGAAGGCTTCAAAATCAAGACGAAGATGGACTTCGAGGAAGTCTACCCTAAGGCTGGAGAGAGTTTGGAAAAACTTAAGAAAAAATGCAAAGTCAACGGCTCTACAGCTGCCCTATGCCTCAGGTGTCATACTGTTTTCAACCAAAAAGTGGCGGACCATGTCAAGGCAGACAAAATGTCAGCTTCCAGGTTCATATTCGACAAGAACGACACTCCTCGACGCACTCAAGAGTACTGGAAACTGTTCCAGCCTGCAAAGCCCAAGACTTTTGTACCCCCGTAAGATATCCCACGAGACCAATGGATGGCCCTTGTGAACCAGAAAGGGAGCAAAACACCAAAGTGGAAGGTTTTAGATCTGGAAAAGGAGGTTGGGGCCTCTATCAAGAATACTGAGTTGAAAGGTTATGTGGTGTCTCCCAATTACAAAGGAAAAAACCCGACGATGTGAACCCAATGAAGACAACATCAGCAAAATAAGAAGGCGGTCAGGGAAGCGTCAACCTTGCAACTACGCCCAGCCAGGAAGCCTGAATCGAAGGACCAACCATCAAGAACCGGATGGGTAGAGAAGGAAAAAGTAATGGAAAGTCAAACCTCATTGATAATCGTAGAAGTTTCGGGAAACTAGGCAGTAGCATCGACATAGAGGTCGACGTTCACAGCCAACTCAGCAGACAAGAAAGAACTAGAATATACACCCCAGTCGGATGATGAAGAATACACTCTGTCTCCAGAAGAGGACGTGGATTTGGATTTGTATGACAAAACAAATGACGACACGTATGGAGATGAATTCGTTGTTAGTTGTAGAGTATGACAGAGTGTCCGAGGTGGTTGAATCAGAAGAGGATTTCCAACCAGATGAAGCTACGGGGGACAAGCCATTATGTTACTATGTGATGAACAACGGCATGGTAGAAGAAAGGACTTCCATGTTCGAGAGACCTACACCCGGGATGATGTATCATTTAAAGCCATTATTCATAAAGGAAAAGCTCGATGGTGTCGTAATAAACAAAGTCTTCGTAGACGGAGGGGCGGCAGTTAACTTAATGCCTCACACTACATTCCGGAGAATCAGCAAGACTGAGGCCGAACTCAAATAGCAAAATATGAATCTGTCCAATTATGAAAGAAAAACCAGCAACATTCTAGGAGTAGTCCAATTGAATTATCTGTGGGAACTACCTCAAGGTCGACACTCTTCTTGGTCATAAATTCCAAGGCCAACTTTAACCTTTTATTAGGGAGGGAATGGATTCATGGAGTCAGAGCGGTCCCCTCAACAATGCACCAGCGATTAACTATCTGGCGGAAAGACGACATCATGGAAAATGTAGAAGCCGATCAGAGTTATTACAAAGTTGGGAAACCAAAGGAACAAAGAGATCGTTCGAAAAACCCTTGGCGAATGTGGTACCTTGTCATGACGAGTCAGGCTCGTATACCTCCGTCAACACCGGACGGATCCTCAATTTAGACCTAGATCATGGTTTCATCTGGGATTTGACAAATCCCCTAAAGGAATCATCACGAAGTTGTCCACCAACAGGGTGGCCTCCTATGGATGAAGATGACTATTGAATCAGAAAGTTGGAATCGAATTTCGTCCTACGTGGCTGAAAACAAACGAACATTGGCACTCGAAAAAGAAATAGGTGAAGGCACCGCTAAAAACATATTTGGCCAAACAGGCCAAACAACAGCTTCGGAAAGCCGGAGGCTCGGCTGTATCTACGAAGGCGAGCCTTTGGGGTTCGAAAGGGACCCAACCTTCGATGCGCAAAAGATCCAGGCGCAAGACCCTCTAGAAGAGATCGACTTGGGGAATGGGATTATTGAAAGACCCATATACGTGAGTACAAACATCGGCTCAGGGATGAGAGCCAACCTAATCTAGATATTAAGGAATTACAAGGATTACTTCACATGGGACTACGACGAGATGCCAGGATTAAGTTAGGAACTGGTAGAGCACCGCCTGCCTATTTACCTGACAAGAAACCAGTCAAGCAACAACCACGAAGATTCGCTCCAGAAGTGACCCAAAAAATCAAGAAAGAAATCGAAAGGTTACTACGAAGTCGATTCATTCGTACGGCGAGATACGTCAAATGGTTGTCGAACATAGTCCCGGTCGTCAAGAAAAATGGCACGTTGAGAGTTTGCATCGACTTCAGAGACTTGAACAGTGCAACCCCTAAGGACGAATATTCCATGTCTGTGGCAGAAATGCTAGTCGATCCGGTTGCCGGTTTTGAGTATTTAAGCATGCCTGACGGATACTCTGGGTACAACCAAATATTCATATCCGAAAAGGATGTTCCTAAAAAGGAATTATGATGTCCAGGGCCTTGGGGACATATGAATAGGTCGTCATGTCGTTCGTTCTAAAGAACACTGGGGCAACATACTAAAGGGCCATGAACGCTATCTTTCACGACTTCATCGAATAGTTCATGCAGGTCTATATCGATGATATAGTCATCAAATCATCGTCAAAGGACAATCACCTTGACCATCTCCGACGATCATTCAAAAGGATGAGAAAATATGGATTAAAAATGAATCCATTAAAATGCGCTTTTTCCGTACACGCAGGGGATTTCTTGGGATTTGTAGTACACAAGAAAGGATGTCAACAAGACTTAAGTTCATTCCATGTTTGCAAAAAGTCAAGCTTTCAAATTGATCAAGTTAATTACACTATATACCTGTGGGGGTATATGTACTGTGAAGCTGCTTGCACTATATACCCGTGGGGGTATATACACTGAAGATAAAATCTGAAGCATCTCTATTCTGAAGTCTTCACAAAAATCAAGAGGTGCAAGCATATCATCAAGAATACATTATCAAGATCAAGGAAAAGTCATTTATCAATATTGGATCAAGCTTCATGTGTAAATGATCGACTACATTTTTCAAGACATGGACACAAGAAACTGGTATATCAAAACTCACTCTTTTAATTGATATATAAGTGTTCAAAAAAAGTCTATCATATCAACATATTGCATTTGCATATTTTGAAATAATTTGGAACTGGTATAACACTTTTTACTCAAGTATTTTTCTGAGTTTTAACAGTGTTAACCGATTAACCATATTGGTTAATCGGTTAACGGTCTCAAATTTTAAATTCTCAGGGCTAACGTTCCAGTGTTAACCGATTAACCTATATGGTTAACCGATTAACACTGAACACATTTTGAAAAAATTTTTCTTTCCAAATTCAAATCCTGTGTAATTGTTATACCTTTTCATTATTTGATTCATACACATTTGTACCTTTTTGAAATGGTGTTTTGACTCATATAAATTCTGATAATTTCAAATTGAAAAACACCTCCAATAATTTTCAATGTAATCATTCAATCAAATTCACTATTTTTCAAATACTTTCAAATATTTCAAAAGTGTTCATACTGTTCATACCATTTCATATCCAGAATTTTCGAACACTTGTATTGATATTGAAAAGTGAATTTTTGATCAAAAGGAAAAGATCAATCATTGTATTGATATTATTATTATATCACTCTCAAATCAAAGAATTACAGAATTATTTTTATTGTGACTTGCGATCCAGGATTATTGGACACAAGGGTTAGTGCTTGCAAGAGGATTGTTCTTGCACACTAGTTGTTGAATAGTTGTTAGATAGTAGGCCTCACCGGTTGATGGTGTGGTAGGTTGTACATTCTAAAACTATAGTGGAAAATCTCTTTCATTTGGAAAGGGGAGTGGAGTACCTTCGGATTATGAAGGGAACCACTATAAATCTCTGTGTCCATTTTCATTCTGCTTTTTACTGCTTTCATCATCAAGAACATAATCAAGTAAAATTCAAGAATCTCAAAAAACCAGAAAAAGTTTCTAAAGACTAATTCACCCCCCTCTTAGGCATCATCTGAACTTACATTTGGCATCAGAGCAGGTTAAGGTAACTTGTTCCTAACGATTCAGTATGGCTTCCGCTAGCACCAACCCGGTTTTTAAAGATGGTGGAAGTAGTAATAAAACACCACTGTTCTCTGGAGAATATTTCGATTTCTGGAAGATCATAATGAAGGCACATCTTGAAGCCCAAGGAGAAGGTATATGGGAAGCAGTCGAAGAAGGACCATACAATCCAGTAAATGTGGTCAATGGCGTTGGAACCGCAAAGTTGAAAAGCACGTATGATGAAGATGATAAGAAAAAGATTCTTAATGAGAAGAAAGCAATCAACATACTCCAAAGCGCTCTCAGTATGGACGAATTCTTCCATGTATCACAATGTAAATCGGCAAAGGAGATTTGGGACACCTTGGTGGAAACGCATGAAGGAACTGTCGAAGTAAAAAGATCAAGGCTCAACACGTTGAGTCAAGAATATGAGATGTTCCGTATACAGCTCGGTGAATCTATTGTTGCCTTACAAAAGAGATTCGTTCATCTAACAAATCACTTGATTGCTCTCGGGAAGACCTTCACCAATGATGATCTCAACCTGAAAGTCCTAAGATTCTTAACAAGGGAATGGAAACCAAAAGTGACCGCTATTTCGGAAAAGAAAAGTCTCTCAACGATGACATCCGTATCCTTATTTGGCAAACTTCAAGAGCATGAATTGGAACTTGGAAGGCTCGAGAAGCACGAAAGTCAAGAAAAGAAGTCCAAAGGAATTGCCTTGAAGATTGACACAAAGGATGACAAAGACGACGAGACTTCCGAAGATGAAAATTTCATGCTTCTTGTAAAGAAGCTTGGTAAGTTTTTTAATAATAATAAAAATTCCTCTTTTCCTAAAAATAATAGGCATTTCAGGAAAAAGGATGCTTCCACATCGAATCAAGAAGTCACATGTTATGAATGTGGGAAGCAACGTCACATAAAGCCGGATTGCCCGAAACTTGCAAAGAAAGGAGGATTCAAAGGCAAGAAGGATTTCAAGAACAAAAAGGCTTATGTTGCTTGGGACGAGAATGAGATAAGTTCATCATCGGAATCGGAAAGCGATGAATGTGCAAATATGGGTCTTATGACGTCACATCACTCCGATGAAGAAATTGATGAGGTTAGTAGCAATTTTTCAATTTCTGACAATGATGCACAAGAAGTCATAGATGAACTTCTAAAAGAATGCAAGACTTTGTATAAAAGCATATCATCCCAAAAGAAAAGAATTTCATCTTTAGAAGAACAAAATACTGCTTTTATAAAAAATATTGAAAATGAAAAACAAAAATTGATTGATGAAAAACGAAGTCTTGTATGCAAAAATTGTGAATCCTTATCTTTTCAAATTGTTCAACTTAAAAGAGTTTTAGAAAGATACGAAAAAGGTCAAATTGGCTTGGAGGAAATTCTTAGGCACCAAAGATATCCTAATGATAAAAGTGGATTAGGATATTCTAAGTTTTCCAAACCAAGCACAAATGAAACCATTTTTGTGAAAGCAAGTGAACATGTTGTTAAAGAAAAGACTAATAATTCTAAAACTATGCATCAAAGTCATAAAAAGAAAAGAATTGTGAAGAAAAAGAATTATGTTCCTAGATATAGAAGTCATTTTCAACCTACTTGTTTTTATTGTGGAATCAAAGGCCATACACCTAATGCTTGTTATGTGCGCAACATTGGTGTTGCTAAAGGGCATTATGTGTGGGTTGAAAAGGGTACTAACTATCAAGGACCCAAAGCAATTTGGGTAACTAACAATACTTAATTTTGTGTTGTAGGTATGCTTGAAGACAACTTCTAATCAATGGTATCTTGATAGCGGTTGTTCGAAGCATATGACGGGAGATATAAACAAATTTTCAAGTCTATCATTAAAGGCCAAAGGATACGTTACTTACGGTGATGATAATAAAGGAAAAATTCTTGGAGTTGGAACCGTTGGTGCACCTCCATGTACAATCATCGAAGACGTCCTTTATGTGGAAGGCCTTAAACACAACCTCTTAGCATAAGTCAATTGTGTGACAAAGGGTTCCGAATCAACTTCACAAAGGATGAATTTTTGATAGAACATGAAGTCACCCATGACATCTTGCTAAAAGGTAAAAGATTTAATAATATTTTTATGATCTCTTTTGATGACTCATCCTTGAAGGTAAAATGTCTAATGGCGAACAACAATGAGGTGTGGCTATGGCATAAAAGGTTTGCTCACATTCACATGGAGCATTTAAATAAGTTGATAAAGCATGATCTAATTGTTGGTCTTCCGAAGATAAAATTCATCAAGGATAAGTTATGCGACGCATGTCAAAAGGGGAAACAGACCAAGACAACTTTCAAATCCAAGAAAGTGGTTTCTACATCAAGACCACTTCAATTGTTGCATATGGATCTTTTTGGTCCATCGAGAATGAAAAGCTTCGGAGGTAACATTTATGCTTTAGTTATTGTTGATGATTTCTATCGATACACATGGACATTGTTTTTAGTGCAAAAAAATGATGCTTTCAAAGCATTCAAGAAGTATGCAAAGCAAATTCAAAACGAGAAGTCACTCACCATAGCCTCCATAAGAAGCGACCATGGTGGAGAATTCCAAAATTCAGATTTTGAAGATTTTTGCGAAGAGCATGGAATTTCCCACAACTTTTCCGCACCAACGACTCCTCAACAAAACGATGTCGTAGAACGAAAGAATAGGTCACTGGTGGAGCTTGCAAGGATAATGCTTAGCGACTCAAATCTTCCTAAGTATTTTTGGGCGGAGGCGGTTAGCACGGCATGCTTCGTAAGCAACCGTGTCAACATTCGATCAATTATCAAGAAGACTCCGTATGAGCTGTTCAAGGGTAGAAAACCAAACATAGCATTTTTCCACATATTCGGATGTAAATGTTTTGTTCTCAACAACAATAAGGACAATCTCGGTAAGTTTAATGAGAAGTCCGACGAAGGTATATTCCTTGGTTACTCTCTTTCTAGTAGAGCTTTTAGAATTTTTAATAAAAGAACTCTTACTATTGAAGAATCCATTCATGTTTCTTTTGATGAGACTAACCCCTCAAAGGAGGATAATATTATTGTGGATGATGATGGTGATTTAGTAGATTCCTCTCAACAACAAAAAGAGACTTCAAAGGATCAAGCAATACCACAAGAAGATGTCACTCAAATCATTGACGAATATCAAGATCTTCCGAAGGAATGGAGAACTCATAGAGATCACCCGATAGATAAAGTTATTGGTGATATTAGCCAAGGTGTTGCAACTCGACTAAATCTTAAGGATGCTTGTCTCAACATGGCTTTTGTGTCTCAAATTGAACCAACCAAGATTGATGAAGCCTTAGGCGACGACCAATGGATTGTAGCGATGCAAGAAGAACTCAATCAATTCGAAAGAGATCAAGTTTGGAGTCCTGTACCAAGACCGGACAACAAGCATATCATAGGAACGAGATGGGTGTTCAAGAACAAACTTGACGAGAATGGGATCATAGTTCGTAACAAAGCAATATTGGTCGCACAAGGCTACAACCAGGAGGAAGGAAGTGATTTTGATGAAACGTTTGCTCCGATAGCAAGGTTAGAAGTAATTAAATTATTACTTGCTTACGCATATTCTATGAATTTTCAGTTGTTCCAGATGGATGTCAAAAGCGCTTTCCTGAACGGATTCATCAACGAAGAAGCCTATGTCAAACAACTCCCGGGCTTTGAAGACTTCAAGCACCCTTCACATGTATACAAATTGAAGAAGGCTCTCTATGGTCTAAAGCAAGCACCAAGAGCATGGTATGATCGTCTCAGCACTTTCCTATGCGATAAAGGTTTTGAAAAAGGAAAGGTAGACAAGAATTTATTCATTAAAAAGATAAAGGGCAATACCTTACTTGTTCAAGTCTATGTGGACGACATCATCTTTGAATCAACAAACAAAGATCTATGTGAAGAATTTGCTTCGGTGATGCAAGGCGAGTTTGAAATGTCTATGACGGGAAAGATGAACTATTTCCTTGGACTACAAATCAAGCAAACAAAGGATGGCATCTTCATCAACCAATCCAAGTATTGCAAGGAATTGTTGAAAAGATTCGATATGGATAGTTGCAAGGTGATGTCCACTCCTATGGGATCCGGAACATACGTTAATCAAGATGAATCCGGTACTCCAATTGATATCACAAAGTATCGAGGTATGATCAGTTCATTATTATATTTGACGACAAGTCATCCTGACATTATGTTTAGCGTTTGTTTGTGTGCACGCTTTCAAGCAAATCCGAAGGAATCACATCTCACCGCCGTAAAGAGGATTATGAAATATCTCAAAGGAACAACAAACGTCGAATTATGGTATCCAAAAGGTAGTACTTGTTCTTTAATTGGTTATTCTGACGCTGATTATGCAGGATGTAACACCGATAGAAAAAGCACAAGTGGTACGTGTCACATTCTCGGGAATGCACTAGTGTAATGGGCATGCAAGAAGCAAGCGTGTGTGGCACTCAGTACAACCGAAGCGGAATATATTGCAGTAGGAAGTTGTTGTGCACAAATTTTGTGGCTCAAGCAACAACTCCTCAATCATGGTATATATCTCGGTTGCATTCCTCTTCGATGTGATAACACAAGTGCCATCAACATTACAAAGAACCCGATCATGCATTCAAGGACAAAGCATATAGATATCCGGCATCACTTCCTTTGAGATCACGTACTTAATGGAGATGTAGATGTTACTTTCGTCGATACACACAATCAACTCACCGACATCTTCACCAAATCATTGGCGAAAGAACCGTTCTTCAAAATTCGACGAGAACTTGGGATTCTCGATGAAGGTGACATCTGATCTTTTCTCTAGTTTATGTATGCATGATATATGTTTTCAAACCTTGTTGCATTTTTTATTTATTTATTATCTATGTATTTGATACTATGTTTTTGTTTCTAGACTTTGATTATGTTTAAGTTTTTAAGTTTTTATTTTCGTTTATTTTGTTATGTACTCAGACAATATTTCCTGCATTTTTCAATTGCTGCATTTTGTTTCAGTATGCCTTGCTTAATTACTTATTTCTTGAATGAATTCTTTCATATATGCCGATATCTCTTATTATGGTTTGAAAGCTCCTTCCTTTTTGCTAATGACAAAGGGGGAGAAGAGCTTGGTTTCTCTAATATCTCTATGTGCATAATTTTTGCCTCTGTTTAGATAGGGGGAGTTGCTGGTCATAGGGGGAGAAGCAAACCAAGATCGGAACAAAACATCATCAAAGATATCACACAGAATCATTTGATTGTCATCATCAAAAAGGGGGAGAATGTAGAAGCATACTTCAATCTCAAGGTTTTGATGATGTCAACAAGACTTAAGTTCATTCCATGTTTGCAAAAAGTCAAGCTTTCAAATTGATCAAGTCAATTACACTATATACCCGTAGGGGTATAGGTACTGTGAAGTTGCTTGCACTATATACCCGTGGGGGTATATACACTGAAGATAAAATTTGAAGCATCTCTATTCTGAACTCTTCACAAAAAGCAAGAGGTGCAAGCATATCATCAAGAATACATTATCAAGATCAAGGCAAATTCATTTATCAATATTGGATCAAGCTTCATGTGCAAATGATCGACTACATTTTTCAAGACTTGGACACAAGACTTTGGTATATCAAAACTCACTGTTTTAATTGATATATAAGTGTTCAAAAAAAGTCTATCATATCAAAATATTGCATTTGCATATTTTGAAATAATTTGGAATTGGTATAACACTTTTTACTCAAGTATTTTTCTGAGTTTTAACAGTGTTAACTGATTAACCATATTGGTTAATCGGTTAACAGTCTCAAATTTTAAATTCGCAGGGCTAACGTTCCAGTGTTAACCGAT
The DNA here is from genome assembly GCA_963859935.3 of Lathyrus sativus. Taxonomy (NCBI): domain Eukaryota; kingdom Viridiplantae; phylum Streptophyta; class Magnoliopsida; order Fabales; family Fabaceae; genus Lathyrus; species Lathyrus sativus. The sequence continues at coordinate 272,567,713 of OZ012741.1, forward strand.
TAATCTATATGGTTAACCGATTAACGCTGAACGAATTTTGAAAATTTATTCCTTTCCAAATTCAAATCCTGTGTAATTGTTATACCTTTTTATTATTTGATTCATACACATATATATCTTTTTGAAATGGTGTTTTGACTCATATAAATTTTGATAATTTCAAATTGAAAAACACCAATAATTTTCAATGTAATCATTCAATCAAATTCACTATTTTTCAAATACTTTCAAATATTTCAAAAGTGTTCATACTGTTTATACCATTTCATATCCAGAATTTTTGAACACTTGTATTGATATTGAAAAGTGAATTTTTGATCAAAAGGAGAAGATCAATCATTGTATTGATATTATTATTATATCACTCTCAAATCAAAGAATTACAGAATTATTTCTATTGTGACTTGTGATCCAGGATTGTTGGACACAAGGGTTAGTGCTTGCAAGAGGATTGTTCTTGCACACTAGTTGTTAAATAGTTGTTAGATAGTATGCCTCACCGGTTGATGGTGTGATAGGTTGTATATTCTAAAACTATAGTGGAAAATCTCTTTCATGTGGAAAGGGGAGTGGAGTACCTTCGGATTGTGAAGGGAACCACTATAAATCTATGTGTCCATTTTCATTCTGCTTTTTACTGCTTTCAACATCAAGAACATAATCAAGTAAAATTCAAGAATCTCAAAAAAACCGGAAAAAGTTTCTAAAGCCTAATTCACCCCCCTCTTAGGCATCCTCTGAACTTACAAAGGCTTATATCGAATTTAAGTGGTAGGATAAAAGCATTTTCGCCATTATTAAAAGGCAAGAAGGAAGGCGAGTTCCATTGGGGATGGGCACAACAAGAGGCTTTTGAGGCAATCAAAGAATATTTGGTAAAGCCTACCGTCTTGCTACCACCAAACACAAACAAGAGCATGAAGTTATATATTGCAGCGTCCGACACAACTCTAGGGAGCATGTTAGCTCAGGAAGACATAATGGCATCGAAAGACCCATTTATTACCTTATCTGAATGTTGATTGATGTTGAGATTAGGTATTCCATGATTGAAAAGTTATGCCTATGTTTTTATTTTTCATGTATCAAATTAAAGTAATATATTATACCCGTCGAGGTTCTTATTTCATCTCATTTCGACGTTATTAAATACATGTTGCCGAAACCGATTTTACACAATCGAGTGGGAAAGTGGGCTTTGGCACTCACAGAATTCTCCCTTACCTGCGTTCCTTTGAGAGTGATGAAAGGGCAGATAGTGGAAGACTTCATAGTAGACCATGTTGTGACGAACCCACCAGTCGGGTTGATTGGCACAAGCCCGTGGAAGTTATACTTTGACGGTTCCAGGCACAAACATGGAGCCGAAAGAGGCGTCTTAATCGTTTCGCCACAGGGTCACCCGACCAAATTCAAATGTGTGGTCGAAGGAAAATGCTTGAACAACGAAGCAGAATACGAAGCTTTGCTAGCCGGCCTGAAAATCCTCAGGGATTTGGGCGCCAAGAGCATTAGCATTAAAGGCGATTCTGAATTAGTCATTAAGCAACTCACCGAAGAATAAAAGTGCGTCAAAGAAAGTTTGGTGAGGTACCTCGTAACCACCAAAGAACTACTAGGACAATTTGAAGTGGTTGCAATTTTGCACGTTCCCAGGATAGATAATCAGGAAGCTAACGAATTGGCGCAAATCGCCTCGGGATATAAGGTGTCGGAAAAGAAACTAAGAACACTCATTGAAGTTAAGGGCCAATCGATAGACAATTCGTTTGAGGATCAGAAAGTTGGTGAAAAGAATTGTTGGTTGGGAATAAGGAACAACGGTTGGCACCATGGCGCGATCCTTGCAATAGATGAATTGTCTTCGACAGATTGGTGAAAACCATTGGTCGACTATCTGACGGAGTGGACAACAACTACAGACAGAAAGATCAAATACCAAGCATTAAGCTATGTCCTAATGGAAGGCGAGTTATTTAAGAAGATGCCTGAAGGAGTATGGCTCAGATGTCTGTGAGAGGCAGACGCGTATTTGGAAATATCAGAAGTACATGGTGGGGCATGTGGAGCACACCAAGTCGGTCAAAACATGAAGTGGGTATTATTCCGACAGGAAGTAAATTGGCCAAAGATGCTCAAAGATTGTATAGATTTTGCAAAAGGCTGCCAAGAATGTCAGAAGCATGCCGACATTCAAAGGGTACCGGCTGACGAACTACATGCGGTAGTCAAACCATGGCCTTTTCGAGGATAGGCTTTGGATATAATCAGAGAGATTCGACCCGCATCCTCTCGATAACATAAATTCATCCTTGTCGGGATCAATTATTTTACGAAATAGATTGAGGCCATACCTTTGTTGAAAGGCGACCAAGAAGTTGTTATCAGCTTTGTTCAGAAGCACATATTACATAGGTTTGGCCCTCTTGAGACGGTCACTACAGATTAAGGGTCAGTGTTCGTTGGCCAAAAAATGTAGCAGTTCACAATAGACGAAGGGTTCAAACTGGTTACTTTGACCCCGTATTATGCCCAAGCAAACGGTCAGGTCGAAGTAGCTAACAAAGTGATAATCGGAGTTATTAAGAAGCACGTGGCTAAGAAACCTAAGAACTGGCATCAGACGCTGGATCAAGTGTTGTGGGTTTTTCGAACATCTCCAAAAGAATCTACTAGAACGTCGCCGTTTTGTTTGGTGTTTGGGTATGACGTCGTTTTGCCAGCAGAGATTCACCTACAATCATAGCGTACTCAACGGCAACATGTGATCCCATCGGAATGATATTGGGAGATGATGATGGATGACCTGGTGGACTTAGATGAAGAAAGAGTAGAGGCACTCGACGCATTATTACATCAGAAGGCACGAGTAGCCCAGACATATAACAAGATGGTCCAATGAAAGTTTTTTGTAGTCGGGGATTACGTATGGAAAGCAATCCTTTCGATGGATCGAAAAGATCCAAAATATGGTAAATGGTCACCAAATTGGGAGGGGCCATTCCATGTATCCAAAATGTTCAGTCACAACGCCTATGAGATCCAGAAGTCGGAGGAGACCGACGGGTCATCCGGATAAATGGAAAATACTTAAAGGCCTATAGGTTTATGCTTCAAGAAATTCAAAAGGGTAAATGAAAATTTTATTAAATGAGCCGACGGATGTGGACGGCCAATACAAATTACAAAAAACAACAAAGGAGTAACATAGTCACTTTGGAAATCGGGCCTTAAAACCTTCCAGCAGGGTGCGTTCATCGTCCAGTCGACTTTCCAGGACGAACTTCCTCTGACGAAGCTTTTCAATAGCAGCTTTAATCTTCAAGGCTGCTTCAACATGAGAAATCCCTTTAGCCACGTCCTGATCCATAATTTCCTTAACAGTAAAAAAGGCTTCCACATCCAAAGAGGCCTTTTCCTTCTCAACACCAGCGATCTTCTGCTCAAGCTCCACTATTTGTGCTCGATAACCAACTATCTGCTGGTCAAGGGCCAGGCGTTTGTTGGAGCGGGTCTTCTGAGAGGCCTCATAATCTTGCAAATTCTTTTCATAGACAGCGCTAAGATACCATTCCCATTTCATTTCATTAATGTGGGCATGGATTTGATCATCTGCATGTTTACACAAAGACGTATCTTTCGCTAGCTGGGTCAGGAAGGCTTCGAGCTCAATCAGATAGGCGGTTGTCTGAGATGGTACGTCGAAAGCTGAAAGGGTGTCCAAGATTTTGAAGACATCTCGAGCTACATGTGCGTCCGCAACAGCCTCAACAAACTCTGCCCCAAACAAGTAAGTCCTCAACTCTTGCAGCTTAAGCTCGAAAGTACTGTCTTCGGCCGGGTTGACGGTGTTCTTCGACCCCGCGGGGTTAATGGCATCGACAGTCCCATGAAGCTTAAGGAGAGCTCTTAGGGCCTCCGCAGGGTTGGATAACTTGGTAGCTAGGATAGCTTCTAGAGTATCAAGTGGAGTAGCGGCAACATCCCTCGGGGGTGAAGAACGTCCAGCCACCTGAGTAGCACCAGTGTCCACCTCAGCGTTGTCAGGAGCAGCAGTTTCGACGTCTTCCTCAAGATCAACCACGACCGCATGTCTAAAGTTCGAAATTTATTTCGACGAAGCCTCTGGGAACTCATCGACCTTTTGGGGACTTGGAGGCAGAGTAGTCTCAACAAACTGTCCCGTAGTATTCGCCATGATTTCAGTAAGAGTGGGGGATGGTGGGTCTTCGACCTCCTACATGACAAATAAATCTAACAAATGACGAAGAGAAACATGATAGTAGCTATCGACAGAAGAGTGGAAAAATCAGTACCTCAAGAGTTCTATGTGGAAGACCTCAGTCAGGTCTTCTGGCACGTCAAGTGTCGGGGCCGACGCAGAGTCCTTTTGGGGCATTTTCTTCGTAGGCGCTTTCTTTTTTCGCCTCAAAGGAGTGGTTAGAGGGGAATTCGATGGACCAGTAGGGAATACCCATGAGCGGGCACTCTCATCCGACACTACCACGTCGGGGCGTGTATCAGAACCCTATTTAGGAATCAATCAAAGATCAGTCGACCAAAAAGATACAAATACAACGAAGAACAAAAAGAAATCAGCCATACCTGGACAGTGTTGGTTTTTTGTTTTTTGGCTGGTTGGGTCAAAGTCGACCCAATAGGGGGAGCCCTCTTATGCACCTAGAAAAATGGGAAAAGGTCAGAAGCAAGTCTCAAGAGACCTAGCGAAAGCTGATAAAAGCAGAATGGGCTTACCTTTTTTTGGGCTTCAGCTAACGGTGCTGAGGGCGCAAGGACATCGCTCGACAGAGCTGCAAAAGCATCGACCACATTCTCTAAGAACATGTCATGATTGAAGTGCTGCGTAAAGTACTCCGACCACCAGACGTTGAAGCTCTCGCTGGAGAAGAAGGAGGGTTTGTATCGGAACACAGGCAGCTCTAAGCCTTGGGTCGACTAAGCAAACACCACGTTATCACGATGACGAACCAGTGGCTTCGGCAACATCTGGCTCAGGCCAAACTGTCTGGCAAACATGTTGGTTTGGTAGTTTGTAAACCCATACCCAGTGTTGCTCGATTCAATGCGAAACGACAGCATCGTCAGAGTTAGAAATGCTCTTAAGACAGAGTTAGAAATAACAGCATTACTAGAGGAAGCCCTTGGGAAAGGGTTCTTGAACCAAGTCGGCCCAAACTGTCAGAGGACAAAATGAGCCATGTCAGAGACAAACACGGTTGCTTGGGTGAACTTCGTCAAATACTTCATAAACAACATTTTTTGGAGTCTCCTGCGTAGTCATCAGAGCAATACAGACTTCTTCCATCGATCGATCCTCCATCAGTCGGTCCATCTTGTCCGACACAAGATAGCCCAATTGGTATTCAAAGGTGGCATTTAGCCAGTGTTACAGCAGCCACATGGGGCCCAACAGATTCAGGGCTTTTACGGTGTCGTAAAGATGGGCAATCTTCATAGAGGCCAACCCCACAGAATGATAAAGGGAGGCTAGGAGAAGCTTGCCCAGGGCCACATGTCGACCCTCATGAATCTGGATGGCCAGGTTGATGTAACTCTTTGCTATCTGCAAAGAACCTAGGAAAAAAAGATGATATAAGAGCCACAAATTCAGAAAGGCAATATGCTCTTCGTCGGGTACCTCGTCGGAGGCCATGCCATGTTGGTCCTCGAAATAATTTTGGAAACCAGCATGATCATGGTCGAAGGAGGCTTCCGTCTCAATGGTAGGGTCGAATCTTTCGCCCATCGGATAAAGGCCAGTAATGGCCACCACGTTAAAGAGGGTGGGTATCAGCATCCCACAAGGTAACTAGAAGGTATTGGTCGAGCCTTCCCAAAAGAACATGGCTGCCAGAAAAAGATAGGGATTAACCCTATGAGCATTCCTCGACAACGGGATGACATTGAAGATGCCAGATCGTTTCCACTGAGCTTGACGTTTATTCTTATCTTGACGTTTAGGTGCCATAAATTTTAAGTCAAGTTTTCCCCCTTTACCGAAAGCAGGAGGCAGAGCAGCGGGAAAGCCGGGGAAGAAGGGTTGCATGGCCTTATGGTTTGGTTTTCCAAGAGGATATGGGTCGTGGAACGCATGAAGATGACCAGCCACCCCAAAGGGGGTCAGCATTTGTTTCTTCCATGTAGCTAGGATAGTTTCATCGGAGGACGTAGGATTTCAAAGAGGTTTATGCACTTCAGCTTCTAACAGAACAAAAGCTATGGGATTGTTGTCGGTAGTCTGAGGAGTTTGGTAAGAGGAAGCATTGGAAGCTTTGTAAGGTGCTGATAAGGTTCTGGTATAGGAAGCAGAAGAGATGCAGAAATGAGGGTTTGAAGAGGAAAGTTTTAACATAAGAACTTAAAGGGGTATTTATACCCAAACATCAATGTAGAAGAATAAAAGGAGAGGCTTTTCAAAACCCATTTGTGGGGGAAGTCATGATTAGAAGTTGTTAATAACGTGGGGAAGTGGAAAAGGAGATGGAAATCCTTGGAAGTTGTGTTTCAGAAAAAGGTGCCATCATTACATAAAGAAGTGACCGACACGTGGACGTATCGACAGCTAAGCCATGATGGATGAAAAGCCAGATCTCGAAAGACATTAAGCGTCTCAGTTGATAGAAATCTCCTTCGAAGCTTGTGTCTTGGTTGGGCATTTTGTTGGCTAAAAACTTAGCCAACTAACCTCGACAAGAGGTAAGAAATCGAATAACCACCTTCACAAAAAACGAAGTTCGACAGTACTAAAAATGACCAGCATCACCCCCGATTCGACAGTATGAGTTGATCATATCGACGAGAGTTGTGTCGATCGACACAAAGAAGAAGCCAGCTAAAAGCATTCTCGACAGGAGAACTTAGAAGACTAGTGGGAAGCCCGTTTGAAATGAGAACGTGGAGGTAGTTCCCAAAGATGTGGGGTGCCATGTGGCGCATCCTGAAGCCCCTTGGCAGTTACTCTATATGCCTATATAAAGCAAAGAATTTGGAGGAGATAGGGGCGTCTTTTGTCAATATTTGAAGAAAAACACTCTGAGTACCGCGCTATAGAGAAAAGAGTTCACTTTGTCACTCCAAAATGTACGAATACGTCCAAACACCTTTTTTCCGGTACTTTTCCATTTTACTTTAAGTCCTTTTTCCATTCTACTTTAAGTTTTTTTCTAATTTTACCCAGTAGTTTAGGCATTTAAGCCTCATTATCAGAATATATACCAAAATCGTGTCTTTTACATTGCCCAGTCTGAAATTCCAAGGTAGTCAGAGAGTGGACTTACGAAAGATATAACCGTCAAAGTACACCATTACCCAAGAAAATAACGCTCCTGGAAAAAAACCGTCCTGGGACTAGTTTGGCCAGTCCCGCAAGCAAATCTGCGTAGGAAGGCTAGAGGTTGTTCGCGCGAAAATCACGTGCGAACACACAGTTAGGTACATGATCAAAGGTCGTCCTGGTATTGGAGACATCAAGATCGGTGGTTCTTGCAGATAGTGTTTTATTTTCTCAAAAGCTCTCTGACAATTATCATTCCACACAACAGCTTGATCTTTTCTGAGTAGTTTGAAAATGGGCTCACAAGTGGTCGTTAGATGAGATATGAATCTTGCAATGTAATTCAATCTCCCAAGGAAACCTCAGACTTCTTTTTCAGTTTTAGGCGCCAACATGTCTTAGATAACTTTGACTTTATCTGGGTCGACTTCAATCCCTTTTTGGCTTACAATAAAACCCAGCAGCTTGCCAGATCTTACACCAAAAGTGCATTTGTTGGGATTTAGTCTCAGTTGGAACTTTCTTAGTCTCGCAAAAAGCTTTTCTAGATGAATGAGGTGATCTTCCTTGGTTTGGGACTTTGCGATCATATCGTCTACATAGCACTCAATCTTTTTATGTATTATGTCATGAAAGAGAGTAACCATAACTCGCTGATATGTCGTTCCAGCATTATTAAGTCGAAATGGCATGACCTTGTAGCAGAAAGTTCCCCATGGGGTGATGAAAGTTGTCTATTATATATCTTCTGGCGCCATTTTGATCTGACTATAGCCAGAAACCCCGTCCATGAATGAAAAGATAGAGAACTAGGCTGTATTATCCACTAATACGTCAATGTGCGGCAGAGGAAAATCGTCTTTTGGAATCGCTCTGTTGAGATCTCTATTCGTACTTTCCTGTCCTTCTTCGGTACTAGAACAATATTTGCCACCCATTATGGATAACTAGACACTGCCAAGAAACCAGTGTCTAGCTATTTTTGGACTTCCTCCTTGATCTTAAAGGACATCTCTGGTTTAGTTCTTCTCAATTTCTGCTTCATCGGCGGACAATCATCTTTGAGGGGTAGTTTGTGCACTACAATATCTTCATCTAGACCGAGCATGTCCTTGTAGGACCAAGTAAACACAGCAACATACTCTCGCAGCAACGTGACCAACTTTGTCTTCACCTCTGCTTCTAAGGTGGAAACTATCTTGATCTATTTGGCATCCTCTTTAGTTCCAATGTTGATGACTTCAATATCTTCTTAATACGGTTGAATAACCTTCAACTCTTGTTTTAGCAGTCTAGCCAACTCTTCCGAGAGATCACAATCTTCCTCGCAGTCTTCATCAACTTGGTAAATTGGGTTCTCAAAGTCATATTAGACCATAGTAGAACTATTATCAATAGGAACAGGAGAAAATCTACACGATGAATGATTTCATGCTTTTATTTTAAGAAAAATGAAGAAGAAAGATGTTAAAAACATTGCCCTCTTAAAATTATTTTTATGTGCAAAAAGTAAAAATGAAAGAAAAATAGCGCAATTGGATGCAAAAATTATTTACTGATGATAAGTCCATGCTTTTAACAGCAAAAAGGCCCTACAACATGATACATATGCCTTGGGCAGAGCATAGGATTCTAGGAAAAAACAGAAAAATAGGGAATTACTCGTCTACTAGAATAACTTCAGGAATTTCCACAGTACTCCAACTGTTCAGTGTTTGATTGGGTGTTCTGGGGTACACCATACACAACTCTTCATGCACGCCATCTTTGGTTTCCAGAAATGTGACTTAACCATCATCGAGATGGCCCCCACTAGTAAAAACTAATGGAGTTGAAAGTACTTTACCTATGTTAGAGACGTTATTCTCTTGCGTTTTCTACTTACTAGTATAACCTAGACCAACTCCATTTTTGTTGACTGGCAGCTCCAACACTCTTCCCCATCCTCAAGGGTGTCCTTCTTCAATAACTGTCTTCGCATCCTTCTAGGTTACAATTGAAAACACAGGCTTCTCATGAATCATCTCAATGTTAATCACTTCAAAGGCTTGGAACGGAGTTTCATGCACTTCACCTCCTACCTCAACATACTGAAAAGAAGCTAGATGGCTTACGAGAACATCTTCTTCGCCTCTAATGACAACCATTTGGTTGTTGATCATGAATTTGAGTCTTCGATTACGGTTGGTGTTATAGCACCAGCTAAATGGATCCATGGTCGACCGAGAAGGAAACTGTAGGCAGGATATATGTCCATCACATAAAATATGATAATAAACGTATATGGTCCAATCATAATTGGGAGATCAACCTCGCCAATTACAGTTCGCCTGGCTCCATCAAAAGCCTTCACAATTGTCTGACTTGGCTTCATCACAAGCCCTTCAATTGACAACTTACACAACGAATTTTTAGGTAACTCGTTCAGTGATGACCCGGTATCGACTAGAACTCGAGAGAACACAACATCTACACACTCCACAGAGATATGCAAGGCCTTATTATGATTCTTACCCTCAAGGGGTAATTCACCATCATTGAAACTCAGAATATGGGCTGAAGCTATGTTCTCTACCACTTCTTCAAACTGTACCACTGATATTTCTTGAGGCACATGAGCAGCCTTCAAAAATTTCAATAATGCCTCTTGGTGTGCTTTCGAACACATTAGCAATGATAGCATAGAAATATCAGAGGGAGTTTGATTGAGCTGATCAATCACTTTGTAATCACTTTTTTGTATGATCCTTAAAAACTCTTCTGCTTCATCCTTAGAGATAACCTCTATTTAGAGGACTGCCCCTGTTTAGCGATGGCCTACTTTCCAGTATCTTTATCAACATTACCGTGGTTATTGATGGGTGAGGTTGCTGGTGCAAAAATTCTACCGCTTCTAGTGATGTCACCAGTCCCCACAATTTTTTCCACCATCTTCATTTCCTCTAAGATATCCTCTTTTCTGACCTTCTGCCCATTAATAAAGATAACTTGGTCATGTATCCACGGAACAGCCTTTGTGCTCTCATAAGGAAACGAAACTGGAGTTGAGATAACAAGCTGGTTCATTAAGGGTGGAGACATGGGTATTTCAATTGGATCATAAGGTATATTCAGAGGCTTTCTATCTTGACCACAAGGAAGCACATATGATTCATCATAAGGGATCTGTAAAAGGATATGAGTCTATCCATACATATTATCCCAGTCTTCATCATCACAAGGAATTGTTAACGGAATACAGGCCAAATTATTGGGAAGGTTCCATGATTCATCTTCATCATCACACCATATATCCAATGCCTCAAACAGAATATCAAGAGTGGCAATTTCTTCAGCCTTTGATATTTGTTCTACCACTAGTATGCCTTGATTAATCAAACACTGGATACCCTTTTTCAGCTCAGTACATTCTTGGGGATTACTCACACAAATGTGACAATCATCCGGACAGCTAGGATAAATATTTTTCAACAAGAGTTGCTCTTTAATAGTAGAGAGAGGCGTCTTCAGTTTATCAATGTTCGAAATCATTTGAGTCCCTCTAGAGCCCTCGATTATATTTGTATAAGACGACATCGAATTTTTTTCATATTTGGAGTGTTTCTGGTAAAATTAATCGCTTTTGAGTCGATAAGGTCTTGAACAACATACTTCAGGGTTTTGCAATTTTCGATGATGTGGCCTGGGGCGCCAGAATGAAACTCATAGCGTGCATTGGCATCATAACCAGGGGGAAGGACAGCTGGAGGGTCCCTCATTTCTCTTAATTGCACTAACCCACCTTTTAAAAGGTACGGAAGTAATCTGGCATACATCGACGAACTTGGTACTGGTTCTGACGTGGTTGATTTGGTTGTTGTTGTCAAACTTGTTGTTGAGCCACAAGTTGGCTAAAAGGGATAGAAAGTGATTGTTAAGGAGTAAAAACAGCTATATGGTGGTAACTTTGATGAGCTTTTCCTTTTTCCATTGAAGCGGAACTAGCTTCTCCTTCCTTCTTCTTTAAGAATCCTTGATATGGTTTTTTTAGGCCCGCTCGAGGATCCACCAGCGTTTTGAATCTTCCCAGCCTTCATCAGGCTCTCCAATCATTCACCGGCCATAACAAGTTCTGAAAATACCGTAGAAGTGGTAGATGTTAAGAGTTCAAGTATCGGACCTTGCAGAGTAACCATTAACATGTCAGTTAACTCTCATTCAAGAAATAGTGGTTGCACCCTTGCAACTAAACCTCTCTATCTTTGTGCAAAGTCTTTAAAAGATTCATTAGGCTTATGGGTCAGATTTTGCAGCTACGTACAGTTTGGAGCCATATCAGTATTGTACTGATAGTTCTTTACGAAAGCGTTAACCAACTCTTTCCAGTTTTTAACATGAGAGCGCTCAAGCTGCATATACCACTCTAGGGAAGCCTCGGTCAGACTGTCTTGGAAGAAATGGATCAGGAGCATCTCATCATCTGAGTAAGCAGCCATTTTTCTACAATAAGACCTTATGTAGGTCTTGGGACAACTATTACCCTTATACTTCTCGAAAGTTAGAATGGTGAACTTTGGAGGTATTTTGACTCCAAGTACAAGGCAGATTTCAGCAGCGTCCAATCCTAGGACATCAGAGCAACTATTACCCATTCAGCAGCGTCCAAGTACTTGGCAGTTTTTAACTTTGGAGGTATCTTGGGACAACTATTACCCATTCTGTTTTTTGTAGAGCGTTGAACTTCTTCTCCAAATCAGTATTTTACGGCCCATAAGCATCCACAATCAAATCTTCATGGGGATTGTAGAAATCCTCATTGTCGTCGTAATGAACTAGAGGTGGAAGTGTACCGCCAGGAGGATGAACTTCACCAACGGGTGGATAAACTATGCCAGCAAGAATGGGGATTGCACCACCAGGGGTTGGAACTGCGCCAGTAGGAACTAGGATCGCACTATCTGTGTTCGGGACTGTGTCAGCTGGAATATGAGGGTTATTAACATTCCTTTCCGCCGCTTGTATCATTTCTTCTTGGCCTCTAGCCATATTCTGAATCACCTCCATCAGATGAGTGATTTGAGTCCTCATGTTCTGTATCTCTTCTCTCATAGCAGCTTTATTCTGTTCCAGCTAATCCATGATTCTTTTTTGATTACTTCTTGTATTATGAGTGTCGAGAAGTCAGCCTGACCTACATCAGAATGGCAAGTGGTTGTGAGATTGGGTTTCAGGGAATGTAGCATGATGCCTATGTATATGCAATGCTTCGAACGATGCTCAAGAGACTCTCGAGACTTTGTGATTATCATAGGTATTATAGAAATGTGATCAAACAAGATAGTACACAATTTTGAAACCAAAAGCAGCTTTCATTAATTTAAGGAAAGATCCAATACAAATGACTTAATCATTTTTCAACAAGCTGAATACAAAAGTTTCTGAAACAAAAGAAAGGACTGATCCACTAAAAGGTCTTCTTTTGGAGGCGTTCCTCAAGTTTCTTTGACTCAAACATGAATCTGCCAATCATCTGATCACGGAGCTGAATGAAGTGATGAACTGAAGGTGGAATATTGTTTCCATCAAAGTTTAGAATTGCGCTTTCCAACCTCCATAGGATATCACGTATCATGAGATAGCAATGCTCTACCAGATTATTATACCTAGAACGGTACATGTCTAGAGCTGGCTGATAATGTATGAGGGACTCCACATGAGTGTCCAATAGTTTGTTGAGTTGAGCCTCTTTCTTGAGCCAATGTGAACTATCCCTTTTCAAAGCATCAAAGCAGTCCCTCCAAAGAGTAGTTGTTTCTTGAGCGGTCTCCAAATCTAAACACTTATTGTTCCATATATCAGGGGTGACATATGAAACCCTCATTGCTTCTTATTTTTGTTGACGCTCATCTTCAGCCAAAGTCAAAGCACCTCTCAGTTGTTCTTCGAGATCATCAATGTCAGCCTCAAGTTTTTCCCTAGTCCTCTTCTCTTCAGCAGAAGCTAGCTCACTAAAATTCCATTCTCTTTAACAAGATTATATGGCCTCCTTCAAGCACTCTCAAAGAGTCTTCACTAACGCATCAGCCCCTTGAAAACCATTTTGATACATGATCCTCAAATTTGTTTCTAGCTTTAACTTCTTGCAAATTTCAGCTACTCGATCTTGCTCAACTTCCATCTTTCTCTTGAATTGGGCATTTTCCACACTAGCTTGGTGGATTTCAGCTTTAAGATCTTGGTTTTCCTTAGTCAACCTTTCCACTACTAGCTTCAGCTTCTCATATTCTTCCATGGACAAATGAGTGGGAATATGAGGTTTCTCTTGCATGGGGGGTTCTAGAGGAAACGATAATAACCTTTCTGCCGCTCTAGCCAAAAACTATCTATTGTATGGTTCTTTACCCACACAATTTTTCGCTTTCATCTCCTTTCTTCCTTTTGTATGAATTTTGGTCCATGCCCTAGCAACTTTCCTGACAAATCTGGGATCTTCTGCTTTGTTGAGCAAGATAAAGCTATAGACCTTCTCTGCCTTAGGCTCGTTTTCCATAGCATAACCCAATTGACGTAATGCCATAACTGGGTTATAATTAATGCATCCATCTCTTCCAATCAGAGGTACATTACCAAAATCCCTACAACTGAAAATAATCTCCGCATCATAGTACTCATGGGAGTACCAAGCAATGTCGTCGGTTACCAAAGACATAATGCGTTTAGACCACTTCAGTTTCTCTTTGTTCTCCATAAATGGTCCTTCCTTTGGAAAATGGGAGACATACAACTTGAGCAACAGATGAGAACAACATTGAACCATCCCTTTCTTCTTGTCACTCCTCTAATGAATGGAGTGGTAAGTGTCAGCAAGAAGGGTAGGAATAGGGTTCTTCTGAATGAAGAGAGTAATGTCAGTGATGTCTATGAAATTGTCTATGTTTGGGAAAAGAATAACCCCATAAATTATTAAAGCAAGAGAGACACCAAACCTTTCCCAATCTTCATCAGTCTTATAATGGACAACCTTGTAAAGTAGAAACTTCAGAGGAAACCCATGAGTACCTCCTTTGTTGGCTAAACAAGCATCAACCTCTTCTTTAGTTATACAGAGAGCAAGAGCAATGACATGAGATTTTGGTTCTTCCTCTAAACTGGTATAGATGGGTTGGTCCTTAATCTTGATATTCAACAGATGGGAATATTCTTCAAGAGTAGGGGCCAATTGATAATTCTAGTAGGTGAAGCATCTGAGTGGAGCGTCATAAAATTGGGCCATAGCGAACAGAGCCCGAGTGTCCACTCTAGAACAGAGAAGGTCAATTAACTTCTCATGCTCTCCTTGAAAGTATATTTTGACGGCTTTCGGCACGTCAATCGGAAGATCTTGGATGACTCCCAATTTTGGCTCTTTAAACTTCAAGGAGTTTGTGCTTCTTTTCTTTTGATCATTCATTTGTTCATCAATACCTGAGATAATCATTGTCTTTTAAGTCTCTTGATATGAAAATTTTTATGCAATGCAATGTTTATGAATGCACACCAGAACAGTTTAGTAGCACAGGGATAAAGGTCACAAATCCTGCAGGACAACATGACAAGCTATCTTTCACCTCGAGTAGGCAATCTATTGGTCTGCAATAGGGCATCCCAAGGGTTTTAGACAAGGTCCGATGCACTAACCCTCAAACGTTTTCCATCATAACAATGATACGTAAGACGGTAATCCCTTCAAGAGTTATGTCTTAATAACCTTTGGAATAAGGTTCTAAAAAGGTCCTCAGAATCACGGACTCCCAGGTCAGAAATAAAGACGTCGTTACGACTACTCATAAGACATAATCATCCCAAAGGGGCCTCATCTGAGCGATGGAAGTCAAACCAACTCAACGAGTTCTAAGTCTCGGAAATCAGAAAGCAACCACCTCCTAACTTAATGTATATTGGAAAAGCTCGGGTAGAAAGCCTTTCTCCTCACAAACCATTCCCATTAAACCCAACAGATAAGAGAACACAAATTAATAAAGCAACAAAAGCAAATAAATTAAACATACGACAAGCAAATTAGGTTTGGCTTGCTAGTTCTTCTACAGCAGAGTCGCCAAGCTGTCGCTACTCAAAAAAATGCAACGACGGAGAAGCGAAAGTGGAAAGACAGAAGAGTCACCATCGAACTTTATTTATCCCAAAAGGGGAAGGGAAAAAATCGAGAAATCTCAAAGAAAGAAATGGATAAGATAGTCTCTCAACCAAGAAAAAGGGTTCGGAAGCTGGTTATGCGAAGGGAAGGTGCTAGCACCCGTCACATTCATCGTACTCGACGGGAACCATTCATTTGTCTATATGTGTAAAGATGTTACTAAAGGATATTGCTTTCTAATAGTGTTCTAAAAGAGGGATAGAAGGATATAAAACAAAAATAGAGAGAATAAAAAAGGTGGAAAGAGGAAGGAAACTCGGTAGGACCTCGTGGTCCTATGCGTACGTATTCTCAACAGATAGGGGAAAGTCAGAGTCAACATAGTTCGGAGAACTATGGATAATAATATGGAAGTGTGCTCGCCAAGGATTGGGGCCCTTGTGCCTACGTATCTTCACTTATAAGAAGTGTAGAATCAGAGCGTTCGTAGTTCGGACTACTGTTTGTTGGTGTTTTTTATAGGCGATGCTAACGTATGTGTTGTAGTAGTTAGGTGTATTGCAGCTCGTTTGTTGAGTCTTAGGTATTACCTGTTTGCAATAGAACAGACACAACATCTTTTTGAAATGGTTAGTTTTTGCCATCAAGGCAAGATTTTACATTTGATTTGTGAAAGTTACTTTTAAAGGTGAAATAAGTCCTTGGACAGTAACCCCATGCGGGTAGTACCTAATTATTTATCTCAAATGATTTATTGTGAAAAGGGTGTGGCGAATATAGTCATATCTTCGTATTAAAAGACGAGTATCGAGACCACACACTCTAAAGTGAGTATCCTAATACTCAGAGAGGAAGAAGTCTTCACTCAATCCTCTCTCTTTAATTCAATACAAAGAGAAACTTATCCTCTTATTAAGGATGTTTTAATTTTGAATGGTAAGTGCTTTATGATAGTGAACCCTAAAGGTAATGTCAAGCACTCGGGATAGGACAAGGCATTCGCCTAACCACTCCACAACCATCCAAGTTTATTAAGAAAAGAGTTTTGAAAATGCACTTGGTACAAGACCAAGGTTTCTAGACTCAAGGAGAAAAGAAATAGATAAAAGGTTTTGAAAAGAAATGGGTGGTGAACAAATCAAGGTAGGTTGATGGCGATGCCTGAAGCAAGCGACTTAAAAAGGTTGAATACATACAAGGTTGGTGTGAGGTTGATGAAAGAGATAAGACAAATAGAAAGAGAAGAGAGGAGAAACCCTAAGGTAATCCAAGTTAATGGGTTTTGAAAATGACTTGATATTGGATCAAGCCTTATTTGTTCTTTATTTTGAAAAGGGTGTTCTAGTCTAATTCAATTTTTATCTTTCTTAACAAGCAAAAAGCAAGCATTAAAGCAAATGGAATTAGACTATTACATTGTAATGGGGAAAGGGATACATAATTCCCACCATGGGGGGAAATGAGATGCAATGTATAAATGAGTAAGATAAATGTATCAATTATGGAAGGAAAGGATCATTAAGAGTTCATTTCAAACACTCAAACCAAAAGACACAATCAAAGCAAATAGGATGAAACAAACAAGTATACAAGATAAAACATATTTCCAACTTGAATCAAAGCAATAAGGAGGCCTACAAGTGAACATTCATTCACATTTGAATCATCTAAACATGCTCAAAGAAGTCACACAAAAACACTTAAACATTTTAGGCAAAGGAAAATTAAATTGTGCACAAGTGTACATACCTTGAAAAGTTAACTACCCATCCATAATGAACAAACAAAGACAAAGTGAATCAAGTAAGATGAGAAACAATCAAGGTCAGAATCTATATCACACCATGGTCAATACATTTCAAAGATGAGAAAAAAGGCACAATAGTATTCACCATGAATCAAAAAAAGGATTAGGCATATGCAAACAGAAATTCTGGTATGCAGATCTCATATGTCCCAAGAACATTGATCTCTGCTGAAACAAGGATGAGGACAGATCATAACCAATTTATATTTCTTTAAATTGTACCAATGTCATGACCAATGTCATGACGTCTGTTGTAACATCTGCAGACTGACAGAACTATTTATCTAACCATTTAAATTGTGCAGAATTGTAAATGCAGAAGGATAAATAACACTAGTAATTATTTACCTAGTTCGGTGCAACCTCACCTACATTTGGAGGCTACAAAGCCAGGGAGGAAATTCACTATTAGTAGAATTAATTCAGAGTCAAACAACCCAGTTTGCACTCCTCACTTAAAACCTACCCAATGACACTTCTACCTAGAGACACTGTAGACCTGAGTATACCCACTCACTCCCCCTCAATCACCTCAGTGATATAAACACACAATTACAGAACAGTTATGGAGATACACTCCAAGAACACACGTTATTCTTGCTTCACAGCTTTGATCAAGTGACACACACTCTTGCTTAACAGCTTTGAGTGACACAACAGCTTAGAACCTACCTAACCAATGCAGCATACAGTTGCTTGGTGTAGAAGCATTCCTAAGACACACGTGAAGAACCAATCTTCTTCACTCACACAACACACGTGAAGAGCACAACTCTTCACTCACAAATATGTCTACCACAATGTATCAAAAGATACAAAGCGTGACTTACAACGACACACACAAGGGACTCTCAAACGCTAGACCTTTATTTTTCACTCAAGTTGTTCTTGATGTGAGTGCTTACCTTTTCCTTGCTTCTGCTCCTCCTTTTATAGCAATGCAGACTGAGCTTGGGCTGGTCATAAGTAACAAACTTTAGGTTACACCAAGTTAAACCACTTCCCATAATTCAAGGTGCTGTTAAATTAGGTCACAACTGCTTCATGTTATGTCCAGCCCTGACTAGAATGTTGCCTGAGATAACTAAGGAACCCTAACAGGTTTCCTGATATGTAGCCTAAGATATATTAGGTATCATAATAGAAAATCAAACCCTGCATGCATGATGTCATATGATCAATGTCATAACATTCAGTTATGACATTCAGCTTCACTTACTCTTAGCTGACCAGACTCCCCCTGCTGAACATTCCTGCAGAATCTTCTTCACAACAGTAGAAACAAGCATATTATAGTTTCCTAAAAAGTCTCAAAGATCCTTTTTATGAACACCAATTAAATCTTCACTTTTTTCCTAATGAATCTCTTTGGCCTATACATACTGATGAGGAATATCCAACAGGACCGAAACACTTATGTCAAGAGATATAACATAGCAGCCCCTGCTGTACCAGACATTGATGTCATGACATTCAGTATGACATCCATGACAACAGTTATTTCATCAGCTCCTGCTAGCTCCTGTTGAACCAGTAGCGATGTCATGACATTGTGATTAAAAACACATGATAGCAATTCTGCCATGATAGCAGATGGATGTCACGACATTCAGCATGGCATTCACAATAAAACACTCCACAACAGTTCTGTCACCACAACAGATGGAGATGTTATAATATCCTGCTTAACATCAGTGCAGGATCATGTTTTACCAAAATTTAGCCAATCATAGAACCATGGAACTAACAATCTCCCCCTTTGGCAAATTATGGCTAAAACAACCAAACACCTTATCACTATCATGCTCCCTCTTGATAGTTGCAACAGATAACAACACTTTAATCCCCCTTGGTTTAGTCAAAAATTGACAAAAATTGGAGTAAAAGTACATACTGCACATGGTGTCCAAACATCCAGTCATCTCACAATCTCTCAAGAGATGTACAAACTGCTTGATCCCCATCAGTATGAAGACTGCACCACTGTAGTAACAATCCATGGACCAGGTCTTAAACCCCCTTGCTGATCACACTCAACCACAGCTCCTTGAGAATACACGAGGGTCTCAGAAGAGCACACCGACAACAGCTTACCAGATCAACCACCAAAACATCATAGAGAGAAATAAACTCTCATGAAGCTTCCTCAGAGGCACAATGTTCAGACACCCTGTCTGACATTATAGAAATTATTCTTAAGCACCTTAAGAATTAATTCCTTTATTTAACAGTCAGACTGTAAGCACCAAGGCATGGACGTCATCTCCTATAGTCCAGATCCATCAATAGTTGGGACACACAACTATGCTTCATCATGATGAGCAACAACCTCCACAACATCAACTTCTCATGATCATTGTCATTGAGTTCTTGCCTTGCTGAAGCTGCACCTTCAGAAGTGACATTTTTGACATCTCCACTTAAAGGATAATCAATTAAACACTTGCCACAAGTAACAATTGATTTTAAATCCCCAATTTGTGCCACACAAATATTCAGACAATAACCAATGTTTCCTAGGTCTTCACAAGAGGTAAGCATAGTCCTAGAGGAGATACACCAGCCAGCACCCTGTCAAGATATCTTGTCTGAAATTATGACCTCATCAGTGGTCCAAGAACACCAGCTTGTCTAAGGCACAACAAGCTTTGTACAGCTCCATATCTACACAATGTCCATGCAAGTAGTGTAGCTACACATCAGACAGGTACACTGCTCCCCCTGTCATGCATAATTAACACTCTCCCTAAAAGAGAGAATCCAAACATATGAAGAATCACTTCAACATATTCATGTTCACATTCTAGAAACACGTGCAGCTGGGCACCCCTTGTTTCACAAGCCATACTGGAACCAATATCAGAAGTAGTTGCAGGATTACTATCTGGAAGATTTCTCAGATTTCAGCTTTGACAAAAACTCTCCAAGATGTCAGAGTGAAAGTCCTTCCTTATGCACAAGATCAAGGTTGATGGTGTCTTGATCTTCATCTTCACCTGTCAAACATGACACAACACTTGGAGAGAGGCTCAAAACCCTGGTTTGATCCATTGATACACAATGATAGATTAAAATATATTGTCAGGTGTTGCACCCCAAAATTTGCCCAACATTTCTTTACCTAGCTTATGTTTCATTTCATTCACATTAGCATTATCATTTGCATTTCATTGACATGTATGCATGAGATCAAGAGGTATGATTACCAATCAAGGGCTACACAATACTTTGAAGCCATCTGGGAGGCTTATTCAGGTGTTCAAGGGTTGATATCCTTGTCAGGGAAGTTGAAAGATCCTCAGAGATAGTGGTTGAAGCCAAGAGTGTAGGTCTCCTAACTTGAGAGTTGTGGAGAGCCATCAGATGATTCTGAGGCCATGAGGAGGGACTTGAGGTCTTAAGAGAGCTTAGTAGAAGGTTTGAAGATCACTTTGAGGCCTAGACAGGTCATTATGCAAGAATAAGAAGCCTCAGCCATGATTGGTGTAGCTAGGGTTTGACTGGGTCAACCCTAAGTCAACTGAGGGTTTGAAGGAAGTTAGGACCCAATTCAAGAGCCATGTGATCATGTATTGATACATTGAGATGTTATAAGGATGATTCCAAGGTTAACTCATCATGATTGAAGAGTTTGAGAAGTTTCAAGCTAGGGTTTCTAAGGCTTGACAGTGTAAAATCCCCTAGTTTGACCCCTATCTTCAAGGCAATGTAGCTCAAGATGTGATTGTCATCTCATCTTTCCCCTAACATGATTGTTGTAGAGCATGATCTTAGCTTTAATTTGAGTTCTATAAGTCTTTGATAGGATTTTTAGAACTCAAGTTATGACTTTGGCAAGTTACAGGTCATCTGAGGTGTGTGAATTTGGAGCTTGAAAGTTACCCAACTTGCATGACACTTTTGCCCTAGAAGGATGATTCCTATGAACTTTTTGTCAACATGAATGTTGTTCGGTATTCTCTTAGATTTCTAGAGAGTACTATAAGTCCTTGATAGGATTTGTAGAACTCAACTTATGGCTTGGACAAGTCAAGGGTATTTTGGACATTTGGTGATTATAGGTCATTTGTGATCATAGGCTATTTTCACCAACTTAGATGTCTCAAATGAAATTTTGTTCAACTAGAAAGTTGCTCAAAATGTGGTTTTAACCTTTACCATGCATCAAGGAGGCATTGAAATGGCTCAAGGAGAGATTTGGTTCAAGAAATCTTGAAAAAAAAGGAAGAATTAAAAGGATTAAATGACCAAAAATTCAAATAATTCATTTTATGACCAAATGGAGAAAAGTTATAGGTCAAATTGATTGGAAAAATTATTTTAGAAACAATGGCAATGTTAGAATTTTTATTTAAGGTCAAACTCATGCACTTCCATTTCATTTCTTCATGATGAAGTAACATATCCAACTCACACCATTGGACTGCAAACAAGGAAACAATCATCACCATCCAATTCCTTAGCTCATGAGGAGTGCAAAGCAAGCCTGCTGAGGCCAAAACAGAGGAGATATCGCATATGCCATGAATTTTTGGTGAGAAATTGACAATCCAAAATCTCATTTGGATGATTCCAGAAAGTTCTAGACCTTGCCATTCACTTCTATATAAGTCATTGAGTGAGTTCAGTGCATTTTTTTGGAAGAGATTGGTGCTGGAAGAAGAGAGTGAGATTGAAGTTTCACCATTGCAAGTTGAAATCGGTTTTTGAGTTCAAGGAAGAATCAAGCCAAATCGAGGTGTGCAAAGTCTTTAGGAGTGAATTTGGAGTGTGTCTGCATTGTTTTGGAGGTTGAAGTGAGCAAGAACGCTTTCTGTTACGCGTCTGAAACCAGGTTGGTACACATTGAATTTGTGCTTAAACTATAGGGAGATGCTTAGAAATTGACATGTGGTTAGGTTCCCCTAGTGATATAGATGGATTTAGGATGATTAATTGCATGATTAGAGACGATTTAGGTTGGATACCATTTTTGGTTGAAGTTGATATTTCACGATTCATGCGTTTTGAGGATGAATAATTGGTATGGTTGAATTGCTGGTGAAATTTTGAGCAAGATCCATTTAAGAATCGCGACGAATGGTTGGCTGTGGACAAAGTTAGGATGGGCAGGGTGATCGGAAGTGTCACCGGCGGTGGCCATGGCTGCGCGCGAATGTGCAGAGGTTCAAATGAAGAAGATGAAATCTTCACCTTTCATCTGTGTGGAAATATTGACTTGGTATGGTAATCCAAGCGCGTGTGTGGTGCCACGTACCCCCTCCCCCCTCAACGCAGCGTTTCACTTATGGAAATTCAGACCTTGTGATGAGATACGTACACCCAAGGGAGTGTTGGTTCGATACCAGGCATGTGCACTTTTCTTGGAATTTTCCTGAATTGAGTTGAGCTGGTGAATTCATGGGCGCATGGGCCTAGTACACAAACTTCTCTTCACACCCCCCTTTTGGCCCAATTCTTGAATTAAACTGATCAGAGTTGCTATTTGCCACGCCAGTTTGATTAATTTCTTTTTATGTTCTTTATTTTGTGCATTTCATAAGGTTTAGAAATTAATTCACAAAAAATAGGAAATTAATTAAATTAATTCCAAACTTTTTTCCCCTGATTCATGATTGAATCTAGAATTTTATAGATTAAAAATGTTAGGAATTCATGCATTTGTAATTTTATTTGCAATTTTTGAATATTAATTGATATTAAAATGGCCATGGTTGATACCTTGTTTTGTTGAATTTTGTTTGATCATTTGGTGATGATTCTTGACTTGATTTTTTGGGTGTAGCTAGAATAGATATGCATGTCCCCCTAGAAATTTTCTCACATTTTTGTGATGGAATTAGGTGGTAGTTTTAAGTTGAAACTTTAGGTGCTCTAGTTTTAGGGTTTAAGCTTAGTACCTTATGATTTAGGTTTTATTTCTAGGACTTTGTGGATGATTCAACCCCTGGATTTTGTATGGTAGATTCATGATTGGATTAGGTTACCATAGTTATTTTTGTATGATTTTACAATTGGTTTTAGTATTTTAGTTAGGATTAACTTTAGTACTAAGTTTTAGGTGATCCTAACTTGCTAACTCAACTAGAATGACTTCTTTAGTTCCCTTAGATTAGGTTTTTGCCTCTCCTGCTCTTGGCTAGTGTTAAAGACAAGCTTGGGCTATTGTGGAATGCTTGAAGAAGCTTGGATGTGAAGATTTCCCTTCTTTTGGTTTGATTGTTGTTTAGGTGTTAAGATTAGGGTTTGTAGGTAGAGCTTCTAGATAGATTCTCTTCTTTCATAAACATGGAAGGTGTTGATCACTTCCATTCCTCCCTACAATTTAAGGTCCCCTTGTAAAGGCCTAATCCTTCATTTGGTAGGATGTGTGGCTCTTCACAAGTTGGTAGAACCTTTGAGGGTTCCCTTCTTTGATGATGGAGTGCTTAGTGGTGGCCTTTGGTCTTCACTCTGCTGTCTATTATCCAAAACTTGCTCTTGTCAGATGAATCTTTCTCCCTTGCTAGAGGATGGAATTACTTGCTAGAAGATTGAAGTCGCTAGAGGTTGCACTTCCCTGTGTTTGAAGACTGCCATTGGAGCTGAAGCTTGAAGACCAAGAAGAACAAGTTGACACTTGTGAGGAAAATCCAGTTGAGATCAAATGAAGAGCTGAAGCTTGAAGAAGGTGAAGAACAAGTTGATACTTATGTGTTGGGCTACTATGAAAGCTTGAAGAAGCAATTTGATGCTTGTTATTGAAGATGAGAGCCTTGAAGAACAGTTACAGCCTGAGGACTGAACTGTTATCAGAGGATTGCTTTGCTGTGAAGCTGTGGAAGCTGTTGATCTGCTTTCTTTCTTGTCTGTTTGCTTTCTGTGCAACTATATTAATGTGACTTGTTTGATTTGCTTGATGCATTAGAATAAGTTCATGTTTAGATTGTGTTAAGCTAGGAGCATGATTGCACTAGAGGTTGAGTTGCTCCCTGTGCTTGTATTTTTACTGTATGGCTTTGCTTGCGGGTATTCGGTAGAGCCCTGCTCCCTTGCCTATGTGGTTTGTGATTTGCTTGATGGCATTTTATTTCTTTCATGATTGCAGTTATTCATATCTGGCTTGAGGTCGAGACGAGCTTGTGGAGGCTGATGCCCCACACACATTTCCTCCCTCACTTGCATTGCATGCATTTTACAGTCGGTTACTGTTTACTGTTTAAGCTGATGCTTTATCTGTTTTTGTTTATCATTGACATGATCCCCTAGGAATCTCACTTCCTTTGATAAGGAAGTGATGATTAGAACTTTAGGTTGAAACATATGCATGATAACTTCTAGGAGTTCCCTGTTTCAAACCTCAACCATAGGATGAATCCTTGGCATGACAACATTAGGACTTGATAGTCTCCTCGTAGAGTTCGTTCTCTCTTCACAACTCAAAACAAATTAAAATACAGTAATAAAGGTTAACTGACGTCGTACGTTACGAGCCTTAAGCTACTTGAGAAAGGGTTGTTGGAGAGTTTCTTTTCAACATCTTGGATATCTAGTATGGTACCCTTTGGGTGACATGCGACGCATTCACTCTCAGGTCATAGTCTCTAGTGCGATACTGGTTGCAAACATCCATAAAAAACAGTTCTTCCGTAAAAGACAGGAAACAAACTTCAAACCTTTTTGCCCCGTGGGCCTATAATTCAAAGGAAGCTTTTCTGAAGAAAAGAGTGTCGTTAACTCTCAGTTCTACCGCAAACGGTAACGCCTAAGTCTCCACAGGTCGAGCTGCGTACACCAAACTGCTGGAACTGTTTGTTAACCCTACTCGAAAAAACAGATAAATCTGAATTCCCGTAATCCGTATTATCCCGAACTACATAAGCTCTGATCTCTCAAGCCTGTTGAGAGTACGTAGGCACAATACTGACGTATTGGCGAGCCACCTTCCCCGTAACCCGTAGTTAGTCGAACTACGTTGACTCTGATTTCTCATCCTCTGATGAGAATACGTAGGCATAAAGCGCGACGCTTTGCCGGGTCATTTTCTTTTCTTTTCAGACCAGCCTTGATAGGTAGATAGTAAACAAACCCGTCAGATAAACCCAACAAGCATGGATTCCATCGAGTACGATGGACGTAAGGGGTGCTAATACCTTCCCCTTGCATAACCGACTCCCGAACCCAGACAATGGTTGCGATGACCTTGTCTTATACCTTTTCGTCAGGTTTTTCCGATCGTTTCCTTTCCCGCTTTGAGGGATAAATAACGAAAGGTGGCGACTCTTCTGTTTTGCCGGCACCTTATTTTCGCAGTAGCGACAGCTGGCGACTCTGCTGGGGACTTGATAGTTTCCTGGGATCCAACGTCCCTTATGCGAGTCAATTTGGGGATCCAACGTCCCCTGCGAGAGTCAATCCTAGCGCTTGTATGTTTACTTGCTGGGTTGTTTTATTTATCACATTTTACTTCCCGCACTTTATTTTTCAGTATGATATGATTATCTGTACTGTTGTGGGAAGGGCATTCTGATGAGTGAGAAGCCAGACCCAGGCTTGAGTGTACTTAGCATTAGTTGTGGAAATTAGTGGGCGCGTGCTTGCTTTGCAGGCACTAGTGTCTCATGAAATCCACGCTCAGACGAGGTTCTCCCGGTTGACTTCTTTTCCGGCCCTTTGGGCCTGAGGGGTTGTTGGTTTGGAGGATTGTCGACTCTGGGAACCGATCATTTGGGATTCAGCTAAGTGAGGCCGCTTCAGGAGACGATGATGCCACACCTTCTGGGTATCGTATCATCTCTCTTGAAAGTCTGTGACGCTGATGACCGCATAGGATGCCGAACTTGTGTTAGTTTAGGTCCATACTTGTGAGCAGGGTCGGGTTTGTTGCAGGAAACCTCAACCTTCAGACTACCTGGTTTTCTTGATAGTGAATCAGTTTTGTTGGTATCAGAGGTTCTCATCATCAGACATGTGTTTGTTCTTGATAGAGCAGAGTTATAGTCCGACATCAGGGCTTCTCATTATCAGATGGATATTTGTTCTTGACAGAGCAGATTTATGGTCCGATGTCAGGGTTTTCTTCTCATCAGAGATAGGGTTGTTCTTGACAGAGCAGGATTGTGGTTTTGTTGATACAGAACCTTCATCTCCTCAACAGCACAGTCGTCTTGATCTCCTGCTGCATGATTGCATTTTGCATTGTTTTGCATACTCATTTGCATATCATTAACGTGTGTCTGTGTTGCAGGTACCGTTTCCCCCGGTTCAGGTTTTCTTGCTGTCTGTTGTGCTAGTGTGGGTTCTTTGAGGAAGACCGTGGCCTACAAGCTCCCCACTCCTGATGTTGTTCAGCTGACTGGTTTGATTGCTTTGGCAGATGATTCTGTGAGAGGTGAATTCAGAAAGGCGTATGGGAAACTGCTCAGCTTGGTTCGTAAACCTTCTGTGTTTGAGTTGAATGGGTTGCACGCCTTGCTGCAGTTATACGATCCTCCTTTGAGATGCTTTACTTTCCTGGACTTCATTCTCGCACATACACTAGAGGAGTATGCTGATTTTTTAGGTGTGCCTATCAAGAGTCAGATGCCCTTTGTTCACATGGATGTTGCGCCTAATCTGGCTAGTCTAGCCCCTTCAGTTCATCTGGATGCCTTCGAGTTGGTCTTGTCTAGTTGGAACACGGTTCCTGGTTTCTCCTTGCAGTTCTTAGTGGGAAAGGCCCAGCAGTGCGCCAAAGACGGATGTTGGATCGTGTTCAACGCCATCCTTGCTCTGTGCGTATATGGCATCATTATGTTCCCCAATATGCCCGACTTTGTAGACTTGGACGCCTTCCACATCTTTGCATCAGGGAATCCAATCCCTACCTTGATAGGAGATGTCTACCATTCCATCCATTACAAAAACGAGAACAGAAGGGGTAAGAACGTCTCGTGTTGTGTGCCTCTGCTCTATAGATGGCTTGATAGTCACCTACCCAAGAGGGGTCCCTTTGCTTCGTCTGCAGCCACAGCTGAGTGGTCCGAGCGTTTGATGAGCCTATCAGCGGAGGATATTGTCTGGTTTGATAGAGATAGGTTGGGCACTGAGATTATCTTCAGCTGCAGCGGGTTTCCGAATGTGCCTTTGATAGGCAGAAAGGGCTGTATCAACTATAATCCATCCCTGTTGGTCTGACAGTTTGCGTATGCGTTGAGAGCTCCGCCGAAGGATGAAGAGGTGCAGGAACCTCTGTACCTCACTGGTCTTCTAGAGGGGGATATGTTATCTAAGCTTCAGCGCGCTTGGAATGGTATCTGCAAGCGGGGAAAGCCGTTGCTGGGGAAAAGTAATAACCAAGCCTACGCTCCGTATGTGACCTGGATCAGAGCCAGAGTAGATATTATAGGGATGCCGTTTCCACCTGCCCAGCCAGAAAGCCCTCTAGTGATTGAAGAGCCTACCACCGTGCCTATTCAGTAGCATAATCAGGTGTTAGCGGAGAGAGATGAGCTGAAGAAGGAAAATGAAGAACTGGAGAAAGAATTGGCTCAACTCAGAAGCGAGAGAAGCGAAGCCGTCCATTCCTTCAAGAGGCAAACAGAGCTGGTGAACCAGTTAGGGACGGATTTGACTAAGCAGATGGCTGAGCGTGAGCGCTTGGGTCGGGACTTCAAAGTTGTCAATGACGTACTGGCCACTAAGAAGAAGCACTTGGATGAAGCGTACCGGAGAATATCCAAGTTTAATCAGCATTGGAAGTCCACCCTAGCCAACGGCAAGGAACGGGAGGATAAACTGAAACAACAGATCTCCAAGTTGAAAGCCCAGGTGAAGGCTAGTGAGAAGAGGTTTGATGAAGAAACCGCTCGCAGATATGCCGCTGAAGGCCTGGTCAACAAGGCTCTTGCTAAGCTGAAGGAGCGCAAACAGACGTTTGAATACAAGAAGCGGAAGTTAGAACATTATTTCGGTGAAAGAGCATGGGAAGACTCAGTTGAAGGTCTCCAATACACTATTAGGCAGAGGGAGTTACTCGTCGAAGGGTTGCTCACTCAACCTGATCATCCAGAAATGAGGGATCTGTTAGAAGCGTTTCGAGCCCGTGGTCGTGCTTGACTATATTTGTAATCCTTTTGTTTTGATCATTGTTGTACGCTGACCATCACCAGGCTTGTTGGTCGAGGTCATGCTATTGATTCTGCTTGTACTCGGTGACATTGTGTACGACCTCGATGGGCTTTCTTTATATATATGAGATGTTATTTCCATGACTAGACTCGAACTTCTTATTATCATCACTGGCACTCTGACACTCAGGATTAGGGAGAAATCTCCCTAACGCACAGACACACATTTGCATTTGCATGAAACATTTGTATAACGAGCACTTTGTCGTTTTTTCTAACCCTTTGTGTATACAGGTTGTTCCAGGATTGATCAAAGACCAATCCACCGCTATCCGACCAGAGCAAATCAAGCTAGAGCAATGGAACAAGTGCAAACTGACATTCAGGAACTCCGAGAGAGGATGGACCGCTTCATGGAGCTCATGTAAGTGGTTGCCAACGGCCAAGCCCAGCTCAGAACATTGGTCCAGCCTCTGATCTCAAGGGTTGACAGCAATGGTGTACTCCATGGTGGGAATGTTCCAACCCCTCCACCTGTTGAAACTCCCCAGAATGGCATCCCCGTGACTGGGGGGAACGGTAGTGGTAACGGCAATGTGATCGCTAACATGAGGCTCAATGGTAATACGACTGGCGTCAGTAATGGAAATTTTGAAGCTAATGTCAATGTTGGACTGGGCAACGGCAACACAAGTGTTGGAAATCTGTATGGGCCTCAGCCATGGTTAGAAGACCGTCAAGAAGATTTGTTCTCACTGAAGGGTGCTGAAGGAGAGCTGACCGCTGAAGCACGTCTGAGGTTTAAGGCACTCGAGGACAAGATGAGGAATTTCGAGAACCTGAACACTATGGGTGTCGACAAGTCTAAATTAGGATTGATTGCTGATTTCAAGGTGCCTCCCAAATTCAAGGTACCCGATTTTGAGAAATACAAGGGCACCACCTGCCCTCGTGTCCACTTAAGGTCATACTGTCGCTACTGCGAAAATCGGCGCCGGCTTGACAGGAGAGTCGCCACCGTGCGTTATTTATCCCTCAGAGCGGGAAAGGAAACGCTCGAAGTAAACCTCGCAAAGACGGGAAAAGGTATGGTCATCGCAACCATAGCCTGGATTCGGGAGTCGGTTACGCAAGGGGAAGGTATTAGCACCCCTCACGTCCATCGTACTCGATGGGATCCACGCTTGGTGTTTATAGGTAAAAGGGTGTGTTATCTATCTACGCTAATGGCTGGTCTGAAAAGAAAATAAAAGGACAGGACTCGACAGAACATACGGTGTTCTGGGCCTACGTATTCCCTCGTGCAATGGGAAAGTCAGAGTCAACGTAGTTCGACTTCCTACGTCTAAACGGGGGAAAGGTTGCTCGCCAGGACATCGCGTCCTGTGCCTACGTACTTTCATCTGAAATGAAAGATCAGAGCAAACGTAGTTCGGCTAACTACGGGTAAACAGGAGTTCTCACACAGCAGTGAGAAAACAAACTGGTCCTAAAGGCTCGGGAACCTACAAATACGATCTGGTCTCAAATGCACTCGGGCGAGAGAAAGGGATAACAATTAGTCGTTAGCGGGAAAGTCTCGATCGCACAGCCGCGAGAGAACAAAGGTTAGTCGTTAGTGTGCTCGCTAGGATATCGCATCCTATGCCTACATATCTTCGTCTGGAACGAAGAATCAGAGCAGCTGTAGTTCAGCTAACTACGGGTCAAGCTACTCAAAAAGCTCCTACAGAAAGGAAAGGGAAACCCTAGAACTATAGCTGAGAAACAGGGGAATCTACCTACTGCTATCACACCTGGTTGACCATCCTAATGTCTATCATAACAACTCCGCCACGGAGAAGTCAGAGCTCCTAAGGGATCATGGCAACAGGATTAAACTACAAACAAGAAACTGCAAAGTAAAGGAATGCTGAAAATATGCATGAATGCAACAACTAGACAAACAAGGCACAGAGGCAAGGGAGCTCAGCTCTACCAAATACCAACAAGCAAAGCCACGCAATAACAAACAAGCAGAAGGAGGACCACCTCAACTTCTTATGCACACAAAGTCTACTTCTAAGATGCACTTATTCAGAACTGGCTAGATGAACACCTAAGTCTAATGCAACATAACATCACACAAGTCGAACAATATAAAGAGACTAACCCTAAGCAGGGCCTCTAACAAACCTGAGACAATCTCCTAATATATCTCTAAACAAAACCCTGATCTATCTCTAAACAGAACTCCATGCAACACCTTAAGCAAAGATCTAAGCAACAAATCTAATCCAAAACTCTAAGCAAGAGGAATCAATCCCAGTCTCCAAGCTTCAGAACAAGCTTACCAGAGAAAGGAAGCTAAGCAGACAAGCTCATAGTGCTTTCCTCAGGAAAGTACCAGGAGGTTACTACTCAGGAGTCATATCCTATGCGGCTCGACAACTGTGATCAGTTTACATTCCTCCTCAGGAGAAATTAAACTCACATGAAGGCTCCGGCATCACGGGATACTTGAGAAATACCTATATGCACTAGGGGAACTAAGTGAGCAGACTCATAGGACCTTCCTCAGGAAAGTACTAGGAGGCTGACACCTAGGAATCGTATCCTACGTGGCTCAACAACTGTGATCAGTTTACATTCCTCCTCAGGAGAAATTAAACTCACAAGTCGGCTCCAACATCACTGGATACTTAAGAAATCCTAGATAAACTACTGGAACTAAGTGAATAGACCCATAGGACCTTCCTCAGGAAAGTACTAAGGGACTTCCACTTAGGAATCGTATCCCATGTGGCTCAACAACATGTGATCAGTTTATATTCCTCCTCAGGAGAAATTAAACTCACGAGTCGGCTCCGACATCATTGGATACTTACGAAAGAGGTGAGAAGGAAGAATGAAAGTCATTCATAGTGCCTTCCTCAGGAAAGTACCATAAATTCCCTTCAAACTTCAGGATCTCGAACCTCACAAACAGACAACAAGCTCCTAGACTAAGCCTCAATCCAATGCATCTCTGCAAGCTCCAACAGGACCTCCATCAGCTCCCACCTTCAGGAAGAATCCACAGGCCAACAAACTACAAGAGACTATCTCTGAAGTTCAACCACAGTTGAACTTCAAAGTCAGAAGTCATCAAGACTTCTCCTATCCTCAGGCTCAGACAAATCACAGCAGAACACCCTACAAAAATCTATCAAAAACCTAATGGGAGACCTACATGGCTCTAGGATAACATACTGAAAAATCAAAACAAAATTCAATACCAAATGAAAGAAATAGAATCAGCAACACAGACATATCCACAAACCAATTTATTCAACATCAATAACAATGGAAAAATGCAATTAAAATGAAAATGCATGATTAAGCTAATGTTTTTGTATTATAAAATTCTACACTGAATCACGAGTCTACAGGAAAAAGAACGGAATTATTTGACTAAATCTACCATTTTTTATGAATTTTCTAATGATATGCATGCATTAAAAATATTAAAAACACATCAATTAAAATGGAAGATATGCACAAAAATAGGAAATAAAAATAAAATGTCACTTTTATTTTTATTTAATTTTCTTAACATTTTCATGAAATGGATGAAAAAAGAATTATTGAAAAAAACATTTATTTACAATTTATTTATGAATTATTTACAATGCAAAGAAAAATATAAAAGAAAAAA
Source organism: Lathyrus sativus (assembly GCA_963859935.3). Classification (NCBI taxonomy): domain Eukaryota; kingdom Viridiplantae; phylum Streptophyta; class Magnoliopsida; order Fabales; family Fabaceae; genus Lathyrus; species Lathyrus sativus. The sequence continues at coordinate 272,599,690 of OZ012741.1, forward strand.
TAAAAGAAATAACCTGGGGGGTCCAAACAGCAATGAACTTATGAGGGATTTCTAGCTGGGCCCTGATTGGGGGGTGCCAATAGCAGTTGGGCGCAGGGCCCAGATTTTGAAATCAAACAAATCAGAAAAAAAACCTATGGGGGTGCAGCGCTAGCAATGCTGCAGTTGTTCTTACTGGGCTTACGCCCAGGGGGGTGTTGAAAGGAATAGGGCCTAAGGCCCAAGTTCTATACCCAGACTCCATACGCTAGGGGGGGAAGTTAGCAATTTGGGGTGTGCGTTCAGAAACTATGCTTGGGCCTAAGCCCAGTCCACACAAACCCTAATCAAAACTAATCCTAAACAAAACCATCCCCCTCCTCACACGCTCGGGTACTGTTCACCTAGCGCCGTTCGTTCGTCTTCTTCCCCTATCTCACGCTCTGCAACTCCCCCCCCCCCAGAATCCTCAAACAATCCAACAAACCCTAACGAAACAACTCCACACAAACCCCAAACACCTCAATCTCTCAACTAAACATGGCCTAGCTTCACAAGCATTGTCAAATGGAAACTCTTACACTAAAAGTCCTCAAGATCCTAAGTCTACAGATGCATGCAAATGGAGTAGCTTAAGGAAGAAAGCTATAGAAACCTGGAACGACGAACGTTAGTTGATGCTCTTGGAAGAGGTGGATAGTTTGCTGAAGATTGAACGCGATTTGACGTTTCTGGGAATCTTGTTTGAAGATTGTTGAAGGTTTGAATATTCTGGAGATCTTCGATGGAGATCTAAGTCGTCCTGGGAAATTTGATGGAGGATTGACGTGATTCTGGAAAAATCTTGATGGACGATGAATGTTGTTCTGGAAAAAATCTTGATGGATGATGAAGATCTGAGACGATTTCTGGAAAAAATCTTGATGGATGATGAAGATCTGAGACGATTTCTGGAAAAATGTTGCTTGAAGGTTTGATGATTCCGGCGACGATGATGAAGGTGACGGAGGGACGATCGGAGGAAGAAGAAGATAATCTGGTGATTTCCTGGTGTTTGCAGATTCCGGTGGCCGGAGTCTGTTGGCGGTGGCCGGCGGTGGGGGCTACGGCTGATGCATGGCCGCCGGTGAGGTTGACGGAGAGACTCAGGCAATGGTGTGGGGGCGCCAAGTAGCGTGCATGCACTGAGAGAGAGAGTGAGTGGGGGACAGGTGGCAAACGCGTGTGTGGGTCTCTGAGTAAACGTGTGGCGTGATCAGTGCAAGAAACGTGGGGCCCCTCTTTTGCAGACACGTGTCTGCTTTTATACCCTGGAAACGCGTGGACACTTCTGGAAACTTCCAGGCTTCGCTGGAAAGATGATGGATGAACTTGGACTGAATTGGACTTCTGAATCATTTTTTTTTTGGACTATCTGATTGGGAATTGGGCTTTACAAAAACATCTCAGGGCCCATACGAAAATAACAGCAAAAAACTGGATTAAAAACAATTAACTAAATTGGATTAATGTCTAATTAACACTAATAATCCTAATTAAATCTGAAAACAACAATTAACCTAATTAACTCTAAAAACTCAATTAACCTATTTAATTCTGTATTATACTAGTTAACCCTAAAAAATCAATTAACCTCTAATTAACTCTAAAAATTCAATTAATCCTAATTAAACTCTAAAAAATGATTAAAAGTCTAATTAATTCTATATTATCCTAATTAAATCTAAAAAATCAATTAACCTAATTACTCTAAAAAGTCAATTAAACCTAATTAAGCTCTAAAAGAATTTCTAATATTATTTAATGTCTATTAATAAAAGAAAAACTATATTATTTTCTATATTATCTAAAAAACACTTAAACCCATTTTAAAATCTAAAAATGATTTAAAAAGCAATTAAACCTATTTAAAAACCTATAAAATTCTAAACCATTATTATCTATTAGTAATAAAAGAAAAAAACTATATTCCCCTTTTCTTTATTATTCTAAAAACTATTTAAAATCTTATTTTCTTCTAAAAATCTATTAAAAATATTCTATAAAATCCTAAAAAAGAGATTAAGCTATTAAAATATTCAAAAACCCTATTTAAATTCCAGAAAAATCTATAAAGCCTGTTAAAAATTCACAAAAACCTATTAAACCCTAAAAATGCAGATGAACGCACATGACCCCCATAAAAGCGCACGAGACCAGATCGAATCGAACAGAGAACCCCGGGTCTCAGAATATCCTCAAAATCACTGAAAAATCACCGAGGAGCGCACAATTTCCTGAAAATAAAACCCTGATGATCTGGACTGGGTCTGCCATATCTGATAGACAAAAATCAAGCTGTAAACTCTGATATCCCCCTGCTTGTGCACAAAAATCATACATCTGAGCTGTGAATATGAATTTAAACCATGAGTCAAATAAGAGAACCGGTTGGTCAAATTTTAGGGTGCAACAGCTGCCCCTATTCAAGCGACTTGGACCTGAAGGGTTTGAAGAGCGCTCAGCCTTCAAACATTCAGAGGTACGAGACGGTTGAATACAAATGAAACCCGAAAATTTGCCAACCGCGAGCATATATTGTAAACTGCTTGGAGAATAAAGTCCAGAAAACCGAGTCCAGTTATTGCGGCACCAAACTGATTAATCATCTGATAAAGAACTCCTGATTTGAATACCCGTTGCTTGTGATACCCCATATAACAAACCCGAGAGCTGCAACAAAATATCTGATTCTTTCACATTGCCTACTGATAGGCAGGAAGAGAAATATACTCACATCGCCCAAAGATGGACGGGAAGACACCCTGATTGAATACTCACTTCGTCTAATGATAGACGGAAAGACAACATTAATCTCCAAATTCACATCGTCTAAGGATAGACGGAAAGACACCATAATCTCCATATTCACATCGTCTAAGGGTAGACGGAAAGTCACCATAATCTCCGTATTCACATCGCCTAAGGGTAGACGGGATCATCCTGATTGATGAAATACAACAATTCACCTCGTCTAAGGATAGACGGAAAGACATTCTTAATCTCCATACACATATCGTCTACGAGTAGGCGGGATCATCCTGATTGATGAACAAATCAATTCACATCGTCTAAGGATAGACGGGAAGAAGTTCTTAATCTCCATACTTGCATCGTCTAAGAGTAGACGGGATGTCACCATAATCTCCATATTCACATCGTCTAAGGGTAGACGGCATTATCTTGATTGATATTCAAATCAATTCACATCGTCTAAGGGTAGACGGAATCATCCTGATTGATGAACAAATTACTTCACATCGTCTAAGAGTAGACGGAATCATCTTGACTGATGAAACAAATCAATATTCTCATCGTCTAAGAGTAGACGGAATCATCTTGACTGATGAAACAAATCAATATTCTCATCGTCTAAGGATAGACGGGAAGAAATTCTTAATCTCCATACACACATCGTCTACGAGTAGGCGGGATCATCCTGATTGATGAACAAATCAATTCACATCGTCTAAGGATAGACGGGAAGAAGTTCTTAATCTCCATACTTGCATCGTCTAAGAGTAGACGGCAGAAATACTCAATCTCCATACACACATCGTCTACGGGTAGACGGAATCATCCTGATTGATGAAACAAACCATTCACATCGTCTAAGGATAGACGGAAAGGCATTCATTAATCTCCATATTCACATCGTCTAAGAGTAGACGGAAAGACACCATAATGCAATTCAACACTCTCTTTTGAATTTCAGAATTCTTCTGTTTACGGGAATTGATGGAAAGATCAATATCTTTGAAGGGGCCACATCGTCAGTATGGACTGACGGGAAGAAAACCACCTTTTAAGGAACCATGTCGTCAATAAGAATCGACAATCACGAAAACTGAACATTCTTCGAAGAGCCTCGACATCAATAGGGATTGATGGTCAGAAAAGTCTCTCTTGAAACGTCATCATATCCAATAACCAGAAAGAGAACCAATATCCAAAATCACTCTAAAACCCCTCAACAACTAAGGATAGCCGGAGAACACTCGCTGGGGAAACACCTCATCATATGTATGATCTGGCAATAAGAAACCCGCTGAACGATAGCTCGAAACTTCACATCGTCTGCTGACAGACGGAAAGGAAAGCCACTTGTCGGAGAAACCCTATTTTGAACTCCATTGAAAATCAACCCAAATCTTCACATCGTCTACTGATAGACGGTAAGGAAAGCATATCCTGGGGAAACCCCTTCTTGAAACCTTACTGCGATCACCCGCAACCTCACATCGTCTATGGATAGACGGAAAGAAAACCACACTCGTACTCAAGACGTCTAATGATAGACGGAGAAATCCACTCATTGGAGGAACACATCGCCAATGTGAATTGACGGGAAGAAAAGCTTGTCGACATCAGATGACTGCTTGATCAAAGCATAATCGTTGTATGATCTGAGATACAAATAATCCGCTGAATCCTCTGAATACTGTTGCTGGATAAATGCCCCTGAACTGATCACAGAGTAATCCACGCGCCATATGAGGCTGATAGAAAATCTGACTTATGCTTTGTATGCATATGCAAATGCTTTAGTCTTTCTACAGCGTAATGCTCCATTCTGGATGGAAATGCTACGCATTCTGAAAATGATATGCACGTATGATGCAAATATGATGATGCATGCAATATGCTAATGCAGGCTTGAGCTGCCGGAGAGGGCCGGGTACAGAAAACCACTTCAGCAAAATAAATGCTGAAAGCAAGGCCAACTCTGCTGGGGATAACCCGGATATCACTGAATCGTCCTAGCAAAATAAATGCTGGGAGAGTGAAATCAACTCCGCTGGGGATATTGGGAACTTAACCGAACACCTCGACGAAGTAATACCCTGCTGGGGAATATAACTCCGCTGCTAAATAGCAGATGTGCTGAATATGATTAGACTCCTCTGGGGGATAGCTTACCCGTGCCAATGACAAATTGGTCTCTGCTGGAGACAATGGAGGGAGTCTTCCCGCGTACTGACGAAGCTCGGATCCGGAAATTGATGCGCCAACACGGATGGTTTTCACAGTAATCGCAAACATGGATTTGAACTCTTAGGCTGTCCGTGATGGGTCAGGTACAACTGACGTTGGAAAACATTCTTTCTGAATACACAGCCTTTTGGTGAAGAGTCAAGGGATAGTGACACAACTTCCCGCATTCATCTCGCTCTCGAAAATCGACCGCATCTGCTCGAATAACTCTGAATGACCCTGTAGGTACGGAGAACAACAATCCCTTTGCTTCTGATATGCCCCAGCTTATAGGACATTTGTGGGGATAGTCCTTGAAAGGAAATCTGCAAATCTGAGCCCCGATGGTCTGATATAACATGCCCCAGCATTTTGAACTTCCGAGAGTTACTTCACCTCACCTGCTTCTCGCATAACCTTTGCGCGCTTAAGATGATCTGCCCCTGACTGCAGTGACCTTGCCCCTGATTATCTAATTCAGAGTAGTGCCTCATGACTACGACGCATTCACCGAATCTCCACCTGATTGCCCCAGAATAACTGACTTCGAAAAGCTGACCTGACTGGGGATCACAGTAAAGCTTGCCCCTGCTCTCGGAACATTTGGGCGTTCTGCGTTCTATCTTGACCATACTTTCCATTGTAGGAAGCTTTTCTGCTGTCCAGCGCTTACTCGCAAGTAAAACAAGTTGTTATGCATAAAGGATGTATTAATGCAACACATATGATAGCTTTGACATCCAATCTGTTCACTGGAAGAGGAAAAACAGTTTATGGCATATAATGCACAAAACATTTATCAACATCAGTACCAACATGGTAGGAGGAACCTTTTTAAGAGTCAGAATCGACGCGACCTTTACCGGAGTATGCTTTCGAAACAACCTGCTTCAATTAGGACTTTTGAAGGTTGGAACATGGTCAGGTTCATGGTTTTGAAAGAAAGGATAAAGGCTCAAAGTTTGCTTTAACCCACCCATTCTCCTTGATGTTCTCCCATCCTACGTTCAGCTAATTTGACCTTAGCGCTCACCTCTCAGAGGTTGAAAGATAGGAGTGATAGTTCGAGAAACTTTTGGATTTTGGAGTGACAGCCACTCACTCTTTCGTCTTTGACACTTGAGGTCACACGACTCGTATTTCCATCGAGGATTTTTCTTTTGATCCTTTTTATCTTTTCTTTTCATCTCCCTAACTTTTGCCTGGACTGACTCCTTTTGAGTTTCTTTTGATTTTTTTAAGTCCAGGGGGATGCCCTCATTTTTGCCTAAGTCATTTGTTTTGAAGTTTTCTCGACTTAGCGGGCTTTTGATTTCTTTTTCACTTTTTCTTTTTTCCGAACAAGTCGTGTGACATTGGTCGTCTGACTCTTTGGGAAACAATGTGGCCGTCCCACTCTTGATTGAACCATTGTGGTCTTTTAGGCACGACCTCTAGGGGTGTGATGAATCCTTGAACGGACGCTCGGTCAAATTAGCTAACACCTACCCTGCCCCAGGTTATGATTGAGGGTTTTTTCGTTTTCAGAAAGAAAACTCCTACTACAAGGCTCAAAGGGGTTGACAAGGGATTATCTTCCTTATGTCTCCGGTGTTTAGGGATTTGAAACAATGCCTGTACATCATCAACAGGTTCCATTTCAAAAGCATACAATATCGGTAGTTGCATGTCGGTCATTTTCGTCATTCTCCCCAAATTCTTCTTAACCAAGCGGTGGACCTTTGCAAAACAGTTAGTGAACATGACTGGATTCAATCAAAACATGCATATTTATTTCATTATCATCAATTTGAATGAAAACAACAAGTTTTACAAACAAGCTTACAAATTCAAACAGGAAAGCAACTACAAATGTAAAGAAATGACAAGCTAAAACAAAGAAAAATATGCTAGCTTCCGAGAACCGGGCTTTTGTATCTGCCCTGCTGCTGAACCAGCTATCTTTATTAGAGGCAATCTGATGCTGTCCTGATCTGCTTTCCACGACTCAACCAAATTATAGAGCCTTTCTTCCCTCATTCAGATGATTTGGGGACTTCTTGGCCCGAAGCTGATTGCTGCACTATCGAGCAAATCCTGCACTTTGTGCTTAAAAGCATGGCAACCTTCTATATCGTGACCCGGGGCTCCAGAATGAAACTCACAGCGCTTGCTTGCATCGTACCCAAACGGGGGAGTTCCCGTTATTGGTGCCAGAGTTCTTGTCTCTACCAAATTCAATCTCAACAATGTCTGCAACAAATCAGCATAGGTTGAGGGAGGCTTCTCAAACACTCTTTTCGGCTTGCCACCCTGGAATCTTCGTTGAGCTTGCTGTGCCCCCTGCTGAGGCTGCTGCTGCTGGTATCGGGTTGGCCCTTGAACACCCTTTGTATCAAATGCAACATTGGTTTTTTGATCTTCAATGTACTGAACACTCTCCTTATGCTTAACCATTTTCTTTCTTAGATCTGCCCCAGGAATAGGCAACAGTTGTGGGCCTGGAGATTCTGACACCATGGAGTCCAGGATGCGCTTCTGACCCACTGCAGCTTTAGAAACATCTGTCATCTTAGCATCGACTGAGACAGGAGCAATGTGCACTGCTACGCCGCCCGGCGTGAATTCAATATCGTGCGAGTCAATCAGGTCTTGAACATTGTGCTTGAAAGCATGACAACCCTCGATGTCATGTCCGAATGCCCCGGAATGAAATTCACATTGTTTGCTGGCATCGTATCCCTGAGGAAACGCTTTCGTTGGTTGTGTCAACGCTCTTTTCTCAACCAGATTAAACCTCAATAAGATCTGCAAGAGCTCAGCATAGGTCATAGGTGGTACCTCAAATATTCTCCTTGGCTTCCCTTCCTGGATCCTCTGTTGAACCGGACGTATCTTCTGTTGCTGCTGCTCAGGTTCCACATGCACAGGTGGCGCGAGCTTCTTCATTGCGGCTTCAAATAGCTGATCGTCTTCTTTCCTAAGCACATTCTTGACTACCTCCATGATCAAACTCATTTGGGTCTTCAGCTGACTGTTCTCCTCTTTGAGAATCTTCTGCTCTGAACGCATCTCTTGCATGTCTTTCATCATCTGCTTTAGCTGGCTTTGGACTTCAATCAATTCAAACTGATTCTGTTCCATATCTCTGAAGGGATTCCTGCAACAAACTGGATGATGAGGAAATAAGACCCACGGTTCTGATATACCTGCTAAATGATAATGCAGCGCAGAAAGCAAACACATATTCACAACGAGACAAAGAGAAACTCAAGCTATAAGCACACAGACAAACATCTCCCACACATGTACAACCAACAAAATCAGCAGGTAAGCACAAATGAGTACGAATACAGTGACCCCAGCCAACAATCCTGGTGGTGGTCGACAAATACTGATGCACAAAAGCTAAACGGGTTAGGCAGGGAAAACAGATGCGGCATCCGGCACAGAAACCTCTAGAAACTTCCCCCATATTCAACTGAACTCTCTGATTGACAATCTTCAGAGCGCACACTTCCTGTGGAGTCTTCCATGATATTAACTGACGAACCCCCACAACTGGAAGATGGAAAATCATTAATCTGAACAAAACCCTGAGGCGTGATGCAAATACGGCTGGAGTCTAACAAATCCTGAATCTGACTTCTAAGCACCTTACAATCATTTGTTGAATGCCCCTGTGCCCCATCATGGTACTCACAGCGGGCGCTGGCATCAAAACCTGGAGGATACGGTGGAATCACCGGCTTAGTCTCTTTCGGCACTATCAATCCGCTTCTGACCAGATCTGGCAACAACTGGCTGTACGACACTGGTAGCTGAGTAAACTGCCTTTCAGGCTTCCTTGGTCTTCGTGGAGCATGCTGACGCGATCGGCGATAGGATGATCGTTGACTTGAAGTGTCTGAAAATTGATCCTGAGATGCTAGAGATTCTGAGGTAGCATCATCTCCTTCCCACTCTTCTTGAGAACTGACAACTGACTCAATCTTATCAACTGGGACGTAAGGAACACCTCGAAACTTTCCACTCCTGAGTCCTTTCTCAACAATCTCTCCCAGCCTCATCAGGCCCACAAAGTTTGTGCAACTGAACAATTTGTCAAAATAATGGCCTTTCAGAGTACCCAAGAAGATGTCAACCAGTTCTCTTTCCGGAAGCGGTGGTCGAACACTAGCAGCCAATTCCTTCCATCTTCGCAAATACGCTCTGAATAATTCATTCTCCGCCTGAGACAATTCTTGCAGATCTACGAGACTAGGAGTCAAATCCAAGTTGTAATCGTACTGCTTCATGAAAGCTCTGGCTAAATCCACCCATGATCGAATCTGATTACTTTCTAATTGCACATACCATCTCAGGGATGCCCCAGTCAGGCTATACTGAAAGCAATGGATCATCAATTTGTCATTTCGCACAAACGAAGTCATCCTTCGACAAAACATCATCAAATGCAACTTCGGACAGCTATCCCCTGTGTATTTTTCAAATTCTGGCACTTTGAACTTGTACGGCAACACCAGGTCAGGAACCAAGCACATGGCTACAGCATCCAGGTTAACGGCATCTTTCGCTTCCAAGGCTTTCATTTGCTCTTCCAACACTCGGACTCTTCTACCATAGTCAAGAGCTCTTGGATCTACTAACCCGGTCACTGGAATATCTCTCCGGTAATTCATCACAGGAAAAGCAACACACTGATTGTTAACAGGAGGATAATGTTCATTTCGGGCAAGAAACTGCTCATGCCGATCTCTGTTCTCAACAGTTGGCTGTACAACTTGGTCTGCAGTTAGATTGTTCGCTTGCGGGAAGCCTTCCATAGAATCATACTGATGGTTGGACGCCACAGTAAACCCTGCCTGGGTGTCAGGAAACTGGAAATTGCCTTCAGACATAGCCACCAATTACCGGTAACCGACTATGCTGCTTGATTCTGCTCAAATCCGCTTCAGCCCCTTGGTCGTCTTCAACACTCCACTCTTGCCTCAAACAATTCCCCGAGAATCACTTTCTGGTGAAAACAAAGGCTGGATAAGTGCTCTGACCTGCTAAATGCTATGCAATATGATTTATGCAAACAGAAATACAAAAATGCTAACGTGCATGTGTGCATTGGAGATATTTTCCCTCCAATTCCAGTGTCAGTGGTAGCAAGACGAGATAAGCCATAAAGACCATATTTGGAAAAAACCCTCATATATTGATCAGAATAACAGTCTTGTCAAGAGGTTACACAACTATGCTCCATACAGCTGATATGACAAAGAGGATCCCAGCCAACATGCCTGGTGGTGATCTCAACATACAGAATACCAGAGAGAAATCAAATACGGGTACGGTTGCGGAAGTCCTCGACCATCTTCTTTGTCTCTGCATGATCTGGTTGATAAATCAAACCTTCTATCAGTCGATCCCTCTTCCTGACTGTCCCCTGGATGTCTCTGACAAAGTCTTCCCAAGCCTTATCATTGGCACCGCCCCCAGGTTTGGGTCTCTTGGCATCTGCTCTATACTGGAGATCTTCCAAATTCTTCATGGCATCTGTCAACTTGCGCTCGGCCTCGTATCGGCGACAGGCTTCTTCTTCAAGCTCTTCGTTCTTCACTTTGACCCGTTCTTCTAACTGAGCTACCTGTGTCTTCAACCCTTCTTCTCGCTCCTTGCGCTTGGTCATAGTGAGATCCCAGTGTTCTCTGAATTTGGCTAGCTTTGTGTAGGCCCTTTCCAGCTCTTGCTTCTTGGTGGCCAATACACTACTAACTGAGTCTACATCTAACTCCAAACGCTTCTTGGTTTCAGTCAATTCCAATAGCGTAGTCTTCAGATGTTTCAGAGTTTCAGCCTGTTGCTTAGAAATATATCCTGTTTCAATCTTTTCATGCCGAAGCTGGGCATTCTCCTGCTCTAAAGCCTCTTTAGCCCTTACTAGCTCTTCTTTCTCCGCCATCAGCTGCTTGTAAACCTGAATGTCCACGGTGGTAGGCTCCTCTACCGGAGGATGCAATGGCTGAACCGCTGGATACGGCATAAGGAACTTCACAGCTCGCTCACGAATCCATTCTTCATATGAGCTAGGACCTCGAGTATCCCCTCTGCTACCTGAAAGCTTCCCTCTCTTGTGCAAGTTTTTCCAGGCTTTCTCAAGTTTGGTCAGCATTTCTTTCCCTATTGCCCCGGTGAGATACAGAGATTCCTGTATCTCCTCGGGCTTTGGCGCTCCTTGAGGTATGTACCCAAATTGCTTGATCAACAAGGAAGGGTTATAGTTGACACAACCTTTCCTTCCTATTAACGGAACATTCGGGAATCCTTCGCCTTTGAGTATGACTTCAGCTCCAAATACCTCTTTGTTGGACCATACCACGTTCTCAGCAGTTAATCCCATTAAGCGCTCGGGCCATCCTAGAGAATTGATAGATGTGACAAAAGGACCTGACTTAGGCATATGACTGGTGAACCACCTGCATAAGAGAGGTACACAGCAGGACACATTCCTTCCTCGTCGCTTTTCATTCTGATAGTGGGTTGAATGGTGGATATCTCCCAGCAAAGTAGGAACTGGGTTTCCCGCAGCCAAAATATAGAAGGCATCAGAATCAACGAAATCAGGAATATTCGGGAATAACACGATGCCATACACACATACAGCAAGGATGACGTCAAAAACCTCCCAGCTACCCTTCTGGGCATACTCTCGAGCCTTCTCCACTAAGACGTCCAACGGAAATCCCCATACGTCTCCTCTTCTGATCATCTTCCCAGACAACTCAGACTCTTTCAAGCACAGGATGGTAGAAAGCTCAGCCAGCTTAGGCTCAGCGTCCGTACGATAACAAGGCATCTGCTCACGGATCGGTATATCCAGAAGTGCAGAGTACTCCTCCAGGGTAGGAGCCAAAACGAAGTCGGGAAATACAAAACACCTGAGCTCCGCGTCGTAGAACTGTAACAGAGTATAGATGCCGCTGGTCTCGTAGACAGATGGCTGATAAACGTAGGTCAGAATCCTCCCATATTTCTTTCTGAAGTCACCCATTCCCCTCTTCTTAGCAATAGCAATCAACTCTAACAATAGACTGATATTCGGCGACGGAAATTTATAGGGCAATACTCTCTTCAGGTTTTCCATGTCTTGCTAGGAACAAACACCAGAACTGGAAGGGAAAATATGTACCTGCAATACACACACGTGAGTTGAATGCAGATGGTAATGCAATGATGCAATATGATAAATAATGCAATCTGCGAACACAGGGGCTATGCTGTAGCCTGAAGAGGAATATCTCTGTGATCAAGAACAGAAAACCAATCACGGTCATCAGAATCTCATGCCACTAACTATCATCTGATACTCAAAATATCAATCCCCTGGTAAGAAAACCATCTGAACCTCTGTATCTGACGAAAATACCATCTGATAATAGCCTCAACCTCAGATAAGAAACCCATCTGACCCAGACAACACACCTGGAGATGAATCAAGAACACCATCTGATAACTACTGAATCATGGTTTCTGAAGGCCAGTTTTCCTGCAATAACCCAGTCCCTCTCACAGGTAGGATAAACCTAATCCACGGACAAAGGTACGGCATCCTATGCGGTTGTCAGCGTCACAGACTTTCATGAGTGACGATACGATTCCCAGAAGGAGTGGCATCATCAAGTCATGAAGAGGCCTCACTTAGCTGACTTCCAATTGATCGGTCCCCAGAGTCGACAATCCTCACGTCTGGACTCCCCTCAGATCCTCAGGACCGGAAAGGAGCACCTCTGCAAGAATCTCGTCTGAGCGCAGATTTTCGTAGGGAACTGTGCCTGCTCAGCAGACAGGTTCGTCTACTACTTCTCCGCAACTATATCTAGGTGTGTACTCAAGCCCAGGTCCGGCTTCTCACTCACAGTAACCTCCCTTTGCCCACAGCAATAATCATGATAATATAATGCTGGAAAATAAATGCGGAAAGGTAAAGGTACAGAAAAGTAAAGTGCAGAAAAGTAAAACACATATGCACAACACCCAACAAATAAACACCCAAGCGCTAGGATTGACTCGCGTAGGGGATGGGAAACGGTCCCAGCATAAGGGATGGGAAAAGTCCCTAGATGCTATAATCTCCCCAGCAGAGTCGCCAGCTGTCGCTACTGCGAAAATCGGCGCCGGCTCCCCAGCAGAGTCGCCAGCTGTCGCTACTGCGAAAATCGGCGCCGGCTTGACAGGAGAGTCGCCACCGTGCGTTATTTATCCCTCAGAGCGGGAAAGGAAACGCTCGAAGTAAACCTCGCAAAGACGGGAAAAGGTATGGTCATCGCAACCATAGCCTGGATTCGGGAGTCGGTTACGCAAGGGGAAGGTATTAGCACCCCTCACGTCCATCGTACTCGATGGGATCCACGCTTGGTGTTTATAGGTAAAAGGGTGTGTTATCTATCTACGCTAATGGCTGGTCTGAAAAGAAAATAAAAGGACAGGACTCGACAGAACATACGGTGTTCTGGGCCTACGTATTCCCTCGTGCAATGGGAAAGTCAGAGTCAACGTAGTTCGACTTCCTACGTCTAAACGGGGGAAAGGTTGCTCGCCAGGACATCGCGTCCTGTGCCTACGTACTTTCATCTGAAATGAAAGATCAGAGCAAACGTAGTTCGGCTAACTACGGGTAAACAGGAGTTCTCACACAGCAGTGAGAAAACAAACTGGTCCTAAAGGCTCGGGAACCTACAAATACGATCTGGTCTCAAATGCACTCGGGCGAGAGAAAGGGATAACAATTAGTCGTTAGCGGGAAAGTCTCGATCGCACAGCCGCGAGAGAACAAAGGTTAGTCGTTAGTGTGCTCGCTAGGATATCGCATCCTATGCCTACATATCTTCGTCTGGAACGAAGAATCAGAGCAGCTGTAGTTCAGCTAACTACGGGTCAAGCTACTCAAAAAGCTCCTACAGAAAGGAAAGGGAAACCCTAGAACTATAGCTGAGAAACAGGGGAATCTACCTACTGCTATCACACCTGGTTGACCATCCTAATGTCTATCATAACAACTCCGCCACGGAGAAGTCAGAGCTCCTAAGGGATCATGGCAACAGGATTAAACTACAAACAAGAAACTGCAAAGTAAAGGAATGCTGAAAATATGCATGAATGCAACAACTAGACAAACAAGGCACAGAGGCAAGGGAGCTCAGCTCTACCAAATACCAACAAGCAAAGCCACGCAATAACAAACAAGCAGAAGGAGGACCACCTCAACTTCTTATGCACACAAAGTCTACTTCTAAGATGCACTTATTCAGAACTGGCTAGATGAACACCTAAGTCTAATGCAACATAACATCACACAAGTCGAACAATATAAAGAGACTAACCCTAAGCAGGGCCTCTAACAAACCTGAGACAATCTCCTAATATATCTCTAAACAAAACCCTGATCTATCTCTAAACAGAACTCCATGCAACACCTTAAGCAAAGATCTAAGCAACAAATCTAATCCAAAACTCTAAGCAAGAGGAATCAATCCCAGTCTCCAAGCTTCAGAACAAGCTTACCAGAGAAAGGAAGCTAAGCAGACAAGCTCATAGTGCTTTCCTCAGGAAAGTACCAGGAGGTTACTACTCAGGAGTCATATCCTATGCGGCTCGACAACTGTGATCAGTTTACATTCCTCCTCAGGAGAAATTAAACTCACATGAAGGCTCCGGCATCACGGGATACTTGAGAAATACCTATATGCACTAGGGGAACTAAGTGAGCAGACTCATAGGACCTTCCTCAGGAAAGTACTAGGAGGCTGACACCTAGGAATCGTATCCTACGTGGCTCAACAACTGTGATCAGTTTACATTCCTCCTCAGGAGAAATTAAACTCACAAGTCGGCTCCAACATCACTGGATACTTAAGAAATCCTAGATAAACTACTGGAACTAAGTGAATAGACCCATAGGACCTTCCTCAGGAAAGTACTAAGGGACTTCCACTTAGGAATCGTATCCCATGTGGCTCAACAACATGTGATCAGTTTATATTCCTCCTCAGGAGAAATTAAACTCACGAGTCGGCTCCGACATCATTGGATACTTACGAAAGAGGTGAGAAGGAAGAATGAAAGTCATTCATAGTGCCTTCCTCAGGAAAGTACCATAAATTCCCTTCAAACTTCAGGATCTCGAACCTCACAAACAGACAACAAGCTCCTAGACTAAGCCTCAATCCAATGCATCTCTGCAAGCTCCAACAGGACCTCCATCAGCTCCCACCTTCAGGAAGAATCCACAGGCCAACAAACTACAAGAGACTATCTCTGAAGTTCAACCACAGTTGAACTTCAAAGTCAGAAGTCATCAAGACTTCTCCTATCCTCAGGCTCAGACAAATCACAGCAGAACACCCTACAAAAATCTATCAAAAACCTAATGGGAGACCTACATGGCTCTAGGATAACATACTGAAAAATCAAAACAAAATTCAATACCAGATGAAAGAAATAGAATCAGCAACACAGACATATCCACAAACCAATTTATTCAACATCAATAACAATGGAAAAATGCAATTAAAATGAAAATGCATGATTAAGCTAATGTTTTTGTATTATAAAATTCTACACTGAATCACGAGTCTACAGGAAAAAGAACGGAATTATTTGACTAAATCTACCATTTTTTATGAATTTTCTAATGATATGCATGCATTAAAAATATTAAAAACACATCAATTAAAATGGAAGATATGCACAAAAATAGGAAATAAAAATAAAATGTCACTTTTATTTTTATTTAATTTTCTTAACATTTTCATGAAATGGATGAAAAAAGAATTATTGAAAAAAACATTTATTTACAATTTATTTATGAATTATTTACAATGCAAAGAAAAATATAAAAGAAAAAATAAAAGAAATAACCTGGGGGGTCCAAACAGCAATGAACTTATGAGGGATTTCTAGCTGGGCCCTGATTGGGGGGTGCCAATAGCAGTTGGGCGCAGGGCCCAGATTTTGAAATCAAACAAATCAGAAAAAAAACCTATGGGGGTGCAGCGCTAGCAATGCTGCAGTTGTTCTTACTGGGCTTACGCCCAGGGGGGTGTTGAAAGGAATAGGGCCTAAGGCCCAAGTTCTATACCCAGACTCCATACGCTAGGGGGGGAAGTTAGCAATTTGGGGTGTGCGTTCAGAAACTATGCTTGGGCCTAAGCCCAGTCCACACAAACCCTAATCAAAACTAATCCTAAACAAAACCATCCCCCTCCTCACACGCTCGGGTACTGTTCACCTAGCGCCGTTCGTTCGTCTTCTTCCCCTATCTCACGCTCTGCAACTCCCCCCCCCAGAATCCTCAAACAATCCAACAAACCCTAACGAAACAACTCCACACAAACCCCAAACACCTCAATCTCTCAACTAAACATGGCCTAGCTTCACAAGCATTGTCAAATGGAAACTCTTACACTAAAAGTCCTCAAGATCCTAAGTCTACAGATGCATGCAAATGGAGTAGCTTAAGGAAGAAAGCTATAGAAACCTGGAACGACGAACGTTAGTTGATGCTCTTGGAAGAGGTGGATAGTTTGCTGAAGATTGAACGCGATTTGACGTTTCTGGGAATCTTGTTTGAAGATTGTTGAAGGTTTGAATATTCTGGAGATCTTCGATGGAGATCTAAGTCGTCCTGGGAAATTTGATGGAGGATTGACGTGATTCTGGAAAAATCTTGATGGACGATGAATGTTGTTCTGGAAAAAATCTTGATGGATGATGAAGATCTGAGACGATTTCTGGAAAAAATCTTGATGGATGATGAAGATCTGAGACGATTTCTGGAAAAATGTTGCTTGAAGGTTTGATGATTCCGGCGACGATGATGAAGGTGACGGAGGGACGATCGGAGGAAGAAGAAGATAATCTGGTGATTTCCTGGTGTTTGCAGATTCCGGTGGCCGGAGTCTGTTGGCGGTGGCCGGCGGTGGGGGCTACGGCTGATGCATGGCCGCCGGTGAGGTTGACGGAGAGACTCAGGCAATGGTGTGGGGGCGCCAAGTAGCGTGCATGCACTGAGAGAGAGAGTGAGTGGGGGACAGGTGGCAAACGCGTGTGTGGGTCTCTGAGTAAACGTGTGGCGTGATCAGTGCAAGAAACGTGGGGCCCCTCTTTTGCAGACACGTGTCTGCTTTTATACCCTGGAAACGCGTGGACACTTCTGGAAACTTCCAGGCTTCGCTGGAAAGATGATGGATGAACTTGGACTGAATTGGACTTCTGAATCATTTTTTTTTTGGACTATCTGATTGGGAATTGGGCTTTACAAAAACATCTCAGGGCCCATACGAAAATAACAGCAAAAAACTGGATTAAAAACAATTAACTAAATTGGATTAATGTCTAATTAACACTAATAATCCTAATTAAATCTGAAAACAACAATTAACCTAATTAACTCTAAAAACTCAATTAACCTATTTAATTCTGTATTATACTAGTTAACCCTAAAAAATCAATTAACCTCTAATTAACTCTAAAAATTCAATTAATCCTAATTAAACTCTAAAAAATGATTAAAAGTCTAATTAATTCTATATTATCCTAATTAAATCTAAAAAATCAATTAACCTAATTACTCTAAAAAGTCAATTAAACCTAATTAAGCTCTAAAAGAATTTCTAATATTATTTAATGTCTATTAATAAAAGAAAAACTATATTATTTTCTATATTATCTAAAAAACACTTAAACCCATTTTAAAATCTAAAAATGATTTAAAAAGCAATTAAACCTATTTAAAAACCTATAAAATTCTAAACCATTATTATCTATTAGTAATAAAAGAAAAAAACTATATTCCCCTTTTCTTTATTATTCTAAAAACTATTTAAAATCTTATTTTCTTCTAAAAATCTATTAAAAATATTCTATAAAATCCTAAAAAAGAGATTAAGCTATTAAAATATTCAAAAACCCTATTTAAATTCCAGAAAAATCTATAAAGCCTGTTAAAAATTCACAAAAACCTATTAAACCCTAAAAATGCAGATGAACGCACATGACCCCCATAAAAGCGCACGAGACCAGATCGAATCGAACAGAGAACCCCGGGTCTCAGAATATCCTCAAAATCACTGAAAAATCACCGAGGAGCGCACAATTTCCTGAAAATAAAACCCTGATGATCTGGACTGGGTCTGCCATATCTGATAGACAAAAATCAAGCTGTAAACTCTGATATCCCCCTGCTTGTGCACAAAAATCATACATCTGAGCTGTGAATATGAATTTAAACCATGAGTCAAATAAGAGAACCGGTTGGTCAAATTTTAGGGTGCAACACATACTACCGAAAAATGTTTGCTCACTCTGAAGACGAGAAGCTGCTGATGCACTTCTTTCAGGATAGCTTGTCCGGGCCATCCTTGGAATGGTACATGAGTTTGGAACCTACCAGTGTGCGCACGTGGAAGGAACTTGTTGAGGCATTCGTACACCATTACCAGTACAACAGTGACTTGGCTCCGAACCGGGTTCAACTGCAGAACTTGTCGCAGAGGAACAACGAAGGATTCAAAGAATACGCCCAGCGGTGGCGTGAATTGGCAGCTAGGGTTCAACCGCCGATGGTTGAACGGGAGCTTGTGGAAATGTTTGTAGCCACCCTCCCAGGGGTTTATTACGAGAAATTGGTCAGCGGTATGTCTGGAAGCTTCTCAGATCTCATCATCACGGGCGAGCACGTTGAAAATGGGATCAAACTGGGGAAAATTCAGGGTGTTGATCTATCCTCAGCTGGAGGAGGAAAGAAACCATATGGTGGAAAAAGGCGGGAAGGAGAGACGGGCACCGTGTCCAGCGCTCGAAGGAAAGGTAAAGGCCCTCGCCAGCAGGTGGCCAGCATAATCATCCCTGCTGTCCAACAACCCCAGCCATAGCAGCAGCCGCAGCAGCAGCAGCCAAATCAGCAAGGGTACAGAAAGTATCAGAACAGGGCGCCTCTGTCGAGCCGTCACCTTGAGACACCGCCCATGTCTTATGCTCAGCTGCTACAAACTCTGCTTCAGTTGCAATTAGTCCAGAAGAGAACCTTGGCTCCCTTGACAGGGGCACCTCCGTCGGGTTATGATGCGAATGCAACATGTGATTTTCACTCTGGGGCACCAGGCCACACGATAGAAAACTGCAAAGCCTTCAAGCACAAGGTGCAAGATATGGTGGATGCTAAGATCATCAATTTCTCAGATAATGTGCCGAATGTCACGAAGAACCCTATGCCGAATCATAGGGAAGGTGGGGTGAATGCCATTATTGAAGACGAGAACTTGGATTTATTGACTGATGTCAAGGATCTGAAGATACCGCTTAGCTTCGTTAAAGCCAAGCTGATGAAGAGAGGCTTCTTTCCGGGCTACGGAGAACTGTGTATGGGCTGCGCGACTCGTCCTGATGGATGTGAACAGTTGATAGAGGGGATTCAGAGTCTGATGACCGAAGGAATCTTGCAGTTTATCCGAAGGGCCGAAAGTGGATCTGGAGAGGTAATGATGAAGCAAGATGATGAGGTTGCCACCATCACCATCCCCCGCCAGACGATAACCATTTCTGCACCCAGACCGCCCACGATTACCATCACAAAGGCTGGACCGATACCTTTTGAAAGCACCAATGTTGTCCCATGGCACTATGGGGCAGACGTCTACTGTAACGGACAGAAGTTGGAACTGGAACCATCTGGGCAGTCTGTGGATAACCTAGTGGGCACTGGCGGAATCACGCGCAGCGGAAGAGTATTTGCTCCACCTGAGATTGTGATTGACAAAGCAGACAAAGCTGAGAAAACTGATAAGGGAAAGAGTAAAGTCGTTGAGGAAACCCCTCGGGGAGTAGAGAAGGACCTACTTGTAAAGGACGCTGAAGAGTTCATGAGGTTGATCAATAAGAGTGACTACAAGATCATTGACCATCTTCATCAAACACCCTCGAAAATTTCCATCCTGAATCTGTTGTTGTGTTCGGAGTCACATTGCAACGCGCTGTTAAAGGTCTTGAATGCCACGTATGTACCGCAGGAAATATCGGTCAACCAGTTAGAAGGGGTCGTAGCCCACGTGAATGCTGGAAACAGGTTAGGGTTCACTGACCTGGAGCTGACGCCGAAGGGAAGAAATCACAACAGCGCCCTGCACATCTCAATAGAGTGTAGGGGAACGATTATATCTCATGTGTTGGTGGACACGGGGTCGTCACTCAATGTTCTTCCGAAGAAAGCATTGATGAAGTTAGATACTCGAGGATTGATTTGCACGCCCAGTGATCTGGTTGTGAAGGCTTTTGATGGAACCAAGCGTCATGTCTTTGGAGAAGTAACTCTGCCAATCCAAGTTGGGCCGGAAACGTTCGACGCAGTCTTCTACATTATGGACATCATGCCTGCCTACAGCTATCTCTTAGGCCAGCCATGGATCCATTCTGCTGGCGCCGTGACCTCCACGTTGCACCAGAAGCTCAAATATGCTGTCGGAGGCAGCATCGTAACGGTTTGTGGCGAGAAAGACATAATGGTGAGCCATTTGTCGTCCTTCAAATATGTTGAGATGGATGGAGAAATCCACGAAACCCTATGTCAGGCATTTGAAGCTGTTAAAGTCAAGGACGTGGCTCCTGTAATGACCGAAAAGCCAGAGATGACTCTCTCTTCCTTCAAGGAAGCCCGGGCCGTTGTTCAAGTCGGATCTACCCCAGGCTGGGGGCAGGTTCTAGAAATACCTAACAAACAGGACAAGTTTGGGTTAGGATACTCTCCTGCGGCTGAAGCCTCCTCTTCTCACAGGGCGTCACGAGGTAAAGGGCCGATCCAGTTTACAAGCGGCGGGGGTAATATTTGAAAGTGTCAACGCAGTGTCTGAAGACGGCGAAGACAGCGACAGCGACTTGGATTCTTGGATCCAGTCAGGCAAACCAGGCCAGAGCCTCAACAACTGGTCCATCAGGGATACCATCCAAGTGACAGGCAAAGAGTAATGACTTACTTTCTCCAATCGTTGTACAACCCTATGGCCTACCCGGGGCATAGTGGTTTTATTGTCAGGGCCTTGTTTGATTATGTACATGCATTTTACCAATAAATCAAAAGGAATTTCTTTTTCGTATTCAAATGTTGTGATCCTTGTTATTCCTGTTTTATATTTGTTTTGAAAAATAATAAAATGGTAATAGGGTTTGTGCTAACCTGCATATCCTTGTTTTAAGCTTAACCCTTGATTTTGCAGGATCCACATAGCAGATGACATCGACTCTGGACCTTCTACGACTCACTTCGACTTCGATTGCCCGATCTATCAGGCTAAAGAAGAGATTGATGAAGACGAAGACCTTCCCGAAGAGTTGGCACGCTTGTTGAAACAAGAAGAGAAAATTATTCTACCTCACGAAGAAGAAATTGAGATTGTGAATCTGGGTTCTGAAGAACTGGTCAGGAACGTCTGGATATGGGTTGCATTGCAGGGTGATGTCAAGCAGAGATTGGTCGAGATGCTGAGAGAGTACAGTGACATCTTTGCTTGGTCATACGAAGATATGCCCGAACTTGATACTGACATTGTGGTCCATCACTTACCGCTGCGAGAAGATTGTCCTCCCATTAAGCAGAAGCTTAGAAGGACACGACCAGACATGGTCGTTAAGATCAAAGAAGAAGTGCAGAAGCAGCTTGATGTTGGCTTCTTAGCGGTCACCACTTACCCTCTGTGGGTCGCTAACATAGTGCCTGTACCGAAGAAGGACGATAAGGTGCGAATGTGCGTCGATTATCGGGATTTGAATAGGGCGAGCCCTAAAGATGATTTCCCGCTCCCTCATATCGATGTGTTAGTCGACAATACAGCTCAGTTCTTCGTATTTTCGTTCATGGATGGCTTCTCCGGTTATAATCAGATCAAGATGGAACCGGAGGACATGGAGAAAACTACGTTTATTACACCTTGGGGAACATTTTGCTACAAGGTAATGCCTTTCGGTCTGAAGAACGCAAGGGCCACTTACCAACGAGCAATGGTTACTTTGTTTCATGATATGATTCATCATGATATTGAAGTCTATGTTGATGACATGATTGCGAAGTCCCAAACGGAGGAGGGACATCTGGTCAATTTGCTGAAGCTTTTTGAGAGGCTTAGGAAATTCAGGTTGAGGCTGAATCCTAACAAGTGTACTTTCGGAGTGCGGTCTAGAAAACTACTGGGGTTTATTGTTAGAACACAGATTGGTTCTTAATAATATCTCTATGTTTTGATGATAACTATTAGGAAATTTTGTATTTAAGAATTATATACTCTAAAATTTGCTTGAGAGTTTTTACTGCAGATAGTAAAGAAATTAACACTCCATAAGCAAATCAGAATTGAATACAAGAAATTAACTAGACTCTGAAGCGCCAGTGCACTCATTAGAAGATTCTGATTGCTGCCAACAGAAGATTCTGAGTGTAGCCTCCAGAAGAATCTAAAGCAGAAGCTCCAAAAGCATCTGAAGCAAGTCAGAAGCATCTGAAGCAAAGAAGAATTTTGTATGAAGAGTTTTTCAAAGCATAGTTTCTACAGAAGATTCTGAGAGTACTAAAGCTGCCAGTACTGAAGTTCTGTTTCAAATATGCTCTGATATTTAACACACTGAAAGCACACCTACTGCAGAAGACTCTGACCCAGCAAGCTCTGATCATCATTAGAAGACTCTGACCCAATCAGACTCTGATGAACTTGCTGAAAACTGAAGAAGAAAATATTCAAAGATTATATCCGTTGGAGTAAATCAAACGTCTCTTTCCTTATTTATGCTAGACACAAGAACACAGACAAAAAGGATTTTTCTGTGCTTTCTTCTTCTAGGAAAGGTCACTTGATGTGAAGACAAAAAGGCTCAGACCTTTTGGGACACTCTTCTCAACGTGCAGCTCACCTTGGATCAGCTGCCTATAAAAGCAAGACTCCACCAAATTCTTCAGTTAGACGTTTTGCTGAAAAGAAATTATAACATTCAAGCTCTCATACTTTCATATTCATTCTTAGAATTAATTTCATTGTACTTAAACTTAAGAGAAATATCACTGTTGTAATTAAAGCTTTTTAGAAGCATTCTTACTCTTGTATTAGATTTACATTGATTGTAAAGGATTTCCTTGAGAGGATTCAGTTGGAATCAATAGCTCTTGAGAAGACTAAGAACAGTTGTTCTTAGGTGTTACTATTGTAATCTGTTTAATTAAATAGTGGATTAAGTCCTTGATTGAGAAAGGTAAATATCTCTAGGAAGGGTGGACTAGAGTAGTTGAGTTCAACGAACCAGGATAAAAATAATTGTGTTTTAATTCTAAGTTTTAATCTTTCATACTTATTCAACCCCCCCCCCCCCCTTCTAAGTATTATCTCACCTTCAGTTGGCATCAGAGCTCCGGTTCTGTGTGTGCTACCACTTAACAGTGACAGTAAAGATCCAGAGAGAAATACTTTGATATATATTTAGTTGTTACTATGGCTGATAATACAATATCCAACATTAACAATAAATATGAAGAAAGGGACAGAATCAGCACCAAACCCCCTATGTTTGATGGGGAGAAATTTGATTACTGGAAAGACAGAATTGAAAGTTTTTTCCTTGGATATGATGCTGATTTATAGGATCTAGTCATAGATGGATATGTTCATCCCACAGATGGGAATGGCAAGAAGATAGACAGAAAATCTATGACAGATGCTCAGAAGAAAGATTTTAGAAATCATCACAAGGCCAGAATAATATTATTGAATGCAATATCTCATACTGAGTATGAAAAAATTACAAATAGGGAAACTGCATTTGATATGTTTGAATCCTTAAAGATGACTCATGAGGGAAACTCTCAAGTCAAGGAAACAAAGTCTCTGGCGCTGATCCAGAAGTATGAGGCCTTCAAGATGGAAGACTCTGAATCTGTTGAAGCTATGTTCTCCAGATTTCAGATCCTCACTGCTGGGCTAAAGGTTCTGGACAAGGGATACTCTACATCAGATCATGTAAAGAAAATCATCAGAAGTCTACCTACCAGATGGAGACCAATGGTGACTGCCTTGAAGATGGCTAAAGATCTGAACAAGATCTCTTTAGAAGAACTCATCAGCTCACTAAGGAACCATGAAATTAAGCTTCAGGAAGATGAACCTCAGAAGAAAGAAAAAGGTAAATATGTTGCTTTAAAATCTAATAAATATGTTAAAGCTTTGCAGGTTATTGAAGAAAGCTCTGAAGGATCTTCTTCTGAAGAAGAAGATGAATTATCCATGTTGTCCAGAAGGATCAACAGACTCTGGAAGCACAAGGGAAAGAAGTTCAACAACTTCAGAAAATCTGATCATAGAAAGGAATCTTCTGGGCACAGAAGATCTGGCAAGAAAGAAGTTGTGTGCTATGAGTGCAAAGAACCTGAGCATTACAAAAATGATTGCCCCAAACTTCAAAAATAAAAACCCAAGAAGAAGTTTAACAAAAAGAAGAAGGTTCTGATGGCAACATGGGATGACTCAGATGAATCTGAATCATCTTCTGAATCAAAAGAAGAATGTGCCAATGTTGCACTGATGGCCAGCACAGAAGATCAGGAGGAAGGAACCTCAGGATATGAATCAGATTCTGAATCTGACGATGACGCTGAAGAGGTAATGGCTAAACTTACTAAAGAAGAACTTATAAAAGTTTTATCAGAAGTTCTTAAAAGTTATAACAACATCAAACTCAAATACAAGAAGCTGAAAAGCAATCTTGAATCTGAGATTGATCTTCTGAAAACAGAACTTGTTGAGCAGAAAGAAATAAATTTAAAAATTAAAAATGACCTTGATAGAACTCAACAAGAATCTGATTCTGAGACTAAGTCTAGTGAAAATATTTTAGAAAAATATGACTCTAGTTTTCAGAGATTTCTCACTAAGAGCATAGACAGAAGCAAGATGGCTTCCATGATCTATGGTGTTAGTGGAAACAACAGAAGAGGCATTGGATATGAGTCTTCATCTGGAAGCAATCCAAAACCTGTTGACAAACTTTTCATCAGGAAGACACCTCTGTATTCTCAATTCAAATTTGGTCACTTGAATGACATTAAACACACAAGCTCTGAGAAGAGTACTTATGTGTTTAAAACTAAGGCAAGTCAGAATAAACATTATGTTGCAAAACAGAAGTTTAGACAAACCTATAAACCAACTAACCCCAAAGGACCCAAGAAGATCTGGGTACCTAAAAACAAAATAATTCCTGTTGCAGATGTTCTTAGCAGCAAGGTCAGGACACCAATCATGGTACCTAGACTCTGGATACTCACGACACATGACAGGAGAAAAGTCTATGTTCCAAAGCCTGGAACTTAGATCTGGAGGGGACGTGAAGTTTGGAGGGAACCAGAAGGGCAAGATTATTGGATCTGGCACAATTGGAAATGGTAAACTTCCCTCCATTACTAATGTTTTACTTGTTGAAGGGTTAAAGCATAACTTATTGTCCATAAGTCAATTAAGTGACAATGGTTATGATATAACTTTTAATCAAAAATGTTGTAAAGCTACTAGTCAGAAGGATGGCTCTATCCTATTTAGTGGTAAGAGGAAAAACAACATTTATAAAATAAATCTTTCAGAACTTAAAATTCAAAATGTTAAATGCCTCTTGTCTATGAATGAAGAGCAATGGGTATGGCACAGAAGATTGGGCCATATTAATATGAGACGTATATCTCAGATTAATAAACTTAATCTTGTCAGAGGACTCCCTGATCTGAAGTTCACTTCAGATGCTCTTTGTGAAGCATGTCAGAAAGGAAAGTTTTCAAAAACATCTTTCAAATCAAAAAATGTTGTTTCTACCTCTAAACCATTAGAACTACTTCATATTGATCTGTTTGGACCAGTGAAAACTGCATCCATCAGAGGCAAGAAGTATGGGTTGGTCATTGTTGATGACTTTAGCAGATGGACATGGGTAAAGTTCTTAAAACACAAGGATGAGTCACATTCTGTGTTCTTTGACTTCTGCAAGCAAGTCCAGAATGAAAAGGATTTCAAAATCATAAAAGTCAGAAGTGATCATGGTGGTGAATTTGAAAATAAATATTTTGAAAAATATTTTTCTGAAAATGGCATTGCTCATGATTTTTCCTGTCCTAGAACTCCACAACAAAATGGGGTTGTAGAGAGGAAAAACAGAACTCTGCAAGAAATGGCCAGAACCATGATCAATGAGACAAATCTGGCAAAACACTTTTGGGCAGAAGCAATCAACACAGCCTGTTACATTCAGAACAAAGTGTCTGTAAGACCTCTTCTGAAGAAGACTCCATATGAACTGTGGAAGAACAAAAAGCCCAACATTTCATATTTTCATCCTTTTGGATGTATTTGCTATATGTTAAATACTAAGGAAAATCTGAACGAGTTTGATTCCAAAGCACAGAAGTGTTTCATGCTTTGATATTCTGAACGCTCTAAAGGCTACAGAGTATACAACACTGAGACACAGATTGTGGAAGAATCCATTCATGTCAGATTTGATGATAAGCTTGGCTCTAAAAAGCCAAAGCAGTCTGAAAACTCTGCAGATAGAGAAGTAGTCTTCATTGACTCTGAAGTCCCAGAAGCAGAAAAAGCTCAAGTGAAGGAACCAGAGGCAACGCCAGATGCTATTCCTTTAACTTCTCAGATGAACAATCTAAACATTTCTGAAGAATCAACTGTTAGAGGATCATCATCCAGAATTAAAGCTTCTCATCCAGAGAATGTCATTATAGGAAAGAAGGATGATCCCATCAGAACAAGATCCTTTCTAAGATCATCTGAAGCATCACTATTTGGACTGGTGTCCGAAATTGAACCATCTTCTGTAGATGAAGCTCTGCAAGACAATGATTGGATTATTGCCATGCAAGAAGAGCTAAATCAATTCACCAGAAATGATGTATGGGATCTAGTTCAAAGACCACAAGGATTCAATATAATTGGTACAAAATGGGTCTTCAAAAATAAGCTAAATGAGAAAGGAGAAGTTGAAAGGAATAAGGCAAGGCTGGTTGCTCAAGGGTACAGTCAACAAGAAGGTATTGATTACACTGAAACATATGCTCCAGTGGCAAGGTTAGAATCTATACGCCTTCTTATTTCATTTGCTGCACAAAATAACATCACTCTGTATCAGATGGATGTTAAAAATGTCTTTCTTAATGGTATTATAGAAGAAGAAGTTTATGTCCACCAACCTCCTGGTTTTGAAAATGAAAAATTTCCAGATCATGTTTTCAAATTAAAGAAATCTCTATATGGGTTAAAACAAGCTCCCAGAGCTTGGTATGAGAGATTGAGCAATTTTCTTCTGGAGAAAAATTTCATCAGAGGCAAAGTGGATACAACACTCTTTTGTAAATCAATTAAGAAAGATCTTCTAATTTGTCAAATTTATGTAGATGATATTATTTTTGGATCAACAAATATTATGCTTGGAAAGGAGTTTGCTACATGTATGCAGGCAGAATTTGAAATGAGCATGATGGGAGAACTCAGATTCTTTCTAGGAATCCAAGTCAATCAAACTCCAGAATGCACTTACATACATCAGACCAAATATGTTAAAGAACTTCTGAAGAAATTTAACATGACTGATAGTAAGCTGGCAAAGACTCCCATGCATCCAACTAGCTCACTTGGCAAGGAAGAGGTAAGTAAGAAAGTAGACCAGAAGATCTACAGAGGTATGATTGGTTCTCTTCTTTATCTAACTACTTCTAGACCTGACATATTGTTCAGTGTTTGCCTGTGTGCTAGATTCCAATCAGATCCTAGAGAATCACACTTGACAGCTGTCAAGAGGATTCTAAGGTATCTGAAAGGTACTTCTAATGTGGGTTTGTGTTACAGAAAATCTGATGATTTCAAATTAGTTGGATTCTGTGATGCTGACTACGCTGGAGACAGAGTAGAAAGGAAAAGTACTTCTGGAAGTTGTCAATTTCTAGGAAGAAATCTAATCTCTTGGTACAGCAAGAAGCAACCCACAATTGCACTTTCAACCACAGAGGCAGAATATATAGCTGCTGCTGGATGTAGCACGCAGATGCTCTGGATGAAAAGTCAACTAGAAGATTATCAAATTTTTGAAAGTAACATTTCTATCTTTTGTGATAATACTTCTGCTATATGTTTGTCTAAAAACCCTATTTTACACTCTAAGGCAAAACATATAGAAATTAAGCATCATTTCATCAGAGACTATGTTCAGAAGGGAATCATAAATTCAGCCTTTGTTGACACAGATCATCAATGGGCAGATATTTTTACAAAACCCCTTGTTGAAGATAGATTCAAATTTATTCTGAAAAATATTGGTATGGATTTTTGTCCAGAATGATATTTGTCAGAAGCAAATTTTTACAGATGCAAAAATGCCTAATGATCTGAAGTATTTCTTCTGATTGCTTACTTATTCTGCTTAATATTTTTTTTGAAATTCTGAACTAACAATCCTTAGAAGATCTGAACGTTGGTTAACGTTTCATTTCTCAAGAGAATTCAAAACACATGCAAGCAAACACGTGTCACACCAAATCTGCAAAGGTGGCGTGTACATTACTGAAGAGACGTTTGAGGTGAAGTTTGAATAGTGAAAATCTTGATTTTCCCCCCAATTTGTCAGAAGCAATAAATGTTTGAAATGATTATTATTCTTTTCATTTAATGCTTGTTCAAACGTGCAAAAAATTCTGACTGATGGTATGCTTAATTGTTTTAGTATAAATACATGACCTATCTTCACTTTCACACTTTTCACAATCTCAGAAAATTTTATGCATTTTCATCTTCTCTTCTCTCTGCATAAAAACCCTAAGCGTGTGACAAAACAATCTTCAATGGCAACTTCATCATCAACAGCTGCTCAATTCCAATCTTCAATGGCTGCAGTTACATCTGCCAACATGGGTGTTGCTCCTTATTCTCCTCCTAAAAGAACTCTATTGACCCCTGTTGAAAAGTTGGAGGTTTTGTGTGAATCAATGGTAGAATTTGATTCACTTGCAGAAAATGGCTTTGAGTTTCGTTCCATCATTGGTGCTCAAGGATGGGTAAAGTACTTTGATAGACTCTTTGGACCAGTTTACCCCCTCCTTGTGAAAGAGTTCTGGATCCATGCCTCAGTTTACCCTAAGTTCATCCTATCTTCTGTACTGGGAAAAGAAATCATTATAACAGAAGATCTGATCAGAAAGTTAATTGGATACGAAGAAACAGATGGTGTTTCACACTTGCCAGCTGGGCGTGTGGACATGGATGAAGTGTATGAAGAAGTGATGACTACTGGTCAAGCTTCTAACAAATTCAAAGATCTAAAGCCTGACTACAAGATCTGGGCTAAGATCTTCATGGGATGCATTCATCATAGGAAGTCAACAAACTCTCCAGACTATGTCAATAATGAACAGCTCTATTTCATGTATTGCCTCAATCAGAGCACCAAGGTAGATCTTCCATATATTCTCTTTATGTATCTGTGGAACCATATAAATGCCTCTAGAGAGTATGTGAAAGAAAAAGGACAGAAGATCAGAACCTGGATCCCTTTTGGAAGGTTGATCTCAGATCTTCTAACTGAAAATGGATTGGTCACTGCTTTGTACGCTGCTGGAGTTACAGAGGAATTGGAATTCATAATGGGAAAGCCTCTGAATGCCAAAAGTCTTCAGAGACTTAAAATAGTGGATGAACTCACAACAGCTCCTAAGAAGCTGAATGTTTCTGAACTGAGTAAGAAGAGGATTCCTATAGATGATTTTCCATTGTTCTTTGCTGAAGAGCCAAGGCACATTGTTGTGATGTACATTGATGAGTGTAAGAAGGAAGGAAAGCCTGTTCCTGCAAACATTGTACAGCTAGCAAGACAACCACTACCTGATGTAGAAGAAGAAGAACAACAACTCCAAAGAAAGAGGACTCAGCCAGAAGCAGAAGCTGCACCTGCTCAAAAGAAGGTCAAGATTGCTGAGAAGCCACAGAAGCTCTTGAAGAGGAAAGAATCTGGAGACACTTCTTCTGTACCAGCCAAAAGGATCAAGATAAAAGGTACTAAATCTTCTGTATCTTCTGCAAACACAATTGTTTTAAATGATTCTAATATTAAGTCTATTCCAAAACCACCCTCTACACAAACTACTTCTGTTATTGCTCCAAGTTCTAAATCACCACAAAAACAAGCAACTGTTCCAACACCAATAACAACAAAGACAAGTCAACCAAAAGTCTCTGTACCACAAACTACTCAACCAAAAATCCAAATCAAACAATTTGTACCACAGAAACAACCATCAGAAAAACAACCCACAGAACAACAACCACAACCTTCTGTACAACAAAAACCCTCTGAACACCTTAAACAAAAGCAATCTGAACAACAAAAGCACCCACAAGAAAAACAACCAGAAAAACCACAAGAATCTCAACCAGAAAAAGCCTCTGAAAATCAACCACCATCAAATAATCCACCATCAAAATCATCTGAACCCACTGCATCTGAACCTACAAAAATAACACATGTTCCAGTTTCATCTGAACCAATCACAATTCCATCTGATTCACCCATCTCAGAACAACCATCAAAACCATCTGAAATTCCTTCAGAACCAACCAACACTTCTGAACCCCAGATTCCTGAAA
This sequence comes from Lathyrus sativus, assembly GCA_963859935.3. Classification (NCBI taxonomy): domain Eukaryota; kingdom Viridiplantae; phylum Streptophyta; class Magnoliopsida; order Fabales; family Fabaceae; genus Lathyrus; species Lathyrus sativus. The sequence continues at coordinate 272,630,367 of OZ012741.1, forward strand.
CAGAAGTTCTTGATGTCACACCCTTAAAAATTGTGTTTCAAGTATCTTCTACTTCCTGCACACCAACCACCTCTTCAAACTCCTCAAAATCTGACATCCACCCAGACTTTCTAGTCTCTCCATCTCAAAGAGACTCTGAGGTAAACCAACATGAACCCATTATACCTTCTAAAGCTCCCATTCCAGATCCTATTCCCACACCTGTACCATCATCTGAAATATTGACCCCAAATTCTAACCCAAGATCATCTATTTCTTGTGCCCAAGTCTCATCACTATTTCACAATTTGGCATATGGTTTCAAACTCAAAGATTTTTATGACAGAGTTGAACCATCTAACCCTATCAACCCTCTGAAACCCAAACTCACAATGACCCTTCCATCTGTGATTCTTGACTATATAAAATCCATGTCAGATGTAGGTTCCTTAGCAACTATATCTTGTTCTGCAAAATCTGATAAAGTTGTTGCTTCAGCTATACCAATTTCCTCTGATAACAATGTTGCTTCTGATGAACCCCCCAAATCTGCCTTCCAAACCTACTCGAATAAAACTTTTGATGTAGTTACGCTTCACACCAGAACAAAACCTCATCTGTTAAATGCCTTAAACAGATCCAAAGAAAAAGCTCCTGAAATCCCCTTCATTCCATACTATCCTCCTCCTCTGATCTCCATCCAAAAATCAATTTTTCCACCAACTCCCCAACCAAAACCTGTAACTCTGGAAACTCTGTTACATCCTAAGCCCAGACTTAATGTTAATAATTTATTTCAAACTTTTTTGCAAGAAATACAGTTGTATTTAGGTACTGTACAGAAGAAATGCTCAGCAACAATGGATGCCAAAGAATCTGATATCATCTGGAATGGATTCATCAACAGATTCAACTCTGTGGCCTCAAATCTAAAGAACATCTGTTCTGATGATGCAAAGCTCAGATTTGCTGAAGATGCAAGAACTCTATTATGGACTGTCAAGAAATCTGAACCTCTGCTTCTTACAGATGCTCCTCCATCATCAGAAGACACTACTAAAATTGCATCTGAAGAAAATCATTTGGCCATGACTCTGGTAGACCCTCCTTCTAGCTCTAATGCTCGAGACTCTACAGAACCCATGGAAATTGACTCTGTTCAAGCTCCAGAACCTGATCATACCTCTTCATCTGAGATAAAGAAAGAACATCTAGATTTTGAAGATAAGATTGCTGCTCTGGAAGCTGGCCAATCAGAGATCAAGTCCTGGATGGCAAAACAGGATAAGAAGTCTGAGGACATGACAAAATGGATGTCTAAGCGGGATCAAAAGAATGAGACAATGGCTAAGTGGATGTCCAAGCAAGAGCAGTCCTCCTCTGAGATTACAGATCTATTGAAGATGCTTTTGTCCAAACACTCTTAGATTTTCATTTTCTTTCATTCTGATGTTTTTGCATCTCATGTTTGCTATGTATTTTTTTTGCTATATCTTCTGATGCATGTACTCTTGATCTTTTGAATGAATCAAACTTTTTCTCCACTGAATTATCTTATTTATTGTTTCTTTTTAATTGTCTTTTTAAAGTTTTTACTTTTTGCTTATGACAAAAAAGGGGGAGAAAATATAGATCTGAACTGTTTAATATAACTTCACCAGAATGAAACTTCAGACATATTTATTCTATCTAACATTTAATCTGAGTATTTCAGAACTTTTGATAAGAACATTCTATAAAAGAAACTCTGAGTCTCTCAGATCATTTGACTATTATCAAACTCTGAATCTTAAATCTGCAAGACATTTTGATTTTCAAATGTTAAAAGAACAAACAAGATCTAACTCTGAAGATTACTCAAGACAAAAGGGAAGTTTCTATTCCTTATCTGTATTTAACTCAGGGGGATATTCATCATCTCAGGGGGAGTCATAATTCTAATATTTTCAATTAAACAAAATTTATGATGTTTTTGTCATCATCAAAAAGGGGGAGATTGTTAGAACACAGATTGGTTCTTAATAATATCTCTATGTTTTGATGATAACTATTAGGAAATTCTGTATTTAAGAATTATATACTATAAAATTTGCTTGAGAGATTTTACTGCGGATAGTAAAGAAATTAACACTCCAGAAGCAAATCAGAATTGAATACAAGAAATTAACTAGACTCTGAAGCGCCAGATGCACTCATTAGAAGATTCTGATTGCTGCCAACAGAAGATTCTGAGCGTAGCCTCCAGAAGAATCTAAAGCAGAAGCTCCAAAAGCATCTGAAGCAAGTCAGAAGCATCTGAAGCAAAGAAGAATTTTGTATGAAGAGTTTTTCAAAGCATAGTTTCTACAGAAGATTCTGAGAGTACTAAAGCTGCCAGTACTGAAGTTCTGTTTCAAATATGCTCTGATATTTAACACACTGAAAGCACACCTGCTGCAGAAGACTCTGACTCAGCAAGCTCTGATCATCATTAGAAGACTCTGACCCAATCAGACTCTGATGAACTTGCTGAAAACTGAAGAAGAAAATATTCAAAGATTATATCCGTTGGAGTAAATCAAACGTCTCTTTCCTTATTTATGCTAGACACAAGAACACAGACAAAAAGGATTTTTCTGTGCTTTCTTCTTCTAGGAAAGGTCACTTGATGTGAAGACAAAAAGGCTCAGACCTTTTGGGACACTCTTCTCAACGTGCAGCTCACCTTGGATCAGCTGCCTATAAAAGCAAGACTCCACCAAATTCTTCAGTTAGACGTTTTGCTGAAAAGAAATTATAACATTCAAGCTCTCATACTTTCATATTCATTCTTAGAATTAATTTCATTGTACTTAAACTTAAGAGAAATATCACTGTTGTGATTAAAGCTTTTTAGAAGCATTCTTACTCTTGTATTAGATTTACATTGATTGTAAAGGATTTCCTTAAGAGGATTCAGTTGGAATCAGTAGCTCTTGAGAAGACTAAGAACAGTTATTCTTAGGTGTTACTATTGTAATCTGTTTGATTAAATAGTGGATTAAGTCCTTGATTGAGAAAGGCAAATCACTCTAGGAAGGGTGGACTGGAGTAGTTGAGTTCAACGAACCAGGATAAAAATAATTGTGTTTTAATTCTAAGTTTTAATCTTTCATACTTATTCAACCCCCCCTTCTAAGTATTATCTCACCTTCATTTATTGTGAGTGAAAGAGGCATCGAGGTTGATCCTGCGAAGATTAAAGCAATACAAGAAATGCCAGCGCCAAAAACCAAAAAAGAAGTTCGTGGTTTCTTGGGCAGAATAAACTACATTGCAAGGTTTATTTCTGAGCTCACGGCCACGTGTGAACCGATGTTCAAACTACTAAAGAAAGATCAGGCGATTATCTGGAACGAGGATTTCCAGAAGGAATTTGATAAGATAAAACAGTATCTACAGGAAGCTCCAATCTTGATACCCCCAGTGGCCGGACGACCCTTAATCATGTACTTGACAGTTCTTGAGAATAGTATGGGGTGTGTTCTCGGTCAGCATGACGAGACAGGCAGAAAGGAGCATGCCATTTATTATTTGAGTAAAAAGTTCACAAATTGTGAATCTCGTTACTCGATGCTGGAGAAAACGTGTTGTGCACTAGCCTGGGCTGCCAAACGTTTACGACAGTACATGCTCAATCACACAACCATGCTAATTTCGAAGATGGATCCGATCAAGTACGTCTTTGAGAAGCAAGCGCTTTCGGGCAGGATTGCCAGATGGCAAATGGTGTTGACGGAATATGACATTCAGTACATTTCCCAGAAGGCCATCAAGGGAAGCGTATTGTCTGAATACCTTACCGAACAGCCGATCGAGGATTATCAGCCGATGAAATTTGAATTCCCTGATGAGGATATCATGTTTCTCAAGGTGAAGGATTGCGATGAACCGTTGCCCGATGAGGGGCCAGACAGGAAGTCCCAGTGGAAATTGATATTTGACGGGGCGGTTAACTCTTACGGAAGTGGCATTGGGGCGATCATCACGACTCCCCACGGATCCCACATCCCGTTCACTGCGAGACTGACGTTTCCGGTCACCAATAACAAAGCGGAGTACGAAGCATGCATCATGGGTCTAGAAGAGGCAATTGATTTGAGAATCAAGAACCTAGATGTATATGGTGACTCGGTGCTTGTGATCAACCAGATTAAAGAGGAGTGGGAGAATCGTCAATCGAATTTGGTGTCGTACATGAATTATGCCAGAAGGCTGCTTCCGTTCTTTGATCGAGTGGAACTCCATCATGTGCCCAATGCTGAAAATCAGATGGCTGATGCCCTAGCCACGTTGGCTTTGATGTATAAAGTCAATTCTTGGAATGAAGCTCCAAGGATTGTCCTTTCTCGTCTTGATAGACCTGCATTTGTCTTTGCGATCGAGGAAGCCTCCGATGGCAAGCCATGGTTCCATGATATCCAGACTTTCCTTATGACTAAGGAGTATCCCGCGGGAGCGTCAACCCAGGACAAGAAGACTCTGAGGAGGCTGTCTGGAAACTTTTATCTCAATCCTGATGGAGTTTTGTATAAAAGAAACCACGATCTCGTGCTACTCAGATGTGTAGATGAGAAAGAAGCGAGTATGCTCATGGAAGAAATCCATGAAGGCACATTTGGTACGCACGCCGGCGGGCATGCTATGACTAGAAAGATCCTGAGAGCAGGATACTACTGGCTGACGATGGAATCAGATTGCTTTAAATTCGCGAAGAGATGTCATAAATTCCAGATTTATGCTGATAAGATTCATGTGCCGCCATGCCCGTTGAATGTCATGTCCTCCCCATGGGCGTTCTCCATGTGGGGCATCGACGTGATAGGCAAGATCGAGCCCACTGCATCTAACGGTCATCGCTTCATTCTAGTAGCCATCGACTACTTCACCAAGTGGGTGGAGGCAGCTTCGTATGCTAACGTGACCAAGCAGGTGGTGGCTAAATTCGTAAAGAGGGACATCATCTGTCGTTACGGAATTCCCGAGCGGATCATTACTGATAATGGTTCGAATCTGAATAATAAGATGATGAAGGAGTTGTGCCAAAGTTTCAAGATTGAACATCACAACTCATCTCCTTACCGGCCGAAGATGAATGGCGTCGTTGAAGCGGCTAATAAAAACATTAAGAAGATTGTACAGAAGATGGTTGTGACCTATAAGGACTGGCATGAGATGTTGCCATTTGCACTGCACGGTTATCGTACAACGGTGCGTACATCAACCGGGGCAACTCCTTTCTCACTGGTGTACAGTATGGAAGATGTCCTACCGTTAGAAGTTGAGATCCCTTCTTTACGAGTTTTGGTTGATGTGAAACTCGATGAGGCAGAATGGATTAAGAACCGACTAAACCAACTCAGCCTGATGGACGAGAAAAGATTAGCATCGATTGTATACGGTCGTCTGTACCAAAGCCGAATGAAGAAAGCTTATGATAAGAAGGTGCGTCCTAGAAGCTTTCAGACGGGTGATCTCGTCCTGAAGAAGATTCTTCCTCCACACTCCGATCATCGGGGTAAGTGGACTCCCAATTACGAAGGTCCGTACATTGTCAACAAGGTCTTCTCAGGAGGAGCCTTGTTATTATCCACGATGGATGGCGAAGATTTTGCATCCCCGGTGAACGCGGACGCAGTTAAAAAATACTTTGCTTAAAAAATGACCTGCTGGAAAGAAAAAGAATATCCAGGCAAAAATGGGGCATCCCGGCGAACCATAAAAAAGGAAAAAAGGTTCGGGCAAAAAATAGGGATATAAAGGAAAAGAATGTACACCCGCAAAGTCAAAAACCTGGAAGGGCGACTTTGGAAAAAAAGGGTATCCCAGTGAATCGAAAACCCGAAAGGGCGATTCAGGCAAAAGTTAGGGATTTGAAAAAGCAAATGACTGCGTTCCGCGTGTGGACTGTATTTGTTTAGTGGTTTGGAGGACCTGAGGGCCGTTTATCTGAATCAATCTCTTCTGAAGCTGAAGCGTCGGAGAAGTATCAGAGTCGAGTGGGTAATAGAGGGATCAACTCATGGTGTTTGTCTACGCCTCATTACCGACATTTGTGTACATACTGATGTATATTTATGTTTTTATATTTGCGCAACTTCCTCATTCCAGGAGCTTGCATCTGTTGTAAAACATTTTTGCCCATTCAGGGGTTTGTTATCAATGAAAAATATACTATTCAACAATTATGTTTGTTTGTTTAGCATCTACCTGTTTTGTTTGCGAAAAAACGCCAATGTTTTTGATAAAATGCGCATACATAAACTTACTGGCTTAGGCCACTGATTGTTGAAACAATGAATTACTTGAACATTGTCACAAGATGATAACCTTGATAGGTCCCTTTGAGAAGGGTATCTTGTCTGTATGTTTGTGTTGTTGCAGGTATAGCCTATTCCAGGCGGTACGCCGTATGCGTTCCCAAGCAGGATGACCCCTTCTACCCCAGCAAAGGTAGCAGCGTCTCCCCCACGGAGTCGGACCATGGGACTAAAGACATTGATATGTCTCCCCAAGCAGAGAAGATTCTCTCCCCAATCAGATGTATCTTGAAGGATCGTCACCTCCCCAGCGGAGTCATACACTGAAGTGTGCGTTCATTCCCTAGCACTGGGTCAGTGTGCAGTGTCGCGTAGAAGACTATTCGCTAGTGCACAGCTTGCGATAATCCAGACTGAAGTCTTCTGCGGAATTGAAATTCCCCACAGAGTTGTACTCTCCCCGGCAAGTAGGATGATTCCTTCTTCCCCCGCCGAGATGGCAGCTCCCCCAAGAGAGCCGAGTCCTTGGAAGCCATTGAGGCCATGAGTGGTTTTCCCCAGTAGAGTGTTGAATAGCTGATGCTGTTTTTCCCCATCGGAGTCGTTATCTCCAGGAAAGTTTTATCTGCGAAGACCGTGCAGTTTATTTCTGTGTTTAATATCATTCCCTTGACAGTTTGTGGTTTGTACACCTAGTTGAGCGGGTTCAGGTTCTTGTAGAACTTTGTTCCCCTGCAGCAGTCGGCTGAAGTTCGCTTCCCCAGGCGGAGTCCAATTGAGATTGGTGTGACTTCTTCTTCTCGGCAGGATGATTCCTCCTCTCCACCAGAGTGGTTCCTTCTCCTTGACAGGAGGATTCTCCCTCCAACATTTATTTTGCTGATGGGGTCGTAGCATCTTGCATGATTGCATAGCATTTACCCTAAAAATGCGTAGCATTTCCACCGTGTGGAGCATTACGCCATTGTCAAAGCATAGGCATACGAAACATGAGCTAGGTCGTTACCGTTCTGGTTTTGCAGGTGTTCCTCCGCAGAATGGTTTGCCCAAGATGATTCTTGAATTCCCCAGCGAAGTTGGTTGCTTAAGATGTCTCTTGAGTTCCCCAGTGAAGTCGCAAGAGTCGGTTGCTCAAGTTGATGCTTAGAGTCCCCGACACGGCGTTTGCTCAGGATGATTCCTGAAATCTCCAACAGAGTTATTGGTTCAGGATGATTCCTGAAATCTCCAACAGAGTTATTGGTTCAGGATGATTCTTGAAGTCCCCGGCAGAGTTATTTGTCCAAGATGATTCTTGAAGTCCTCAGCAGAGTTGAGTCATCCAGGATGATTTCTGGATCCCTGAAGCAGAGTTACTTGATAGTTCTCCAGAATCCCTAGCGGAGATGTGCCATCCCCGGCAGGTTTTTGAACAGAAAAGTTGAAATTTCCTGGAAGACTTACTGATGAAGTCCAACTGCAATGTCAAAGCAGTTCTCTCAACTGATGCAGAGTGCCTGAGGGCAGAAGTTTGGTATCCCTATTTGGTTCATGATTGACCGAGGATTCCATTCCCGACTTACTGACAAAGTCCGGCCGACGCCCGAAAATTTCTTTGAATGCCCGACAGCATAATTAACTTGATTGTTAAAAAGTTCCTAATGACCTGATGAGTCCCGAGGAATCCTTCTGCCACAATGTCGCAGAATACTTGACGGCAATACCGGCTGTGTATCACCGGTTGCCGAGTGACCAGTGATCCCTTGATGACTTGAGGAAGAGGCTGCAGCGAAATCTGATGATCATCCCGACGGAGATTTAAGAATCAGCCATCATTCACCAGTTCCCAAATGACCAGTGATCCCTTATTGACTTACTGATGAAGCCCGACAAAGATATTGTCGACGTGCCTAGCGACATGATGAGTCCATAGGCGACGATAGGGAATTCTTCTGCTATGACGCAGGATGCCTGACGGCACGATCAACCATCCATTACCAGTTACCGCGTAATTGGTAACCCCTTGATGACTTGAGGACGAAGATCTAGAGCAGAATCAGATGATCATCCTGACGGAGATTTGAAATTAAACCATTCACCGGTTACCGTGTGACCAATTCCCCAGCAGAGTTGTCGTGCAACTGTCATGCTCAGTTTTTTGAAGATGTTCCTAACAATCAGAGTATCGTTTACCTGTGCGTGGTTGGCAAATCACCCGTTACTATGTAACCAGTGATCCCTCGATGATTTAAGGATGCAATGATATCAGATAAATCAGAGAATCATCCTGACGGAGATTCAGATCAGTATTTCTCCAGCTAGTTGTCGTGCAGCTATTATTTCAGTTTCCAAAGATGTGTCCCCATCAGAGTACCGTATACTTGTGTAGTTGGAAAATTTCTGGGTTTGTTGGTATTCAACCGTCTTTCACCTTGATTGTTTGAGAGCCGTTCGCTTCTCACCCAGTCAGGTCCAAGCCGTTTGAATAGGGGCAGCTGTTGCACCCCAAAATTTGCCCAACATTTCTTTACCTAGCTTATGTTTCATTTTATTCACATTAGCATTATCATTTGCATTTCATTGACACGTATGCATGAGATCAAGAGGTATGATTACCAATCAAGGGCTACACAATACTTTGAAGCCAGCTGGGAGGCTTATTCAGGTGTTCAAGGGTTGATATCATTGTCAGGGAAGTTGAAAGATCCTCAGAGATAGTGGTTGAAGCCAAAAGTGTAGGTCTCCTAACTTGAGAGTTGTGGAGAGCCATCAGATGATTCTGAGGCCATGAGGAGGGACTTGAGGTCTTGAGAGAGCTTAGGAGAAGGTTTGAAGATCACTTTGAGGCCTAGACAGGTCATTGTGCAAGAATAAGAAGCCTCAGCCATGATTGGTGCAGCTAGGGTTTGACTGGGTCAACCCTAAGTCAACTGAGGGTTTGAAGGAAGTTGGGACCCAATTCAAGAGCCATGTGATCATGGATTAATACATTGAGATGTTATAAGGATGATTCCAAGGTTAACTCATCATGATTGAAGAGTTTGAGAAGTTTCAGGCTAGGGTTTCTAAGGCTTGACAGTGTAAAATCCCCTAGTTTGACCCCTATCTTCAAGGCAATGTAGCTCAAGATGTGATTGTCATCTCATCTTTCCCCTAACATGATTGTTGTAGAGCATGATCTTAGCTTTAATTTGAGTGCTATAAGTCTTTGATAGGATTTGTAGAACTCAAGTTATGACTTTGGCAAGTTACAGGTCATCTGAGGTGTGTGAATTTGGAGCTTGAAAGTTACCCAACTTGCATGACACTTTTGCCCTAGAAGGATGATTCCTATGAACTTTTTGTAAACATGAATGTTGTTAGGTATTCTCTTATCTTTCTATAGAGTACTATAAGTCCTTAATAGGATTTGTAGAACTCAACTTATGGCTTGGACAAGTCAAGGGTATTTTGGACATTTGGTGATTATAGGTCATTTGTGATCATAGGCTATTTTCACCAACTTAGAGGTCTCAAATGAAATTTTGTTCAACTAGAAAGTTGCTCAAAATGGGGTTTTAACCTTGAACATGCATCAAGGAGGCATTGAAATGGCTCAAGTAGAGATTTGGTTCAAGAAATCTTGAAAAAAAAAGGAAGAATTAAAAGGATTAAATGACCAAAAATTCAAATAATTCATTTTGTGACCAAATGGAGCAAAGTTATAGGTCAAATTGATTGGAAAAATGATTTTTGAAACAATGGCAATGTTAGAATTTTGATTTGAGGTCAAATTCATGCACTTCCATTTCATTTCTTCATGATGAAGTAACATATCCAACTCACACCATTGGATTGCAAACAAGGAAACAATCATCACCATCCAATTCCTTAGCTCATGAGGAGTGCAAAGCAAGCCTGCTGAGGCCAAAACAGAGGAGATATCGCATATGCTATGAATGACATTTTGGTGAGAAATTGAAAATCCAAAATCTCATTTGGATGATTCCAGAAAGTTCTAGACCTTACCATTCACTTATATATAAGTCATTGAGTGAGTTTAGTGCATTTTTTTTGGAAGAGATTGGTGCTGGAAGCAGAGAGTGAGATTGAAGTTTCACCATTGCAAGTTGAAATCGGTTTTTGAGTTCAAGGAAGAATCAAGCCAAATCAAGGTGCGCAAAGTCTTCAGGAGTGAATTTGGAGTGTGTCTGCATTGTTTTGGAGGTTGAAGTGAGCAAGAACGCTTTCTGTTACTCGTCTAAAACTAGGTTGGTACACATTGAATTTGTGCTTAAACTATAGGGAGATACTTAGAAATTGACATGTGGTTAGGTTCCCCTAGTGATATAGATGGATTTAGGATGATTAATTGCATGATTAGAGACGATTTAGGTTGGATACCATTTTCGGTTGAAGTTGATATTTCATGATTCATGCGTTTTGAGGATGAATAATTGGTATGGTTGAATTGCTGGTGAAATTTTGAGCAAGATCCATTTAAGAATCGTGGCGAATGGTTGGTTGTGGACGAAGTTAGGGTTGGGCAGGGTGACCAGAAGTGTCACCGGCGGTGGCCATGGCTACGCGCGAATGTGCAGAGGTTCAAATGAAGAAGATGAAATCTTCACCTTTCATCTGTGTGGAAATATTGACTTGGTCTGGTAATCCAAGCGCGTGTGTGGTGCCACGTACCCCCTCCCCCCTCAACGCAGCGTTTCACTTATGGAAATTCAGACCTTGTGATGAGATACGTACACCCAAGGGAGCGTTGGTTCGATACCAGGCATGTGCACTTTTCTTGGAATTTTCCTGAATTGAGTTGAGCTGGTGAATTCATGGGCGCATGGGCCTAGTACACAGACTGCTCTTCACACCCCCCTTTTGGCCTAATTCTGGAATTAAACTGATCAGAGTTGCTATTTGTCACGCCAGTTTGATTAATTTCTTTTTATGTTCTTTATTTTGTGCATTTCATAAGGTTTAGAAATTAATTCACAAAAAATAGGAAATTAACTCAATTAATTCCAAACTTTTTTCCCCTGATTCATGATTAAATATAGAATTTTATAGATTAAAAATGTTAGGAATTCATGCATTTGTGATTTTATTTGCAATTTTTGAATATTAATTGATATTAAAATGGGCATGGTTGATACCTTGTTTTGTTGAATTTTGTTTGATCATTTGGTGATGATTATTGACTTGATTTTTTGGGTGTAGCTAGCATAGATATGCATGTCCCCCTAGCGATTTTCTCACATTTTTTTGATGGAATTAGGTGGTAGTTTTAAGTTGAAACTTTAGGTGTTCTAGTTTTAGGGTTTAAGCTTAGTACCTTATGATTTAGGTTTTATTTCTAGGACTTTGTGGATGATTCAACCCCTGGATTTTGTATGGTAGATTCATGATTGAATTAGGTTCCCATAGTTATTTTTGTAGGATTTTACAATTGTTTTTAGTATTTTAGTTAGGATTAACTTTAGTACTAAGTTTTAGGTGATCCTAACTTGCTAACTCAACTAGAATGACTTCTTTAGTTCCCTTAGATTAGGGTTTTGCCTCTCCTGCTCTTGGATAGTGTTGAAGACAAGCTTGGGCTATTGTGGAATGCTTGAAGAAGCTTGGATGTGAAGATTTCCCTTATTTTGGTTTGAGTGTTGTTTAGGTGTTAAGATTAGGGTTTGTAGGTAGAGCTTCTAGATAGATTCTCTTCTTTCATAAACATGGAAGGTGTTGATCACTTCCATTCCTCCCTATGATGTAAGGTCCCCTTGTAAAGGCCTCATCCCTCCTTTGGTAGGATGTGTGGCTCTTCACAAGTTGGTAGAACCTTTGAGGGTTCCCTTCTTTGATGATGGAGTGCTTAGTGGTGGCCTTTGGTCTTCACTCTGCTGTCTATTATCCAAACCTTGCTCTTGTCAGATGAATCTTTCTCCCTTGCTAGAGGATGGAATTCCTTGCTAGAAGATTGAAGTTGCTAGAGGTTGAACTTCCCTGTGTTTGAAGACTGCCATTGGAGTTGAAGCTTGAAGACCAAGAAGAACAAGTTGACACTTGTGAGGAAAATCCAGTTGAGATCAAATGAAGAGCTGAAGCTTGAAGAAGGTGAAGAACAAGTTGATACTTGTGTGTTAGGCTACTATGAAAGCTTGAAGAAGCAAGTTGATGCTTGTTATTGAAGATGAGAGCCTTGAAGAACATTTACAGCCTAAGGACTGAACTGCTGTCAGAGGATTGCTTTGTTGTGAAGCTGTGGAAGCTGTTGATCTGCTTTCTTTCCTGTCTGTTTGCTTTCTGTGCAACTGTATTGATGTGACTTGTTTGATTTGCTTGATGCATTAGAATAAGTTCATGTTTAGATTGTGTTAAGCTAGGAGCATGATTGCACTAGAGGTTGAGTTGCTCCCTCTGCTTGTACTTTTACTGTATGGCTTTGCTTACGGGTATTTGGTAGAGCCCTGCTCCCTTACCTATGTGGTTTGTGATTTGCTCGATGGCATTTTATTTCTTTCATGATTGCAGTTATTCATATCTGGCTTGAGGTCGAGACGAGCTTGTGGAGGCTGATGCCCCACACACATTTCCTCCCTCACTTGCATTGCATGCATTTTACAGTCGGTTACTGTTTACTGTTTAAGCTTATGCTTTATCTGTTTCTGTTTATCATTGACATGATCCCCTAGGAATCTCACTTCCTTTGATAAAGAAGTGATGATTAGAACTTTAGGTTGAAACCTATGCATGATAACTTCTAGGAGTTCCCTGTTTCAAACCTCAACCATAGGATGAATCCTTGGCATGACAACATTAGGACTTGATAGTCTCCCCGTAGAGTTCGTTCTCTCTTCTCAACTCAAAACAAATTAAAATACAGTAATAAAGGTTAACTGACGTCGTACGTTACGAGCCTTAAGCTACTTGAGAAAGGGTTGTTGGAGAGTTTCTTTTAAACAGCTTGGATGTCTAGTATGGTACCCTTTGGGTGACATGCGATGCATTCACTCTCAGGTCATAGTCTCTAGTGCGATACTGGTTGCAAACATCCATAAAAAATAGTTCTTCCGTAAAAGATAGGAAACAAACTTCAAACCTTTTTGCCCCGTGGGCCCATAATTCAAAGGAAGCTTTTCTGAAGAAAAGAGTGTCGTTAACTCTCAGTTCTACCGCAAACGGTAACGCCTAAGTCTCCACAGGTCGAGCTCCGTACACCAAACTGCTGGAACTGTTTGTTAACCCTACTCGAAAAAACAGATAAATCTGAATTCCCGTAATCCGTATTATCCCGAACTACGTAAGCTCTGATCTCTCAAGCCTGTTGAGAGTACGTAGGCTCAATACTGACGTATTGGCGAGCCACCTTCCCCGTAACCCGTAGTTAGTCGAACTACGTTGACTCTGATTTCTCATCCTCTGATGAGAATACGAAGGCATAAAGCGCGACGCTTTGCCGAGTCATTTTCTTTTCTTTTCAGACCAGCCTTGATAGGTAGATAGTAAACAAACCTGTCAGATAAACCCAACAAGCGTGGATCCCATCGAGTACGATGGACGTGAGGGGTGCTAATACCTTCCCCTTGCGTAACCGACTCCCGAACCCAGACAATGGTTGCGATGACCTTGTCTTATACCTTTTCGTCAGGTTTTTCCGATCGTTTCCTTTCCCGCTCTGAGGGATAAATAACGAAAGGTGGCGACTCTTCTGTTTTGCCGGCACCTTATTTTCGCGGTAGCGACATCAGGTTCACCATGAGCTAGAGCAGTAAGACAATGTCACAACATCTGGTATGACATTCCTCCCTCCTAGAGGCATACAGTCACAAAATGCTTGAAGCCACAAACAATCTTGAGACACAACTGTACCATTGCAGCAACATATCATAGATAGAAGTAATACCTTCCCATACCAAGGATAACTAGTGCTCTATTTCCAAAAGCACGTGAATGGAAAACATAAGACTCATCTTCATGTCTTCAAGAGCTCACTCCTTGTTCAACACACCTGCTGAATGCATTCACTTACTGCTTGAACCCTAGGTAACTAGTACATCCATCAGACAGAAACTCTCCCCCTATTTTCTATAAAAGCTGCTCCAAGAACACCACATTATATATTAAGACCAACTCCATGCTCATACATTGAGAAGGTACAAACCAGCTCCACGTCTTTCTCCAGCAGAAGAAACCACTTCTCCACAGGACTTCTGGCCTGAGTCAGATAACAAGATAGACACCCCATAATCCAAGACATTCTTTCCTCATCATTCTCCCATATGATAAGTAAGAACATTTCTGGTTTAACTAGTGAATACTCACTTCTATATGACTCATCATAGTCAAGATTTTCATGCAGTCAATCAATGATCCACTCCAGTCTTATACAATCCTTTCACATCATACTCTAAGACAGTCCTTTTACCTCATCATTCTCCTGTATGACAAGATAGAGTACTTCATAGTCAAGATGTGAATCACAAGTTCTGCGCCTGATCTTCAAGTCCTTTGCCAAGGGAAACCAACCCATATCCACTGGTTCTTTATCTTCCCACAACTGGACTTACTTCTGCCTAGTAATCCAACTGAAGATCTTCAGAGAACACAACTCCACCAGCTTGATCAAATACATCTCCAAAAGCGGGTAATCTTCCATACACACCTTAGGGCTTCTACCACAAGCTCCAATATTTGAACAGAAACATATCCTCCTTTGGTCTTCAACCAATTACCCTTTTGTACAAGAGTAATTAGTTCCAAGCATGAACAGTCCCAGAACCTTCTGTGGTCTTCAAATAACT
Organism: Lathyrus sativus; assembly: GCA_963859935.3. NCBI lineage: Eukaryota > Viridiplantae > Streptophyta > Magnoliopsida > Fabales > Fabaceae > Lathyrus > Lathyrus sativus. The sequence goes on from OZ012741.1 coordinate 272,645,377, forward strand.
ACCCTTTTGCACCAGAATAGTTTTCTAAAGGCTCACTACTTAAATAACCAAATGTCACTGTTTGGTTACTCAACATCTTTCAGAGCTCTAGCAAGCTTGATCTTCATATCCTACATGCTCCAAGGCAACTTAGATACACCAAGACTTAGACCTGTAACACCTACTCCTTCATACAGCTCCTGCAAACTGCATGAGATAGTATCACTTCCATTCATACCTAAGAAGATTATCTTCAAATGATGTACCACATCATCCATTGAGGCCCTGAAGTTACTGCTTGGTGTCACAACATCTGATAAGATATCCTGCTGATGAGTTTGGGCTTTCATTTTGCCACTTAGAATAGCCTTATCACTCTATCAGAACAAGAGTTCTATGTTCACAGAGACTAGACACCCTCTATTCTGCTTTAACAGATACCTTGAACTGCATTTGCTTCAGGAACTCTTCTTTAGAGACACCAATCATGCCAAAGCTTGATTCTTCAGAGAGGAGGAAAAAAATCTTTACAAAAGGAATCCCGCTTTCCTTAAGTAAAGACTTCTTCAAAAAATTAGAGATAACTGCCACTTATCCTTGACCTCCAAGTTGAGCAAGATCTCATGCTCCTGTGCACTTAGATCAGAAATAAACTGACCCAAGCAGAGCTACCAACACCATCTCCTATACCTGTTTCTTGCCAGGAAACTTTCTAGATACAGATCATATGCTGCTGCACTCCAATAAACTGATCCAAGAAGAATGTCTTTATCTTCACTTCCATCAGCACTACATTCTAGCCTTAGTTTCTTGCCAAGAACCTTGCTAGAATAAAGATAGATTCTACCACACATGTGTATGGTACCAAGATCATCAGAATCAACTACACAATTTCTGCTGATGGAATGTCTCAACATCTAGTTGACCACACAAAATAAGGGCCAGATGCTTTGTGCAATAAAAGAGATCCTTCTTCCAGAAGACAAACTTGGATCATCCACCTGATGAACCAACATAACTTTGACAATGTTGATCATTATGGATAATCAATTAAATACTTGTGCATTCCACAAATAGAGATTAATCTTAAATCCATGCAACTTGTTGAGAAGGCCAGATGATTACACTTCAGCAATACCAAGAGTATTCTTCAGTATAACTATCTTTAATGTTGAAACAACAAGGCTGCCTGTCTTATGACTTCCTCTGTTATAGAATCCTTGCAAGTTATGAGTGGTGAAAATAAATTACTTCCCACACAACAGAATAGTCCAAGCATACAAGCAACAACCCAGGCACTCAAACAGTACAACTACAACATTCAGCAATCTGAATATAGGGAAATCTTCTCCCAGGGCTACCAGAGTTCTTTCATCAAAAAAATATGCAGCGGAACCACCAAAAGAACATCTTATAGGACATTATAGCCACACCTCCTTTGGCAGAACATTCAACAGGTCACAGAAGCTCAGAGGGCACAACAGCAAAAAAAAATCCTTAAACTACACAAGCAGCAGCTCAAACATTTAGAAATATCATCAAATCAGCTGCAACTTCTCCTTGTTCAAACCACCAGAATGTATCTCCCAAGATCTCATCCAGAACAGACAGGATGCCTGTTCTAATACCAATTGAAATTCTGGTATGCAGATCTCATATGTCCCAAGAACATTAATCACTGCTGAAACAAGGACGAGGAAAGATCGTGACTAATTTAAATTTCTTTAAATTGTACCAATGTCATGACGTCTGTTGTAACATCTGCAGACTGACAAAACTATTTATCTAACAATTTAAATTGTGCAGAATTGTAAATGCAGAAAGATAAATAACACCAGTAATTGATTATCCAGTTTGGTGCAACCTCACCTACATCTGGGGGTTACAAAGCCAGGGAGGAAATTCACTGTTAGTAGAATTAATTCAGAATCAAACAACCCAGTTTGCACTCCTCACTTAAAACCTACCCAATGACACTTCTGCCTAGAGACACTCTAGACCTGAGTATACCCATTCACTCCCCCTCAATCACCTCAGTGATATCAACGCACAATTACAGAACAGTTATGGAGATACACTCCAAGAACACACCTTGGTCTTGCTTCACAACTTTGATCAAGTGACACACACTCTTGCTTAACAACTTTGAGTGACACAACAGCTTAGAACCTACCTAACCAATGCAGCATGCAGTTGCTTGGTGTACAAGCATTCCTAAGACACGTGAAGAACCAAACTTCTTCACTCACATAACAAACGTGAAGAGCATAACTCTTCACTCACAAATATGTCTACCACAATGTATCAAAAGATACAAAGGGTGACTTACAAAGACACACACAAGGGACTCTGAAACCCTTGACCTTTATTTTACACTCAAGTTGTTCTTGATGTGAGTGCTTACCTTTTCCTTGCTTCTGCTCCTCCTTTTACAGCAATGTAGGCTGGGCTTGGGCTGGTCACAAGTAACAAACTTTGGGTTACACCAAGTTAAACCACTTCCCATAATTCAAGGTGCTGTCAAATTAGGTCACAACTACTTCATGTTATGTCCAGCCCTGATTAGAATGTTGCCTGAGATAACTAAGGAACCCTAACAGGTTTTCTGAAGTCTAGCCTGAGATATATTAGGTATCATAACAGAAAAACAAACCCTGCACGCCTGATGTCATACGATCAATGTCATAACATTCAGGTATGACATTCAGCTTCACTTACTCTTAGTTGACCAGACTCCCCCTGCTAAACACTCCTGCAGAATCTTCTTCACAACAGTAGAAACAAGCATATTATAGTTTCCTAAAAAGTCTTAAAGATCCTTTTTATGATCACCAATTAAATATGCACTTTGTTCCTAATGAATCTCTTTGGCCTGTACACACTAATGAGGAATATCCAACAGGACCGGAACACTTCTATCAAGAGATATAACATAGCAGCCCCTGTTGTACCAGACATTGATGTCATGATATTCAGTATGACATCCATGACAACAGTTATTTCATCAGCTCCTGCTGCACCAGTAGCGATGTCATGACATTGGTCATGACATTGTGATTAACAACACATGATAGCAATTCTGTCATGACAGCAGATGGATGTCATGACATTCAGCATGACATTCACAATAAAACACTCCACAACAGTTCTGTCACCACAGCAGATGGAGATGTTATAATATCCTGCTTAACATCAGTGCAGGATCATGTTTTACCAAAATTTAGCCAATCATAGAACCATGGACAATCATAGAACCATGGAACTAACACAAACAATTATCTCATTGAAACAAACCAACAATGGACAAGATTATGCAATTAGAACATGTGAACATGAGAGGTCAGAAGTAAAGACATGCATTTTAAAGTGTATTCAACATCAATACATCAAAGAAGTTCAATAAGAATCAACCTCAAAACATGAGCAAGGAACTAGGCATGCATCATTCTTTATCACCCTTAAAAGTGATCCAACATTCATGTACAACAAAAGAAATTAAAATTCAAGCCACATATAATGAATCAAGAGAAGTATGAGACTTAGATATAACCTTCCATATCACTTAAGATCACCAACAACAAGTGGATTCACACAAGAACACAAGTTCAAGAATTAGGTCAAAAGGAAGCATGCTTCATCTTTAAGCAACACCACAATGATAAACCAATTGAAAGACCTTAGACAAATCAAACAATTATGGACACAAGACTCTACCTCATGCTAAGACTCCTAAGAACATGGGAGGAAAGAGTCCTCAAACTAATTGCACAAGTGCATCATCAAATGAAATCAATTAGTCCAAGCAAGTTTAAGAATCGAGCATATTTCGAGGGTCATAAACAAACAAGTTAACACTATGCCAAACAAAACCCCTCGAGACCCGCAAGCACACTAAAATCAACCTCCTCATATGTGTCAAAACACTCCAAAAAATCAGATCAAGAATCAAGAAGGAAGGACATGAATCAAAGCAAAAGTTTAAAACTAGGTCAAAAAGATAACTTTTATTAATAATTTAAAATAAAATAATAAAACAAAATAAACATAAAAATAAAAAATATGAAAAATTAGTTAAACAAGCGGAATACAAGAGTTTCTGAAATAAAAGAAAGGACTGAACAACTAAAAGGTCTTCTTTCGGAGGCGTTCCTCAAGTTTCATTGACTCAAACATGAATCTGCCAACCATCTGATCACAGAGCTGAATGAAGTGATGAACTGAAGAGGGGATGTTGTTTCCATCCAAGTTTTGAATTGCGCTTTCCAACCTCCATGGGATATCACGAGTCATGAGATTTAAATGCTCTTCCAAATCATTATACCTGGCACATTACATGTCTAGAAATGGATGGTAATGTCTCAGGGACTCCACATGAGTGTCAAACAATTGGTTGAGTTGAACTACTTTCTTGAGCCAATGCGAACTGTCCCTTTTTAAATTTTCGATGCGGTCCTTCCAAAGAGTGGTCGTTTCCTGAGCAGTCTCCAACTCTAAGCACTTATTGTTCCACATACCAGGAGTGACTTATGAAACCCTCATTGCTTCTTCTTTTAGTTGACGCTCTTCTTCAGCCAAAGTCAAAGCACCTCTCAGTTGTTCTTCGAGATCATCAATGTCAGACTCAAGTTTTTCCCTAGTCCTCGTCTTTTTAGTAGAGGCTAGCTCACAAAAATGCCATGCTCTTTCACAAGATTCTTTTTCCTCCTTCAAGCGCTCTCGAGGAGTCTTCATTGACGCATCAGCCTCTTGAAAACCATTTTGACACATGATCCTTAAATCTGTTTCTAGCTTCAACTTCTTGCTACATTCAGCTACTTGATCTTGCTCAACTTCCATCTTTCTCTTGAATTAGCCATTTTCCACACCAGCTTGGTGGATTTCAGCTTAAAGATCTTGGTTTTCCTTAGTCAACCTTTCCACTACCAGCTTCAGCTTCTCATATTCTTCCATGGAAACGTGAGTGGGGATAGGAGGTTTCTCTTGCATGGGGGGTTCTGGAGGAAACAGTGACAACCTTTCTGCCACTCTAGCCAACAACCATCTATTGTATGGTTCTTTAGCCACACAATTTTTTGCTTTCAACTCCTTTCTTCCTTTTGTTTGGATTTTGGACCATGCCTTAGTAACTTTCCTGACAAATCCAGGATCTTCTGCTCTGTTGGGCAAGAAAAGATTCGGGACCTTCTCTATCTTAGGCTCATCTTCCATTGCATAACCCAATTGACATAATTCCATAACTGGGTTGTAATTAATGCAACCAGCTCTTCCAATTAGAGGTACATTACCAAATTCCCCGCAACTAAAAATAATCTCCACATCATAGTACTCATGGGAGTATCAAGCAATGTCATCTGCTACCAAAGAAATAATACGTCTAGACCACATCAGTTTCTCTTTGGTCTCCATAAATGGTCCTTCCTTTTGCAAATGAGAGACATACCACTTGAACAACATATGAGAACAACATTGAACCATCCATGTCTTCTTCTCACTCCTCCAATGAATGGAGTTGTAAGTGTCACCAAGAAGGGTAGGAATAAGGTTCTTCTAAATGAATAGACTAATGGCAGTGATGTCTATGAAATTGTTTATGTTTGGAAAGAGAACAATCCCATAGATTATCAAAGCAAAAGAGACACCAATCCTTTCCCAATCTTCACCAGTCTTATAATATACAACCTTGTCAAGAAGAAACTTCAGAGGGAACCCATGAGTACCTCCTTTATTGGTCAAACCAGTATCCACTTCTTCTTTAGTCATACGGAGAGCAAGAGTAATGACAGGAGACTTTGGTTCTTCCTCCAAACCGGTGTAAATGGGTTGGTCCTTAATCTTGATATTTAGAAAGTGGGAATATTCTTCAAGAGTAGGGGCCAATTGATACTTCTGGAAGGTGAAACATCTGAGTAAAGCATCATAGAATTGGGCCATAGAAAATAGAGCCCACGTGTCCACTCCAGAATAGAGAAGGTCAATTATTTTCCCATGTTCTCCTTGAAAGTTGATTTTGATAGCTTTTGGCACGTCAATAAGAAGATCTTGGATGAATCTCAATTTTGGCTCTCTAAACTTCAAGGAGTTGGTGCTTATTTTCTTTTGATCAGTCATTGTTCAACAATACCTGAAATAATCACTGTCTCTTAAGTCTCTTAATATGCAAAAATGTTATGCAATGCAATGCTTATGAATGTGTCGCATCCCTGCTAAGAGGGGTCGACAAGGACAGAAGATTCTCCACCATTCGTTATTTATCCCAAAAGAGGGAAAGGAAACGATCAGACAAAACCTAACGAAAATGGGAAAAGACAGGTTATCGCAACCATATCTCGGGTTCGGGAGTCGGTTACGCAAGGGGAAGGTATTAGCACCCCCTCACGTCCGCCGTACTCGACGGGATCCACGCTTTGTTGTCTATCTAAATGGGTGTTTACTATCTAAGCTACGGATCAGGGACAAAAGAAAAGAAAAGAAACTCGATAGAGCATCACCGCTCTATGCCTACGTATTCCCTCGTGCAATGGGAAAGTCAGAGTCAACGTAGTTCGGCTAACTACGGATGAAAGTGGGGGAAGGTTGCTCGCCAAGACATCGTTGTCTTGTGCCTAAATATTCTCATCTGGTATGAGAAATCAGAGCAAATGTAGTTCGGGCTAACAAGAACACCGGTTGGTTTAAAATGTTTTAGGCCCGAGTAGGGTTAAAACTTAGTTCTAGCAGTTAGGTGTATGCAGCTCGACCATTGGAGACTTAGGCGTTAGCCGTTTGCGGTAGAACCAAGAGTTAACAAAACTCTCCTTATGAAAAAGGTTTTCCAAATTAAGATCCCAAAGGATAAAAAGATTTGAAGTTTGTTTTTGTGTTTTTTAGAGAAGAAGTGAATTGATTATTGTTTGTAATTCATGTTGCACTAAAGACTATGACCTAGGAGCGAATGCGTCGCATATGGTCCAAATGACATACGCTAAACACTCTAGATAATTGGGAGGAGGCCGCTCAATCACCATTTCCCAAGTACTTAAGGCTCATAATGTACAACAATCCTTAACCTTTATTAGATTTTTTGAGAAAGCTTGAAGATGAGAAGAGAGAGACACTCTAAAGGGAGACTAAGACTCAACCTAATGTTCTCATACAAAGTGCACCTATGATTGGGATGAAATGGAATGCTACCTAATGTTATCATGCATGGATTCAAGCCTAAGTTATATCATAATCAATCTTGAACAAGAGAGATTAGAGGTCCTAAGGGAACATGGCAAAGAAGAAAGAAGAAGAAGAAGAAGAAGAAGAAGAAGAAGAAGAAGAAGAAGAAGAAGAAGAAGAAGAAGAAGAAAGCATAAGACAATGCAAGTATGCAAACATGTAATGCACAATTAGAATGAACGTGAGGGAGGAAAAAAGTGTGGGGCAGTAGCCTCAACAAGCACATCTCAACCTCAAGCATACACATGAGAGATGCAAAGAAGAAGGAAGAAAGAATCCACACAAAAGAGATCAAACAAGAACACAAGAGAGGGATGAAATGGGAGAACATGAATCCTACAACCATTTCTCATCAACCACAATGCCCAAAGGCAAACCAACAAGAGATGAAGATATAACACAAAGTGAGGATGGGAGATGAGATGAGGACATCAAGGAACTCATAAAGATCACTCAACCAAAAGCATCACCAAGATTATGCAAACAAAAGCACAAAAGAGTCCTCAAAGAATCACCATTCATGACATGTTCCAAGTACCTCAAAAGGAGGGACTAAACCATCTCAAATGGGATTAAAAATTCATTGGACAGAAGCAAAGATGAGAGGAGAAAGTACATAAACCAAAGAAGGAAAATCACAAAAGAGAATGCAAGAATAGGCATGGAAGAAGACCTAAGTCTTAAACGCATTCAACACTTGAACTTCAAGTGGAAAGCCTAAAAAGAAATGCAAATCTCAACAAGCAATGAACAAGTTTATGACCTAAAAATGAGCATTCAAATACCTCAACATGTTAGAAGTATGAATCAACAAGAATTGACAGCTCAAAGGATCCATACAAGTCATTTCCCATTCAAATTAGGTCAAGTGCTTGTATGAAACTCCCTTAGAAATAACTTGACTTGCAAGTTACCTCAAAAATAGGAAAAAGGCTAAAAAATATTGGCAACCAGAGGCCAAAAGATCACAAAAGTGTTGGCAACCAGAGGCCAAAAGATCACAACCAAAGTCACTTCAAAGCATCATCAAAGAATTTGATTCACAAGGATGCTCCACTTTGAAGGAGGGTTGTCGAGGGTCAACAAAAATGAAGTCAAATTCAAACAAAAAATGGTGAAACCAGGGGAAAATTCATCCTCAAAGATCCATCAACTCATTATTGAAACGAGGAATGAATCTTATTCATTGGAGAAAAAGATTGGACCAAGAACAAGGCATGAACAAGAAAGAACAAAAGAAAATTCAATTAAAAACCATTCCAAATAGAAAATCCCATTTTAATTGAAACATAATTGAAAAATGAAAATAAAAATTTCCAAAAATTAAACGACATCCTAAAGTATCTAAAAATATTTTTTGTGGGATTTTACAATATTTAGAACTATTTTTAATGAATTAAATTGAAAATAGCATAAAAATAAAATAAAATAACAATTAAAAACAAGTGGCGTGGCAAATAGCAATCAGGCTAGTTCAAACCAATGGGCCAAGACTGGTATGGGGTGAAGTTAGCGTTATGAGCCCAAACCACAAAACCAACTGAACCCAACAATGAAATGCGCCATTTCATTTAAATGCGTGGCAGGTCAAACACCACACTGGCTGGTCCAACAAGGCCGTTCATCCTACTCAGGTCAAACAGTCAAACACACACATGGCAAGCACACGTAACCAAACGACAAATGAACCAGATGCCGGAGCAACAGTCTCTGGTCGTCTTCTCCGGTAACACCACCAGAGTTGCAGGTGTTAAACCTCACCAAATGACATGAAATCTTATACTAATCTCAAGAGGAACTTACATAGATCATAGATCCACTGTCCAAATTCACATATCATGCATAATTAAGACAAATCGAACGATCAAAGTTTTGAGCATCAAACTGAAATTATCACAAACATCACAAATAATGATCCAGAATTTGCCTACACATGTAGGTCTTCAGTTTTCAACAAAAATGGCATGGAATTGATGCATATCTTGAGTGAATTTTTGAAAAAAAGAATACCTAACGGAGTCTCTCTGTTGGAGCTTCTAATGGTGTCAAGCTTAAGCAAAAGCATGCAGAATCACTCAAGGAAGTTCAAGGAAGAGAATGTTGGTGTTGATTTGGCTGGAATTGGCTTGAATCTCAATTTCCACTTTTCACTTTGCTCTTGAAATTTCAGACTATGCTCTGCTCAATTCTCCACGAAAATGACTCAATGAAGCTTCAAAATTTATCTGGAACTTTTATATGTTGGATCTAGAATGATTTGGAGGCCCAATTTGGCCTGATTAGAGTGCAATTGAAAAATGCCCAAAGTTGGAAATGAGCTTCATGCATACGTGAAATTGGCTCCAATTCTCCTTGATTTTGATTCAAATCAGTTGCTGGGACCATGCTTTGATCATGTGGATATGAATTACTCCTTAATTTGATCCAATGGTGGATATTGGATGTGAAACTTCTTCTTGAAGTTACTTGCATTTTAACGTGTGTTTCTCATCATGGACCAAAAAAAACTTAGGCATTCTTCTTGTTTTGATATTGTGAATCAAAATAAGCACAAACATGACATGAAAATGAATTAAAACCAATTCAATTTAATTCATGACTTTAAGTTCAAATTTCCATTGAATTTCTTCACCAATCTCCATATCCATGCCAAATCCATGACTAAGTTTTGTTTTAAGATGGAATTGAGACCATTTGAAGCAACTTTCATGTTGGGAAAAGTCTCATATGAAGTGCACAAGTGGATGAAAAGGACCTATAATGAAAATGGCCTATAATCTCACTTTCCCAAAATACCCCTGCCTTGCAAGCTTCATAACATGAGTTTTACAAATAAGGTGAAGGACTTATAGGACTTTTTGGAAAGCTAAGATCATGAGGAACAACTTTCATGTTCATAAAAAGGTGAGGAGAAACATGATTCTAGGTCAAAAGTGCCTCGGAAGTTGGTTGACTTTTGTTGACTGAAAATATGATTCATCCGAGACCTCTAACTTGCCAGCATCATAACTTGAGTTCTAGAAACCCAATGGATGAGTTCTAGTACTCAAAAGAAAGCTAGGAACATGATATAAAAGTTTCATGTTTATGTTAAAATGAGATTACACTTGTGTCTTGAGATATGTGGTCTTGAAGTTAGGCACTAAATAGGGGATTTTACACTGACAAACCTCTGAAACCCTAACTTAGTAACTTCTCACACTATTGATTCTTCTTGAATTGATCTTGAAATAACATATTAGATGCCTCAAAAAAACTTTCCATGACTCCAAAGACTTAGCACTAAGTCTTAATCTCCTTCAAATTCTCAATGGATCTTGCACTAGGCAGATGAAACCCTAGGTGTACAATCCTTTGAGTGCAACCTCTTGCACATGATATAACAATTTGAATAAGCTCCACAATGGCTCTCAAAGCACTCAATGAGCTTCACAACATCTCATATCCATATCCATGAACTTGTGATTTTCAGATGATCCTCAATTGGCCTCCAAGATAAGAGATAAGCAATATACATCCACTCACTTTCTCAAAGAGCTCTGACCAGCTTCTGATGACTTGATGAACACTCATGCTTGCTTGGAACCCTTGACAAACCCTCCCTTGCTATGAACACCTCTTGATCCCCTTCAAATGAACAATGATATGCAAATGCAAATGCTAGAACCATGCAATGAAAACATAAGCCAAGTGAAGAAAAGGTTGGGCAAATTTTAGGGTACAACAGAATGCACACATAACAGTCTCGTAGCACAAGGATCAAGGTCAGACATCCTGCAGGACAACATAACAAGGTATCTCTCACCATGGGTAGGCAATTTATTGGTTTACAATAGGGTATCCCAAGGGCTTTAAACAAGGTCCCATGCACTAACCCTCAAAATGTTTCCATCATAACGACGATTTGTAAGACTGTAATCCCTTCAAAGGATTAGCATAGAGTTATGTCTTAGTAACCTTTATAATAGGGTTCTACAAAAGGTCCTCTGAATCATAGATTCCCAGGTTGGAAATAAAGACGCCATTACGACTACTCGTAAGACATAATCATCCAAAGGGGCCTCATCTGAGCGGTGGAAGTCAAACCAACTCAACGAGTCATAAATCTCGCAAATCAGAAAGCAACTACCTCCTAGCTTAGTGTATACTGGAAAAGCTTGGGTAGAAAGCTTTTATCCTCACAACCCATCCCTAATAAACCCAACTGATAAGAGGAACATAACATAATAAAATAATAAAAGCAAATAAAACACGCATACGGCAAACACATTAGGTTTGGCTTGCTAGGTCATCCCCATCAGAGTTGCCAAGCTGTCGCTACTCGAAAAAATGAAACGATAGAGAGGTGAAAGGTGGAAAGACAGAAGATTCGCCATATAACTTTATTTATCCCAAAAGGGAAAGGGAAAACATCGAGAAAACCCTAAGAGGGAAATGGATAAGATGGTCTCGCAACCAAGAGAAAGGGTTCGGAAGCCGGTTATGCAAGGGGAAGGTATTAACACCTCTCACATCCATTGTACTCGATAGGAACCATTTGCTTGTCTATGTGTGAGGATATTTGCTAAAAGATACTGCTATAAATAGTGTTCTAAGGGGAGATAAAAAGGTATGAAACGAATAGAGAAAAGAGAAAGTGGAGAGGAGGAGGAGACTCGGTAGGACTTCGCGGTCCTGTGCCTACGTATTCTCAACAAGTATGAGAAAGTCAGAGTTAGCGTAGTTCAAAGAACTAAGGGTAAATAGAATGAAGGGTGCTCATCAAGGATTGGGGCCCTTGTGCCTACGTATCTTAACTTAAAAGAAGTGAAGAATCAGAGCGTCCGTAGTTTGGACTACGGTTTGTTGGTGGTTTCTATAGACGATGTCAACATGCACATTCGAGAAGTTAGGTGTATTGAAGCTGGCTTGTGGAGTCTTAGGTGTTACCTGTTTGCGATAGAACGGACGTAACATGTCTTTTTTTTGAAAAGATTAGTTTTCGCCATCAAGGCAAGACGTCACATTTGATTTGTTGACAATTGGTTTTAAAGATGAAATAAGTCCTCGGATAGTAACCCCTTGTGGGTAGTATCCAATTCATTATCTCAAAGGTTTATTGTAAAAATGGTATGACGAATATAGTCACGTCTTCGTATTGAAAGACGAGTATTTAGACCACACATTCTAAAGTGAGTATCCGAATACTCAGAGAGAAAGAAGTCTTCACTCAATCCTCCCTCTTTAGTTCTATACAAAGGGAAACTTATTCTCTTATTAGAAATGTTTTGATTTTGAATGATAAGTACTTTATGACAGTTGCTGCACCCTAAAATTTTCCTGTTTTCTAACTTTGACTAGCTTTTACTTCGTTTTCATCTGCATATCATTTAGGTAGATCATTTCTTGCATACTGCCATTGTTATCAGCTGAATTGAATTTATCAGGATTTCAGCCGCTTTACTCGCATTTCAGACATTTTAAACCAATTCAAACGAGATGTTCTGTGTTAAAATCGAGCGAAAGTTGCTTTTTTCCTGGTGATTCAGTTCGTGCTAATAACTTTGGTGCATTCCAGTGTTCGCCTGTTTTTCCGTTTCTTTTTTCGTTGCATTTTTGTGATTTTTTATTTCTATTTTGCTTTTAATTTCTTTTTTCAATAAAGCAATCTTACAGGTATCATGGGGAATATCACAAGATCTTCAGCAATAGATAACACAATCAAAATCCAATCTTCATGCTTGACACGGTGAGCTTGAAACGAAAGAATAAAATCCTAAACATCAAAACTTATTCCCTACTTCTTCAAACTCAACGCTATATCAGAGGCTTTAGCCATGTTGAAACGAAACCAAACAAAGCCGCAATTCATGAACAAACCCTTATTAGGTTGTCGCAAACTAAACTCGACAGCTAAACAAGAAAAGAATATAAACAAAATCAAATTCACGGTTTTCACACAACAATTATAAAATTAGGATCAACAATTGTAAACAGAAACAAGAACCAACCGAAAAAAGTTGTTGTGTTCGGTAGTTTCGAATCGAGCTGCAGGTTATCACTGAAAAGAGGTGTCGCAGAGCTCGTGTTATCGTTGTCGTTAAGTACTTGTCAACAATCTAAAACACTAAAAAACCATATTGAAGCTTCAACCACACATTTTGTTCTTGTTTTGGCAAGCCACGATGGCAAATTGCGAATGAGCTTGAGGATTTGAGCCGCTGTTGAGTTAAATCTTTGGATTAGGTGAAGTTTATTATTGTTGGGCAGCGGTAGCTGGACAGTGGTTCGTGGTGAAACACAAAAACAGAATCAGTGTGATTCTTCTTCTTTTGAAATTTCGATGGAGTTTTTTGAGGGTGGATGTGGTTGTTGGAAAAGGTTAAATCACAGTTAAACACGGCGGCGCAGATTTAATGTTCAGAGCTAACCGCGATGGAGGTGTAAGGTTATGGTGGTGGGTGATTATTGATGGAGGTTTGTTGAGCGGCGAAGGGAGTAGTGGTGAAGGAAGTGTAGCGGTGGAGCATGAAACCGGAGGTGAAGGACGAAGAAAATGGAGGAAGGGTTTGAAATGAGAGCAGAGAGAAATTGTTCGTAAGAGAGAAGAGAGGATTAATGAGGGATTTTGTGAAGGTGAAGGAGAATCATTTAAGGGAGCGTTTGGATTGTGGTTTTTACCAAAACTGCTTTTTTTTTCTTTTTAGGATGGAACATGGCGTAAACCGAGAGGAGAGAGAGGAAGATTTTGCAGATTTTTTTCACTTTCTCTCCACATGAAGCGTTGGGTGGGGGAGAAGCTGAGTCTCTCTATTCTTTTTTTATATTTTTTGAATTAATTGAATTAAGATTATTACTAAAGTTATTATTATTAATATTAATAAAGTAAACCAACTCATAAAACCCATGTGTCTACATATTATTAGATGGGATGACAAAAATCTACCAAACTAACCAATCAAAGATAGACAAGTATCTCTTAATTTTGAATAAGAAATAATTATTTTTCTGATTTTATAATCAATCAAAATAAAATAAAATTAAATTGTGATAGGCCAACAAGAAAATATGAGGATAATGCATATGCACCTTTGATTAAATTTAAATATTCTTAATTTAAAATTTCAATGTTGCCCCTTCTAGAAGCTTTAATTATTTGGATAGAATTAAATCAATTAAAACTAATAGAAATTCACAATTTATTGAATAAAAAATAATAAAAATAAAATGCTAATATAGAAAATTCTAATTAATTATGCTAAATATTTTGATGAAAAGGTAAAAAAAAATTGAATGAACAAGAAATGATTAACGTGGAATAAACGACTCGGAAGAATACAACGTTATGTCAAATTTGAAAATTGACCGAGTATCCTCGGGAAACAATTCGACCATTCTATTTGTATGTTCGAGTATTCAATTTGGCTAATCAGTTCTTTAGGTTTTAATCAGGGTAAAAGACGTGATGTTATGCAGGCGATGCAAAACTCAA